>CM056595.1:24919737-25658045 GCA_029721355.1 Tegillarca granosa
TATCAAATGCAGTTGATTTAACTTTTGATAATGAATTACATGTTTCTTCACTGGTTTTTAATTTCCTTTGCAAATCCAAGTTTTCAATGCTGTTCTTTGCCATTTCCATTTTTAAAAAGTTATTTTCTGCAACAACCGCTATAAAGTCCAGTGGATTTATCCCTGCAAATAGATAATGTTATTATTAACTAGAGAATGTTTGTGAATTATATACATGTATACCCCTGCCTGGGAAATGGACCAAAAAATCTAACCAAGCAATATTTATACAGAACATATGGGTTACAGTGACCTATTTTTACCCTAGTGGTGTAGTACTCACAAAGGTCAATCTATGATGAAGGGACTTATAGTTACATAGAAATCAACCTTAATGCAAAGTCAAACCAATCATTTGAAAAATGTGGGTGACAGTGACCTACTTTTACTTAATGATATAGTATGCCCTAAGGTTAATCCAAATATAAGTTTAGGGATGAAGTGACTTATAGTTCCAGAGAAATGGACCTAACTGCAAAGTCTAACCAAAGTGAGACAGACACATGGATAGACTGACAGGCAGGACAAACACTATATGCCCCCAACCAAGATGTCTAGTGTTTTACATAGTATCAAAATCATTTCACTTTACATTGTTAACCTGATTATATTCTACAGAACTATTCATGTGCTGCTCTGTCATGTGTTTTGTGGTCTGCCTTGTACTAATGTTTACTTATACCAACTTTAAGGTACTAGCTCACTGAGACATCAATCACAAAGTAACATGTCATTCCTGATAGGCCAAGTAAATTTTAACAAGTTTTGTAATATGTTTTATTGGAAATCTTAAAATTTTGGTATTCAGGCCAGTTTGAATTTCAGTCTAGTTTCAAAGGCTGTTTAAGGTAAAGACAAACAGGTGCATTGAAAAAAAAAACTTGGATTACAGAAAAAATTGAGGATACAAAACATTTTTTCTATTCATTTTAGGCACCTTTTTATGTTCAGACACCAGCAAAATCTATTGATACAATATGTGGAGACTTGGTATTTCCAAAAGACTCGCCTGTTTCCCTAAGACAACAATTTACAACAGAAACTAATTTCATGTCACAAGCTGACTGTATTACATTAGAAGAAAATACCAGAGGACAGTCAGATAATCCCCTATGGAAGAGTGCGAGAAAACACCGTCTAACATCATCCAAATTTGGTGCCATTATCAAGAGAAAACATATCACCACAAAATTTATAGATTCCCTTCTTAATCCAAAAGATTTTTCATCTAAGCAAACAAGTTGGGGTAAAAGAAATGAAAAAAATGCTATTGCTGCCTACATCGCTAAAACGGGTAATCATGTTCACGAGTGTGGACTTGTTGTAAATGGCCAAATTCCTTTTCTCGGGGCTTCTCCTGATGGGAAAATTTGTGAAAATGGTACAACAGGCATTATAGAAACAAAATGTCCATTCTCGGCAAAGGAAATGACAATTGACCAAGCATGTGAAATACAAACCTTTTGTGTTGAGTTACGTGATGGTCAAAAATGTTTAAAAGATGACCATATTTATTATTACCAAGTCCAAGGCCAGTTAATGATAACTGGTGCTAGTTTCTGTGACTTTGTTGTCTGGACACCAAATGATTTATTGATACAAAGAATATTGCCCAATGTTGAGAAAATGCAGACCATGTTAGACAAATTGAGCACATTTTATTTTCAACACATAAAGCCACTAATATAATAGAGCAGTTGCTGTTGGAATTTCTGTTTTAACCTTGATTTTACTTAAATGCTAAAAAGAAGAAGATGCATCACACAATATTACCACTTCCAACTGCTGCATTATCCTGACACTGAATTAGCCAGTTATTATTTCACTCAAATCTCCAATCCAACCGAAGATGATAAGCTTAACTTAATATTAACCCTCAAAATCCCCCCCCCCCCTTTCCCTCAAACACTGGTCTATTGGAATGAATAAAGTGGAACTATCAAAGGGTCAAGGCTAGGTATGATCATGTGTTCACTGTGATAAAAGTGGATATTATTACTTTTATTTTCTTTTCTTACAACAGATAATACTTACATCTTTCACATGTCTGACTTGCTGCATTGGAACACTTTTGGTTTTCATTATCTTCTATTACTAGTACTATTACATGTACTTTCAATAGGAATTTCATGCAAAATCTTTCTTGTCTGAAAAAGAGTATTAGGGGAAAATAGAAATTTATTTCAGCATTATTCAAATACATGTATATGTATTTTCCATTGGCAATTTTTTAAGTTTTGGAAGTTTCAATGCACCTCTTGAGTATAACACTAAATTATAAAATATACAAAAGAATGAGTACATGACATAAAAAAGACCTCGAGTTTACAAGACAGTTTAGTACCTTAGTAGGTGATAAGTTAACATTTTTTTAAAATTAAGGTTTGCCTTTTTCATTGGTAGCTCATGAAAAGAGATTTTTTTAAAATAAAAGTTTTCCAAAATTCACAACAGGTAGCACTTAAAAATATTCAATATCATAATATTTATAACATATATCAATGTTAGATCAATGAACTACTAAAAAATTAGCTATATAAGTTTTCATTTTGGAGCATATTTATATACAACAGTTTTCATTTTGGAGCATATTTATATACAACAAAATGACTAAAAATGTTAATTTGGGATACTTTTTCTGACTCTAGAATTTATTTTTACTAGCCTCAGGTCAGCAGATCATTGCTAAATTCAAAGACTGAGATGTTACCATTTCATTTTCCTAAAATTAACAACACAAACAAAAATTGACAAGAGGTGTTTGTGAAACAATATGTAACCCCCTGTAGCAGCAGCTGTAACTAATGAGGCATAATGACAAGTTTGAGTTTGACCTTGACCTTGGATAATCAAAATGAAATCTGTAGAAAGGTTTTGTCTTCAGTTGTTGAACAACTCTGTCAGGTTTCATTACAATTCATCTCTGGAATATATTGCTCAAACTTTTTTGTTTTTTGATTGGATTATCACTGCTCTAAAACATCAGAAAAGTTCAGTACACGTACATGTATCTACAAAATATATGCATGTCACCTATACTAGTAGACTTTCTGAGAATGTTTTTGTTAATTATTATTATTGTTTTGAGATATTTCAATAATGGCATTAACTTACACAGTGCTATTTTCAAATAAAAGTTTTCTTCTTTTTGATGGTGGCATTCTTGCAGGTCTTGGATCTTTTGGTGTGTAAGGATCAGCAGGCAGAGGATCTGGAAAATCCCTTGTTGGCCAAGACTGATTAACAAAATGCTTTAAGAAAAAAAAACATAAATAAATCAATCAATTAAAAAAAAACTATAAAAGTCTGCAAGACAGATGCCCACTCCATGTTCAGGAAAAAAGTTAAATCCAAGGCAATGTATCAACTTGCACATATTGCAAACAATATACCACATTACATTTTAAGTGTATTGTGACAGCCCCATTACCTGTAACAAGCTTGAATTTTCCACCGCTCCTGGAGAACATGTTTGTATCAGTATAGTTATTACTAATAATCGTACATTCCATCTCATATTAAAAACATTCAAAATGATGTACAGTTGTATATCTTATCAGTATCAATGAATTTGTTGTCTTGCTACTGGCCCCTACAGGAACACAGGGAGATTTGCTGAAGGTTCTGACAGTCAACAACCTGCCTTTTGAATCTCAATGACACATTGACCCTCTAGGTTCCTGTAGGGGTCAATAACAAAATTCATACAACTCAAATCAATGTTTTAGGGTGAATATAAATGTATATGATAATATGTGTTAATGTAAGTGTCAATAATCTTGCTCAGTTTAATAAAATCTCTTGGAACTTTTTCAGATTTTTATTTATATTTATTTACTTCATTTTTGTATTATTATTTTTTTTTTTTTTGATATCGATTTTGCATTGCTTTTGTCTAGCAATCAACATATAAGCCTATAAGCTGTGCAAAGAAACTTTTAATCTAATGTGGTACCACCCAAATGTATGCGAATGTTTGTATTTTATACTACTTCAATTGTCCGAAAAATAGCTTGCCGTCGATCTCGGGCTCTAATTAGTTGGAGTATGTTTTGTACTAGCATGCACACATGGGAATATTTTAGGTGCTAACTTAATTACAGATACAGAAGTTGCAAATTCGGATGATGGAAAAACTGAATAAAGCCCGGTCAACATTCACTCTCCAAATGATATAAATATATCTTACTTTAGTGCATACATATCTGTTAGCATTAATTTTCGTGGGATTCAGTTGATCATGGGGTCGGCCACACAGTCGGATCCATCGCAGACACTTGTCATACTCCGTTTTTGGTTTGGGGAACGGGACAAATTTCACACCACCCGACAGGCGATCCGGGTATCGGTCGTCCGTTTTACATGTCCCATGACTGCATCTCTTCACCATACTCTAATATATCTGTTTGCTTTTTCAAATTACTGATTATTTCACGTCAAACGCAAACCATTTCAAAAAAACAAACGTTCCACGCCATGCTTAGACACGAGGGATTTGTCTAACAAAATGGCGGCCGATCCAGCGGCGACGTCACGTCTACGTCAAAGTATTGTTGATTGGTTAACGCCCGCTGTCAATCAAAATCCGCGGAGAGGTCAATTTGACCTCTCCGTATACCGACTGTAACCACGCCCACTAGCGGGAGATAACTCGAATATTGCTAGGTTAGACAAACTTTGGTAATGGCGGCAATTCAAAATTCCTCTGACAAGCGGAGAGCTAAATTATCTGACCTTCCTGACAACTTTGCCTTCGCCAAAACCCATCAAGTTTCATTGAAATCTCGTCAGCAAGGATATCGGTACTTTGCTGAAGGGTATATTCACAAAGTTTCATTGTTCTTTTTGGAGAATGAAAGTAATCTAGAGATTTCAGCCAAGTGTTTCCGTAGCCAGCGAAAGTCTGAAAAACCCCACTCTGTCAACATCGAGATCAACAAAGCTTTGGGAGAGATCGTAGATGCTTATTGTACCTGCCAAGCTGGGTAAAACATATACAAAAATCTTGACATCGTATGCAAAATCGCTGTCGGAAACCAAAAGCATCTAACCACACACACACACACAGTGACAAACATAAACACAATATTGTGATAAGCGCTTGATAAACTACCTGGTGCGGTTTGAGATCAGGATGTCATTGATTTGATCATGGTCAGACAGGTCTTGTAAACATAAAAAAATTAGTAGTTTCTGTTATCCCCTGGACTTGCCATGGTTAAGAAGAGCCTCCACCGGTATGTACAGGTCAAGATTGCATGAACTGAAAAGTCGGTCTTGGTATTATAGTACCTAAGAGTTGGCACAAGTCTGCTCTGGCTACAAAGCAGACCACAAATACTCTTGTGCATAGAGAAATGACTTGCTTAGCCTGTGTCTGTAGAATGTACTTGGTTGCACTGGTATTGTATATAAGACTGGAACTGCTGTCTTAGTGAGCTAGCACTTTCAATGTTGACATAAGTCTGCACAGGTATTAAACAGATTACAAACAAACACATCTCACAGCAATACATGAATATTTACTTGAAGTTAATGGCATGTCTGCTTTTCCGATAGGTCATGGTTCTATCCATGCAAAAACTAAAAGCCTTATAAAATTTGTTGTTTCCTTGTCTGGTGCACTCTTTATGATAAAAGTCTGGATTTTCTGTTGTTGGTAAAATTGACTGACTTGGATTGCTTGTTTGTCTGTAACTGCTGGGCCTCGGTGGCCGAGTGGTCTAAAGCGCACACTTACGGAGCAAAGCAGTCTTACACCACCTGGGTTCCAATCCCACTCGGGACAGATCCTTATGCAAGAAAGTTTGTCAGTTTGCTAGCCTCTAGACTAAGGTCTGTAGGTTTATTGGGCACTCTGGTTTCCTCCACCATCCCAGAACTGACTGCTTCAAACTAAGCGAAAGAAACTTGACTGGGTCATAAAACACCATTACTCCACTCCAGTCTGCAATGCAGACCAGGTGAGCTAGCACCATCAATCTTAAACATGGACTACAACAAACTTGCTCTTCACATATAACATGACATGAATAATTATACTGTAAAAGTAGCTTTCATCTGAAATTTGATATGTTAAACACCATTAAAAAGATGTTTTGATGCTGTGATGTTGCAGTTTTAAAAAGCCTGAAATTCTGAATCCATTTTATCTGACAGAATGTGTGGAGCATGTTCTCATATAATGGGACTTGCAGAATCATTAAAGCAATGGCAGTTAATGGGACTAACAGATGTTCCAGCACATCTATCCTGCACTTCCCTTCCACAAGTATGGAGTGTTCCAAGAGGACGTAAAATTGACCCAGTTTCAGTTCCTGAACTTATAGTTGTGAATCCCAAGCCAATTCGAAAGAAAAGACCAATAAAAAATACTCTAACAGAATGCAGGTAAAAATGTCAGGGAAAACCAGAAAAGGATCCTGTGATGATTAAAAAAAAAAAAAAAACACCACATAATACATAAATCAATACATAATAAAACTTGGGTACTGATTTGGTATGGTCACCAGATGGTGAGAGTAAATTTACAAATCTATCCAACCAATGCAGGATCAGGACATCAATTTTATTTCATATGAATTCAGAAACATTGTACCAATTTGATAAATAATAATTTGGGGTAACATTTGTGCACATATCAGAACTTATTTCTCATAAGTAACACTAGAGTCCAAAAGTCTGGAGAATGAAAACATACCATAGTCAAATAAGAGCCAAGAAACAAAGTGATGTTGCAGTAAACATAAATCAACAATTTGTTGAACAACAAGACCAACTTTATTTTATAACAATATAAATGTGTAAATTAATTGAACTAAAACTGATGCTTTACAACTAATTAATTTAGTACATATTTCAATACCACTGACTTCCTTCAATATATATATATATAGAGAGAGAGAGAGAAAAAAAAAACTATATCAAATTATAATTTGATTTAAAATTTTCAAGTCACTAACCCTGAATAAAGGTCAAAGTGAACTAAAGGATGATATTTAATATGCAAACGACTTTCTCTTTTTATAGTATTGTATCTGTTATAACAATATTTGCTGAAAATAGCAAATGCTAAAAACAGCCTATTACATATAAAATGTGGAAAATGTTGAAAAATTCCAATTCCAATCAAACTTTCAATCAATTATATTTTATAACATAAATATCAACATCAAAAACAAAAACTCTTACTTATTTCATTAAATGAATGTATCAAATAAACATTTCAGAAAACTGAGAGTGACATCTTCTGACATTGAATATTTGAAAAGTTTAAAAGACCTTCCAATTAGCTACTTAGTATCCAGTCAGAATATATCTACTGTTATCACACATGTTGGTACTGTTCCAGTTGCAAGTGGATTGTCTACACATGTAAATATTATTTTTTTCTTATGCAAAATGGCATGAAATTTGTGAGAAATGAACAAATATACCAAATCTGATTTATTGTTGATAACATTGACAAAGGTATTCTTCCTGACAAAATCTTGAAACTTTTTATTCTCCTGATAGCCCTCTCAACATGAACACGATGCTTTGCAATTTTTTTGGTGAACAATGCATCTTGTTGATTCATTTGTGTCCCTGACTTAGCAAATGGGGGTATATTCAACTTCAATCCTGTAGATTCAACTTCATGTTCAATGTTGAAGCCCTTATCTGCCATCAATCCATCCCCTCTTTCTAAGTGACCATTTTCAATAAGTTTTGACAATGTAGTTTTGAATCCAGACTTCACAAAAATATCTTTATCAGACACTGATCCAGTAAACAACATAGAGCTAAAAATCATTGATCCCCTTGGGTCCACTGCAACCAATCCTTTTAGAGTATTTGAGGACTTATAATCACTGTATGTCTGAGATTGTGCTTTCAGGGATGACGGTTTCTGAATTTTTATCTCAGTACAATCTAATATTCCAAAAGTATTTGGAAAGTCTCTCTTGTAATTTTCTGGCATATTTTCATAAATAACATCCCGATGAGGCCAGATACTCACTTCCCCAAAACGTAAGAACATGTAATTTACCCAAGAATTAAATATCACTCCCGCTACTTGCTGTGTGACACCAAATCTAAATCCTAGATCTTGCAAGTCAAAATTATTCCTCAATTTTGACAATGTCAAAAACAACTGATTCTTTAAAGATAAAGAGTTAATTTCTGTTAAGTTTCCTTTTCCAACATAAGTTAAAGGAGGATTTTCTTGATTTGGTACAAGAAATGTAAATAACGAGTTGAAGGAATCCTTGGTAAAACCAGAATAATATCTAATAAGTTTCTCATCTTCAATAATGTTATCAATATCAAATGCAGTTGATTTAACTTTTGATAATGAATTACATGTTTCTTCACTGGTTTTTAATTTCCTTTGCAAATCCAAGTTTTCAATGCTGTTCTTTGCCATTTCCATTTTTAAAAAGTTATTTTCTGCAACAACCGCTATAAAGTCCAGTGGATTTATCCCTGCAAATAGATAATGTTATTATTAACTAGAGAATGTTTGTGAATTATATACATGTATATACCCCTGCCTGGGAAATGGACCAAAAAATCTAACCAAGCAATATTTATAAAGAACATATGGGTTACAGTGACCTATTTTTACCCTAGTGGTGTAGTACTCACAAAGGTCAATCTATGATGAAGGGACTTATAGTTACATAGAAATCAACCTTAATGCAAAGTCAAACCAATCATTTGAAAAATGTGGGTGACAGTGACCTACTTTTACTTAATGATATAGTATGCCCTAAGGTTAATCCAAATATAAGTTTAGGGATGAAGTGACTTATAGTTCCAGAGAAATGGACCTAACTGCAAAGTCTAACCAAAGTGAGACAGACACATGGATAGACTGACAGGCAGGACAAACACTATATGCCCCCAACCAAGATGTCTAGTGTTTTACATAGTATCAAAATCATTTCACTTTACATTGTTAACCTGATTATATTCTACAGAACTATTCATGTGCTGCTCTGTCATGTGTTTTGTGGTCTGCCTTGTACTAATGTTTACTTATACCAACTTTAAGGTACTAGCTCACTGAGACATCAATCACAAAGTAACATGTCATTCCTGATAGGCCAAGTAAATTTTAACAAGTTTTGTAATATGTTTTATTGGAAATCTTAAAATTTTGGTATTCAGGCCAGTTTGAATTTCAGTCTAGTTTCAAAGGCTGTTTAAGGTAAAGACAAACAGGTGCATTGAAAAAAAAAATCTTGGATTACAGAAAAAATTGAGGATACAAAACATTTTTTCTATTCATTTTAGGCACCTTTTTATGTTCAGACACCAGCAAAATCTATTGATACAATATGTGGAGACTTGGTATTTCCAAAAGACTCGCCTGTTTCCCTAAGACAACAATTTACAACAGAAACTAATTTCATGTCACAAGCTGACTGTATTACATTAGAAGAAAATACCAGAGGACAGTCAGATAATCCCCTATGGAAGAGTGCGAGAAAACACCGTCTAACATCATCCAAATTTGGTGCCATTATCAAGAGAAAACATATCACCACAAAATTTATAGATTCCCTTCTTAATCCAAAAGATTTTTCATCTAAGCAAACAAGTTGGGGTAAAAGAAATGAAAAAAATGCTATTGCTGCCTACATCGCTAAAACGGGTAATCATGTTCACGAGTGTGGACTTGTTGTAAATGGCCAAATTCCTTTTCTCGGGGCTTCTCCTGATGGGAAAATTTGTGAAAATGGTACAACAGGCATTATAGAAACAAAATGTCCATTCTCGGCAAAGGAAATGACAATTGACCAAGCATGTGAAATACAAACCTTTTGTGTTGAGTTACGTGATGGTCAAAAATGTTTAAAAGATGACCATATTTATTATTACCAAGTCCAAGGCCAGTTAATGATAACTGGTGCTAGTTTCTGTGACTTTGTTGTCTGGACACCAAATGATTTATTGATACAAAGAATATTGCCCAATGTTGAGAAAATGCAGACCATGTTAGACAAATTGAGCACATTTTATTTTCAACACATAAAGCCACTAATATAATAGAGCAGTTGCTGTTGGAATTTCTGTTTTAACCTTGATTTTACTTAAATGCTAAAAAGAAGAAGATGCATCACACAATATTACCACTTCCAACTGCTGCATTATCCTGACACTGAATTAGCCAGTTATTATTTCACTCAAATCTCCAATCCAACCGAAGATGATAAGCTTAACTTAATATTAACCCTCAAAATCCCCCCCCCCCCCCTTTCCCTCAAACACTGGTCTATTGGAATGAATAAAGTGGAACTATCAAAGGGTCAAGGCTAGGTATGATCATGTGTTCACTGTGATAAAAGTGGATATTATTACTTTTTATTTTCTTTTCTTACAACAGATAATACTTACATCTTTCACATGTCTGACTTGCTGCATTGGAACACTTTTGGTTTTCATTATCTTCTATACTAGTACTATTACATGTACTTTCAATAGGAATTTCATGCAAAATCTTTTCTTGTCTGAAAAGAGTATTAGGGAAAATAGAAATTTATTTCAGCATTATTCAAAATACATGTATATGTATTTTCCATTGGCAATTTTTTAAGTTTGGAAGTTTCAATGCACCTCTTGAGTATAACACTAAATTATAAAATATACAAAAGAATGAGTACATGACATAAAAAAGACCTCGAGTTTACAAGACAGTTTAGTACCTTAGTAGGTGATAAGTTAACATTTTTTTAAAATTAAGGTTTGCCTTTTTCATTGGTAGCTCATGAAAAGAGATTTTTTTAAAATAAAAGTTTTCCAAAATTCACAACAGGTAGCACTTAAAAATATTCAATATCATAATATTATTATAACATATATCAATGTTAGATCAATGAACTACTAAAAAATTAGCTATATAAGTTTTCATTTTGGAGCATATTTATATACAACAGTTTTCATTTTGGAGCATATTTATATACAACAAAATGACTAAAAATGTTAATTTGGGATACTTTTTCTGACTCTAGAATTTATTTTTACTAGCCTCAGGTCAGCAGATCATTGCTAAATTCAAAGACTGAGATGTTACCATTTCATTTTCCTAAAATTAACAACACAAACAAAAATTGACAAGAGGTGTTTGTGAAACAATATGTAACCCCCTGTAGCAGCAGCTGTAACTAATGAGGCATAATGACAAGTTTGAGTTTGACCTTGACCTTGGATAATCAAAATGAAATCTGTAGAAAGGTTTTGTCTTCAGTTGTTGAACAACTCTGTCAGGTTTCATTACAATTCATCTCTGGAATATATTGCTCAAACTTTTTTGTTTTTTGATTGGATTATCACTGCTCTAAAACATCAGAAAAGTTCAGTACACGTACATGTATCTACAAAATATATGCATGTCACCTATACTAGTAGACTTTCTGAGAATTTTTTGTTAAATTATTATTATTGTTTTGAGATATTTCAATAATGGCATTAACTTACACAGTGCTATTTTCAAATAAAAGTTTTCTTCTTTTTGATGGTGGCATTCTTGCAGGTCTTGGATCTTTTGGTGTGTAAGGATCAGCAGGCAGAGGATCTGGAAAATCCCTTGTTGGCCAAGACTGATTAACAAAATGCTTTAAGAAAAAAAAACATAAATAAATCAATCAATTAAAAAAAAACTATAAAAGTCTGCAAGACAGATGCCCACTCCATGTTCAGGAAAAAAGTTAAATCCAAGGCAATGTATCAACTTGCACATATTGCAAACAATATACCACATTACATTTTAAGTGTATTGTGACAGCCCCATTACCTGTAACAAGCTTGAATTTTCCACCGCTCCTGGAGAACATGTTTGTATCAGTATAGTTATTACTAATAATCGTACATTCCATCTCATATTAAAAACATTCAAAATGATGTACAGTTGTATATCTTATCAGTATCAATGAATTTGTTGTCTTGCTACTGGCCCCTACAGGAACACAGGGAGATTTGCTGAAGGTTCTGACAGTCAACAACCTGCCTTTTGAATCTCAATGACACATTGACCCTCTAGGTTCCTGTAGGGGTCAATAACAAAATTCATACAACTCAAATCAATGTTTTAGGGTGAATATAAAATGTATATGATAATATGTGTTAATGTAAGTGTCAATAATCTTGCTCAGTTTAATAAAATCTCTTGGAACTTTTTCAGATTTTTATTTATATTTATTTACTTCATTTTTGTATTATTATTTTTTTTTTTTTGATATCGATTTTGCATTGCTTTTGTCTAGCAATCAACATATAAGCCTATAAGCTGTGCAAAGAAACTTTTAATCTAATGTGGTACCACCCAAATGTATGCGAATGTTTGTATTTTATACTACTTCAATTGTCCGAAAAATAGCTTGCCGTCGATCTCGGGCTCTAATTAGTTGGAGTATGTTTTGTACTAGCATGCACACATGGGAATATTTTAGGTGCTAACTTAATTACAGATACAGAAGTTGCAAATTCGGATGATGGAAAAACTGAATAAAGCCCGGTCAACATTCACTCTCCAAATGATATAAATATATCTTACTTTAGTGCATACATATCTGTTAGCATTAATTTTCGTGGGATTCAGTTGATCATGGGGTCGGCCACACAGTCGGATCCATCGCAGACACTTGTCATACTCCGTTTTTGGTTTGGGGAACGGGACAAATTTCACACCACCCGACAGGCGATCCGGGTATCGGTCGTCCGTTTTACATGTCCCATGACTGCATCTCTTCACCATACTCTAATATATCTGTTTGCTTTTTCAAATTACTGATTATTTCACGTCAAACGCAAACCATTTCAAAAAAACAAACGTTCCACGCCATGCTTAGACACGAGGGATTTGTCTAACAAAATGGCGGCCGATCCAGCGGCGACGTCACGTCTACGTCAAAGTATTGTTGATTGGTTAACGCCCGCTGTCAATCAAAATCCGCGGAGAGGTCAATTACTCCACTCTACACCATTATTACCAGATAAAACATTAAGAAATGATGTTTTATATATGTCATTGTGGAACCAGAGAAGAACCATTACTGTTTTTTATTACCATGTTAATGCATTAAGGTATATATGACCTCAAGTTCATGTATAACTGGAGACATCTTGATATAACTGTCAGTGAATTTATCATAATAGTGCAACTGCATCAAGGATTGTGGTCATATCACCTCTATTTTGAGTGGCTTACTTTGGCAAAATTTAGATTTTTTCATCCTCATTTGTGGTGTTATTGTAACTGTATACACATGTATTCAGTCGGGTTTTTAGTACTGTGGTACTACCAGCTGTAGTATTTTAAACTTCACTAAAACTTTGTACAGCTGTATATTGTTATACAATAAAATGTAAATTTAAAACTTTTATAGATATATGTTACACATATATAATATAACAATTGCATATCAGGAGTTCAACACAGGTCAAGTCTGTTTTGGTTCATGTAGATATCATGTTGCACACAAAACATTAGATTTGATGTAGTTTTATTGGTGATATTGAAAGTATAGCAAACCTAACACTTCAGAAGATCTAACTTTCAAAAGATGTAAAATGTGACCTGTTAACAAGGTTAAGAAAAAGTTGGCGATGTCTGTACCCTGGCCTCATCATATACTAGTCAGCTAACAATCATAGAACTTATATTTTTTATGCCATTAGATAATCTTTCGACATGATGGAATTACTCATCTTATAGTGGCGGTTACATGTATCTTAATAAAGACTGCATGCACACAGCAGACTTATCACTTATACTTAATTTCACTGTCAGAAACCTACTTATTGTTAAGATTATTTGTAGAAGAGTTTTTTTTTTGGTGTACTGGATAATAAGAAGTTGGTATATTTTGACTTAGGTATGTGATTAAGTTTTACTATCATCACTGGTCGGATTATTTTGAAATGTGTTTTTAGTGTGAATACAAAGTGGAAATATTTTGACTGGAACTTACATTATTTGGTTATTGTTGTATTTTAACTGTGGAATGTGACTTTATTTGACTTAAATTACTAGTCTATCAGTAATTATATAGGTATGTATGTATACATTAATCTTTTGTAAATTAGTTGAATGAGTAAGTTTAAAATTGTCAATGTGAGAAAATCTTTTCTCACTTTTTTTGAGAATTAAACATATTTTAATAATATGGTAAGTAGTTGACTATCATATGTAGGTTAAATAACTGGAAATTTTACTTTTTATTATGACTTAAAATAATTGATATGTGTGTGTGTGTGTGTGTGTGTGTGTGTGTGTGTGTGTTTAAAATCATTGTTTAAAAATGACATAAGGCATGATCAGCAACACTTGCACTCTTGATTTTCTTGTACAATTTCTGTGCCTCTTAAACAGCATGTAATAATAGTAATTATTCAGATGCATTTTTATGCCGCCACTGACTGGAATGCAAGTGGCTAAAGAATCATATTTGGCATCTGTGGCTAACTGTACATAAGTTTTATTTATTTGCTCTTTCATACCTGCACAGTACACTTGCACTGGTATATAAACAGAAATGTATGTGTTGTGTTCAGAATCTTTTAAACTTAAATCTTCAGCACATCTTAAATCTAATGTGAACGACAATAAGATAGTGGCAATTCATACATGTGCATTTGCATGAACAGTCTCTTTTGATGGATGCGTGTTCCAAAAAGTGAAAGCATACATAACACTCTGTTTAATCAGCCTCTGGTTAAAGCAATATAATAGTGCTTAAATCACACCCATATAATTTCCTATCAAAACTTAAAATTTGGTTTTGAGTTATCTTTCCTTATTTCAGTTCCTTGTTATGGTGTGTTTTAGGTTGCTGTTAAATTATTTAAATAGATAATTATAGACAGATAATTAAAATAGGGAGAAACCCAAAGAATTCAACTGTTATGGATTTTTGCTAGATAACAAAAAATCAACATATATTTATAAAATGTGCCTGTTCTGTGTTTTGTATCAGAAAAAGACATAAAAATGTCATCTAGATCTTGCATAAACAATGCACAGATGTATACTGATGTGTATATACCAATTAATGTAATGTCTATATAGAGTAAGTCATCTGATATATCAAGAATTTTAAAAATCTTGATGTTGGTGATCAGGAAGTTGACTTTATCAGGAGATGATAGGGGCATTACCATGGCATTAATTAACCTTATGTAACATTGTTACAAACTTTCAGATTAATTTACATAACATTCTGAAGATGAGATCAGAGTACTATAAAGCTTTAAAAACTGTAAATCTGTAAAGGTAGTTATTGCTATCATTGTTTCATTTTCACATGAATTAATGATTTCCTGAAATGTTAAATGGCTGCACTTTTGTGTTAAAATATATAATGAACAGAAAAATGAGGTAGGTGATAGTCTTAGCTAATTTGATATTTTTTTAATTAATGCAAAAAATAACAACAGTATACCAGTAAGTAATAAATGTTCATTTACTGTGACTTGTTCTGCAAAAACACTTGTAGAGAAGCTACAGTGAAAACTGAAATATTAACTTTAAAAAGCAATTTGGTAATAAAAATACACACATTCCTCACTGTTAGAATAAATGTTTTTAATTGGTATACCAGTAGTTCTGAAAAGCAAGTTGCTTGCTTTAGTTTTCCCCATCCAATTTGAAGAAACACTGGAAATATTGTTACTGCCCCAATCTGTTTATCTATTAATCATTAAATCAACCTGTCTCTTCCAAATCACTGGATTTATGTCAGCCAACTATGATGTGCAAGTTTCAAATGTCTTCATGGTATGCAAAATATTTCTCTCTGAAACATGATTAACACATTAGGCTTACTACTATCTGTTGTCATTATCCTGTGTTCTGCTGTGTCACACTTTCTTAATATCTTAACTCCTCCTGAGTGGTTTCTTTATCTAGGAATTTCATCAAACATTCAAGATATGTTTCTTAGGGAGTGCAGTTAAAACCTATATTAATGGTTTGTTTGTGTTTCTTTTTTTTATTCTTTCTCTAATCACCTAAAGTTTTTGACTAAAAATAACTTTGACAATTTTACAGTGGGAAGAGAGGGATACAGCAACTCAACCTAAACTGCTCATAGGAATTCCATTACACTATTTAGATATCTTTCTTTTTTTATGAAGTGAATAATTAGGCACCTGATATTAAGTTGATCCCTCCGATTAATGTTTCATAAAAATATAACTTTGGCATATGGCAATAGGAGACTGCTTTAATCTGTTTTTTATATTTTTACCAAATATTTATGATATCTTTTATGAGAACTGTAGTAATACACATGATAAAGTTGTTTTTTTTTTATTTATTTTAATTCCAAGAAATGTAACCTATGAGGTAATATGAAGGATAGTGAAGTGGGCACAAAAGAAATGGACAATGTAATAACATATATTATGAAGGAAAAACATTTTTCTTTGTTTTTGTGAAGGCTCACTTTTAAGTTTAAATATTAGTATTTATATCAATTTAATTTACTGCAATCTTCATGATATATTTAATACATAATTTTTTCTCTTTACAGGTAAAGAGTAAATATGTTCAAGAAAGGCAAGAAAAAGCCAGAAATTTCAACTCCATCTAATTTTGAGCATAGAGTTCATACAGGGTTTGATAGAAATCAGGGTAAATATGTAGGGCTTCCACCACAATGGGCTAGTTTGATAACACCGGAGGAGGAGAGAAGGCGGCCCATCGTTGATCCATCTAGTATAACAGTCACAGAAATACAACCTTTAAAGGTAATATATATTATTTATAGTTTTTATAACTGGGCTTCAAATAGAATATGTTTTTGACTTTTGGCTTTGGAGGATTTTCACTTGAATTCTAATTTTCAACATAATGCAACTGTTGTTTATGTGGGTCGACTCTTGACACTTCTGAAAGTAAAGGGTCAAATTAAAACCCTGTATTAGCTTGTATTATTAGTTTACTCACCCATACAGCTATGCTCTTGCTGTTGATCAACTAAAAACTGTTTTATGATTGCATTTTATTTGTGACAACCACCTTTATTTTTTAATTTCCTATTATGAAAACAAAAACTGCAGTTTAAAGTTGCACCATCAGTTTAGGTTGTTGAATGAAGTTTATGTAAATTTACACGTGCATTGTATTGTTTATGTAAATTTACACGTGCATTGTATTGTTTATGTAAATTAACACGTGCAATGTATTGTTTTTGTAAATTTACACGTGCATTGTATTGTTTATGTAAATTTCATCTTTTGCATTGAAACGTTTATGTAAATTTCATCTTTTGCATGGTATTGTTTATGAATTTGCTTTTTTTTCCATCGTATTGTTTATGTAAATTTGCTCTTTTGCATAGTATTGTTAAATCACTGAAGATATGAGGGCACCAAGTACATAGACCTGAGTATAAGTGTAAGACTGGTCGATCCAGTTTAACTCATCTGTTACAACTTTTAATTAGTTTTGATGGTAACAAGGTAGCATAATTCAAAAGTAGTAATTTTGGTACAGATATAGATTTGATTGTCTGCTACCTGTTACATATATAAATGTATTAACATGTATATCTGAAGCCTACATAAAGCACAGTTTCTGAAGTGAGTCAAGATAAAGATATTTCTTGGCATTAAATTTAGGTGATTCAAGATTATGTTATTTGATTGGCAATTTAAGAAGTTTTTGGTGGATATAAAACAAAACGTGAGACATAGAGTAATTAAGTCAAACCATCTCACTTCAGCAGTGCTTTTCTACTAGGATATATATTTTTAAGTTTTCAGTTTCTACCACAGATTTTATATATGGGATTTGTGATAGACTTATTTTACGTTTTCATTTTCTGTGATAGTTTTATTTATAAATGTGTAAAGAAATAAATTGCTGAGATATAAAGATGTCAAAATAATCTAGGGATTGACTTAAGTTGAGATGATAAGTTGTGGAATTTCTTGTTTAATCTTCTCAAGGAATGGTCTATAAACTTTACCAGTTGTGTTATATTAGAAGGATGGATGATGTCTTGTGTATACTAACAGAAACTTGTTATAATGATCAATATTTACATCAGATGATAGCTGGACGCTTACTTGTCTCTATAATTAACACCTGTGTTAGATCATATCTCTGTAAAAAACTGTCTGTAATGATGCCTCAGAAATAAAAAGAAAAATTATATAAGAAAATTAGTAGCTGTTTTTGCTTGTGTAAAAAATGCAACTTCTGCATCAGTAATAAAAAGAAAATTACATAAGAAGATTAGTAACTGTTGTGTGAAAATTGCAATCATTTACCATAATTTAAACATTGAAATTTCCTATTTTTAAAGTTTGATGAATCAATAGTAATTATTTTTTGTTATCCACATAAGTTATGGAAAGTAACGGTTTGGTAAGAATTATTTGGATTTTATGAATTTCTTTTGAAATACATGTACAACATTTCAAATATCATTTACCTGTAAAGAGGTGGTTTGAAAAGAATCTATTAAACGTTTGTTAGCAAGTCTCTTCTATATTAAGAATTGACTTGTTGTAATAGTCATTGTATTTACTTGTGAAACTGTTTATAATTCTATGATGAAATCTGAAAAGTATCAGGTCATGATTTTCTCCTTCAATATTAAATCACAATCATCTATTTTTCTGATTGCAGACAATAATAAGAGGACATTCCACACAACAGTTAAATGGCTACCCTCCTGATGTTAGATCAGTCACAGTGGCACGCTCCAATTCTTTACGTCAAGGTAGCCCTCAGCCACAGAGACATAGATATGCTCCAGATAACATGGGCTATCCCTCAGTACCAGAAAATGATGTTATGCCAAGTAACATGATGCCAAACTATCAAGGTCAAGGTTTTCCTCCAGATCACATGAACAGAGATCAGCATTATGATCCATACAGAGATAAACGTTTAGATCCAAGAGATAGGCGGTATCCACCTGAACAAGATCAAAGACGAGATATAAGAGACCATCGTGGTGATCCTAGGGATTATCCTAGGGACCCCAGAGATATGCGTGATCAAAGAGATTTTCCTGACCATAGAGGTCCACAAGCTCCCTATGGTAGGGATGGAACACTTGATAGGAGGGATGGAACATTAGATAGAAGGGATGGAACATTAGATCGAAGGGATGGAACATTAGACAGAAGAGATGGAACATTAGATCGAAGGGATGGTACATTTGATCGTAGGTCTGACAGATCAGAAAGATCTGATGAGTTTAACAGACGTCATAATGACTCTTATGAAAGAGATATGTTTAATAGGGAACAACGTCCACGTGAACAAGATATGCCACCACATCCTAATTCAAAATACAATCAAATGCCACCAGGTGGCAGGAGTCCACAATATCCTGAAAATTTCAGACATAATCAAATATCTAATGGAGGAGGTAACCAAATGCACCCACATGGTCCCCCAAGACATCCAGGTGCTCCTCATAATCAGGATATGCCACCACAAGGCATGCAGAAACCACCAGTTGGATTACAGTATGATAGGGTAAGATTATTAAATTTATATAACATTAGTAAAGTGTATTAGTATGCATGTATTTGTTATATTGTGATTTTCAAACTAGGTCACATTTTGGGCTTTATCCACTCAAATAGAGATTAAGTGAGAATCCTTGTGATTTATTCTTTTACGAAATTTTTCTAAAAATTTCCAGGTAGCTGTACATTGGAAAAAAAATTATCCTAGATTCATGCAGAATAGTGAAATGATTGTGATTGTTTAAATATAATTAATGTAATATGCTCAGGTAATCCTTTGATGCTGCAAAAATAAATGTACACAAATACATGTGTATGCAAATCTGGTTTCTCAGGACACATTTCATTATTTAAAGTATTTGGATAACTTGTTTATTGTATGAAGGGATGTAGTGACCTGAAGCTGTTTAGATTAGATATACCGTAATCTCTGTATGTTGTTATTGTGACCTGGTTGTATCATTGGTCTGATTTATATTGCATGAATTCCTTTTTTGTTTAAGAGAATTAATTGAGCATTATTGAAATGTGTAATTATTGGCATGGTATTATTTTATTTGAGTTAATTTGCAAGAGGCTTGGTTTGTGTTAATTTGCAATGATATTTTTTAAAATAATTTTTTTTTCTCTCAATGAATGTTCTGAAAAAAAATTCTTCATTGAAAACATTTTTACTTTAGTTTCTTATTTCAGTTAAAGTAATCAAGTTCTGAATTATCAACTTTTAAACATGTCTTTTTCAACTACCTTCTTATTTATTACTTTTTTCCATTTCTAATTTTATATTCAAAAACGTTATAAATTGCTGAGATGACAATTTTTTTTAGAGTGCCATTTTCTTGTTTAGAATGTCTTGATATATATATTTTTTTTACACAATTATCAGTTTTTCATATACAGTTATTTCTTTGTATGCTTTATCAATACATGTTTATTTGTCAAAAATGTTATATCCCTAGTGATACTGGATTAATATACCTGTACTCTTAAATTGTTTGTTTGATAAGGACTCATTACCGAAAGAGAGATTGCATAAGTAGACAGATGCACTTTCTTTCTCTACTGCTATGTGCTTATTTGGCCTGTCTGTGAATATATCACTCAAATAGTGAAACAAAAACCTTTAAGCTGCTCTGATGTGAGAGTTAATATCCAGTGTTTAATTTTTTTTATGACTAGAAGTGCAAGAGAGCTACACTGTTGTTCCTTGATGTAACAGACTAACAATAACTTGCATAATATCTCTATGCTAAAAGGTATGATCATTTTAATACATAGTATTAGACTCCTTGGAGGTGTGGCATTGTCCAGATACACCATAAGGGTCAGTATCACAGCCTTGGGGATAATAAGAAACATGATATTAAAATGATCATATCATAAACTTTTTATAATATTGACTTTTTACATACGCAAATAGGTTTTGCTTTTCAAAAATGACCTAGTACTCTCCAACACCAGTATTATGGAATGTTGATAAAGTCCATTAAATGTGTTAATTAATTATGCTTTACTATATATATATATATATATATATATATATATATATATATATATATATATAGATAGATAGATATATATATATATATATACCGGTATATTATCTTGCTAACACCAATTGTAATCCTTTGCTTTTATTTATCTATAATTATATATAAATCCTGTATGTACATTGTTCTTATCTTAAGGGTGGACCACCAACTCCTGTAAAACCTTCCAATTTACAGCTGAATGCACAACAGCCTCATTTTCAATCACCTCAGCAACAAAAAATGTCACCTCACTCACCAGGAAAATCCCCTACAAATAAAAACTCACCACCTTCTTCAGGGCCATTTCCAGAACAACAGAGGTTGTCACATGAACAGGTTGGATATGTTTCATACTTGGAAATAAAAATATTTATCATTTAAATTGTAACAAATTAAGTTAATTAATTTTTAAATTGTATGTGAATATGCAATTATTTTGCAGAAATGATATTCATTGATATACAGTTTCACATTCCAACATTTAGAATTGCACCAGATTTCAATGTATCACAGTGTTTGGGTGAACAGATATACATGTTTTTATAATGTTTTTTTATAACCACATTTTTTTGGGAATCGTCTATGTTTTTTTTAATTTTAATTGCATCTTGACTTAGTTTAGAATTATGTCTTTATTTTATTTTGAATTTTATTTTTGGTTCTGCATGAACATGAATGCATTCTTTAAATTTTCTTTATAATCATGATGTAATTTGTTTCATTTTAATAGAATTTTTTTCATTGTACATATATAACAACTATATAAATAACTGTACCTGTGGTTTTATTGAGTTATTGGTATTTCAGTGATTTCGTTTTGTTAACTCAATGTTCTGTTTGTTTTATTAGTTCAGGGCAGCACTACAGATGGTGGTTAGTCCTGGTGATCCTAGAGACAATCTGGACAACTTTATCAAGATTGGTGAAGGCTCAACTGGTATTGTCTGTATAGCTTCCCAGAGAAATTCCAACAGACAAGTGGCTGTTAAAAAGATGGATCTGCGTAAACAACAGCGTAGAGAACTTCTCTTCAATGAGGTAAATTTGTTCAATATCACAGTAACGAAAGTTACCAAGTACAAAGTACTTTCCATTATTGATATTTTTGGTAAAATTGCTTACCACAGTGCCTCAATGTCTAATTTTTACATACATAAATGTATTTTTAATTTTAATTTATCAGGTAAATTCTATTTGAAGAATGTTTGTCAAGTTGATTGGCAAGGTTGTTATTTTTTTCAGGGTACTCTTGTTTTCCGTCGTCTCTGAACTGTCTTCTTATTGTAATTTTAAAAATTATTTTGAAAGTGTAAAACACCATCTTTCTACTCTACATTTTATTTTTACAGGTTGTCATTATGAGAGATTATCATCATCCCAACATTGTTGATATGTATGATAGTTTCCTGGTTGGTGATGAATTATGGGTTGTCATGGAATTCCTAGAAGGAGGAGCACTTACAGATATAGTCACACATAACAGGTATCTACACACAGCATACAAATAATGTTGGTTTTCTGCTGTCTATATAGTTAGACCCACATATCTGAAATTTATATGGGAATTACACTTTCCACACAATATCACATCAGTTCATCAAATTTTCTCAATTCATACACAGTGATTCAATGTTTAAATTATCTGCAGAACTAAAGCTAATCTAAGGGTTGATCTCGGATTCAAAATGACGGTCAAAAGACAAGGCTTAGAAGAGAAATTTTAATAAACATTAAACCCAACGTGTATTCCTGCTTATATTTCTGTTTAAATTGTTTTAAAAGAAGTTTGAACAGTAAAATTAATCAGAACTTGAGTACAGACGCAGGACATGATTTGTTCCAGTCAGTGCCTTTATGGATTAAGGGAGATAATTGATAAAGCATCTGAATGATTTTGATGACCTGGATGTATTGTTATTGTTTGAATCCATTTAAGAGACACATTAGGCTTTATTGGTTTAGAAGCATTGTTGAACATAACTTAAATCTTATCAGATTTATCATCTAATGTGTTATTGTTATTTCAGAATGGATGAAATACAGATAGCTACTGTTTGTAAAGCCTGCCTAAAAGCACTTGCCTTCTTGCATTCAAATGGTGTAATACACAGAGACATTAAATCAGACTCCATCTTATTATCACATGATGGAAAGGTAAAGCTTATCTATAAACATGCTACTGTATTTAAAAGTCACTGCTTGTGTAATAAGTTGAGTGGTTCAAGTTTAATGAAAATATTTGAGCCACTTCACTGGGTACTATTTTTCTGAGTGGTCTTATTGTATGTTTATCCTGTGATCTCTAAATTGTGTTCCTTCTTGGGTTTCTCTGAAAGGAAACAGAGAAACATACTGTATAATTCTTTAATTTTTGTTTTGTCGGTTTCGTGGTTTGATGATGTTCAGCTTATGCTTATTGTTTTATTTTTGGTCTAGAAATCTAGACTAGAGTCAATTTAAGTGTCAAATTTGACTCCATATGGTTTTTGTTTAGAGGACAGAGTAATGACATCCTATAACAATAGATACTTGCTTTATTCTTTATTAACTTTCTTTTCTTGTTTGTTCTGGCTTTGATTGTAAACATGTTGAGCAAATAATTTAAGTTTTAATACACAGATAAGCAGAATAAGAAATTAGATAGAGCTTTGTAAATATTTTTCCAAATTTTTAAACTATCCCTGAACTATACCTGAATTAACTTGCTCAGTATAAGTGAATTATTTCAACTGGCATAAAACCACATTACATTACTCAACTCCTTTCAAAAATCTAATCTTGTAAACTTTTAAGCCAACTAAAAATTGAAATTCAAGATTACATTTTGTGGTTTGTTTCACCTCTTTATGTTAGGATAGGACTGAAAATAAGAAAAAAAGGAATTATTTAATAATGTGATTTTTATTGTTTTCTGCTTATTTCAGGTGAAGTTATCAGATTTTGGTTTTTGTGCACAAGTTACAGAGGAACTCCCAAAAAGAAAATCATTAGTTGGAACACCTTACTGGATGGCGCCTGAAGTCATATCTCGGTTGCCATATGGACCTGAGGTAATTATAGATACAAGTACTATGAAAGTATTTTTCATGGGCTCTTAGTTAATAAACCCTAAAAGACATTGTGTTGTATAAATGTAATGAATAACTGCAGTTGTTTGACTCATAGAAAATGAACCATGTGGGCAGACTTGGCCTGAAGATACCCCTGTAAAGTAGGTCAGTTATATCTGTGCCTACTGAAGATACCCCTGTAGAGTAGGCCTGTTACATCTGTGCCTACAGAAGATGCCACTGTAGAGTAGGTCTGTTATATCTGTGCCTACTGAAGATACCCCTGTAGATTAGGTCTGTTGTATCAGTGTCTACTGAAGATACCCCTGTAGAGTAGGTCTGTTGTATCAGTGCCTACAGAAGATGCCCCTGTAGAGTAGGTCTGTTGTATCAGTGCCTACTGAAGATACCCCTGTAGAGTAGGTCTGTTACATCTGTGCCTACAGAAGATTGCCTACAGAAGATGCCACTGTAGAGAAGGTCTGATATCAGTGCCTACTGAAGATCCCCCTGTAAAGAAGGTCTGTTGTATCAGTGTCTACTGAAGATGCCCCTGTAGAGTAGGCCTGTTATATCAGTGCCTACAGAAGATGCCCCTGTAGAGTAGGTCTGTTGTATCAGTGCCTACTGAAGATACCCCTGTAGAGTAGGTCTGTTGTATCAGTGTCTACTGAAGATACCCCTGTAGAGTAGGTCTGTTGTATCAGTGTCTACTGAAGATACCCCTGTAGAGTAGGCCTGTTGTATCAGTGCCTACAGAAGATGCCCCTGTAGAGTAGGTCTGTTGTATCAGTGCCTACTGAAGATACCCCTGTAGAGTAGGTCTGTTACATCTGTGTCTACAGAAGATTGCCTACAGAAGATGCCACTGTAGAGTAGGTCTGTTATATCTGTGCCTACTAAAGATACCCCTGTAGAGTAGGCCTGTTGTATCAGTGCCTACAGAAGATGCCCCTGTAGAGTAGGTCTGTTGTATCAGTGCCTACTGAAGATACCCCTGTAGAGTAGGTCTGTTACATCTGTGCCTACAGAAGATTGCTTACAGAAGATGCCACTGTAGAGAAGGTCTGATATCAGTGCCTACTGAAGATTCCCCTGTAAAGAAGGTCTGTTGTATCAGTGTCTACTGAAGATGCCCCTGTAGAGTAGGCCTGTTATATCAGTGCCTACAGAAGATGCCCCTGTAGAGTAGGTCTGTTGTATCAGTGCCTACTGAAGATACCCCTGTAGAGTAGGTCTGTTGTATCAGTGTCTACTGAAGATACCCCTGTAGAGTAGGTCTGTTGTATCAGTACCTACAGAAGATGCCCCTGTAGAGTAGGCCTGTTGTATCAGTGCCTGCAGAAGATGTCCCTGTAGAGTATGTGTGTTGTAACAGTGCATACTGAAGATGCCCCTGTAGAGTAGGTCTGTTGTATCAGTGCCTACAGAAGATGCCCCTGTAGAGTAGGTCTGTTACATCGATGCCTTCTGAAGATGCCCCTGTAGAGTAGGTCTGTTATATCAGTGCCTATAGAAGATGTACATGTAATGTAGGCCTGTTGTATCAGTGCCTACTGAAGATGCCCCTGTAGAGTAGGGCTGTTGTATCAGTGCCTACAGAAGATGCCACTGTAGAGTAGGTCTGTTATATCAGTGCCTACTAAAGATGCCCCTGTAGAGTAGGGCTGTTATATCAGTGCCCACTGAAGATGTCCCTGTAATGTAGGCCTGTTGTATCAGTGCCTACAGAAGATGCCCCTGTAGAGTAGGTCTGTTGTATCAGTGCCTACAGAAGATGCCCCTGTAGAGTAAGGCTGTTGTATCAGTGCATACAGAGGATGCCACTGTAGAGTAGGTCTGTTATATCAGTACCTACAGAAGATGCCCCTGTAGTGTAGGCCTGTTGTTAGGTGCCTACTGAAGATGCCCCTGTAGTGTAGGCCTGTTGTATCGGTGCCTAGTGAAGTACCCCTGTAGAGTAGGGCTGTTTTATTAGTAAAAAAAGATTAGGTTATCTGTGGCCACTATACAGAGGATACTATCTGCAACATAATAAGGCTGAGCAGAATAAGTTACATGTATTAAGTATTAAATTCTGAAATAACTATGATGAGTCGTGCCATAATTTTACACATTTATTTTACAAACACATAAAAACTATTTATTTCTCAGAAATTACACATTATATTGGTTACATAAGTCATTTTTTCTGTTTTTCACTTTATTTGTTTCCTTTTTAGGTGGATATTTGGTCCCTGGGCATCATGGTTATAGAAATGATCGATGGAGAACCTCCATTCTTCAATGAGCCACCATTGCAAGCCATGCGTAGAATTAGAGATATGCCACCACCTAAACTTAAAAATGCACATAGAGTAAGTTGATTTCTTATTCAGAAGATTTCATGTTCAAAATATATATTATCTGTTTGAGTCATTTGGGTTATTGTTTTGAATAAGAATAAATACTGGTAGCAGCATTTTCAAGAAGTTTGAAAAAAAAAATTGAGAATTAAAAAAAATTAAGGAAATTTCAGGGAATTTTTTTTTTTTTTTTTTTGATTGATGTTAAGTGTGGGAACATAAATACTTTTGTTTTCATGTATGTTTTATTTCAAGAGTAGGAAGGAGAATTCATACTAACATGTTAAGTCAGCTACATGTATGTTTTGTATAAAAGTAAAAAATGAAAATTAAATATCTAAGAAGAATATGAGAATTGATTTAATTTTGCTGGAAATAATTGTTTTAAGTACTTTACATAATTTTATAGTTGATTCAGTTAATAAGTAAAGTTGCATTTATTTGACAAGACCGTCTTTTTTGATGGGTAGTTGTAGTTCCTTTTTTATGTTGTACATAACCTTGCAATTTCTTGATATGTATCATCAATTTTGATCCATAGATCTGTCTGCCTGTACAAAGATTATGTTCTGTTTAGAACCACAACAACTCTGAGAATACCTACATAAGTTTATTTCATGGTTTGTTACAGGTTTCTCCACGTCTTCAAGGATTTTTAGAAAGAACACTAGTGCGAGATCCAGCACAGCGTGCCGCAGCATTTGAACTTTTACAGCATCCCTTCTTGCGAGGGGCA
The DNA here is from genome assembly GCA_029721355.1 of Tegillarca granosa. Lineage (NCBI taxonomy): Eukaryota > Metazoa > Mollusca > Bivalvia > Arcoida > Arcidae > Tegillarca > Tegillarca granosa. The sequence continues at coordinate 24,946,919 of CM056595.1, forward strand.
GATAAGCCAAGCTGTTTAGTGCCTCTTATGAGAAGTTTTCGAAATAGCCCCTGCTGATACTAGTAAACCATTTTGATATTTCTTAAAAACAAAAGTGTTACCTCTGTGAAATGTCAGTATTGACATGAGTTTGGTCATTAAGGGTCACAAATCGTGATGTAATATTGATATTACAATTATACGTTTATATGGGTTTAACAAATTTCTTGTTACCAGTGGTTGTGATTGCGATATGTGTACTTCAATAAAGGCTGTGACTGTTGGGTAATGTAAAAATCTATTAATCATAGTGACTAACAACTGCATTGTCCTAATCAGATAGAAACAATATAACAACATATCTGGAGTCAGTGACTGGGTGTATACTGCGTAGATGACTGTGTATGTTATATCATCCCATAGTCTGGAATATTGTGATGGTTTACAATTAAAGTGGGGAGAGAGTGGAACAGGAACTACAGTAGAAGAGGCTAAATTTGTACATGTGAGGCTTGACAGGACCATGCTAACAGAATTGTATAATAGACTACCACTATATACCATGTACAAGGATTCTGGTTAGTACCATACACTAGGGACAGTGTAAAAATTGGATGAACTAGTCCTTATTACTTCCTGAAAGTGGCCAGAGGATTTGGAATTATTAAACAGTATTGAAATAGTAAATATTGAGTCATGTTTAATGGAGTAGGATGATAGTATCAGTACAAGTTAAATACAAGCAAAATAAAACATGAAAAAAAATAAATAAATAAAATGTCTATAGAAGTGCTTAACTGCCTTAATTTCATGTCTGAAAGTTTTATTAAAAATAGAGAGCTTTGGTGGGAATTTTCAATACATAATGGCCAGTAAACGGATAATATGATAAATCAGAAACAAAGCCAAACTCTATGTTCCATCATTTTAATCAAGTAAAATTCATTTTTCATCAGGGAAAAGTCAACATTAGCATTGCCTGGAGAAAGATCAACAATTCCAGTTCCATTTATAAAGGTGCATCATCTAAATCATCACAAAAGTGATTCAGGAGAAAGAATTATTCAATATCTTATATATTTATATATGAAATACATGATTTTCAAATAATATGTAAATGTCATAGTGTTTATATACATGATTTGAACATTGCCTGGTTTTCATTTTTATATTTAAAGTGCTTTTTTACATTTTTTCAGAGACCATACTGCTTGGTAGAAATAAATAGTATTTTATCTTGTCTATATACAAGGATATTTTTTTCATTCCATTATTCAAGATTATTCCATGATTTAAAATATCTATATTTATATTATGAGTTGTGAAATAAGTTGTTGGATATATTATCAGTAGTATAGATAGAGTTTTTGTAAGGATGTCAATAATTACAGCAGCATGTATTTAGGTTGTTTTTATCACTTTAATTTCTCCTCATTTCTCTTTATCTATTTTAAAAATGAACTAGTATTATGTGATATATATATTATATATTTTCAATATCAAAGTCATTATTATTTAACTATTATTTCTATATATAATATATATAAAATCATATTTATGCATATACATACATGTTTTATTGCTAGAACCAATACAATAATGAGGTTAAAATTGCTAATTGCTTTGAACATATCAGTATATTGAGAATCACTCATGGAATCAGGCGTCCATCCATTATGTATATGTATATACTTTAACATTTTGCAAACATTTAACATTGATGTCACCTCTCATCTGGAATGTAGATTTCTGGTAATTAGGGTATATATTTTCTAAAGAGTAGATGATTTCATAATGGCAGTGTTACGCCAAACTAGATTTTGGAAGCTTATAGTAAAAATAAGTTGCAGACCTTAGACATTTCACAAGATTCTCCTTATTTTGTTTCGGTATATATCTTCTCAGTTAGGAACTGATAAATAACTTCCCTTGGTTGTGTTGTGCTGTTATAATTTGTTTATACACGTTCAGCATCAGTATTAAGTATGGACGGATGGTTGTGATATCATATTTTCTTTGACCAGTTATTCACTTTATGTCAAAATAACATCAATTATGGCAAAGTTTATTCTTTGACATCCAATTACAGACATTTTGATATCCTTGTACAGATTTAGAGATGTCGGTTCAATCATAGTTGATAAGCACCCTTTGTTTCAACTATTATTCAAAATTTTGTTTATATATACAATGTACATGGATTCATCAAACCAGTCATCATGTAAATGTTTGTCATCATTATCATCATCATCATGATCTTCATAATTATGTTGGAATAATTAGATAATTATAATATACCTTTGTTCACATGATTTTTTGTCATAGATACTTTAGTTATACATGTACTAGTATACTATACTTTGCATTTAACTCTTTTTGGTTTCAAATGTATAACTTTATTGTACTTTTTTATTTCAAATTATTTTACATACAGTTTGAAATTGGAAGCCAGATAATATACCATATAAATGTTTATATACATATTTTAAGGTTGTCGTTTTACTTGGAAGTTGTAACAAAGAATTATTTAAATTATTTTTGGAGGTATTTCAGATAGATGATATGTATATCTTAAATCATTGTTTCAGAAACCCATATAAAGCTTATTAATATAGAAAAAAGAGTGATAACTTTGTATAGTATGATCATATTTTATTTTTCTCTTATTAGCACTGAATTTTAACAAAATGCTGAATTTGCCAGTTTATTGAAGAAAAATTTAAAACAATTGCAAATGTTAAGTTTTAGCTGGGTAACAGAAGTTTTAGCCTTTGGCTCAGATGAGTTGTTGCTTTGGCTCCACTGTTGGTCATCTGTCTTCCATCTGTAAACATTAAACAATTTAAATAAAACTACAGAGTCCACTACTTTATGTAAATACTGTCATATATAAAGTTTCACGTTTGTGTGCTGTTTTTTTTTTTTTTTTTTAAAATGTAGCAGTTAGTCAACTGCCTTTTAAGCATGAGTATAATATGCTAGAACAAAATACATGTATTAAAAATTATATCATGTGTTTTTTTTAGGTTAAAAAAATACACAGTCTATAACAATGAAATTAATTCTGTTAGGAAAATCACAAGTTACTGAAAATAATGTGAGAAAAAGAATATCAACTAACAATTATAGTAAATAATAGCTATAAACTATATTATTTTGGCATAATCAGGTTTTTTTTAGAGGAGAATTTAGAATTAATCTTAATTTAATCTAGAAAACAATAAAGTAATGCTATCTAACATACATGAATTATTCATATTCAAAGAGAAACATATTTTTTGAATTTTTATTTTAAATCAGTTTAAACAGAAGGAAACATATCATTTACAAGATTGTATTAAAGCATACATATATACATTGTATCATGTAAAAGATTGTATTATACCACCGTATGCATAATCCTAGCTACAAATTTGTTTGTAGTTTTGTCATTAAATACAGTGTACATATTAAGTCAGAAAGTCAATATGAACAACAGAAAACTTTTTTTTTTTATTTATTTATTTATTTATTTTTTTATTTATTTTTTTTTTTTTTTGAAAAGTAAGTTTTTTATAAATTTTGGTATGTTTTTGTTTACCTGGCAATACAGTCAGCATAAAGTGACCATTAAGGTTGTTTTCTTAAGAGTCGGCAACTACAATGTCAAAATGAGGAAGTTGTATGTTAAAGTTGATTAAAAACCCAGTCTAAAGAAGTTGAATTTTCGCTAACTTCGTACTTTTTGAAATATATTTATTGTTCGAGCGAAGAGGGGTATTCTAGTTAATGAAGTTCAAAGTTAGTCTTATAGGGACAATAGAAGCTTGTTTAAATGATTTCTAGAAGCAGTTTAAGATTTTGTTTCTAAATTTTTCAATTTTCTGGCACCAAACATAGTGTATTACCTTGAATGTTAGTCAGGACAGTTGGATCCATTTCCAGTATGATTATTTTTATTTCAATGTACAAAAACATGATAAAAAATCCCTGTCAAGAATTGTTGGGGGACAATAAGTCCTCTAATGTAATAGATAAAAATGATTATTCTCTTGACATTAAATTGAGGGGGAAAACTTCCATATTGGAGCATAAAGTCAAACGAACTTTGGCAAGACTGACTGACAGACTCTTTTCTGGTGACTGCTGGTTTTGCAATTCTGTTAAAACATTTAAAATGTATTATTTTATTGAAGATAATATTAGAAATCTAACGACGCAACTATAAATATAATCCATTGTAAATATATCATAACTTTTATAACTCACGGAGTCTACAACATCCTTGGTTAAATTCATTGTGCAATAAGTCAACATTCAACATTTTTCATGTCTTGTATGCATTGTTCAAAAGACTAGTTTAAAACTTGACAAGATGTATTATGTTTTTGCCCAAAGCATTCATTCATGTTTACTGCAGTACAGAGTTGTTTAAAATTATGTTTCAAATTTAAATTTAATAATAGAAGCATTTTGTTTATCTTATTTTGAAAAAAAAAATTACACAATCAAATAACATAATCGTTTAACATTACATGTAACTATCATCATACAACAATAAAGTTTTTTCTCTTTTTCTGGATTGTTCATTACACTTAGGTCCATTAACTGAAAGCAATTAGTAATTTACCTTGAATATTTTAACTGTATCCCATGGCACTACGTTATCATTGGTAATAAACCAGATACCACATAAATTGAACACCAAATTGACTTTGGAAAATATGTGTAACAATGAGTCATGAAGGCAATAATTTATTGGAGTTATTGGCCAAGTACAGCCTTCTTTCTTTTTCATTTGATGAGTCCACATTACCCACACTCACTGAATTCACTTCAGCTCAGTATGTTATAAAGATTGAGTAATATGGTTAAAAAATACGAGATAAGTTATTGATTGTTCCGAGATAATTAATCTAATGTTAAGTAGTAATTTCTACCAATTGATATGAAAAACACACATAAAAACTATTACCTATTACATATTGAATGTTTTAATGCTGCTTGATTTTGTGAGATGATTTCCTGACCAACTTATAACACAAAAATAAGTTACAGATAAAACCTATTTTCTGTTTTTAGAATTTCATATGTTTATGCAAATTATTGTTACTTTCAAAATTACTAATAAATTAATTTGTCCATGACACTGATGAGACACTCTTTGATTTGTCAGGTCACTTACATATATCATAAACTTTTATTATTATTATTATTATTTTTTTTTTTTTTACTTTTCTGTCTTTTTGGGCATGACTTGTATTTTCATTTATCTTGGTAGATGTAAAAATATTCGTATATTTCTTGAATTTCTGTCCAAGGTCACTGCAGTATGTATTTTAGAAACTGTTACGACAATGATAACATTAAACCATTCCATCATTTGCATTTTTATTTTTCCTCATTATCTCCCTTTTCCAGTTCACCCCTTCATGCTAGTATTGTAAATTATTTTGGAATCTCTGTTATAGAATATACAGTATTTCTTTAGTTTCTTCAGTGTAGATCTCTGTATGTATATGATGTTGGGTTATATATACTGATTAGTGAGGTACTTAAGTCAGAAGTCATATTAGTCAATGTCTGTCATGTATTGAGAGGAGGTCACTATAGTCTTGTTTTCTCATTTTAAAAGTGGTTTTGAATAACTATGTTTACTGATTCTAAATAAAATTTTTAGTGCTTGTCATCTTTTTTATTTCATTTTTTAAATAAATTACCATAGAAATTTTTGATTAAGTTATGAAAACGGATGAAATGTAAAATTATGTCTCAATGTTATTTATTTGTAGTGAATTTTTTGGCAACTTGAGTTTAAAAGACACCAATACTATTATAGAAATGAATCTTTTTATTGTGATTAAGATTTTATTGTTATGAAAGCAACTACTTTATCTATCCTGTAACCATTGGGTTTTCATCCATTCAAATCTAAATGATCTAGTGAATTGTATATAGCAGTGTTCAAATTTCCATGGAATTGATATTGGTATATATTCAGTTTTGGAATGAAATCTTTAACAGTTAAATATTTCACTGGAAAATTTTTCTACTCTGTATTTTGTGCTAAAAATTGAGGTACATCTTAAGATATTTTGCTTCAATAATAGAAAAGCATTTAGAATCTGATAAAACTAAACCTAAATTTTACTTTCACAATAACATGTATTTACACACATTTAATGAAAACATTCTCAATTTTCCACAAACTAAATTTTGGTTTTCGTTTTACGTTTTTGCATTTACCAGTATTTCTAATATTAAGATAAATAATCAGTTGTGTTACAGTAGTCACAAGCTAACTTCTTTAATATTGGTTTTGTTATTGTGATTAAAACTATAACCCAGTTAATTTACTGAACTGATGATAATATAACACTACAAGTTATATAAAGAACAGGAATTCCGTCTTATTTATTGTTCAAACATTACACTGGTTTAAAACTAGTTGCCTGTACTACTGCTTTGTGTTTTAGTATTTATTTTTTTTTACATGATTTAAAAAAAAAAAAAACAATGTGGAATTTATTCAATAAACACACAAAACAAAACATGTTAAATCAATTAAATAAGGTTAAAGATGAATCTTGATAACCTGTTATTATATAATTTTTCATATCTAATTCTAAATTTTTAAGAATCAGTAGTTGGGTGAATAAAATTGCTTGACGGTTAGAAAAGGTCATTTAAAAAAGATGATTGATTATGAATTCAAACTGATTTTGTATAACTACCAGATAGTTTCAGTATAGGCAAATGTGTACAAATTAGGCGAATGAAAAACGAGATAATATTGAAAAAGAAATTTGAATTTCTACCGACAAAATAAACATAAAACATTTTTTTCCTAAAAAGTTAAACAGTGATTATTGAACTATGAAGATACTGTACTACTTTTTCAGACCACTTTTCAGTTATGTACATATGTAGTTACATGTAAATTATTGTACAGATTTTGTAGATTACAACTAGCTGCAGACTTCAGACAGACAAATTGTACTGTAGATTAAAGCCAGAAAATGATGATTGTATTACTTCTTTATAGAGCTACAGTCTTGTATATTAACATATTGTACCGATTGGTAAAGGAACTATTAAACAATGATATTTTATAACATTTATTTCATGTCTTTGTTATAAATTATTTTATATAATAAATAATAGCCATATATCAATTGATGTACAAGTATACTCAGTCCTGTAGGCAGGTATTTTAGAAAGGGGGTGCGATTTTGAAGAATGTCGTTGCACGCACCAATGGTGCGCCTCGCTAGGAAGGGGGGGGGGGGGTCTTGGGGCATGCTCCCTCGAAACTTTTGAAAATGTAACGCAAAATCGTGCATTTTGGAGTATTTTAATGAACAATTAATAGTCAAATATGACGTATCTAAATGTTTGAAATTAAACAAAGCTCATGTTTCAAAACGATTTTAAGGGTTTAATAGGGGAAAATGATTTTACAGAGGCTTTTACAGTGCTTAATGGTTTTTCAAAGGGGGTTGGCTTGCACCCCTCGCACCCCCTCTGAATACTGGCCTGATACTGGAATGTTTTTGCTCTTTTTATATGTCCAGGTTCCGGGTTACAGATCACATTGCTATATATTGCCTTGGTTTGAATCCCACTAGCCAGGTGCTAGTGAGATTCAGTTTCTAAAGGTCAAGGTTTCTCCATGGTACAAAAAATTGTTTTGAATAAAATTTGCATGATAAGAGTTCTGTAGTGATTGCACAATACAGCAAGGTAAGGTAAAACAAAGTACACTGCTTAAAGTCATCCAATGCTGTTGAAAGACAATTCATCATGACATGCTGTTATAAAAAATCCATGCTGCTCTATAAAAATATATTTCAACATTTCAACACGTTTGAGACACTGTGCTAAGGGTATAAATTTTGCCATGCTACAGTAATGAAATTTAATTTGACATTTTTTAATAAAATAAAATACATTTTGAGATGATGCAGTAAAAGTATTCATTGTGACATGCTTCTGTAAAGTAATAAACTGTGTTGGAATCCATATAGTCATGCTGTTGGAAAGGATTCCATTATTACATTACATTATTAACCATTATTATTACCTGCATTGCCAGAGGCAAAAGCAGGTCTAGTAATGGCTCCACTCCATCAGTCAGTGCATCCATCACACCTCAACTGTGCATGGTTTGTGTAATCCATAACTCCTATAAACTTTATCCAAATTAAATAAAATTTCACTCAATTGTTTTGCACGCAAAGATTGTGTAATCCATAAGACATATGTTAAAATTTGTTAACTGAGCTGTATGTGCTTTCAAAATACTCACATAAGGAATAAATGAGTAGTTAAACTCATTTTGTCAAAGTATAGAAGTAAAAAATAGTAGTTTATAACTACTTAGCACTTAGTACTGTAGTACATAGCAACAACACATTCAAGAACATGATTCAACATTATTGTTGAGGAAAAAACAGGCAATATGTAAAGAATAATGCATATTGAAACACTGATTATAATGTACTTACTTTGGAATGACAAAATAATTTCATGCCATTAAATCTTTTCATTGTCATTTCATAAATTGAGAAATTGGTCTTAATCTACGAAAAATCTTAATTTTTGTAATTCCCACATTATATATTCTTTATATATTCACATAGAATTATTAAAATAAATCATATTTTTTACATATGAATGTTTTATCAAGTGATTACACTTTCTACTTATTTTACAACAGTTGTGAAACTCATCCAACCCAATAATGGTATTTAGACTGCTTTTATGCAATGTTCATGTGGCTACTACGCTCTTCCTTGCTTCCAATATATTCTCACAACAAAATGGCAACTGTGAATCGCTTTATGCAGATGTTAAAGTTAAGTTTTATGATTCAAAACTTTAATTTCAACACCAAAATCTGTAGTATAAATATTTCTGACTATTCCTGGTTGAAATAATCACAGACAATTATTTCTTACATTAAAAACTACTAAAAATATACTGTTTCTTAATATCAGAAATAAGGTCCTGTGGTAATAATGCCTGGTTGATGCAGATTTTGGATCCCGTATGGGTCTTGTTGTTTTTAAAGAATCAATTTTGACATGCTGTGATACAGGGACCCATTGTGACATGCTATAAAGGGAACCATTGTGACATTCTACTATAAAGAAATATATTGTGGCATGTTGCTGTAAAGGGATAAACTATTATATGTTGCCATAAACATCCATTGTGACATGCCACTTAAAAGGAGTCTATTGCAGCATGTCGCAATTCATAGATATGATGTGAAATTCTATATGCTTTGATAAAGGTATTCATTCGTCATACTTTTGTAATAAACCTTTTGTAACATACTGGTATAAAAGGGTCCAATGTGACACATTGTTGTGAAGGGATCCATTATGGCATGCTGCTTAGAGGAATCCATTTTGTTATGCTGCTTTCAAAGAATCTATTGTGACATTCTGTGATAAAGGAATCACTTATGACATGCTGCTGTAAAGGGATCCATTATGACATGTTGCTGTAACGTTAACTATTATGACATGCTGCTGTAACGATAACTATTATGACAGGCTGCAGTAACGTTAGCTACAATAGCATGCTGTTGCAACAGTAACTATTATGACATGTTGCTGTAAAGGGATTCTTTATGACATGCTGCTGTAAAGGAATCAATTATGACATGCTGCTGTAACGATAACTATTATGACATGCTGCTGTAACGATAACAATTATGACATGCTGCTGTAACGATAGCTATTATGACAGGCTGCAGTAACGTTAGCTACAATAGCATGCTGCTCTAACGTTAACTATTACGACACGCTGCTTTATCGTTAACTATTATGACATGCTACTGTTACGTTAACTATTATGACACGCTGCTTTAACGTTAACTATTATGACATGCTGTTGTAACGTTAACTATTATAACAAGCTAGCGTTACGTTAACTATTATGACATGCTACTGTTACGTTAACTTTTATGACATGCTGCTGTAACGATAACTATTATGGCATGTTGCTGTAATGATAACTATTATGGCATGTTGCTGTGAAGGGATACATTATGAAATGATGCTGTAACGTTTACTATTATGACATGCTGTTGTAACGTTAACTATTATGACATGCTGCTGTAACGATAACTTTTATGGCATGTTGCTGTGAAGGGATATATTATGACATGCTGTTGTTACGTTAACTTTTATGACATGCTGCTGTAACGTTAACTTTTATGATATGCTGCTGTAACGATAACTATTATGGCATGTTGCTGTGAAGGGATACATTATGACATGCTGTTGTAACGTTAACTATTATGACATGCTGTTGTAACGTTAACTTTTAACTATTATGACATGCTGTTGTAACGCTAACTTTTATGACATGCTGCTGTAACGTTAACTTTTATGACATGCTGCTGTAACGATAACTATTATGACATGTTGCTGTGAAGGGATATATTATGACATGCTGCTGTAACGTTTACTATTATGACATGCTATTGTAACGTTAACTATTATGACACGCTGCTTTATCGTTAACTATTATGGCATGTTGCTGTGAAGGGATACATTATGACATGCTGCTGTAACGTTAACTATTATGACATGCTGCTGTAACGATAACTATTATGGCATGTTGCTGTGAAGGGATACATTATTGAAATGCTGCTGTAACGTTAACTATTATGACATGCTGCTGTAACTTTAACTATTACGACACGCTGCTTTATCGTTAACTTATGACATGCTACTGTTACGTTACTATTATGACATGCTGTTGTAACGTTAACTATTATAACATGCTACTGTTACGTTAACTATTATGACATGCTACTGAAACTTTAACTATTATGACATGCTACTGTTACGTTAACTACTATAACATGTTACTGTTACGTTAACTATTATAACATGCTACTGTTACGTTAACTATTATGGCATGCTGTTGTAATGTTAACTATTATGACATGCTACTGAAACTTTAACTATTATGACATGCTACTGTTACGTTAACTACTATAACATGTTACTGTTACGTTAACTATTATGGCATGCTGCTGTTATGTTAACTTTTATGACATGCTACTGTTACGGTAACTTATGGCATGCTGCTGTAACGTTAACTATTATATAACATGCTGCTGTAACGATAACTATAATGGCATGTTGCTGTGAAGAGATCCATTATGACATGCTGTTGTAACGTTAACTATTATGACATGCTGTTATAAAGGGATCCGTTATGGCATGCTACTGAAACATTTACTATAATGACATGCTACTGTTACGTTAACTATTATGACATGTTGATGTAAAACTTTCATGGACAATCCAATTAACTGGAATTATTTTTATTTATTTATTTATTTATTTATTTATTTATTTATTATTTTCTTTTATTGTTTTTCTCGATTACTTTAGAACTGAAAAATCGCTATGTGCATCCGCGATTACCATAGAATATTTGTAGAAAGGAAATTGTTGCTGTTACGGGGATTTTACATGTTGAAAACAAGGCAAATGGTGGATTCTTTTCCGTATACGCAGTTTTCTTTCTACAATCAGACCTAAGTTAGTAAAAGATACCTTACTTAATTCAAGTTAATGGAAGTTTTGCATAATTCATTTTCTATGAAAATTAAGCAAAGTTCGCTGTCACAAATACTGTGACAAACAACAACAGGTAGGTTCAGAGGATGGTTGGACCAAGGAACTGATTTTCTTTGTATCAAAATTTATTTTAAAAGATTACTAACTGAACCTTCCGGAATTTTAATTTCCGTTTACCAAATCTCGGTTTAGACATTTTTTATTACTTCCATTACGGTAGTGATACATGTACTTCGTGGTGAAAGTGTTACCGGCAAAATGAAATTGAAAAGTTCAGGAGATCATCAAATTGAAAACATGGTTGTTAAGAAGTTATGGAGTTTCCAGACACCGTACAGATTTAACACAATTCGTTTAGGCACTCTTTTCAGGTAAACGGCCAAAACAAACGGAAAATTACGCACGCATTGTCATGTGTCCTATCATCTGATCACCTTAGCATTACTAAAAAAAGTAATTCAAGTAGACTTGAAAATAATGACTTCGAACAGCTTTTTTTTCTTTATATCGATGTAACTGTTCTGAAATCGCAACATCGAATCTAAAACAGTTGTTCAAGACTATGGGATCAGGTCTTGTCTATCATCTGGGGTGAGTATCTCGAAGCTCTCGTAAATCCTATACTTTTTTTTTAGTAAGTAAATTATACGTGTATTTAAAGTGTAAGTTACGGTAGGTGTACACGGGTATCTCGAAACATACTTAAACCTCTCTTAAGATAGGAGTTACGAAGACCTTGCGTCCGGAACGTCATGCTGTTCGTTTCGTTGACAAAATCTTAAAATATGTAATATTTTATAAATAACAGTTAGATTGATTGGTCAATTATGTTAAAGCGGGACTTTCAAGGTGAAAATTCAAAAATCAATCGCTTCTTGATAAATAATTCTTAAAGCGTTATATGTTGTAAAATTAAAAACCCAGTGTCTTTTATGGATTTATACAACAGCCTAAAGATATTGGTGCTGTAATCACCTGGTAATTACCGATAATTAGCGCATGTGTGGAATTTTACCGTAAAAAACACCTAAACATTATTTGTTCGACAAGTAATGGAATTGAATTGTAAAAAAAAAAAAAAAAAAGAAAAGAAAATGACTTAATTATCAATGTTTTAAACAGTTTATGCTAAAATTACTATAGTTAATAGAAAAATTGATGAATAGAAGGACTAGTTTTACAGACCTTCTATCAATTGAAAAAACCATGGTGTCAATTTCTTTTATTACAATCACATCTGCATTAGTTGCTGAACGAGTACATGAAATGGTCAGCGGGTATTTTTTGTAACTCCCGCTTACTATACCAATTAACTAAACCCAACAATAATGATAATAATAATAATAATAATAATAATAATAATAATAAATATTTTTTAAAACAAATTAAAAAAAAAACAAAATGGTGGTTAATTATCAAAATTGAAAATGCTGTTGCCTGAGGAATGGGAACTGGTAAAGAGATATAGAAAAAGTGGTAGGATTGGTCAAAAACAAAACTGCTAAATTGCAATGAAAAATGAAAACTGGTGGATGGAACGCAACATTCTACCCAACTAAATGAGCTAACACATGGGTATAAGCATAATAATCGTGACTTTGAAAAAAAATCAAATGTGAATTTATTGTAATACAATTAATGAGAGAGAGAGAGAGAGAGAGAGTTGTTACACTTGTCATCAAAGAGAAAGAGAGAGAGAGAGAGAGATCACTATTCCTCAAAGATAGTTTACATTTTTTCAATGAGAGAGAGTGTGTGTGTATTACTACATTTTTTTTCAGAGAGAGAGAGAGGAGAGAGAGAGAGTTTTTATACTTTTCTCAGAAATGGAAAGATAGAGTTAAGTTATTACACTTCTTCTCAGAGATGGAAAGTTTGGACAATGTTTTCTTTCTTCTACCACGTGGTTACGGATCGTAAGTAAGAGTTAAGGGAGGTTCATTCCTCTCTTAAAGTTAAGAGAACGTTCCGGTTATGGTCCTACTTACGAATGCTTCGAGATACAGGTGAATGTTTTAAGATCATCGTAAGTACATGTTACGTATTCGTAAGTCTTAAGAGAGCTTCGAGATACTGGCCCCTGGACCACAGGCCACAGGCGTTTGTTTGGATATTTAAAAAAAAATATAAAACCCTTGACCCTACCCTAACACAAGGTGTAAGGGTAGGGTCAAGGGGTTTTATCTTTTTTTTTTAAATATCCAAACAAGCGCCTGTGTCACATGCACTTTTTTCTGATAAAGAAATACCCATGTTTACCAGAGTTGATCTATAAGTTGTCTATATTCATTTTGGCAATTATTAAATGTCAATTCTATTAAACCGGTAATTTAATATGCTTACATTTTCTTTATTATCGTTTTACTTTCAGGCAGTCTGGACTTAATTTAGTGATTGGTGGTGAAGATGGAATTATCAGAATATTTGACTTGTCACAACCTAACACCTTTTCAACACCACAGGTAATTATAAATATCATGTATTCAAAATATAGAGTGTAGAAACTTCATGATTATTATATGTTGGCAAACCTTCAAATTATTGTAGTACAATTGTAACTACAGTTACTTAACTTTTTCAAATTATATGTGTATGTTAAAGAACTGTTAATTTTTGTTTGGGGTATCCATATCAACAATTGCAAAATTAGGGGGAAAAAAGCCAAAATTGTCTCTTATGTTGTACTTTACAGGATTTTGTCAGTGTGTGTCTTTGTAGCTGTTCCTCTTGTATGTGATTTTGTAAAATAAATCAGTCCCCAAAAAATGAAATTGTTTACTGCAGGTTACCTTAGAAACTAAAAGTGGACCAATACAAACAATGGCAATAGAGGATATAACAAGATTTTATCACAATGACTTGGTTGTTGCAGATTCCTGTGGTATGATGACTGTGTTCTGTAACCAGCAGATATTGTGTAGACAAAGTGTATCTGATGCTTGTATTAACTTTATACAAGTAGAGGTTGACAAAAGTAAGTCAATTTTTGTCTAAATGGCACCAGTATATTGAATTGTCACTGCAGAGTGACCAATATATTGTAACAAAATATTTTGTCAGTCATGAGACTTTTTCTTACAGATCTCAGTTTTAATGTTTTGTTAAAACATCATTTTGCATGTGCATGTTGATAAATCAGATTCCCAACTTTTGTTTATAGAATTCACTTATTCTTTGTTAACAAGTATCTTAATACATGTATTCAATAAGTTTATTATGAATTAACTATAAGCAACCATGTAGACACTTAGTAATAAAATGTTGCCATAGTACATGTATATGTAAATTGGTGTTGTTAACATATGTATTGAAATTTATACTTTTTTTTATTTTTACATTTTTCAGCTGGAAATCAGGTGATTGTACTGAGTGATGATAATGGCTTGGTTATGGGTGTGCTACCATCAAGTGAACTATGGAAAGTCAACATAAATAATACAAAACTTACAAAGGTAAAACAGGGACATAGAATATTCAGTGTTGATGTTGAATTCCATAAAACAAAGTTTTAGAATTCATTTTAGCTATGGAGAAAAAAAATTGAAGATTGAACTTGTACAGGTCAGAAATTGCTTCTATTTATTTCAAATGAATATATGTTAAATTAGAATTTTTCTTAAACCAAATTACGTTTTAAATGGGGAGAATTATAAAAGATAGATACTGACAGAAGTATGTTTTAATTACATGTCTTTGTGTTTACTGGCCTTCATATTATTACTGACCTTTTCATTTAGTATAGCTACCAGTTACCGAGTCAACATTTTTTTTTCAGGAACTGGGACCAAAACTGACAGTAAAGTGTGTACTTTCTGTGGACTTGACAAATTCACATGGACAACGATCTAGTTATATCATGGTATCAGATTGTCATAATCATGTATATATGTTACAGCAAGGTACTATTGTCATGGTTTTAGAAACACCTGCTGTTATTACTGCAGTAAGTTATTAAAAATCATATACACCTACATTGATTAAAGAAACTTGACTGGGGCCTAAAACATCAATCCTTTTATGAAACAAAGGGTCGAAGTAGATATTGATAATATTACTGGCATTATTCAGCCTTTTTGGAGAGTGTGTCCAAGTGTCTTTTATACTAAACTATGACACACACTAAAGGTTACATCTGAAGCTATACAACAAACATGATGGCTTCAAATTTTCTATTGTCAACTTTCCTTTTCTTTGCAGTAATATTCCTGCTTCTCCTGTGTAATGAGGTAGATGTTTCACAGTTAATATATTATAGTAGAGCTTATTCTCACTACAGGAACTTTCTTCAACGAAGCAAACTGCTTACAATTAAATTGTTGACTCAAGGATATTGCAAGCCTAGGCTAATCAAGGCCCTTAAAAAGTTCTATGGCTGACATCACAATATTGTTAAGTGTGAAGTCACTGTTTCCAGACTTATACTGGATATATTTGACTTACCATAGTTCCTTGTTCCTTTCATGCTCAAAATTGACTTTGCACATGACAGGTGTAGCCACTAGCCAGCTAGACAGGAGGTGCTTACTCTTCTGGAGCACCCGGCCTCACTTCCTTCATGGAAGTTCATGTGTATAATAAAATTTGCCAGTTTTCAAAGTTTTTACCTTGTTTTCAGGGATTGGGATTTTATTTATACCACTTTAGAAGCCTATTACTGTAGATAGAGATTTTTTTTTTTAAACTTGAATAAACTTATGTTTTATTCCTTCTTTAACATCTGTCATGTCTCCCAAAAATCGTGAAAAAAACTTAAAATACTCTATTGATTTTAGATACTATGTAAATTTATACTACTTATCCTAAATCAAAAACATTTTTTTTTTTTGTTTTCTTAATATTTTTTTGAATAAATTTTTATAATCTATTCATAAGAATGAAATTGTAATTAGAATTTATACACATGATTTGTAATTCCTTATTGATCTTACAGATGTGTCCTGGTAAGTTTGTTCCCAGTGAAAAACTCCCAGTAGGACACCTTGCCAATGGTAATGTACAGACTGATGAACAAGTGGCACTGGGTTCAGAAAATGGAGCTATATTTCTATTTCATAATTTTGCTGTAAGTAATATATATGTAGCTTACTTGTATAAAGCATGGAAAGTTAAATGTTATACCTTTGCGTGAGCTCCAGGGGTTTTAATTTTACAGGTAAACCAGTGTTTATAGTAAAGGTATGGAGTGGATTGGAATAAATGTGATTTATACCCAAGTCAAGATTGTTGCAAATGTATCAAGGTGGTCAGTTCAGCAGTGTTGTAGGAGACCTGAAGAAAACTTCTGACCTTCGAAATGGAACCGACAAACTTTACTTATACTAGAATCTGTTCCAAGTTAGATTCAAACCTAGACATTAAAAGCCATTGTGGTTTGTAAGTGTGAAGTCTAGATCAATTGGCCATCATGGACCCTGTTAAGTTAGAAATGTTTTGATTAAAATTGTTAGCCCCTGATGTGCAGCCAGGCAGGAGACAAAATTTCTTTTTTTACTGGTATATCTTTAGACTTTTTGCTCTTATTATATACATGTATATATGATTTTGTACTTTACTTTCAGATAACAGAAGATGAGTATGCCAATGCACAATATCCTATAACTAACATGGAAAGTTTAACAGTTACAGATTATGATACAGATCTTCTGTTATGTTCTGGTCATTTTAATAAACTACATGTATATTCTGATGGAAAGGTAACAGTTATTATTCCCTGTAACATTTCATCCATCTATTTTTAAAACTGATGTAGCTAAATTAGTAGAAGATGTGCTCTATAAAAAGAAGGTTTAAGTATTATGTTTAGCAGAGTTTGACCCTAGACTTTAAAATTGACCAGATTGGACTTTAAAATTATCAGGACTGTAGTATCAATAGACATTGTCAGGCATTTAAAAATTTTAACTCTTTGTGCTTATAAAATCCATAAATAGCATATTTTAAATAAATAATACTTATTTTATGGTCAATCTATTGAAGTATGTACATGTAAGTCAAATATTTATTGACCTGGACAGTTAAATTTTAAAATTTCATTATCTCCTCAGTTTATTTGTAATGTAGATTGTGGTTGGCTAAATGCAATGCTCAAAACAAAACTCAGTACAAATACAATGTAGATTGTGGTTGGCTAAATGCAATGCTCAAAACAAAACTCAGTAAATGTACTAATTTGTTTTTAATATATTGTATTTACAGAAAATAGGAGATTATCCTACAACAGATTGGATATGCAGTATGAATACAATAGATTTAGACAATGATGGTGTTAAAGAAGTTGTTGTTGGTTGCCTTGACAACAGTATACATGCTATTAAAGTGTCACCAACCTGATCAAAAAAAAAATCTCAGAATTTGTGTTTCAATTCTTTTGGATGATGTACCAATTCTGTTTCATTATGTCAGAAATTACTACACAAGATTCACAGTATTGTAAAATATGTAGTGACCTCAAGAACAGCACTACTTCTTCTTGTATCTGCTTTCTAACAGTAATAATCGTCCCGCTGATGGAAGTGGAAAGTCAAGCTATTATCTGTTTGTTGTGACATTCCAAACAAAAAACAGGACTAATGAACAAGTTAATTTTCTTTCAGTTGGATTCAAGATCACAGAAAAACTGCTATTCATAATAAATTCATAAAGAAATGCACAAGTGATTTATTGACCTTTTATAGCAATAATAATTTTACCATCAACATTGTTATGATTAGTTACAGACAAGTAGTTTTACTAGTAAGAATAGAGTTTGATAAATACAGTTATTAACATCAAAGTTCTATAATTTAATTTTTTTTTTTTTTTTTGTGCTAGAATTGTGCTTTTTCTTTACAATGGAATAAATAGTTATTTATAGAATTTATAGATTTTACATTAAATGAATTTGAAAATAGTAAACTTGTTACACTATACTTTATTAATGTTTAGTCACCTTCCTGTAAACCAGAGGGGCACTAGGCTTACACTCTGTTTGTCCCTTATATCAAGTAAATTGATATCTATGAAAAAGAAATTTGACAATTTGTCCAATTCCAAATATTGCTTAAAACTAACATTTTCCATATAAATAGTGTCTTATTGTTTTACCATTTAAAAGATTTAAAAAAAATATCACAGTTCTACAGTAAACTGTTGAGACATGTACATACATGTATATATATCATGAACAAATGCATGAATAGTGATGAATGTACAAATTAATTTTAATGTCAAACACAAACACGAATTCAGCTTTTCAAGTTCCACACTCTCCATGTTAAATACATGAACAAGCATTCTTGTATTCAATATTAAAATAGTTTTCAGTCTAACTTTTTTTCTTTTTCTTAAATCAAAATGTTTATTTTGTTTGTAATATCAGACAAGATACTGGGTAAATCTTCCTCTATAAATAACTTGGTCAATGTCATAGGTCACAAACTAATATGTAGTGGTTATGAAAGGTTGGAGTAATGCAATGATCCTGAAGATCAACATTATTAGTTTTTAGTACAAACATTATACTGTATTTCACTGTCTATGTGATGTGGTGATGCTGAAGTACAAAAACATGTATTCTTCGAGAATCTGCCACACCAATGTCAGTTGGATAAATTCATAAGTGTCAGAAAAAATATTCACTTATGATGCACTGTAGTTGTGTGGTTGGTTGTCTCAGTAAATGCTCAACAACAAATTCTACTCTGTAAACTATTATGTATATATACTTAACTTCTGGAAATTAAAGATCATTTCTGTGAATGAACACCTGTACTGAAAATGATCAGACCAGACTTAAAAATATTTCTGTTTGCCCAAAGCCGACCCAACCATCTCACGTTAGGGTAGGTAGGTAGGAAAATTCTTTTTCTTTTTTTTCTTTTCAAAGAAAAATAGCGGTAACATCAATTTGGTCAGTTTTCATCAGCATAAAATCATCATCACAAACTTCATCAAACACTTCTCTCAAAGTTCTTGTATTTTCATAGCGATAAAGTCTATTTGCCACTAGAGGTTTAGATTTTAATCCAATTTCATTTGGATCGAAGACGAGAGGGTAAACATGTTGTCATATTTTCATCTTTATCATTTAGAGGCTTGCACAGCAGTAATCGTCCATATGTTAAAGTGCTGTTTTGAGAGACAATTTTAAGTAATGAACTCTAAGACTGTTACGGATACGAAAAATCCTGAAAAAAAAAAAACCATCACATATTTTGAACAAAAAAAGAATTTGAGTTGGG
Organism: Tegillarca granosa; assembly: GCA_029721355.1. Taxonomy (NCBI): domain Eukaryota; kingdom Metazoa; phylum Mollusca; class Bivalvia; order Arcoida; family Arcidae; genus Tegillarca; species Tegillarca granosa. The sequence continues at coordinate 24,966,705 of CM056595.1, forward strand.
CGAAATTTTTTGGGTCGGTCGGGTTAGGGCAAACAAACATATTATTATTTATGGCCTCACATACATAATTTTGTGAAAAAACCTGCCATAATTATTTATGATTATAAAAAAATTGATGTCTATTCCCAGTCTGTCACATCTTTCAATGTCACAATTTCAATCCTTTGAACACCATCTTGGAATGTCATAAATTTGTTAATACTTCCATAACACTTGAATTATCTTTATATATCAATCCATTGTAAATATTCTAGAAGATATATCATCTATTATCCAGTCTATTCCCTTTAATAAGTTATCCCCAGTAACGGCACTACATCCTTGAATTAACCAGTGATGTGTCTTTATACTATCAAGATCAAGAGCCTGTCAACAAAGAACACTAATACAGTGATAAAACTACAAGTATGTATGACTGACTGGCTAGATATATGGAATACATTCTGTAATTGGTTGGTTGTAATTTTGCTTAATTTAGATTGGCAACTTTTCAGCTATTTGCAATGAGAGCAAGTTTGTTATTCTTTAAGGTTTAAAAACAAATTTGTGTGGATGTGATTTATAGTCTGCCTTGTACCAGTGCACACAGTGTGATTTTAACCTACTAGCTCAGAGGGTATGCTACTGACAAGCATATCAATCTCTAAGTGGCAATCCTGACACCAGGTGAACCAGTCAAACTCTGTCTTCTTTATGCTGAGTGTCATGTAAGAAAACATCACCACAAACTAATGTCTGACCCAGAGTTCAAATCTACAACTTTCAGCTTAGAAGATGAACCATGTTATTGTACTTACTCCATATATAATGAAAAAAATTATAAAACTCGAGATAATTTGATTGATAATACATGTACTTTTTTATGACTTACCAGTCACACGTAGAAGCTAAGGGGTGGTAAGACCTTTCATCCTGAAGACTGTTTTATATTACACAGGGTTTTAGTTAAATTTACCTAAGAATTCTAATTGTATGTCTTCAAAAACAATTTAATCAAATTTTACATATATTAATAATAGGATTTGCAATAGTGATTCACCGAAAAAATACAGGTTGCAAATTTTTTTTGAACTATATAAGTGGCAAAAGAAAGTTAAAATATTAAAATACAAACCATGTTATAGTGTTTATTTACACCACTTACTTCTTTAATCATTTCCGGTGATAAAGCTCCAGGTAAATCTTGCTTGTTGGAAAATACTAATAATGTAGCACCTGCTAATCTCTGAAAAAAATTATTTGTTAATATAAAAATATGTGAATAAATTTACTGAACCGTCATTTGTGTGCAAATAGAATTGAATAATCATCAATGTTTTAACAAATCAAAATTTGATCTTTAGTATTCTATCACAGTATATGTCAGATTGTTTATTGTTTGTTAACGTAGCACTTGGTTTTTAAACATTTAAATGTCAGTTTTGTGGTAAATAAATATCACATTTCTAAAACTATTTTACCATATATTCTACTCATTTGAAAAGGTAAAGTATTCATGTGGCATTTGTTTATGTCATTTCTGTGTCATCCACTTAAAGAATTTTTGGTTAAACAATTTTTTAAACCTATTCTTCCATACAGGGATCTCAGTGGCTGAGTGGTCTAAAGCATGCACATACAGATCACAGTGAATCTCACTGCCTAAGTTTGAATTTATTTGGGAAGATCACTGTCGCAATACCTACAATATTCTAATATACATGCCTATAAAAAAGTTATTAGTTTTCAAAATAATTAGCAATTTAAGTCTTCTTTTGCAGCTTTGACCTTGACCTTTCAACATATGACCTTGTACCATATATCATAATGATCATTGTCTCAATACCTACAATATTCAAATATACATGCCTATTCAAAAAATTATTAGTTTTTAAGATAATTAGCAATTTGTCTTCTTTTGCAGCTGTGACCTTGACCTTTAAACATATGACCTTGAACCATATATCAAAATGATTGTCATGTCAATACCTACAATATTCTAATATACATGCCTACACAAAAAGTTAATGGTTTTCAAGATAATTAGCAATTTCAGTCTTTTTTTGCAGCTGTGACCTTGACCTTTCAACATATGACCTTGAACTATATATCAAAATGATCATTGTCACAATACCTACAATATTCTAATATACATGCCTATACAAAAAGTTAATAGTTTTCAAGATAATTAAAAATTTAAGTCTGTTTTTTTGCAGCTGTGACCTTGACTTTTCAACAAATGACCTTGAACCATATATCAAAATGATCAATGTCGCAATATCTACAATATTCTAATATACATGCCTATACAAAAAGTTAATAGTTTTCAAGATAATTAGCAATTTGTCTTTATCTGCAGCTGTGACCTTGACCTTTTAACATATGACCTTGAACCATATATCAAAATGATCATCATGTCAATACCTACAATATTCTAATATACATGCCTATACAAAAAGTTAATATTTTTCAAGATATAGTAACAAATATATAATTCTTAGCAATTTCCCCACTCAGTGCCTTACAATTTCCCCATTTTGAGCCCCATGGCTACCATTTGTGCAAATCTGAAAAAAAATGACCTAAGGATGTTATAAATGAAATAACTAAGGTATATCTCTTGTAGATTCAGAGGAGAAGATTTTCAAAGTTTTTCACTCTTTCCCCCCTTATGGGGCCCCAAGGAGACATAACTCCTTCATTTGTGCAAATCTGAAAGGGCTTTACCCAGGCATAATGGTTACCAAGTTTCATTAAATTTGGCCCAGTAGTTTTGGAGGAGAAGATTAAAATGTAAAAAGTTAACGCACGACGGACGACGCACGACAGACGACGGACGGTGAACCATCCCAATAGCTCATCTGAGCTTTCAGCTCAGGTGAGCTAAAAACCCATTAGGCTGTGTGTTAGGGTCAGAGGAAATTCACACTACCATTCAGGATTGCAATTGCAATTTTCTATCATTTCCTTTTTCTGTTCTCTTTGATAAGTTTCTTTTCCAAGCAGTATATACAGAAGAACTTCAATACCTTGAATACCAAGGATAACTCAAAGTCTTTTTTATGTCCTGACCAGTTTTCTATATAAACTACATGGTGTATATTAGGACAGCTTTGATAACTCAAAGTTCTTTAGTTTGAATACCCCCGACAACTTGAAGAGATTTTTTTTTTCTGTAGTTTAAAAATTCTATTACATCAAAAACTCGATTTTTTCTATAATGTGTGATTAATGGCCCGTTTAATAAAATGATCAGAGAAATCATATATCGATAATTAGCTTACGTTATATTAGAGAAATGAACCGAGTAAGTCTAGTTATCTACTGTATTAATTCTTATCAATTAACGGATTAATATTCAGCACCCAACATGGACAATTAAGTCTTACAGGTATGCTAATCCTCTACTGTAATTACAGAAGCCATGTAATATGCCACTGTCGATAAGAGATCAACTTCTGACTTAATTTCTGTCGATAAGAGATCAAATTCTGACTTAATTTCTCCAAGTTTAATTTAAATGGCTAACCCCTTGGTACTCATGACTACATTAAAATCTTAAAGACTTATTGCACTGCTTTGTAATTTTATTAACTATCTGTTTGTATTTTCTAACAAATGTAATAAATAAGTATCACTGATAAACATGTACATGTACTAGTATCTGTTTTCCGATTCCCTTGTTCATATACATCATGACTGCCATTGATATCAATTCTTTAATACATTATTTATTATTTTTTTGTTTCGAAAGTATCTATAAGTTTTTGTGTTTTTCTCTATTGCATTACATTCAAGTACTGGTTCCTGTTTACATCAAAGATTTCTGAAGTGGAAAACATATATTAAGGTGACATCATCTTTCAACCTCAATAACTTGTACACCTCAATTACTCGAAGTCACCACCGAAGTACCATGCACTTAGAGTTATTGAAGTTCTACTGTATTTCTTGTGTTTTAGTGGTGACAGAAGTGAAAACTGATCTGTATGGTTTAATTAAAAGTGACTTTAGTAGTATGTACATGTCAGAACTGGTTGGAGTGTCACATGACCCAACCAAGTAACATGAGACCCATTTATCACAGCACAGGTTAATGAATTAAGAAATACTGTGTGATTCAGCTGGAATAAAAGACCCACAGAATCTAATGTTATCAATAAAAGTAGAAATTTTATAATAAATTTTACCTCCTCTACTAATAATGACTGTAATTCTTGTTTGCAATCTTCAAGTCTCATCCTATCTGCACTATCTACAACCCAGATTAAACCATCAGTACTCTCAAAGTAATTCCTCCAGTAAGAACGTAAAGACTTCTGTCCACCTACATCCCATACATTTAATTTAAATCTGAAATAAAATAATAGGAGCATCATTACACACACAGATTTCAATTATATAAATATGCAAAAAATGTACATTTTTCTTTAAATCTGTTATTTATTAGCATAAAAAGTAAAATAATATCCAATTTTTTAAAAATGGGCACCTTTAAAATCTAGCTTGTACTACCTCATAATTTTTATTATGCCCTAATTCAGGTACAGTTTCTCTGACAATGCCAGTCAATCAAGACAGGCTGAGTTTTCACGAAAGTCACATTAAAACAATTTTATTCTATTATTCTAAGCAAAATTGAATTTTTCTCAGTTAAGTTGAATTAGTTCATATCTTTCAAGATAAAATTTGATATTATAACCTTTATCCGAGTTAAACCCATTTTAAATGAGTTAATTAGAGATTATTTAATTTTTGTTATTTTTGCATACCATAGGTATCACATGAACTAACCATCCTTCTTATGTTCCTACTTACCCTCTGTGTTCCAGTGTTTTTATGTTAAACCCCAGAGTAGGAGATATAGTGTCAATATCTTCTCCATTATATTTCTTAAGTATAGTTGTTTTACCAGCATTATCTAAACCCCTAACTAAAGTTAAGGATCAAAATTCCATTATTAAAACAAAACACAGGCATATAACCCTTTGAATAAGTCTGAAAAAAAAACACCCATGTAATACATGAATAGGTATGTCAACATTTGGATGTGAATGGTGGTATAGACATATAAGTGGGTGTATTAAGTTGGGTTTGGATAAATAGACATTCCAGTATGAAAATGTGTATAGAAATATAAATGGATGGATAGTCAAACCTGGTTTCAAATACCATTTTTAAATTCTTACATTCTGGTCTAATTCAATTTTGCCTCATGTGAATCTTTTTTATCACTTACTTGGAACTTGTCTTAATGTTGCTCATTTGATTCAAAACTTATTTATTAATATCCTATGTCCTTTAATGTTTTTAAAACTTGGTGATCAAAATCAAATCAAAAATCAAAAAATTCATACATGTATATATCTCATGCCTATGTGTCAGTTAATAACAGTCATATAATCATTAAAAATTTGAATTATGAATACGGGTCTTTTCGCCCTGATTCCTGTTTGCCCCGTGGGTCAATTTGCCCTGATTCCTGTTCGCCCTGGGTCGATTCGTCCTTATTCCCGTTCGCCCTGGGTCGATTCGTCCCATTGTTTACTTAAATTAACTAATAAAAAAACAATCAAATGTTGACTTATTTAATTGAAGTTGCTTACAAAAATATTTTTTTATCTGTTTTGCATTAAAATAACACAACTTCTCAACATAAGTGTTTAATTAGTTGCATAAAACAATAACAAACAACACAGCTTGTGTCTTCATGGGTCAAGATACTTTGATGTATATGGACATCAAAGCAGGAATAGCAGTCATCCGCGGTACATCAAACAAATACCCGGTCACTGTACTTTTAAAACAAAGAACTGTGCACAAATAAATCGTCGTTAATGAGAATGTTATTTCTAGTAATAAAACTTTAAAATTACCATAACAAATACTTACATGTTTACACGTGCGGCTCCAGACAGAAGTATATTTGTAGGGCGAAACGACTCACTTCCGAGGGCGAAACAACCCGGGGCGAATCGACCCAGGGCGAACGGTCATAAGGGCGAATCGACCCGATACCTGAATTATGATGACATTTCTATAAACTGATATGAAATGTTTCTGTACATAATGAGCTATGAAGTGTGCAGTAAATCACTCTCAGTTTGCAATAGCTGTGATATTTTGTCCATCATAGATAGTTCTACAATTATATTATTTTTAGCTAAGTAACAGATCTATAATAATAATAATAATAATAAAAGAACTCATTGTATTATGCAATCCATTGTAACTGACATGTTTATTAATCATGATCTGTCTAATGTATGCTTTAAAAATACGTGAAAGAAATTGTAAAGTGTAGGCATAATGAAATGTAATTTTCCAAAGTAAATGGAATCATGTAACTGATCCCTACTATCACGATGAGTACCGGTAATATTACTATAGTCAAGACTAAAAATACTAAAAAAAATAATACGACAGTTTGTATGAACTGTGGTTTGACAAGGATACAACATCAGTAGACGAACTTCTTTCTCTTTTTGTTTCATTTTCTTAAGTATAGTTAAGAGACCCATTTTAGTCCACTCTCTCAATGTCTATCAGTGTATCACTTCAAAAGGAATGCACACTCTCACACTGTTTACCGAATTCTTTAACTCTTTTTTTAGGAGGCACGAATGGTGCAACTGCCACAAATTAGTAGGAATGAAAATACGACATCAAATTGAAAATATCCAAATTAATTCAAGTTTAATAATTACACCATTTACACAATATAATCAAATTTTACATATATTTAATGCTTTGATATATGTATATCTATCTGAAATAAATATTAGAATATTAAGGTTGTCGTAATCTTGTTGATGAACAAAATACTATGATGGCGAGCAGACAGAAACATAAGCGAGAAAGAATATGGAATTTTGAAGTATCAGATCCAACACTACATCCTAATGGATTTACAATATACAAAATCACATGTAAAGTATGTGTAATTAAAATTTATTCTGTATATTTTGCTTTCAATCCATGCAGTCCATTGACCTAATTGCAAGTTTCTTATCTGTCAGGGCGCCTGATTAGGCCCAGTCAGCTGAGTGTCATTAGTGTCATTTCCATGTTGAAATAATGAGACGATTGCGCGCCCCAACACTCGAAACGTTATCTGTAGAATTAAAAAGAAATGTTTACTGAAAACATCTGTATCCATTTTGGTTATTGTAATTTTCTGAGAATAATAACTTCCACACACACTCGGAGCTATTTCACAGATGATTATGTTGAATAATTTGAATTTATAAATTTTGATATTCTACAGCTAGAGACATCTTTGTACATTTTAGCCCACTTGCCATATCCCCAGAATGGACATTCAATGCTAAGTTTAAAGGATAACCCCTGTGAAATCATGCACTCATACAGGCAGCCTGTTTGCCACCCTCTTGTTTAAAATGGCTTTTGTTGTAACTGTGTCATTCTCTGCATTAGAGATGCATTGTTAGTAGCAGATACCTTTAGTTATTGAATTTAAATAGCTAACACACTTTACTTGTGGCTATTTTATTTGTCAATTTAAATTATTAAGGGTATTGTTATTACAAAAAAATTTATAAGAGCATCTCTGGGAGAATGTGAGAGTGTTGACTTTTCTTTATATTTACTTTTCATTTTGTAGGACATATGACATGATTTAGAGTAAAATCAAATTATTATGGACTACAGGCTATCTACACTAATGAAAAGGGACAAACAAACCTTTCAAATGTTTGAATTCTATGTTAAACAATTTAATGTTGTTTTTTCAAAACTTTATTTATAAAATAATTTCAGGTATTTACTGTTACTGTACCTGACAGTTTAACTGAGGTGAGATAATTTAAATTAAAAACTTTTTTGTATTTTTGCTTATTGTCAATTAAATTTGTGAATACTTTTATTCTGTAAGGTAATTTACCGATATATAGCATTGATGATGAAATAGACCATCTTGCACATGGCTGCTATACAAGATACTGGGCTTATGCAAAAATTACGAGATTTGCCTGCAGGTCTTCATACGAGCTTTAAGATGTGTATATTTATTTTTAACCCATGCAAACTTAGTGGAGTAGGGGTTATATAGAAATGGTTGATCTGTCTTTCCATCTGTGTATCTCTTAATTCATGTTTAGGTTGTAACATATTACTGCTGTAAAAGAATTTTTGAAATTTTACGTAAATTATCTCTATGATCTAAAGGTATATCATGATCTTTAACCAAGGTGATATATTAAAGATCAAGATCTGAGAGGGTTATGCTAGAAAAAAATCCTGATTCAGTTGGATGCATTAATCCCTCTCAATTGTGCTTTATTACTGTTCTGCTTTATCTGCGAAGCTAATAAGCATCTATATATCTTACTTTAACATGCTTTGAAGCTGTCATCTTGATTGCCTGAATAAATATCTCTAATAAAACCAGCAATGGTATTTTATTTGGATACTATTTGTTGTTTTGACAAAATGAAACTTTGTAACTAAAATATACTTATATTAATCTATTGTCTTTTGAACAGGTGATTGTATGGAAGCGATACAACGATTTTAAACAGTTATACAAAGCTATGTACTCCTTGCATAAAGCATTGCACAGAAAAGAAGAGTTCCCACCTTTTGCAAAGCCTAAGTTATTTGGCAAGTGATAATATCATTTAATCATGTATTTTTTTGCTGTGAAGAATAAACCAAAATACAGACTTATATAAAAACAAAGGCATTTTACAACACACATAACATGGCTTACACATAGTAAACACCATACTTTATGAAAGTAAAGAAGTTGATTATAGAGAACTAGGTATATTTTGCTTCCATTAAATTATATCTGCAAAAATAAATATACATTACATTTTACATGTATGTAATTAAAATGTATTAGTAATGCCTTGCAACCAATTTTACAATACATACAGGTAATAACTTTTCAGCTAGTTTTCTAGTAGCAAGATTCCTAGAAAAGTTTTACATGTAAAAACCAAAAGATATTCAAATAAATGAAAGGAAGGGTGGTAATAGAGCCTTCTCTGAAAATATTCTCATAATCTTAATTTTTTAACAACAAGATTACTGGAATCACTGCATATTTTATTTTTGTGATACTTTGAAACAGTTGAAAACAACATGACTAACATCATTATTTTAATGAGCCATTCTTATGTTTTGATATATTTTCAGGGCGTTTTGATGATTTTGTCATTGAAGAAAGAAGAACTAGTGCTTTAAACCTACTTAACTTCATTGGTCAACACTCATACTTGTATCATCACAGAACATTTCTAGAGTTTTTTGAGGTAAATATTTTATATCCATACTTTGTACAGGAGAATACAGGATTATACACAATTATGAACACAATAATACTGGGGTGAATGAAAGCATCTTGCTATGTAAACAAAATATATATGAGTTAACAAAATATATACTTGTATGAGAGTAATAATATCTCTTCAATAACATATTACAGAGACACAGGTCAGACATATAATTAGTCATGTTATTGGGTTTTATTTTACATTTCAGGGAGGACAGAAAACATCAGGATCTTCAGGAGAAATTTTAAAACCATCTAAACTAGACATACTGAACACAGATAAAACTGGTGATGATGAAAAAAACCAGGACACACTTCAACCAATTAAACATCCACCAGAGACTTCTTCTGCTAATTTAGAACTTCCAACTGTTGACAGAGCACCCTCACCTTCTAATCAAGAACAAAGGTACAGATCTACATGTATATGAAATCGTTGTGATAAACATGTAATATTTAAACACATATCAAGATTATTTATTATAAATATAAATAAGAATATTGTTTTTATATCAAAATTTTAAAATTCTGAACTCAAGCTAGCCTAAATGACATAAAATTCTGTTCTGTTCTAAGCACAAACAAGTTGATAAGCTCAACTGCATAAGTGAAAAGAGCTTATATCATATCATTGGTGTAAGTGTCAAGTGGTGGTGCTGTGTGTCAAAGTTTTTGATGGATTGGAAGAGCAATCAAGCTACCAGAACACTGTTCTCATTAATACAGTCCTGACTCTAACTTGAATTTCACTTGACCAGAGTGTAAAAAATATTCAATAATATTAAAATACATGTATGTTTTAATAGACTTTTGTTCATTTTATCAGTATGCAGTATATTATGCACACAGACCTGTGGATTAAAAGTCTCTTGAGAAGCAATATCATTGAGTTATTTTACCTTGAATTTAGGTTGCAAGATTAGACCTGGCCTTTCTCAATTGATTTTTTAAAATTTTTTTCAGTGATTCTAATGAAATGCAATTGGAGGGAGTTTGGAACTTTCGACAGGTGCCTGACAACATTAGTTTGAATTCTTATGAAGACACTGACGAAGCTTCTGTGACAGATGTAGAGTCAGCCCTGGGAACCCCACTTCCAGATGCAGAACTTTCATTTTTTGACCCTTTACATAATGATGATCTAACTGGTACCCCAGAACTCCGTACCAGCAGTAGTTGGTTGTTTGCTGCTATGAATACATGTGCTGGTAAGATAACAAATCTATTGAATATTCTCTGTATATCTGTTTTGTGATGTGTAATATTTTCTTTTTTAATGATTTTATCACGAAAGGAAAAATAAACTTATTAGATATACATGTATCATTATATATTTCATGTACAAAATTGTTTGTTGTTGAATTCGCTTTTAAGATTTAGCATATGAGCACCATGTAAATATATAGAATAATGTACACTCCTTATTCATACAAGCAACATAAATGTAGAATAGTTTAGAAAATTTATTTGTCCCATTTATTTTGTCTTCCAATTCAACCCCTGCAGCTTTTCAGTCAGACCTGTTACTTGTGATAGTTTCTAGAATTTTAGTTTCCTGCCATTTTGAATTCAATCAAAGTTAACCTCTGTTTTAAACTCATTAAATTAAAGCACAGATTCCTGGTTAACTAGTGTCAGTTTTAATTGGATAAGTTTAAATTTTTCAATATTTCAGTCTGATTCTCTTTAAATCATAATTGAAAAGAAAAAATGACTATTTTTTTTTTTTTTTACAAAAAGCATTTACTTAAAATACTTGAATTAAGTTTTACTATGAATAAAAAACCAAATATTTTAATTTTAATGCTTGCTTTATTTTATTAGGTATGGATGAAGATGTTCCTCCCTCTCCCAAACATTCAGTGACTGATGGAGGAATACAGGTTAATATCACAAACTCTTTCTGTAATACACATTAACCCTTCAACAGTTTCACTGCCATGCATCACTTCAGTGGCTCTGTGGTGGAGCATCCACTTCAAGAGCAAGATGTCATAGGTTTAAACCCTGGCCAGGTTATATATAAAACTTTAAAATTTGAGATACTGTTTCCTTGCTTGGCACCTGGTATTAGGAAGACAGAGAATTTACTTTTTTACCTAGTGCCAGGATATAGTACCTGGGGATAGTGGTATGCTTGTCTGTGACATACTGGCTTGGTGAGCTAGCACCATAACAAAAAGTCACCTTGATTGTGCACCAATACAAGGCAGACTGTAATAGACACACCTCTCATGTATATACAAGTTAATCCTTAAAGACTAATAAACTTGCATATAGTTGTAAAATTGCTGATGTTATTTTAAACAACATTACAACCAATCACTTCCATTTATTTTGTGTAGGTGCCTACATGTGCTTGATCTCTCAATAACCCATTTTCCCAATGTCAAGTAAATATAATGCATTTTTTATACCTTTCATTTTCATTTTAACACCCTTATTAACATTTAAATATGTCACATTTTATATATCAAATTGTCACATACAATATCAGAGTTGTCTGTCCCTGGATCATAATTAAAAGGCAAAAATTTGACTGCAGTCTCTAACAGCATTAAAAGGTAAATTTGACTTATACTGGCAGTGAGTATTAAAAGAGTTAAGATAGTATTTATAACAAGGTTCATAACTAGTTTGACCATCTTATCTTATCTTATGTTGATGGTTTAAAAAGAGTATTTTTTAGAAAAAAGGAAAGAAGATTGTCATATATAATTTTTTAATTGCAAAATTTACATTTTACATAAAGAAAGAACTGTGTGAAAAACCACAGTTTTTACAATAAAGGCCTGTTAATCTTTGGTTTAACTGATCGCTGCCATTTGTTATTTTAAATTAGGAAAATTTTGCAATCATTTTAGTTTTAAGAAATGTAAAGAGTTGTTTCTATTGCAGTTAACACTATAAACTTAATCTCTGATGGAAATGTGAAAAATACAAAAATACAATACATGTATAAATTTATATATTTAACAGATTGACTTCTTGGACAGTATGGAATCATCTATTGATGATATTCCAACTCCAGTCAATGATCAGAATGATTTTATTAACTCCTCATCCACAGTGGATATAACTGATTTTGATCCACTAAAACCAAGAAGTGAATCTAAAGTGGAATGTGGTAAAGGGGATCTAGATCTGTTTGCTACAAGAAGCATAGATTCTTCAGTTGGAAGTGGAAGTACATGCTCTAGTGCCATCTCATCACCTCGAAGTCAGTCGTCACTTAGTCCTCGCCGTCAAACAAACAGGATGCGTTCTGTGACTAATGAGAGTGTATCCACCATGGATTTAGGTGGAAGAGAGGATTACATTTATCTTGCTGCAAATAAAATATGTTTAGCACAAGAGTGTGAGGCTAGTGGAAAATATGCTGAAGCATTTGGTCATTACAAAAGTGGAGTGGGCATTCTTTTACAAGGAGTTCAGGGTATCCAATTATTGAAGATTTCATTAAAAACACATTAACAATATGCAAAACATTAGTAAATCACTAATTATTCGTAGCTGAGATTTTTCAGTTAGTGTTCATTGCTTAACTTACAAATTTACCCATTTATAGCACACAATAATATAATCATTTGTTTCATAAAGTTCATAAATTTGGGCATATTAATTTATTTGTCCTATATAGGAGTAAAAAAGTTTCAAACCATATTACATATGTAATCCAACTCATTTAAAATCTTATAGATATTATGTCCATGCACACAAGAGAAAAAAAATGTTGTGAAATGAGGACTTCAAAAGCAACATTGTATTTGACAATCAAGGCCATTTTAGATTTTGTAGGATTAATATGTGATTTTATAGAAAAAAATAAAACCTTTTATTCTGCCACTGAGTTCAGTAGATAAAGAGTATCAGAAGATAAACACAGATCAGAATGCCCAGATAACTTGAAATTCAATGAACTGGTTTCACAACTGTAACTGTAATGACAGTTTTTTTAATCTGTGTATTTGTTAGTTTATGATATTGTATGATTTATTGTTGTATAGGTGACAGAAATAAATCTCGTAGAGATGCTGTTAGGAGAAAAACTGCCCAGTATTTACTGAAAGCGGAAGATCTTTATAACAGACACCTGGCTCATGAAACAGTGGATGAAAGAAGATGGGCTGTAAGAACTTAGAATTTCATTTTACACTCAGTATAAAGTAATTGTTAAAAATACATGTAGAAACGGTGAACAAATACACTGGTTTTGTCAAATTTCTAACTTGAGTTCTGAAGATGGATTCAATGATTTATCTCAAATATATGAAACTTGAAAATACACAAAGTGCTATTCTTTTGCTGCAATGAGTTGTACCATATATGCTATCATTTTATACACTATAATATTTTTTAAGTATCGACTCTAAAATACGCAGTTGTTCAATCCAGTATTAGTTTTACAACCGATTAACACACATGAATAAAAAATTAATGTACATGTACATGTATATAGATCTCTATTAAATTGACAGTTTTAAAACAAATTTCTAAATTTGAAAATTTTCTATTCACTTTTGGGCTTTTTAAACAAAAATTTCAAAAAAATATTTTATAGTTGCAAAAAACCTCTGGTCAATTGATCAAACATCAAATTTTAAAGCTGCATTAAGTTTTTCAATTTTCTGAATTTTTTTATTTATTTTTTTTTTATTTATTTTCTAAAAATATATTTTTTAAAAAACAGATTACTTCTAATCATGATCTGTGGAATTCTTTTTCTAAAATTTTATTCCTTTTAGCTGTAAATAAACGGAATCCTCTAACTGGTTGGTCAATATTTAACGATGATTATTATTTGCTAAGAGCATGGGCACTGATGTACGAAAATTCCAATGAATCGAAGGTGAAACCTGACAAATTGTATTAATTGTTGGTCATATATCCAAATTTATTCGCAATGGTGTTACATATCCCTTACAAAGTCACAAATGACAAGTGTAATGAAATTCTGTGTTTAATTTATTGTATTTCACTGTTTTGTAAGGTTTGTTTAAATGACCCGGTTTTTAATGATGTAATCATGTTCTAATATTAGATCCCATAGGTCAACATCTCGCTGGGAAATTATTGTTATTTCTGTATTTATTCGAGCTTTTATTGTAGAACCAAAGGTAATATTGTTTATTAGGGACATCATTAATTAGATCAGCACCGTTTTAATTTTTTCTAGGAAAACTTAATGCAGCTTTAAAGATTTGAGCCCTGATACACCTTTATACATTTTTTTGTTAGTAAATGCTATTAATAATTATATAAAAACTAGATATTTTATATTATGCTGTTTAATTATTTTCTTTCAGACTGATAGCATGCTCTCCCCATCAACAGAATTAGACCCATCTTTAACTTTCATCAAAGCACCAATATCAGAATTAAAGAATTTTAAAGTTCTCGGTACTGTTGATAAAGTTTTACTTGTGATGGACAAAAGTTCTGATGAAACTTACATAATAAAGGTATTAATATTTAATATGTTGATATTAAGTTAAATCAAGTAAAACATCGACCACACACACACACACACACACACACACACACACACACACACACACACACACACACACACACACACACACACACACACCAGAATATTGAAATAAAAGTTTTTTTCACTGGTTTTCTTCATGTTTGAAGAATTTTCTTACTTTGTAAAGGTACTTGAAAACAATTCTTGTTCTGACAAGCATATCTGTCAAGTCACACACATTGCATGTGTCACACACATTTTTGATGTAAATCCCACTTTCGCAGAGTTTTAAAAAACATGCATCAAACTATATAGATAATAAAAACTGACCATGAAGATCAAAGTTTGTTTACAATTTCAGCAGCCAGTACTAAACTCGTAGATATGGAAATAAAATCTTATTAAAACAATGTTGAAATACTATTTTTACATTGTCAAAGAAAATTTTAATGTTCTTATTTTAATAGCTATGGTATGTATATCATCAAATTCAAAAATATGTTATTTAAATCATAACCCCATTTGGAGCCCTGGGGTAAATATTAAAATTAAAATGTTACAAAAACTTGACACCTGTTGAACATCTGGTACACACCTGTGTTGAAAACTTGACACCTGTTGAACATCTGGTACACACCTGTGTTGAAAACTTGACACCTGTTGAACATCTGGTAAACACCTGTGTAGGTTTGCAGAAATGATTGACAGCTCAATAGAATTGTATATTTCATTGTGGAAAATCTCATTCTGTGGTTTTCTTTTAATGATGATTGACAGATTTCACTAAAATGTTCATTTCACTCATACAATGATTTGGGAAATGTTAAATTTTGTCAAACTCCAAAATTCTCTTTTTATAGGTATAAAAATTCCTGCATTTCTTCACATGACTTAAAAAGACAATTTTTTTTATATTTTGTAGACTGTTCATAAGTCCAGTACTTTTAACAGAAGATTAAAATCGATCCTTCCCACTTCTTGTCCACACATGGTAAATCTACATAAATTTTATGAGACAGACAATGCAATGTATCTGTTATTACAGTATGCTTGTGGCGGCAAGTTATGGAATTACATTAGTGGTTATTTACAACATAACCGTGGATTTAACAAAGACTTTATGCCAAATCAGAATGGTCTGGCTGATGTACACGGAAATGTGTATTCAGGTCACAAATGTCATGATGCTGACCCCTCAAACAAGTTGCCTCCAGGAATTCAGGAGGACAGAACAAAGAGTAAATTACAGTCTGATACACCAGGTTTAAATTTGTTATCAAATTCTGAAGTACAGTTTAGTAAGGAGAGGACTCGATATATTGATAATGAAATTGTTGATAGACCATCTATGTCCACATCAGATCACAATAAGTTTTCAAATGGCCATACTGGTATATCTGTTGGTGCTGATGATCTCAAGCCAGAGGATTTTAGTTTTAGTCATGAACACGATTCATTTATATCCCCAGAGGAAGAATCACCATCATCATCAAAAGTAAAATTCAATAGGTATATAAGTATATCATCAGAGGAAACAACAGATTTCAATGAATGTGATTCAACAGATTTAAATTCAGGGTCAGTTGAACAGCGAGATATCATATTCAAGGAATTGTTACAAAATAATAAAACAAATCTTGAACATTTTAGTATCAACAGTGTTGAGAGCAATGAGGGTATAGAGAGAAAAGATAGTTTCCTATCTGATAATATTGAGAGTATTCCTGAAGAATTGGAAGAATCTCCATTCAGCAATATGTCTGATTCAGATGTATCTCATGAAAATAAGGTTACAAAAAGTGATAACTTGAATGATCTTGATGTTAAAGATGCTGATTATATTGTACAAAGTGCCAAAGAACTTTTAAAATCTGTAGAGAGGACATTGTCCCAAACAGATATAGAAGTAAATGAAATGATAACGTCGTCATCGATAGAAAATGTCAGCAATTCTACAATAAACAATGCTCATAAATCTAGTCAAAAAATTAATCTTCTAAAATCACCGAAAAGCTCATCTGTGGTAAATAGTTGTGATACATTAGTGGGTGACAATGATAGCAATGAAGTTAGTATTTATGATATACATAGGTCACATGATGCAAATAGTTCTTCAGAGGAAAGTAGTGATTTATATGTAGATAAAAGCAGCATTTCTGTGATAAATGAGCCAGTTAAGTTTGAAGATAAAAATGATGATGTAACAAAAAATAGTGAAAGTGACTCTGGTAGGAAAAATACTCTTACAAATCGCAGAACGTCATCTTCAGATATTCAAAGTGATGAAAGTCAAAAGCATTCCCGATCTTCAACATTAACTGACCAATCTAAACAAATTGTCCCACCAAATAAGTTATCACTGACTAGAATGAATTCCAATGAATTAAGTAGGTCAGCTTCATTTGATCACGAGTTGACATCTCCAAGTAAAACTAGACAGCGTACAGTATCAGGAGTTTTCCAACAATTGGATTTAGCAGCAACAAATTCAGATCAAATTAGAATTCCTGAAGCTTGTATCCAGCAGTGGGCAGCTGAAATTGTTGTGGCAGTGTCTATTTTACATTCTGAGGGCATTATATGCAGGTTTGAATTTTTTCAGCATTTATTTTATTATATATATCAAATGGTACTTGAAGTTTTTAAAGTAACATGCATGTTATTGCACATGTTTAGATTTTTTCAGGAAAGAGTCCCATTTGTAAAACAACACCCCACAGCCAGTAAGTTGTTTTTGGTATTTTCTTTTCATTTTGTGCCTATCTAATAATCTTATAGTGACAGTATCATCTTAGTAATAAGAGAGACAATATTACTAAACGGGAGTTGTTTAATAGAGAGACATTACTATTACTATAAGGGAGTTGTTTAATAGAGAGACATTACTATTACTATAAGGGAGTTGTTTAATAGAGAAACATTACTATTACTATAAGGGAGTTGTTTAATAGAGAGACATTACTATTACTATAAGGGAGTTGTTTAATAGAGAAACATTACTATTACTATAAGGGAGTTGTTTAATAGAGAAACATTACTATTACTATAAGGGAGTTGTTTAATAGAGAGACATTACTATTACTATAAGGGAATTGTTTAATAGAGAGACAATACTATTACTAAAAGGGAGTTTTTGAATAGAGAGACATTACTATTACTAAAAGGGAGTTGTTTTATTAGAGAGACAATACTATTACTAAAAGGGAGTTGTTTAATAGAGAGACATTACTATTACTATAAGGGAGTTGTTTAATAGAGAGACATTACTATTACTATAAGGGAGTTGTTTAATAGAGAGACATTACTATTACTATAAGGGAGTTGTTTAATAGAGAGACATTACTATTACTATAAGGGAGTTGTTTAATAGAGAGACACTACTATTACTATAAGGGAGTTGTTTAATAGAGAGACATTACTATTACTAAAAGAGAGTTTTTGAATAGAGAGACATTACTATTACTAAAAGGGAGTTGTTTTATTAGAGAGACAATACTATTACTAAAAGGGAGTTGTTTAATAGAGAGACATTACTATTACTATAAGGGAGTTGTTTAATAGAGAGACATTACTATTACTATAAGGGAGTTGTTTAATAGAGAGACATTACTATTACTATAAGGGAGTTGTTTAATAGAGAGACACTACTATTACTATAAGGGAGTTGTTTAATAGAGAGACATTACTATTACTAAAAGAGAGTTTTTGAATTGAGAGACATTACTATTACTAAAAGGGAGTTGTTTTATTAGAGAGACAATACTATTACTAAAAGGGAGTTGTTTAATAGAGAGACATTACTATTACTATAAGGGAGTTGTTTAATAGAGAGACATTACTATTACTATAAGGGAGTTGTTTAATAGAGAGACATTACTATTACTATAAGGGAGTTGTTTAATAGAGAGACATTACTATTACTATAAGGGAGTTGTTTAATAGAGAGACATTACTATTACTATAAGGGAGTTGTTTAATAGAGAGACATTACTATTACTAAAAGAGAGTTTTTGAATAGAGAGACATTACTATTACTAAAAGGGAATTGTTTTATTAGAGAGACAATACTATTACTAAAAGGGAGTTGTTTAATAGAGAGACATTACTATTACTATAAGGGAGTTGTTTAATAGAGAGACATTACTATTACTATAAGGGAGTTGTTTAATAGAGAGACATTACTATTACTAAAAGAGAGTTTTTGAATAGAGAGACATTACTATTACTAAAAGGGAGTTGTTTTATTAGAGGGACAATACTATTACTAAAAGGAAATTGTTTAATAGAGAGACATTACTATTACTTAAAGGGAGTTGTTTAATAGAGAGACATTACTAATACTGAAAGGAAATTGTTTAATAGAGAGACATTACAATTACTAAAAGGGAGTTGTTTAATAGAGAGACATTACTAATACTGAAAGGAAATTGTTTAATAGAGAGACATTACAATTACTAAAAGGGAGTTGTTTAATGGAGAGACAACACTATTACTAAAAGGGAGTTGTTACACAGAAAGACAATTTTTTTTCTTAAGACGGAGTTGTTTAATAGACATTACTACATGTATTACTAAAACAGAATTTTTTATAAGAGAGACATAACTATTTCTAAAAGGGAGTTGTTTGATAGAGAGACATTACAATTACTAAAAGGGAATTGTTTTATTAGAAAAACATTACAAAGAAACATTTCTTTTTCTTAAAAGGAGTTGTTTGATAGAGAGACATAACTATTACTAAAAAGGAGTTGTTTTATTAGAGAAACATTACTATTACTAAAAGGGATTTGTTAAAATAGAGACATTACTATTACTACGAGGGAGTTGTTTAATAGAGAGACATTACTATTACTAAAACGAGATTATTTTATTAGACAAACATTACTATTACTAAAAAGGAGATGTTTAATAGAAAGACATTACAATCACTAAAACGGAATTGTTTGATAGAGAGACATTAGTATTACTAAAAAGAAGTTGTTTTATTAGAGAGACATTACTATTTCTAAAAGGGAGTTGTTTAATAGAGAGACAATACTATTACTTAAAAGGAGTTGTTTAATAGAAAGACATTACAATCACTAAAAGGGAATTGTTTGTTAGAGAGTGTTAAATAGAGAAACATTAATATTACTCAAAGGGAATTGTTTAATAGAGAGACAATACTATTACTAAAAAGGAGTTGTTTAATAGAGAGACAATACTATTTCTAAAAGGGAGTTGTTTAATAGAGTGACATTACTATTACTAAAAGGGAGTTGTTTAAAAGAGAGACAATACTATTACTAAAAGGGAATTGTTTAATAGAGAGACATTACTATTACTAAAAGGCAGTTGTTTAATAGAGAGACATTACTATTACTATAAGGGATTTGTTTAATAGAGAGACATTACTATTACTAAAAGGGAGTTGTTTAATAGAGAGACATTACTATTACTAAAAGGGAGTTGTTTAATAGAGAGACATTACTATTACTAAAAGGGAATTGTTTAATAGAGAGACAATACTATTACTAAAAGGGAGTTGTTTAATAGAGAGACAATACTATTTCTATAAGGGAGTTGTTTAATAGAGAGACAATACTATTACTAAAAGGGATTTGTTCAATAGAGAGACAATACTATTTTAAAAGGGAGTTGTTTAATATAGAGACAATACTATTACTTAAAAGGAGTTGTTTAATAGAAACACATTACAATCACTAAAAGGGAATTGTTTGTTAGAGAGACATTAGTATTACTAAAAAGGAGTTGTTTTATTAGAGAGACATTACAATTACTAAAAGGGAATTGTTGAATAGAGAGACATTACTATTACTAAAAGGAAGTTTTTTAATAGAGAGACGATACTATTACTAAAAGGAAGTTGTTTAATAGAGAGACAATACTTTCTAAAAGGGAATTGTTTAATAGAAAGACAATACTATTACTAAAAGGAAGTTTTTTAATAGAGAGACAATATTATTTCTAAAAGGGAATTGTTTAATAGAGAGACAATACTATTTCTAAAAGGGAGTTGTTTAATAGAGAGACATTACTATTACTAAAAGGGAGTTGTTTAATAGAGAGACATTACTATTACTATAAGGGAGTTGTTTAATAAAAGACATTACTGTTACTAAAAGGGAATTATTTAATAGAGAGACATTACTGTTACTAAAAGGGAGTTTTTTGATAGAGAGACATTACAATTACTAAAAGGAAGTTGTTTAATAGAGAGACAATACTATTACTAAAAGGAAGTTGTTTAATAGAGAGACAATACTATTACTAAAAGGGAATTGTTTAATAGAGAGACAATACAATTATTAAAAGGGAGTTGTTTAATAGAGAGACAATACTATTACTTAAAGGGAGATGTTTAATAGAAAGACAATACAATCACTAAAACCAAATTGTTTAATAGAGAGACATTACTATTACTAAAAAGAAGTTGTTTTATTAGAGAAACATTACTATTACTAAAAGGGAATTGTTGAATAGAGAGACATTACTATTACTTAAAGGAAGTTGTTTAAAAGAGAGACATTACTATTACTAAAAGGGAATTGTTTAATAGATAGACAATACTATTACTAAAACAGAAATGTTTAATAGAGAGACATTTCTATTTCTAAAAGGGAGTTGTTTAATAGAGAGACATTGCTTTTTCTAAAAGGGAGTTGTTCAATAGAGAGACAATTATATTACTATAAGGGAGTTGTTTAATAGAGAGACATTACTATTTCTAAAAGGGAGTTGTTTAATAGAGAGACAATACTATTTCTAAAAGGGAGTTACAATACTATTACTATAAGGGAGTTGTTTAATAGAAAGACATTACTGTTACTAAAAGAAAGTGGTTTGATAGAGAGATATTACTATTACTAGAAGGGAGGTGTTTGATAGAGAGACAATACTTTTTCTAAAAGGGAGTTGTTTAATAGAGAGACAATACTATTTCTAAAAGGGAGTTGTTTAATAGAGAGACAATACTATTACTAAAAGGGTGTTGTTTAATAGAAAGACATTACAGTTACTAAAAGGGAATTGTTTAATATAGAGACATTACTGTTACTAAAAGGGAGTTGTTTAATAGAGAGACAATACAATTACTAAAAGGAAGTTGTTTAATAGAGAGACAATACTATTACTAAAAGGGAGTTGTTTAATAGAGAGACATTACTGTTACTAAAAGGGAGTTGTTTAATAGAGAGACATTACAGTTACTAAAAGGGAATTGTTTAATATAGAGACATTACTGTTACTAAAAGGGAGTTGCTTGATAGAGAGACATTACAATTACTAAAAGGGAGTTGTTTAATAGAGAGACATTACTGTTACTAAAAGGGAGTTGCTTGATAGAGAGACATTACAATTACTAAAAGGGAGTTGTTTAATAGAGAGACATTACTGTTACTAAAAGGGAGTTGTTTAATAGAGAGACATTACTGTTACTAAAAGGGAGTTGCTTGATAGAGAGACATTACAATTACTAAAAGGGAGTTGTTTAATAGAGAGACATTACTGTTACTAAAAGGGAGTTGTTTAATAGAGAGACATTACTATTTCTAAAAGGGAGTTGTTTAATGAAGTGTATGAGTTTTTAATCACATGATTTGGCTCTCAATAATTTTTTATTTCATTTAAGATTGTATCTAAGTCAGTGGCGGAAAAAGGAAAAAAATCAAACTTAATATACCATGTTAATTCTCATAATTCATTTGACAGATTTTATTTTTAATATAAAAAATGAAATATTCTTAAGATTCAGGTTTGCCAGTAAGGATCGATCAAGACACTTGGGAGAATTTTAGAGAGTAAATATGTTTTGTCTAATGTAAATGTTATCTTGGTATTTCTTGTTTGTTGTGACAGAACATTGCAGTCAGACCATTTTGAGTTAGTGTAACATGTACATGTATAATACTGTAGAAAATAATTTTTTCAGGGATTTAAAACCAAGTAATATTTTGCTCGGAGAGAGAGGTCATGTGTTACTGTCATATTTTTGTCAGTTATCAAACACAGATAAAGAACTGGATTATGAAGCAGTTGAACAACTATTTGTAGCTCCTGGTATGTATGTGAAAATAGTTTGTGTTGCACCAATAAATAAAAGAAACAGATCATTTAAAGGAACTACATGTATACTTACTAAAACGGAATTTATTAAATATAGTAACATATATGTATGCATAGTAAAACCTATATATAATGATAACCTTAGTTACATAGATATATACAGAATAAGTTATTTTCAGTGTAAAGTTTGTATATCAGTTCTAAAAATACAAGTCATCTCAAAATTCTGATTTATTAACTTTTACACCCTTAAATTTAAAAGATTTGATTAAAACAACTCCTTGATATGATTGAAAGATGTAGTTGTTTGTAAATGGTTTTGATATTTGTCAGAAATTAATCACTTAAAAGCTGCATTAAAATTTTCAATTTTCTGAATTTTTGGCTGGGTTGCACAGAGTGCAAATCTGGTTTATAGTATGGTGAATGTCGGGCGGGCGGGGAAAATAGGGTACCAACTTTGTGAACTCAACTCCTCCTACAGTTTTCAACTTAAAACCTTGAAACTTCAGAGAATGATTCTATATACATTGAAGATGTGCGCCTGACTTTATGGAGATATTTCAGGAATTTTTTCCCATTTTTCCAGACTTTGAAACTTAGTCACTTTTTAGCCAGTTTTTGAACTAGGGGTACCAACTTTGTAAACTCAACTCCTCCTACAGTTTTTAATCAAAAACCCTAAAACTTCACAGAATGTTTCTATATATATTGAAGATGTGCACCTAACTTTATGGAAATATTTCAAAATTTTTTTCTCATTTTTCCAGACTTTGAAACTTAGTCACTTTTTAGCCAGTTTTTGAACGGGGGTTCCTACTTTGTGAACTCAACTCCTCTTACAGTTTTCAACCAAAAGCCTTGAAACTTCACAGAATGTTTCTATATATAATGAAGATGTGCACCTGACATCATGGAAATATTTCAAGATTTTTTTCATATTTTTCCAGACTTTGAAACTTAGGCTTTTTTTCGCAAGTATTTGAACTGGGGGTACCTACTTTGTGAACTCAACTCCTCCTACAGTTTTCAATCAAAAACCTTTAAACTTCACAGAATATTTCTATAAATATTGAAGATGTGCATCTGACTTTTTGAAAATATTTCAGGAATTTTTTCCCATTTTTCCAGAATTTGAAACTTAGTGACTTTGTACTGTATATATCAAAAGATTATCAAAGATGTGCACCTGACTTCAAATGATGTAGTGAAACCTTTGTGCCATTATATCCAACTGTGACAGGTTTTAAATTTTAAATCTTTTAAAGAAAATAGGATTATTATACATATATGAAAGAAAACTACAAAAATGTTTATGTTCTAAAACTCATTGGTTTATTAGCTACTGGATGAAAGTGTGGAAAACTAGTGCTGTCACCCTGTTGCCTATCTGTCCTGTACTGTCTCTCTCATCCAGTCCATTCCAATGTAAAGTTTCTGGTGCACATTAAAAAAGATAACTTCTAATCACAATCTGTGAGATTCATTTTCTAAAATTTCATTCCTATGAGCTGTAATTAACGGAATCCTCTAAAGGGTTGGTCACTTGTTTACATGATTATTATAAGCTTGGAGCATGCACACTGATGTACGGAGACTTGTCAAGTTGAATGAATCAAAGGGGAAACCTGACAAATTGCATTTAACTATCTGTCATTAATATCCAAATGTATTACAATGGTGTTATTAATCCCATACAAAGTCACAAATGAGAAATTTAATGAAATTCTGGGTTTAATTTATCGTATTTTACCGTTTTGTAAGTTATGTTTAAACAACCAGGGTTTTTTTTATGACGTAACCATGTTTTAAAATTAGATCCCACAGGTCAACAACTCGCTGAGAAATTATTGCTACCGGTATTTCTATTTATTCAAGCTTTTATTGTTGAATGAAAGGTAACATTGTTCATAAGGAACATAATTAAGTAGACCAGTATCATTTAAATTTTTTCTTAGGAAAACTTAATGCAACTTTAATAGAAATTAATTCATGATGTTAGAAAGGAATAAAGGACTACACTTTTGTAAAAAAAAAAAAAAAATACAATACAGGACCCAACTAGCTAATTAAAAATTGTTATAATATTTTTTCAGAGTTGAAGGGTATCACAGGGTATACTGACGTTTGTGACTGGTGGAGTCTTGGTGCTATTTTGTATGAACTTATTGTTGGAAAGGTATACATTAATATTAACTCAACATTACATTACAATTGGTATTGCTGAAATTGCTTATGCATGTTATGCTTAGTTCAGCTTTAAAGCTCAGAAAAGCTATTGCTGTGTTTCCTTTTACATCTGTTTCGAAGAACAAATTTTAGGATGAGAAATATTTTTTTGTAAAACATTTTTGTAGCAACATCTAATATGAACTGAAAGTTAAATGGTGTTTCCACTGGAAAACTAAAAAAAATGTATTTTTCAAAATGTTCTTTCTAGATGGCAATGATACTGTTTTATTTAATTTCATGATGATGTCATATGCATACATATGATGTAATTGTTAGTCAAGCAATTAAAGCAACATTAAACCTATGGTTTATGACTGAGTTAATCAATAATCGGAAATTTCAATTTTATGGGGTGTCAAAGGCACTCTACTTTACCTTCTGTTATGGCAATATTCATTAGTGTTACAAACTTGTTAAACTTTTTGAACTAGTTGCTAATATTTAAATCTGAGCAAATGCAAGGTGAAAACAACTCCTGCTATCTTGTTTGATTTATTTGTAAAAATACATATATAATGGGATAATAATTTTATATAATGGCTAACATCACAGGTTTTTCTTTTACTTTTTATATTTATGCACTATTGTATTTATGGTTTTATTTATAATATCTTGTAGAGCCTAGCCAGTTGTCATCCTGGTGGTATAACTCCTCATACACAACTTAACATTCCTGATCATGTTTCTCCAGAGGCCCAAGGTTTACTAAGACAAGTAAGTCTCATACAACAGAGATAGAAAAAAATCAAGATGCAGATATTTATATATAATTAAATTTGACAAATTTCTAAAGATGTCAAAGTTTGAAAAGCCAAAAATACCTTCAGATCATTTCTCAATGCCTTGATTGCAAATTCAGCCATGCCCTCTCACGTTCCAGGAATGTATGTTCGTGCAAGTGCACATGAGCAACCGCTATCAATATCGTAAGGTTGTTCACCTTAGATTCAAGATGGCTTCCCTCAGACAAAGTTTATTAGAAATGGTTTATATAAATTCTGAAACCAGCATGCATTTCAATCTATATTTCAAGGGTATAGTTTCTTTCTAGAAGGAATTTGAATGATGGGATTAGTTAAAACTTATGTACAGTTGTCCGATTTAATTTATATTTTGACATTTTCTCTCCAGTTGTGTGTCAGTGTCTAGATCTAAGGGAGGTTATTTTTAAAACATCTATATGATTATGATGACTTACTTTTAACATAAGTACTAACGTCCATTCAATAGACATAAAAATTGTATTCACAAGCGCAGTTGAAAGCAACCAGTATCTTGAACACGCCTCTGAATTAAAGCTGTGCACATAGTGTAATTCGCAAAGGGAATTACGCTAAAGTGTGCACAGTGTCCATTCAGGTTATTTCTCAATGACTCAAATGAAAATTAGATTCAATACTTAAAATTCTTAAATATATATAATACTTGTATCTTATAATCACACAATGAGAACACATGATTAACTTGAAAACACTGAAAGTATTGAGAAAAGAAGATGAAATGTTTAACAAGAATAACATGGCAAAAAATGGCATTATGGATTTGTCAACTTTCTAAAAATGTTTTAAAATTGGTCAGATTGTTGGATATATCAGATAAAAAGGATTGTTACTGACTCAAACAATCACCATCTTGACATTATTTTTTTTTACAATGGAATTAAAGTTGATTAACCAGCTTTTACTCTTACATTGGTATTCTTTGGCATTCTTCTAAATATGCAGATACATATATATCTATTGTTTGATTTCTGCCAACTAAAAAGATTTGGGTTTCAGATTTATATATTTTTCCCAGGGTTTTCTAGTTTTTTTCAACCCTTATACATGTATATTCTTGTGTTTATATATATTTAGGACAACAAACAAGATAACTGTGAATTGTTTAATTTGTTTCTTGATTACAAATAAAAAAAACATACCAGTCCTTGTCCATATCACAATCCAAAAAACAAAGTAAAAACTTTGTAAACTGGCAACATATGTTATACATGTGAACTTCCATCAAGGAAGTGAGGCCGGGTGCTCCGGAAGGGTAAGCACCTCCTGTTTAGCTAGCTACACCCGTCACATGCAGGTCAATTTTGAGAATGAAAGGAACAAAGAACTATGGTAAGTCAAATATATCCAGTATAAGTTGGGATATAGTGACTATATACTTATCAACAATATTGTGAAATAAAACTTTTTAAGGGCCCTGATTAGCCTAGGCTTGCAATATCCTTGTGTCAACAATTTAATTGTAAGTAATTTGCTTCGTTGCAGAAAGTCCCCATAGGTGGAACAAGCTCTACCGTACCGTATTAACTGTGAAACATATACACCATACGCAGGACAAGCAGGGATATTACTGCAAAGAAACGGAAAGTTGACATTAGAAAAATTGAAGTCATCACGTTTGTCATATAGCTTCAGATGTAACCTTTCGTGGGTGTCATAATTGATGTATAAGTCCAAATATGAAGCAGAACATGGAGAATCTGTCGTGTCTTTTATTTCAAGCTCACTTGGATAGACGACATTCACATATTCTCAAAATTTGTGATTATTTAGAGATAGAACGTCATCTATATATCTGTATGTGTAGTTGAATGATTTAGCGACAGTCTTTTCTCCAGATTTGACAAGGTTCTGTAAAAATTCTGATTCATATGAATAAAGAAACAAATCAGCAAGCAAAGGTGCACAGTTTGTGCCCATTGGTGTACCGATTTTTTGTTGAAAGATAATATTGCCAAACACAACAAATATATTGTCTATCAAAAACTCTAACATTTTGTTGATGGTATCTTCAGTATATTTTTGTTTGCAGTCTATATGGTGTTTTACAAAATAACCAGAATCCCTGTTGAGCACTAGATATTTTGGTTTCCCGTTTTTGTACAAGAATGAAAAGTGAATGATTTGTTTTAGACGTTCTTTCAATTTAGCATGAGAGATAGTGGTGTAAAATGTAGAAAAATCAAAAGTTTTTATACTTTTTACCAAAGATAGAGTATTAGAAACAAAATGGTCAAGTAGTTCTTTAGAATTTTTGAGAATCCACATTTGGTTGATGCCAGATGTAGAATAGACTTTATCTGAATAAGTCTGAAGGCCATCTTTGACGACTGTCAAAATTTGTGTTAGAATTACTGATAATGATTTAGTAGTACAATTAGAGGAACCTGCTATATATCTTTCCTTGTATGTATTTTTGTGAAGTTTTGGAATCCAATAAAATAAGGCAGGTCAAGTTCTTCCTGTTTTAAATTGAAACCAAAAGACTCAAGGACTCCCCTATGATTGGAAAGAACTTCATCTTTGGTAAAATTAGTTTTGGTATAAGTAGGATTCTCCGATATACTTTCTAAACCAAGCTTCTTAATTAGACATTCAACATAGAATTTTTTACAAACTAAAATAATGTTGTTAGAAGCTTTATCAGCCGGGACAACAACATATCTGTTATGTATGTCAGTAAACAAATTAGTTCCACTTTGTAAACCTGTATATTTATCATTGCAGTTGCTGTGTTACAGTCCAAGAGAAAGATTGGGTGCAGGTATGAATGGTTCTGAGGAAATCAAAGCTCATCCATTCTTTAATAACATAAACTGGAATGCTTTAGAGACATGATATCATATTGAGGATATCAACTGTTATAAAGATATCACTGACTTACTATTGGAAGTATCACATTGAAGTTATCAACTCTGTTTTGGATATATTTACCTGGTAATATTGACTTTGCGTCATTGACTTCACATTAGAAACATAATCTTGATGCTGTTGTTGACAAGGTTGAAGGTACAGATTTTATTTTCATAGGTTCATGTATAAATTTATTGTTACAAACACCACCTAAATGATACTGTTGGTCTATTGTAAGATATTGACTTTATTTAAGAATCATATAAAACTGCTTGAACTGCTTTTTCAATTTTAAGATTAGACGATATTTTTTTTATATAAACATGTAGATTCAATGTGTTTTTCAGTCTTTCAGAATTATAACTGTACATGTGATTTATTTAATTGATACTGATCCATTAGAACATCATTTACAATACAACATACATAATTGCATTTGTATCAATTTCAATTCACATTAAAATTATAATGGCATATATACATTCAAGGTGGCAAATAAAGAGTCTTCATATCACAATACATTTTTTTGGACAAAATTTTACATGAATTTGGAATAAATGGATCTCAGTAAGCACCCAACTTATTTAATCCTGGACAAACCCTCTTCGGACTAAAAAAATCTATGACTCAGACTCAGACTCATCCCAGAAGGAAAATATAGCTGAAATCTTCTAGAAAACACCACAAACAACATAACTGAAGTGAATAACCATTCAAAAACCAGAATAGAAGAAGACAGTGTGCTACAAATAATTACCCCAAGTGCTATGAAACAGAAAAGTTTATGTAAATACATGTACATGTATATAGACTTTTAAATCAAGAAGAATGACACCAAAAAAAAAAACATTTTAAGAAATTGTTTAAAAAATTACATGTCCAAACTTGTTATCTCAAAATCATATTAGTCGAAACTTTGAATATCCTGAAGCTTTGTATCACATCACATGATTCTATTGTGCTACCAATTATGTACTTTAACACTGATCAACTCACTGTAACTTCAGTCCTGATAATGGTAGCAAAGCTACCGAAACTTGTAGATCAGATAATAAAATTGTAACATCAAAGTTTCTCCTAGTGTTGCAATCCATTTATTTTATTATTATTCACCACATTATGAAACTCTGTTGAATACCTAACAGTATCCACCTGAAGAAACAATACCATTTTCTGTACCTTAGGGATGTTGGTTTCCGCATACCACATCATTAAAATCATTATATACATGTACATGTATATTTTTTTTTGAAAAGCATCATATTTTAAGTCACAAATTTTAAATGGCAACATGTAATCTATTAATTTTTTAAAATGTTTTTTCTATCAAAATCATTCCATTCTAATCCCAAATAATTAATTGGCATTATCTACTTCTTTCCTTCATTTTTTTAAACTACATGTACATGTATATGTGGCAGTAAACAGGATAGAGCTAATGATAGACTTACCTTACTTTAGGTTACTTTGTAAGCACTAAGAGTGCTTAGTGTTTTCATTTTTGCTTAAATCATTTTTATTTTTTGTGGATGAATTAACATTTTAAGTATCAAATTTTTGATATAAAAGTTTAAGTATGATTGATATATAGGATAAAGCTGAAAACTGAATTTCAGATTTCATCAGCCAACATGATACTCCATCATTTTTGTATTAAACTTATTTTCATTGGGTTTAAAATCTTTATTTTGATGTTTTCCAGTATTATGCTGTAATAATTGGAATTTCTAATGTAAACTTCTTCTGAACTATTGTACACAAAAATTATTTGATATTAATGGCATGGTGGACTAGTGGACATTAAACTTTTGAATATTTGAATAAAATTGAACAATAATAATAAATATAATAATTAATATTGAATGAACAAAATAACCAAGGCATGAAAAAAAATGAATACTGAATAAAAATTATAATTTTTAAACAACAATACTGAATAAAAATAAACAATAATAATGAATAAAAATAATGATTTATGAAAAATATTAAATGAAACAATACATGTTATAAAAATAACCTAATAATGAATGATATGAATGAATAATTTATGAGTTATAAAATGAATAAAATTAAAATCAAATATAATGAAAGATGTGTATATAGATTTATTGATATTAATAATAATAATGAATGAAAAGAAGTGAAAAAAATTTAAATACAATGTTATGCTCTAGATAACTGACCGCATTCAATATATTAGATAGCTTACATAGAATATTCAGTGTTCATTGTGTATTAGTTGGTAATTTACTTCTAGTACAAATGCTTAAAAATGAGGCTTTTGTTATTAATATGATTAAGTGATTTAGCATACAACCACAAACAAAGTAATTAAGATTGACACATGAAATATTATGGAACTGTGAAATAGCTTACAAAATAGCACTTATTTATTTAATAGCACAAAGTTATGAAATAGGCTTAAATATATAACAAATTACCTGCTAAATTTTGATGTGCCAGATGTGCACATTTTGGAAAATCATTCCTCATCAGTGACACTAGGGGCCGAAAAGTTTGATAGATTAAAAAACATACGCCAAACAGTTGAAATTAATGAATCTAAAGTTCCAAAAATATGTGAATCCAAATCCAGCTAAGGAATGTTTTGCATGAGGGAACAGACCTTAGTTTTAAATAAATTTCAAATATTAAGACGACTGAAAATTTTGCAAAATTTTTTAAATTACAAAATCGCATCAAAATATGCACCTTAATCTGAATACATGAATAATAACTGGAATCCTACTTTAACAACAAAAAGCACAAAGTATGCTTTAAAAAAAGGTTTGAAAATGGAAGAAAAATTTTTTGTGAAACTTGTTACTAATTAATGTAACATAGCCTTTTGACAGGTTCAGCACAAAATCTACAGCAATACATGTAAAAATTTTTTACAGATTTTCAGTGTTATTGTAGTATTTCATAATTTTTATCCAGATTACATCTAGAGGTGGAATGACAATATTTATGATTGTTTCTGTAGTGTGTAGTGTTCTGTAATGTTTTGTTAAATGTAGTGCATTTGCTTCACAACCACAATTTTTTACCAACCCATAAATGTATGTGCAAATAGGTTCAACTTTTTCACAAAGTTCAAATAACCAGGTTTTCCCTTCTAAATTAAGCAGTCCATGTGTAATTTTCTGCAATGATGATGTTTTTTTTTTTTACTCCATGCCAAGTTTCATTTTGGTTTACAGATTGGCATTCCTCTCTTTAAGTATTTATAAATACATAAATTCCTGTAATGGGTGTGAATACAGCTATATTTTTTCCATAAAAGACAGTTACATAACCATGCTGTGCCAACTTTTTCATGCCTCTGTGATACTGGATAATCTTTTTTGTGATGTTCTGGGATGAAATTATTTTGTCCAACAATGCTGAAGTCTTTAGCATTATTTCGCCATCTGTGTCTTTCATCAGTCAAAACATCAAAACACCTATTTTCCTTTTTTTATTTGCACTGAAACTGATCTGCTATGACAGTGATTAAGAAATTGATTTTTCATATTCATACTGGAATTTGTTTTATGCTGTGGAGAAAGTCATTTTGTTTTTTTCCATATTAGTAAGACCAATTATGGAACTTTGACAAAATCTAATGTAGTGGGAGGGAAGTATTTCACTGCAAAAATGACTATGATTTGCTCTGTTGTTATTTAAAAATTGTTTGGCAATTATGGTGAAGATGGCCATAAATATTTGTGTGAATGTTTGCACTGAAGATATCCTGTTATAACATGTCCTCTTCCTGTCAGGTTAGTTAATCTAAGAGTAAAACCACAGATTGTTTTGTGGAACTGTGTTAATTGAACCAGTTTTTCATAGAAGATTCAGCAAAAAAATACCCTTTCATTGGTATATTTTTTCTGTACATGTACTTGTAAGTATGTAGTTGGTACAGTAGATGAACTTGGCATTGGTGATGGTTCTTTGATATCTTATGCCAATGATCTAATAATGCCTCCAAAGCCTGTGAATTTCCCATTGGTTTTTCTTGCTGTTTTGTGAAGTGATCTTTAACATTATGTAGTTTCTGCAAAATCTCTGATTTTTAGCATCATTTCCAGCAAATTTAATTAAAAAATAAAAAAAGTATAAAAGAAACCAATACCCGTAAGTGTTAATTTTTCCAATGGGTACCAAAGGTATTATTTAGAATTTCACAATATTGTGTATGAATTCTCAAGTAAATAGATCTCCACACTAACTGACACTGTGATGATAGAATTTATTGACTTGTCAACATATTTCGGTAGCTATGCTTCTGTCATCAGGACTGGTTTTATATTGAATGTGAATGAATTAAAGTACAAAAAAACAATATACTATTGAATCTTGTGACATTATTGTTTTAGTTGTTGAATGTCAACATATACGTTACAGTGTTAATCAACAAAAATCGTGGCTGATTTAAATCATGTATAAAACATAAATAAACTTCAAATATTAAAATCATAAAAACCTTATGTAGATGTTATTAATTTAAAAGTTCATATATATACTATAAATATAAACATTTCTACTCCAGAGTTAGAGACAGTTCATCTTAACATAGTATTTACAGTTTCTGTAGTTGTTTGTATTGTACTTCCTGTTCTCTGATGTGGTGTAGGTTTTAATGGAACTTTTGAGTTGTGCTGGTTAGATTTAATTCACAGAAAATATCTTTTAATATTTTTATTAGAAATACCTGTTAGAGTCACAAAGATCTTGATTTTATTTGATAAATCATCTGTTTGCCCACTTGAAAATTGTCTCCATATTGAGAACTTGATAGCAGGTAGCTACCTTCATCAGAAACACTTCCAGTCTGATTCACTGACTGAATTCTAAGCTATTGTGAGATATGCCAGAAGTTTGTCTATTCTTGTCTTTTCTAGTAGACTCAGATTTATGGAGAATGTAGCTTTTTAAGCAGCCTTGGCATTTGTAACCCTTTGATCTATGTGAAATCATCATACAAAAAATTAAAAAAAAAAAAAAAAAAAAGATTTTGCCATTGAATTACAGCAAATGGGATAGCTTTTAAAGTTAGTGTAATTTTTATTGAAAAACAAACTTGCATAAAATGCAATATGTTGAAATCTGTCATTTTTCTAGCATGTTAATACTTTATACAAAATTCCTTGTAGTACAGGAAAACTTAATTCATATCCAAGAGGTGAGCATTTGCATGAAATATTTTAACCATTTTAATAGATAAATATTAATTTTTTTGATTAAACTACATGTACTTTGATGTATACTAAAAATTTTGGGTAAGCTTTTGTGACAAACTAAGATTGCTAGTCTGTTATGTTTCCTTCTAACAATGGCATTGCATAAGATGATAACACGTCTGTACTGTATGTTAGACATTTTAATACTGACTATCTATTTCTAATGAGGTAGAATTGACGTCATAAGACATACATCATACATACATACACACATCAGGGTTTACATACATGTAAACACAGTGATTAATGAGGAACGATGACTCTAATAGTCTTAGGCATAATGTAACATAGTCAAATCAATTTGATGGATAAATATAATGTTTTACTTTAGATTAAAACATTTTGATGAAGAATTATAAATAATTAAAAAGTTTTTAGTTATACTGTTTTGATTAAGTTTTGGTTAAACTGTATTAGTTGACTACTGGTAAATTTGGAGGCAAACTACACTTGTCTTTTGACAGTCTTGTTGAACTGTGATGTAAATATAGCATTGTGTTTTATCTACAAATGTTACAAATGGAAATGAACTCAACAAATATTTCCCATGTCATTAGTAAAGACAGTGTTTGTTCAAAATTAATTTTTGAAAAATCAATAACTACTAATAATTTGAGCTGACTAATCATTTTGGAGTAATCATATAGCAAGTCATTAGTAATGAATAGATTTTACTGGATAGTTGGTGAAAACAAGTTCATTATAACAGTTACATTAAAAGAGGGAATTGCTTCAAGTTACTAGGTTCAATGTTTTTTAATTTGATGACACACTAACATTTGATTTGATTGTTATCTATCATATCATTTCTAGATTAATACCAACTCATATATTGTTTTATTTAACCTGTAAATGCTCCACCATTTTATAGACAAGTACTTCTTGCAATTTGTTGCATATATTAATTGTTTATCTCAGCACATTCACATATGTTTGCAATCTTTGACATTGATATCAATAATGTCATATAAAAAACTAATTCAGTCTGCTGCTGTGCATGATGGAATACTTTTTTATTATTGTTTTGTTGAAAATGTTGAAATAGCAGATAAAGAAATATGATTTATTTTATTTGTGACAGATTTATAGTTTTACCTCAGCACAAAGTAATATTGTCAAACTTGTATAAAAACTCAACTGTTACTGTATCCATAAAATGAAAATAGGAAAGTACATTATTGTTCAAAAGATAATGTATTCAATGTATCATGTATTAAGAAGTAGCAATATCCCCATTGGTTTAAGTAACAATTACTTATTTATCTTTTACAATATATAAATTATATACTGCTTTTATTCAAGTTTGTTTTTTTTTTTTAAAATTTTTGAAAAAAAATTATTTTATTTATTTTGTTTTTGTATTTAATAAACTCTAGATGCTGCAAATAAATGTAAAACAGCTGATGCTGCTTTCAGGGTAATTCAGAAACTCTTTATTCTGTCATCAATGGAAAATTTATATCATTAATATAAATGTCAGTGTTCTCACAATTAGACACGTAAATCAGGGCTTTAATGATTTTTGTATAATTTAGGTTTTGTCTAGAAATCCAAAACACTTGTAAACAGACAAGAATCTTTATAGGAAGAAAATAAACCAGGGAGAAATAATAAAGTATTAGTTATATAAAAACTGGTATGTTATTGATATATTTGTCCTAAGTTTCTGTTTAATTAATAGAGGTATTCTTCATGTCAAGCTTTGCAGAACTGGCTGTTGAAATATAGCCAACATTTATGATAAATGATATTTTTTGTTTCAATTTTATTAATTTAACTCTCATTATAGATATTAGATTTTATTTGTATTATTTACAACAAAGGCTCATTGTGATCTTTATGCTGTGTGATGGGATGATTTCATTTATCTTTGCTAACCTTGACATATTGAATTCTGTCTAGTACTTTTATGTAATAGGTGCATTATCTTGTGTCAGGTATATTGATAATCTTGGCCAGTTTATTTGATATTTATACTTATATGGGATTTGTTATATACATGTGTATGTATGTGTGTATAATGTGTGAAGAATATGGGTACAGAACTGTGAATTGTATTGAAACTTCTCAAAATTTATTTTTTTATTAATTTAAAATTTTTAAGCTTTTTTTAATTTTTTTTTTTTAAAAATATTACATTGTAATATGTTGCAAAGGTATTTGTTTAGGGAATTTGTTTTTGTGTAAAGTCAGTTTGTCTGTCAGTTTGACCTTTGGTATGGAATATTCCAGATGTAAACTAAACATTGTCTTTTATTGATTTTGCTATGTTTTATTAAACAGGTAAAATGTGTATTGACAATACCATCTACATGTAGTTTTTAAAGATAGTTTCTTTATAAGAATCAGATTCA
Organism: Tegillarca granosa; assembly: GCA_029721355.1. Classification (NCBI taxonomy): domain Eukaryota; kingdom Metazoa; phylum Mollusca; class Bivalvia; order Arcoida; family Arcidae; genus Tegillarca; species Tegillarca granosa. Next base: position 25,002,965 of record CM056595.1, read on the forward strand.
GGTGAAGCTAGATGGATTAGTTTCAAAGTTTGGCATGTCAGTAAATTCAAGTTGAACAGATGTCTTTAACATAAGGTCAAACAAGTAGAAAGTATGTTTAGGCTTGTAATGTAGTAAGGTTAATTCTACTTTGTAAGCTAAGGATTTAGTAGAAGAAAGTAAAAAGATATTCTATGTATTGCAAATGTTTTATCACTATCAGATATTTTAAGAAGTTGAAGTTGTATGATACTTTTGTTATGAAATCAAAGACCTTTGCTGATACAGTAAGATAAGCTCAGGATTCAGAAGCAAATCAATTTAGATTTTAAAAAAAGTTGTAGAGCAGTACTTTGAAATGATAAAAAAAAATTTTTGATTGTTGAGTTATCCTTGTCATGGAGATACTTTGATCTATGAAGTAACTTGTCACAAAGTAAACTTGAGTATAATTGAAATTTGATATTTTTCTTTTTGGTGAATACGAAAAATATGAGTCATATTTTTCAATTTTACCAGATATGTAATAATATTAGAGATTATGAAAATATCTGGTTATTTATGATACAGTAATTTATGTTGCTTAAATTATACTTTAAGTACAGCAGTGTTATATGTTTTATTTCTGTGATTTTTACTTGGTGCTCTGCTTTAGCTTAAAAGTAGTGTTGATGAATTACATGTACTTATGATTATTTTTAAAATAATACAATTTAAAAGTAGCAAACATAAAAATTCAAATTCAGAAGAAGCACATGATAGTGTTATAAAGTGTGTGTGTGTGTGTGTGTGTGTGTGTGGTGGGGGGGGGTTGTTAATTTCAACCATGTACTTAAACATGAAGAATTATTGAAAATATGACAGTTGTATCAAAATTTCGTTTCTAATTTATTCCAGTGCAATGTATTCAGATCATACAGTATGTATATTTATTGCAAAATTTTTATCAAATTTAATTGAATCAATTTGTATTGAATATAATTCACAATAAACATATTATAAAAAATAAAGTGTTATTTTAAAGTCTTGTTTTTTTAATCATTTGTAAAATTAATGTACTTTTATACCAAAATGTTATCTATGAACTGAATTTAATGATTTATTTATTGATTTTCTGTAGATTAATATCATGGTTAAGTTAACAGTATATATTCAGATTTTGTTCCAGCTATTGACGAATTTGTAGATATACATATATATATAATGCACTTATAATATTGTATGTTCATGTTTGTCTGTTAGTATTACACCTTAGTTCACATTTGAAGATCTCATTTAAAAGTACATGTATCTTTAGGTAAATATTTGGCAAATACGACATTAAAGCTATTTAACTACCACCACTATCCGGGCGCATTGCATTTTCGCAATTTTTTCACAAAGATATGTTTTCATTTCCGCATGAATTTTTTTTTCATTTCCGCATATTGTTTTTTTTTTTTTTCATTTTCGCAATCAATATTTTTACAGGCACAGGTACAAGTAAGTATTAGAAATCTACATGAGTTTTAGGTTAACTCTCTTCATAGGAATAAGGTGAGCATCTACTCATTAATTTATTCACTTTATTCTGTTAGTGTTCCTAACATACGTTTACATGAAACATGGAACTTAAGTTTTCAAAGACTAACAGGGGGAAATCTTGTTTGATATTGGATGGTCATACGTATAGAGAGTCCCATGTATTGAAAAAAAGGTGAGGCAAGCATCACATTGGATTCTGAAGGAACAACAATTCTAAAAAAACAACTGCAATCATTCTCCCCGTGGTAAGCAGGGGGCAACAGATGAAAATCTGGCTAATGGAAGGGTTAATTAAATGTAAAACGAAGGATTAACAACAGGTAAATTGCGGAAATGAAAAGAATAAAAATTGAGGAAAAATCTTCTTTTTTTTTCTTGCGGAAATGATATCTTTTTTTGCGGAAAAATCATATCAAATTGCGGAAATGAAATGCACTGCACTATCCCTCACCTTCAGACAGCCAGCTTCCTCACTAAGACCAGTTATGATTGGGTATAAGAGCACATGCTTTTTAAGCAATTTACAAAAATTTAGATTTTATAATCTTTACCTGCAAAAGTTCTTATAAAGTTTGAAAACTAAAAAAAAAATTAATCAAAATTGACATAGGTATTGGGAAACTTTAGTTAATGAGGCGTGTGTCTCGTCTCTTCCTTCACCGCTAGATGTTCACGTTTATGACATGAATCACAAACTTTTACAATATTATGGTTTTTTAGCTCACCTGAGCACAAAGTGCTCATGTGAGCTATTGGTATCAATAGAGGCTGACCGTCCGTGGAATGTCCGTCCGTCCGTCCGTCAACAATTGCTTTAAACGACTTCTTCTCAGAAACTTCTGGTCACATTTTGTTTAAACTTGGTCAAAAGCATCTATAGTACATTGCCTTTCAGATTTGTGTTTTTGGTTGCCATAGCTACCAAATGTGGGTCACAATTCTAGCAACCCAAGGGTAGGGGGTTCAAATCCCAGTGGGGCCACTTTTTTTACTTTTTTTTTTAAATTTTTTTGTTATTTTATTATTTTCTGAATTTTTTGACTTACAATGATGCATGGAAGAGATTTTATGAATTTTTACTTTTTAGGTTGCCATAGCTACATTGACTTAAATAGTTGAAAACCTAAAAAAAAATTTCTTCTCTAAAACCACTTCACTGAGATAAAAACTGATGTGATATTTGGCATCTAAAGCATCTTATAAACCAAGTTTGTGAATTCCAACAATTTTCTGAAAAATTAGGTTACGTGTTTTTGCGTTTATTTTTTTATACATTGTAAATAGTACTTTTTTACCAAAATTACAATAGTGAATAAATTTAGGTGAATTCTTTTTTCAAACATCATTTTCTTATGTGAAGAAACGTATGTTTAACAATTTTGATGAAATTCTGTAAAATACAAGTCGCTTTTTTCAACCTTTTCCTTTTTCAATTCTAGCAACCCAAGGGTCTAGGGTTCAAATCCCAGTGAGGCCACTTTATTTTTTTTAATTTCTGAATTTTATGACTTACAATGGTGGTGCATGGAAGAGATGCTATGAATTTTTACTTTTTAGTGAATTATTATTTTTGAAATACATGTGATACTGATATGTGGATTTAGCTAAAACCTTGCTTTTTTTTTTTTTTTTTTTTTTTTTTTTTTTTTTTTTTTTTACAAAATCATTGTTGTGTGACATTATTTAAATTAATTTAACAATTTTTTTTTTAAAGAATTTGCAGTTGAATTTTACATTTTTTTTTAAAAATATTTTAATTAATGTGTAAAATCTGTAAAGTCTTAAATCCAGATCTGAAAATTGCTCATGTGAGCTTTTGTTATGGATAGGAACTCTGCCATCCGTCCATACATCCATCAAAAGACTTCTTCTCAGACATTACTGGTCACATTTCATTCATATTAGTCAATAGCACCTTTAGACCATTGCCATTCTCATTTGTGTTTCTGGTCGCTTTGGCTACCAAAAGTAGGTCACAGTGACCTATATAGCCAAAAACCAAAACAATAAAAATAATGTTATCTGAAACCACTTCTATTGAGGCAACATGTTATGACTTAACCAGGTATTATCAAGACATACCAGTTACATTTAAACTCAGGTGAGCAAATTAGGGCCATCTTGGGCCTCTTGTTATAGAATTATGACGCGTTTTTCGTATAAGAAGACCATGATCTGTGTTTTTCAGAAATGTGTAAGGTTTTATTGCAATTTGAAGAAAAATACATTATGTACAATTTTAAGGTCAGTAAGATCTATCTCTTCATTGAATCAATTATATCTTATAATCAGGATTTTACGCTGTGCACATCAACCAATCATAGTTACATAATTGAAAAGACTTGTTCTTATAGCTTCACATCTGAATCTTTTACGTCAAGTAGTGAAATTGACATATATTGTTGATAAAGTAGCCCATACTGCCAGGAATTGGACGTTATCTCATTGTTAAACTGATAAAAATAGCTGCTATGTGAATTACTAAGTAATTGAATCAATAAAGAGAAACATCAAAATCGTGCTTTGAATTTTTGCTTCGTGTTGACATCGTTAAAGGCTGAAAATAATAACGGCAGACAGACATATATGTTCTTATCATTTTCGCAATTTTATCTCTGTTAAATTACGTAAAATTATTATTTGTTAAATTCGTCATAACAAAAGACGAAATCTTGATCAAAACTAAATTGTTTACAATAGTGGTGCCAATATGATAAGATAGGGCTTTAATCGTTTTTCATTTTTCCATAAAAAGTCAGATTGCCCTCGAACTGCACCGATCAACTCTTGACTGTCGTTTAGTCATAGATCAGGCTTGTTGGCCGAGTGATCTGAAGCATGGGCTAATTGACCACCACGACCTAGTGAGAGTAAATGTGACAGCACGTTTACCGAAGATCGCGGGTTTCCTACTTCACTATCAAAAAATAAATAAATAAAAAAATAAAATAAAATAAAATTGGCTGCTTCGATTTTAGCGAAAGAATCTTGACTTGGGCGTAAACATATTTCTCCACTCCACTTCTTCCATGGGTAAAGGATTTATAATCTATTGTCAAATGTCACTTACATGTTTTAAGCTACAATGTCTGCTGTGGACCGCCGCCTTGAGATAAATGATTTTTTTTTTGCTTTGGGGAACTGGGACACCAATATTTATCTGTTAGAAATAGTCTAAAGTACTCACTACTATACAGATATCATTCCTGCATTATAAAAAAGAATTTCTTTACAGTGAAGTATTTCACTTACTAGATTCTTAAAACACACATTAACATACAAATGTATCATAAAAAGGAACCAACTTATAATTTTAATTAGAAAAATCAGTCATGAAATCTGTTCGTTGTAGTTTATTTAATCGTAACCATGTCTTTTAAGCGCTCGTGCAACGCACATGAAACTTTTCGGTTTTCTGACCACGCCAATAGACTTGGAATCTCTTCATAGCGACAGTATTTCGTGTTAAAGGCATATTTTTTGGCCATAAAGGTATAGTTTTTCATTATAACGACTTAGTATTTCGTTATAACGAGAAAACGAGAGAAAAATCATAACCTTTATCAACGTGATTAAATTATAAAATAAAAACGGACTCAAACTTAAGTACAAAATTATAAATTTTCTGGGCTCCTTAGACTTTTATCGTTTTTTTTTCTAAAATATTTATAAAATAATAAAAGCTGCGTCACAAATCACAGCGACGCCCATTAGATTGTCTGGAAAACAGTGGTTGCAAGACTACGATTCTTGTAGTAACCAAAATCATAGTGTGTTTTAATGTTTATATCATTTAAGAATGGCAGTTCTATGGATCTTTAAAAGCTTTGTAGCCTTCAAGTACAGTTGATAATTGATATATTTGATACAACTATGGTAACAGGGATACCTACTTTTAGTTGTCAAGACGTATTTCAAACTCCTGTAACTTCCTTTATTAATGCTTAAATTATGATCTGGTTTTCAACATTTTTTCAATAAGAATAATTGTCAAAGCCGCTGAGAAATTGTGACATGAACTCTTTGAGACATATACTAGTAAAAATTGACTGAATTTTCCTAGATATTAGCAAAATTTGTTTAGAATCTGTGAGTTATTTGTCTTTATATCGATTCTGAACTATAATTCTTAAGATATTAGTATTATTTGTATTGATTGCACACCGTTACCAACTATTGAAAGTTTATCAAATTGTGTCTTGTTAAAATGCTTTCATCACTAAATCCTGATTTTTCATATTAAAATCTAAGCAGTCCTTTTCATGTTTGAAACTAGAATTTAACACAATTTTTCATTTGTTATTTGTTTGAAAAATATGTTAATATGATAGTCTGAAAATCTTATTCTAAAAACAAGGCATTAAGTGAATCCGATTTATGATTAGATTTTATTAAACTAACAACCAGAATGCTTGATTGCGAACATTTATTTTGACTGCGATGTCAGTTTTATTTTGTCGACTTTTTTTATTTGTAAGAGTTGGACAATTAGACAAAATGTTATTGAACTTTAAATATTGTCAAAAACTGATCCAAAAACGTTTTATAAATCTGAGAGATCTTAAACTGTTATGAACCATTGTCCGGTTTTTACCGGACGACTTTTGCGACTTTTTCAAAGTATTATTTGGAGAAGTTTCTCAAGACTTGGTAATGATTAATCGATAAACCATTATCGGATAATGACATCGATGACTGAAGAAGAAATCGTTAGAATTATCAAGGGATTTAAACGTGGTAAAATCCCGGGTAAGGATAAATTAATACCAGAAATGTTAAAGATACTAGATTTGCAGAAACTTAAGCACCAGTTATGTTATTCAGTTACTCCTTCCAGACGTCTGCATTTCTGAAAGGTTATAAATATGGAATAGTGGTGCCAATTCCAAAAAAGATAATTTATCTGGTTTTAAGCTCACCTGAGCTGAAAGCTCAGATGAGCTATTGCTATCCTTCTTCGTCCGTCGTGCGTCGTCCGTCGTGCTTAAACCTTTTACATTTTAATCTTCTTCTCCAAAACCACTGGGCCAAATTTAATGAAACTTGGTAACCATCATGCCTGGGTGAAGCCCTTTCTGATTTGCACAAAATGAAGGAGTTATGTCCCCTTGGGGCCCCATAAGGGGGAAATAGTGAAAAACTTTAAAAATCTTCTTCTCTGAATGTACAAGAGATATACCTTAGTTATTTCACTTATAACATCCTTAGGTCATCTACTTTCAGATTTGCACAAATGGGGGAATGGTAAGTAAGGTACTGGGTCGCAAAATGGGGGAATGGAAGAGTACTGAGTGGGGAAATTGCTGAAAATTATATATTTGTCACTATATTTCGAAAACTATAAAATATTTGTATAGGGCATGTATATTAGAATTTTGTAGGTATTGATATGACAATCATTTTGATATGTGATTCAAGGTCATATGTTTAATGGTCAAGGTCACATCTGCAAAAGAAGACTTAAATTGCTAATTATCTTGAAAACTATTAACTTTTGTATAGGCATGTATATTAGGATATTGTAGGTATTGACATGACAATCATTTTGATATTTGATTCAAGGTCATATGTTCATAGGTCAAGTCACAGATGCAAAAGAAGACTTAAATTCCTAATTATCTTGAAAACTGTTCACTTTTTGTATAGGCATATATATTAGAATATTGTAGGTATTGAAATGACGATCATATATGGTTCAAGGTCATATTTGTTCAAATGTCAAGAACATAGCTGCATAAATATACTGAAATTTGTTAATGATTTGGAAATTATTCATTGCACTACAGTTACTTCATGCGTATTACATAAGCGACTTATAGATGAAATGTGAGTGGATATATTTCTAATTAAGTTTTGTGGCAGTTCTTAACTTGAGAAAACTTGTAACGTTTCTGTACTTAATATATTGTCTATTGCACTTTGCGAACAATTTTGGACATATCCTCAGGTGAGCGTTTAAGGCCCAAAGGCCTCCTTTTTTTAAAAAACTTTATTGTTGAATAAACGGCTTTTTGACTAAAAGGAAACATCCAATGTTCTTACGGGAATTTAACAAGAAAATACTCATTTGGTGCTATTAACACATTGTATGTTTTTATCACGCAAAAACTAGCAAACAAAGAAAAATTATTTGCCGCATTCGTGAACTTTCGCAAGGCGTGTGATTGCGTGGATAGACATTGGACGGCATTGTATTTTTTATTGCCGACGGCATTGAACTCTTTTTTTTATTTTTATTTATTTATTTATTTATTTTTATTTTATTTATTTTTTTTTTTTTGCTGACGGCGTTGTTTCTTTTTGCTGACGACATTGTAGTTTTTTTTTTTGCTGACGGCATTGTAGTTTTTGTTGACGTTATTGTAGTTTTTTTTTTGCTGACGGCATTGTATTTGTTTGCTGACGACATTGTAGTTTATTTGCTGACGGCATTGTAGTTTTATTGCTGACGGCATTGTAGGTTTTTTTTTTGCTCACGACATTGTAGTTTTTTGCTGACGACATTGTAGTTTTTTGCTGACGACATTGTAGTTTTTGTGGACGGCATTGTAGTTTTTTGCTGACGGCATTGTAGTTTTTGTGGGCGGCATTGTAGTTTTCATTTATTTATTTATTTATTTTTATTTTTTTGCTGACGGCATTGCATTTTTTTGCTGACGGCATTGTAGTTTTTTCCCGACGACATTGCAGTCTTTGCGAAATCTCCCGATTCATTACAGGTTACGTTAGATAAACTAAGTAAATACTTGTAAGAAGTGAAATACTGTAGTCAGTTTTAATAAGACTAAAGTAATGTTATTTCACAACGGGAGAATCAAACCAGACTACTCATTGAAATAACGAGTGTCTAGAAGTAGTTACTTTGTTTACCTGGGTGTTCTGTTACAAAGTAATTAAAAATTAATTTAACACAGAAACTGATAGCTTACTAAGTATCTTTTTTTTAGATTGTTTAAAATCTTATGAAATATTTCTTTGTCAGTAAAACAGAAATGTAATCTTTTCAAGGGGTTCTCTAAATATTGGTATAATTATAACCTATAATTTACCAATATTGAACTTGTTTTATGTACAGCAATTACGTGAACAGTATGTACAACAGTGGCTTGAAACTATGAAAATAAATTTGTTTGTTAATGTTAAATCAATATATGATTTTGAATTTCATTTACAGAGTTTATGAAATGAACATTATTTATCTGTTCTTATAACACTTAAATGTAAAAATCTAAAGCTGAATTTAAAGACTGGACAGTATACACGGTTTCTGACAACGAAAGCAGCGATGCGATAAATAAACACACAGTTGATTAGATATATAATTTATGATTGCATGAAGGTATTGGATTTATTTTGTCTCGGTTGCAATTATTTACTTGCAGGACTTACGCGCATGCCCAAAGCTGATAATTAACATCTTGTCGAGTTGCCCCAAGCTTTCAGGAATTCCATTTATTATGGGCCAATAAGAGTGAACTTAATACCGTAATAACAACCTTTTTATATCGATATAAGTATTTTTTAGAATTTTTATAATGGATAAACTTAAAGCAGTTTTAATGACATGTTTATGCTGTAACTTAAATATATCAGAAAATGAAATATTAATCCACATTAATTTGCTCAACATATATAGGAACTTGAGAATTAAACATCTAACAGTTTATTAAAAACGTAGACCTACTTTACACAAACTGTACAATTTTATGTCTACTCAAAACAAAACATTACTACTAAATATCTAGCGAGTGCCTAAAGCCTTAACTAACTGTTTATGATATATAAAGACCCAGTATTATTTTATATTGTATTCTATTGTACAGCTATCATCGTAAAATGTGTTTTTGCCACAAGCTACATGTAACTGCTAGCGATAAAGAATATATATTTATAGATGTGAAAATAAATATGTCAGCAAAATACATGTACGCGGGTATATCTTCAGTGTAAATGATTCCCTCAATCAGTCCAAAACTGGCCGCCTCGATATGATATTAGATCAAAATATTAAATTCAAAATTGTTGGACTTGAATGCGAAAAATGGGAATCGCAATTCAAACCATTGTTTTGGTGTATATTAAAGAGACAAATTGTGGTATTTTGATAATGATATGGCGACCAGGTTAGACGTCAGCTAATCGACTCTCGACAGCAACCCCCAAAATATTGGTGTTTTAGAGCATCATCAGCATTATAAAGTGGCAAGTGAGTTTCTAATATATTAAGGCATCTGTTGAAACTGCATTTGTATATATTGTTAAAAAACTAAACTTTAAAATCCAAATTAAATATCAACATATTGTGAACTGCGTTACTGGTAATCCAACGTCAGCGTATAGATCTCGATTTTAATTTATCTGGTGCGCCAAATGATGAGCCTCTTAAATTTGAAAAAAAACCATAGAAACAAAATAAACAAAAACAAAACAGTAAATCTAACGGAACTTGTCGCGGCTACTCTTACAAGTGAGAGTTTTCTGAAAACCATTATTCCAGTTATAGTTCCGACTCTTTCGGAAATAATAATACCAAGTTTGGATTCCGTCCGGTAAGAATATAAACACAGATTCCCTGGTTTTGCAAATCTACAATGATAAGTTGAACTGTGAACTGACAATAGATGATATTCAGCGCTCTCATCTGATTGGTGTACCGCAAGACGGAAGAGTGCAGATTATTGCAAAGTTCCGTAACTATAGAGTCCGTGAATAAGTCTTCAGGGCCAAAACTTTATTAAGGACCGATGCAGATAGAATTTTTGTTACTGAGTCAACAAACTCATAATGGCGAAGAAAAATCGTAAAATTAACAGTTTTTGGACTTTAGATGGTCGAATTTTCGCGAAAAAAGCACGCTGAAACAAGGGAGATGCTAATCAACAGTGTTTCAATGGCAGAGATTATTATCACGTGTGAAAGGCCGGCCGCTGACCATGGAGTAATTTCAGATTTGCCTGCACTAGCTGTAAATGGTGCTGTTGGTGGAAATCATTGAACTCAAATATCTGTTGGAAATTAACTTAATATTTACAGTATGCTTTATCTACGTATGAATTTATTTCTGCTGAATATAAGTTCAATATTTGATTCTTGTACTCTATTATATAACACGTATTATATATTGGCGCGCGTGTGTGTGTCTGTGTGATATTATTATCCAATTCTTGCTGTTGTGATTGTGTGGCGAGTGCATTTATTTGATTCATTTATTATATAACATGTACTATATATTGGCGCGTGTGTGTGAGTCTGTCTGTGTGGTATTATTATCAAATTCATGTTGTGTTTGTGTGTCGAGTGCATATAATATTTATGTACTATATATTGGCGCGTGTGTGTGAGTTTGTCTGTCTGTGTGTGGTATTATTATCGAATTCTTGTTGTTGTGTTTGTGTGTCGAGTGCATAATTATGTTATTATATTTATGTACTATATATTGGCGCGTGTGTGTGAGTTTGTCTGTCTGTGTATGTTATTATTATCGAATTCTTGTTTTATGTTTGTGTGTCGAGTGCATATGTTATAATATTTAGTCATTATGTAATTAACTTATTGAAGTTCCACCACACACTATGTTTTGGTTAACTGGGGATTAAACTTATAAAACAATGTCCATCAACTCATTGTTCATAATCACTTTGTTCTGTCATATGTTCCTATGCTTTACTTCCACTTACTTTCCGTCTGCTATATCCTTTTTTGGTGACGTTTGTACCAAAAAAAAATTTCTACTATCGACTACATTGTTACCCATCTATCTTTTTTTACTTTCGAATAGGTGCCTGTGTAGAGAGTTACAGAGCAGCGATAGGTTTATTCTATTGTAAAGTGTACTGTTGTACCCTTAAGCGTTGTTATATGTATTCTAGTCTGTCAGGTGAATTATTTGAGTTATGGCACATACTGAAGACAAATATACAGGTATTTTGTGTTACCGCACCTCTGACTAAATTCTATGATAGTGATTGGCTAAATTGAATCACATGACCAACCCAGTATCATTCCGTACATAGCCGCACGCGCAAAAATACTGGGGCAGCAAGGCTGATACCGGGTGGGTTAGAGTTACGTCCCCTGTCGCTAACGTAAACGTCAACAAAAATGACCTAGTTTTAACTCTTTGTATACGTCACAAGTACGTCATTTTACAAATTTCTACTGTGTAGGGGCGGTTCAAATTTTTTTTAATTATAACTTATTTATTTATTTATTTATTTTGAAGTTCAAATTAATGTTATATTATTAAATAACATGCATTAAACCTTATTAAGTGATATTCCTTGTTGTAATATTTTTTTGCAGTCGGATATTTTTTGATTTTTAATTTATTTCATCGGCAATATTTCTATTTTTAAAAAAAATAGATCTAGCATTGGGTCATCGGTAGGGTAAAAAAGTTACACGGTTTGTAAGTGTCCGGTACGGAATGAAACAGGGTCAGTAGAAAAGATACCGGGTTCGGCTCACGCCTCACCCGGTATCTTTTCTACTGACCCTGTATCATTCCGTACCGGACACTTACAAACCATGTAACTTATATTATCTTATATTGTCTGTCTATGCAATCTTTGAACATGAATGTGAATTTTATTCTTATTTTGCTTATACTTCTATTGATATCTAATGATGTCCATCCTAATCCAAGTCCTCCCATCGAGTATACTTTAGACTTTACTATTTTTCATTTAAATGCTAGATCTGTTCGTTCTAAACTTTCATACTTAGACGATATTGTTTCTGATTTCAACATGGTTTGCATTACAGAATCAAAACTTAAAGAATTTGTTTTTTGCTCGATGCCTTTTAAGTTCCAGTTCGTAAGGATAGAACATCTCATGGTGGAGGCGTTTTGGTGTACTGGTCCAAACATGTTCCGGCTAAAAGAAGACACGATTTAGAATTCCTTTCTGGTGAGCTGGTTTGGGTAGAAGTTACTCTTCCTAACAAAAAGTTACTTGTTTGTACTGTGTACAGACCCGAAAATACCCCAGCTTCATTTTTGGGATTTGTTTTTAAATTCTGTTAGCACTGCTTTAGACTATACTCCGTTTGTTGTAATTGTAGGGGATTTTAAAATTGACTTTATGACTGTTAATCCAGTAGATTACACGACTTACTTTCAATCCATGACATGATAAACATTAATTGTGATCCCACTAGAGTAACTGATACAACAAGTACTCTCCTCGATCCTATCATTCTAACAAACAATTTTAATGTAACTGACTCCGGTGTAATACCGATGCCTATTTCAATTAGTGATCATCGAACAACTTATGTTTCTCTAGGTCTCGATACTGGTATTCTCTCTTGTTTCAAACGATCTGTATGGCTGTATGAAAATGCAGACTTCGCCCAATTTAATACACTTATTCAAAATACCGACTGGCAAGATGTCATCCTGGACAAGCCCATTGACGAAGCATGTCAGAGTTTCAGTGACACTTTTTTACACTTAGCTGAAAAATGCATTCCGAGACGTATTGTCACCATTCGACCCACTGACAAACCATGGTTTAATTCAGATTTAAGAAGAGAAATGAGAAAACGTGACAAATTATACAAACAGGCCAAACGGACATGCAGACAAAATGACATTGACAAATACAAAAAACAGAGAAACTATACGAATAACATGAAAAAGTTTTACAAAGAACAGTTCTTTAGCGATGTTGGGGGAATGCTTGATGAACTAAGTTCCTCTATTCCAAAAAGTTTCTGGCAGCTTGTCAGAAAATTAACCAAAACATCAGGATCTACAACCATTATTCCCTCACTTGTAAATTCACAGTCTGAATTGGTCGTATCTGACAAACACAAAGCGAATGTACTGAATGATTACTTCTGTTCCGTGTCACATTTAAATAACTATATGCATGATATTCCTTTCTTTGCTGAACGTTGCCCCAGTCGCCTAGACTATATTGAAACTACTCCTGTTGACGTTAAAGACATACTCTTAAGCCTAAGCCTAGGAAAAGCTTCTGGTCCAGACCAAATTAGTCACAAAATGTTAAAACATACAGCCCATACTATCTGCAATCCTATGCCTTTGCTCTTCAATTTATCTCTCCGTCAGTGTTCATTTCCTTCCCAGTGGAAGCTAGGCCACATTATCCCAATCTTTAAAAAAGGTGATAAATCTTTGCCTTCCAACTATAGACCTATCTCACTACTAAGTTGTATAGGTAAAGTTATGGAGAGAATAATTCATAAACGCCTTCATAACTACCTACTTGAATTCCAATCTGGTTTTCTCCAAGGTCATTCTACTGTGCATCAATTAATAGAGCTATATAACAATGTATGTGAAAATGCTAACAATCGTAAAAATACTTGTGTTGTTTTCTGTGATATTTCCAAAGCGTTTGACAGAGTTTAGCATAGAGGTCTGTTGCATAAACTTTCTCACTAGGTTATCTTTGGAAATGGATTGCGGACTATTTTTCTAATCGTTCTCAAAAAGTTATCTTACATAATACTATTTCTGATGTTTGATTTGCCGATGCGGGCGTACCACAAGGATCAGTTTTGGGACCTGTACTGTTTCTGTTGTATATAAATGATTTATCTGATGATCTCTTATGTTCTACTCGTCTTTTCGCTGATGACACATCTCTAAGTTACTCATCTTCTTCCTCTAACGATGTTGAAAGTCTAATAAACAGGGATTTATCTGTTCTTAAAGAATGGTCTGATAAGTGGTTGGTCACTTTCAATGAATCTAAAACTGTTTCTATGTATCTTAAAAAAAATTAAACTTTATTTCTTTTACAACGATTTAGAAACAAGTTGTGCAACTTATATTAATCTAGCTCTTTGGCCCGAATTGTAGCGCGCGTGAGGTCTTATTGTGGGAGGAAAACCGGAGAACCCGGAGAAAAACCCACGTGCTCAAGCAGGTGACCTCATACCTTATCACATACGACGCTGGGAATCAAACCCCGGTCGCATTGGTGATAGGCGGGAGCGCTAACCACTGCGTCACTTGAACACCCTATGTATTTTAATAGCTCACATACTGATACTAAACCTGCTATCTACTTTGGAGATGCTTTGTTATCATCAGTTCCTTTCCATAAACATCTTGGTATCACCTTTTCTGATAATTTTTGCTGGCATATACATATAAACAATATAGCATCACCTGCCATGAAACAAGTTGCAGCCCTAAGGAAATTAAAGTATCTTCTCAGCAAAGACTCACTTACCAAAATTTACACAACTTTTACTCTTCCAATACTTGAATACGCTTCTGAAGTTTGGGATAGGTGTATAAATACCAATTCTTGGACCTTGGAAAAGGTTCAGTTAGAAGCAGCCCGAATTATTTCAGGGCTACCAGTTTTTGCTAGCAAGGATGCTCTTTACTTCGAAACTGAGTGGGAACCCCTATCTAAAAGAAGAAAGAAGAAAAAACTTTTGCTCTTCTATAAAATTAAACACAATTTAGCACCTTCTTTTTTAGAAAATCTTATCCCTGGTTCTGTCGGTCAATCTGTCACTTATAATTTAAGAAACGGAGATAATATTTTAATACCTCTATGTAGGCTTGAAAGTTATAGGTCTTCTTTCTTTCCTTCAGGTATTGAATTGTGGAACAATCTTCCAATTGAAATTAGAAATGTTGATTCTCTTAACTTATTTAAAAGGTCAATTTCTACTAATCGAGAAAGAGCGCCAAAATTCTACTACTCTGGTGAAAGAAAATATACTATCTACCAATCTAGATTGAGAAATGAATGTAGTTCCTTGAACGCCGACCTCTTTCGAGTTAATATAGTTCAGCTTTGGCTATGCATCTGAAAACAGTTTTCACTACTTCTTCGAATGTTCCAAATATTTACTTCCCAGACAAGCCATGTTCTCTTTATTACATGAATTGAAAGTGTCCCCATGAACCCTTGATGCTTCTGAGAGGCAGTATATTTCTTCCAGATCACGTTAATAGTAATATTTTTTTTCAATTGTTCAGCTATTCATCAAACAAACGCATAGGTTTCAGTAATTTCGTGATTTCATCTTCTTTGCATAACGTCACCATTCTTCTTCTTCTTCTTTACTCCCAATAACTTCTATCACCTACTAATTTTTCATACTTAATCATTACTTCGATTCATCCTTTCTTTAAATTATTTGTCTGTTAAATTATGACAGTTATTTTATAAGCATTACATATTGTCATATAATTATATTTGTGATATTTTGATAACCGTCATTTCAATATATGTGTGAGCGAATGTAGGGAGCGGACCGCCTAATGTTGTGATAACTCTGTCCAATCCCATTGTAAATATTTGACAATAAAATAAGTTTAAACTAGGGTATTTTGTTCATTTTCCGAGTAAGATACAAATTTTTAATATTTGAATTGGAGTAGAGTAATAATTTTTCACCCCTGTGAAAAATAGGCAAGTTAAAAAATGGTTGAAGAAACCACGTACTCGAATGTTCATATACAGTAGCCAACACATCTAGAAATTAATAAAAAACTAAAACGGCTTTTATTTGTTAGCTCACCTGAGCAAAGGTCACATGAGCTTATGGCATAGCGCAGCGTGTGTATGTGCGTGTGTACGTGCGTGTGTACGTGCGCATGCGTCGTTTACACCTATTTTCGACTTCTCCTCCAAAACTGCTGGACAGATTTCAATGTTACTTGGTCAGAAGCATATATCGGCCAGTGCAATTAAGATTTGTTCATGGCGTTGCCATGGCTACCAAAACTAGGTCAAAGTCACCTAGGGGTCCAAAAATCTTAAAAAATCTTCTCTGAAACCGATGATGGGAGAAAAAAATCTGATGTGATATTTGGCTTCTCTAGGGTCTTAAGCCTATAGTTTGTTCATTTTGTGAAATTTGGTCGAAAGATGGGTTACGCGTTTTTGCGTTTAATTTAAAAAATTTTGTAAATGGCTTCAAATTGTTATAACTTGACTAGTTGAACAGGTATTGATATGGGGTTTTCAGTTTTTACCTTTTCTTAAAAATGTCAAGGTCACAGTTCAAGGTCATGACCTAATTTGTGATTTATGCAGTTTTAGGCAATTTTCTTGCAAATATTAAGATAAATATGAATTCAAAAGTTGTTAAAATGTTCAGCATGACTAAATTCAACAAGGTACCAAGTTTTGTAACTATTTGATAATCCATGTAGGAGTTGTTGCCCCTGAAATGTTTTTTGGCTTATAAATACTAAAATTGTGCATTAGCTTGAAAACTATAAACTTTTTATATAGGCATGTTTATTAGAATATTTTATTTATTGATATGACAGACATTTTGATATATGGTTCATGATCATATGTTCAAAGGCCAAGGTCATAGCTGCAGAAAAATGAAATTGTAAATTATCTTGAAAACTATGAACTTTTTGGATAGGCATATATATTAGAATATTGTAATTTTTTATATGATGATCATTTTGATATATGGTTCAAGGTCATGTTTAAAGGTCAAGAAGATAGCTGTAGAAGAAGACTGAAATTGTGATTTATCTTGAAAACTATTTACTTTTTCGCTAGGCATGTAAACAAGAATATTGAATATTAAAGTTATTGATATGACAGTCATTTTGATATATGGTTCAATGCCATATGTTCAAAGTTCAAGGTCATAGCTGCATAAGTGTACTAAAATTGTTAATTATCTTGAAAAATATTATCTTTTTGTATAGGCATGTATATTAGAATATTGTAGATATTGATATGATTATCATGTAATTAAGTTGAAAGGTCAAGGTCACACTTGCATTAGTGTACTGGAATTAGGAATTATCTGGAAAACCATTAACTTTTTGTACAAGCATGTATGTAAGAATATTGTAGGTATTAATATTGCGACCATTTTGATATAAGGTGCAAGTTCATATATATTGAAAGGTCAAAATCATGACTACATAACCATATTGTTAATGATTTGGAAATAATTCATTGTGCTTTAGTTAAATCATGCATATGAGGTATTTATAAATGAAATCTGACTAGATATTTCTGATAAATTATTGCAGGATTACCAAACTTGATGAATTTTGTAAAATTTTTGTAATTAAGTTCTTTGCAAGTTTTTTGGACATTTCCTCAGGTGAGCGTTAAGGCCCATGGGCCTCTTGTTTTATGTAATTAAATGAAAATACTGAGCCTCAATTCTGTTAATTTTCAATTACAGAAAAATGAAATACATTGACTTTTGTCGTGCATTTCCAAAATTACATTTGTATAGCCATCATGCTACAAGAATATCCAATAGACATTGATAATCGAAAGCTCATATCTTCAATTTGTCTTAGTTAAGTATACAAAAATATCTATCAAACCATTAACAGTATATAACTCAAGTATATATCCCTAACTGGATTTTTTATTGCCTTCAAAGGTTTCACAGTAAAATAAAACCATTTGTTTGTCTTTATTAGATTTTCAGACCGACATCACATTTGCTTTTTAAACATTCATTTTCTCTGAAGACTGACACGAAGCCTTGAGCTTGACCGACATTATCGATTTTATTACAAATAAAAGGAGTGTCTGTTTTTAGATTGTATAATTTGAATTTTATTTATTTATTTATTTAAGCACATCGAGAGCGATTAAATGTTTGAAGTCATTACAGGAGAGGTCTTCTCATTAGATACGGGCACTTTGTAACTTCATCATGACTGACAAAATGAACATCTTCAAATCAAACCAGTGATAAAACTTTGGTCAATATCTTAGTGGTCATTCTGTAAAGCTTATTTGCAGAATCCTTTAATCTCATTAATTTTATCACCTGATGTTTATGTTCTCTTGGTAAATTCCTTTTTTGCTAGTAACACAAACAGCTATATGATAAAGGGTAAAGTTGGGTCCAGTAATGCTACGTCCAAGTCAATAGCATTTCACGGCGGTCATGATCAGTTCAGGGAGAGTGGAGAAAACCGAATTGGCCAGATAAAACCACCGATCTTCAGCAAGCTTACTAAATAACTTCTCGTACTACCACATACTAAGACCTGCCCGGATTTATAACCAGGTTTTGGGGTTTGAAACGTAATGTGATCCGCAAGCGCGTGATGTAGACTACACTGATTAACACATTAATTAACACACACACACACACACACACACACACACACACACACGGAAAAGTTATGTTGTTACACGTGATATTAAAAAAAAGATTCCCAACTTCCCAAAATCCAAAAAGACATATACTACAAAACATAATACGAGTACCATTTTTTTTACTATGTTCAGTATGTGTCTAATGCACGGTGTAACATAGACAGTGGCATCCGGTGAAATGTGTTTATCCTATCTTGTTTTCTTATTTAGCTAGTTTCTTTGTATTGGGTTATCGGTTGCAGTGCTATAGCCACATGTTTGGGTTTTAAACATAATTTACTTTATAAGCCTCAACATTGGTTGGTATTACGGTGTAATGAAGTATTTTGACCCGGGTTGAAAAATGACCGGGTGGAGGGGGGCTCATTTTTCAACGTTGAAAATGGGAAAATTGAGACCAGCTGTGTTGAATTATGACCCTACCCCGTTGAAAACTGGACCGGATCGTGGAATTTTGATCAGTAGACCAGGCCCCAGTTTCACAATCATGTACTCAACTAAGTGTACTCTCAACTCAAATTCGGAAATATTTCAATGTCAATTTCTAAGACATTACACAGATAAATTGAATATTTAATGTTATATTTGAATTGTTTAGTGTAGGTTTGTTGAACAAAACGAAACATTCGCTCATAAAACTTAAAATTTTCAAAATATTGATGATATAAAAATGGGAATATTTGAGTTGAGTGTACACTCCGCTGAGTGAATGTTTGTGAAACTGGGCCGGGTCTAAATTTAACAGGTTAAAACAGATAATAATAATGAATTGATGTTTGTTTTTTTAGTTGTTGGGTTTTTTTGTGGTTTGTGTTGGGGGGATTAATGATATAGGTTTCAGTCAGTCTGTCATTCTGTCTGAAGTTAGAGTACCTGCTTTATGTGAATAGCTCCTCTTACTGCTTTAAACCAAGAAGTATAAAACTTTTGATATATATATATATATATATATATATATATATATATATATATATATATATATATATATATATATATATATATACTGTACATGTGCAATAATATTTTGCCTGCATTGTATGATTGTTTTAGATTTCATGGCTAATTGAACTCGTCTATCATTCAAAATCGGCCCTTTTAGGTATATTTTCTTGTCTTGTCTGGCATATTTTCGTTGTATGGTGTATTACACCATGTTCCTGTTGCAAAGTACATGTTTAACCTGCAAATCCCTTTTTTCTATTTAGTCAGTATACAATTGTCTACCAATTTTCTGTATTAGTAATCATCTCCTCAAGGACTTTTGACCAAGAATTCTGAAGTCTTCAATATGTTGAGGGTGAGGGCGGGTGTATTCAAAATTATTATTAACTTTTTTTATTTTGTTTATTTTTTTTTACTCTCGTAAACCCGTGGATTCATTTCTTAGTGGATATGAAACCCGGAGAATCCCCCCCCCCTCTCTCTCTCTCTCTGGGAACTAAAAGGTCGGTTCTTTTCAAGAGGAATACGCTTTGCTTTTTCAGTTGCCAACATCCAAAGAAGTAGTATCATGAGTTGCACGTACTGCGGTTTTCAGTCGTTTTATCAAAGAGAAAGTTTTAGTTCTGAATTCAGATCAAAGAAATATTGTTCTTGACTGAGCCCGTCTTTCATATTGCGTTCTGCAATGATGGAGCGTGAACGCACCTTACAGATTAAATTATCTGACCAAAGGAATTTATCTCAAAATATATAAATCAAGTTGAACAACGTCCAGATCGTTGACAGATCAAAACTCTGTAGTTTGTGGGGAGGGTCAATATTCAACAGGGTCAATTTAACGAAATGAGGTCCTAATTTGTTAAGAAAGAAATTATCAACCTGTTGAAAAATGATCCCGGGTATAAATTTCACGAATTTTGGTCTCAATTTTCAACTTTGAAAAAGCACCCCCGGGTCAAAGTACTTCATTACACCGAGTTCTGGTTTCATAGCTTTCAAAGTTTACCATTCATAAAATCATATTTAGCAAACCTACCATTGAGGCGTTAATTAACAATCATCAATATCAGAAAAGATATGAAGATTTAGAATTAATATAAAAATTTAGAAATACACTCTATTTCTATTATAAGAGCTGTGTATATCTGTTTATCAGGATTACGTAATTGTTTAATATTTAGATGTTAAGCAACGATGTAAATCTGAATGTGCTTGCGTTTAGCACAATCTTTCGGCATATCTATCTTTATTTAATAAAGATTACAATCCATGCATACAAAACTTTATCAAATAAATAGCCAGGTTGTCATAATTTAGAGAGGCATAATTAAAGAAAAAAGACTCTTGAATTAACCTTCTGTTTAAAATATTAAAAAGGAACTACTCCAAAATCTCGTTACATTTTGTAATACGTTTACATCAGGCGCCAGTTTACAATCATTCACTCAACTGAGTATACACTTAACTCAAATATTGCCATTTTTGTTCATCAATTTTTAAAAATTTTTAGTTCTATTAAACAATATTTTGTTTTGTTCAACAAAACTACACTAAACAATTTAGATATAACATAAGATGTTCAATTTTAACTGTGTAATGTCCTAAAAATTGACGTCGAAATATTGAGTGTACACTCAACTGAGTGGATGATTGTAAAACTTAGGGACTGGTTCTCAGAATTCACTGGGTTCGATCTATATAAATACCTAGAGGCGGCCGATTTTGACAATATTTTGGTTTTCGGGAGTTATACCATAATTTGATCATTTTTTTTTTAATTCCTTATATAAACAACCGTCACTGTTCCAAGGTACATATACAATTGCTTTTAGATTAAGAGATAAATTTTTCAAACAGAATTATAATTATTATGTGTCAATTTTATACAATTTTTGTCGCATCTGACGGCTTCATTCTTATAAAGCCGGCTTCGGTGGCCGAGTGGTCTACACGCGCGCCTAATTACAGTGCATGTCACTGTCTAGGTTCGAATTCCGCTTGGAAAGTCCTAGTTTGAGAAAGTGTGTAAGTTTGCTTTGCGAAGATTGGTGGTTTTTTCCGGGTACTCCGGTTTTCTCCATCATCCCAGGACTGATAGTCCCGATATTAATGAAATATTTTTGACTGAGGCATTAAATAGCATTGCCTTACTCCACTCCACTTTATGCAGCTCATATTTGTACAGTTCATACACCGTTCTAATTGTGCCTTTTAGTTAAAAAAAAAACACTGGCATACATTAACAAAATTTCAAATTAATTAATACAATAAAATCCAAAGAATATTTATATTACTTTATTATCTTTAAGAAAAGTAATTTAGAGGGACACATTCTTGAAATACACGTGTTAAAGGTTATTTTACAATTATCATATATCAGAGATTATAAAGTACAGATGAATGTAATGTAGCAGATAATATCAAATACACAAAATACATAAATACACCAGCACAAATAGTTACAGTGTCATGGAAACTGAACCAATCGAAACCCAGTAAACAACTAAACAATCAGTGTTAAAAGAATGCACCTTGTTGAACACGCAGATACATGATTGATAGAATATGAACTTCCGACTTTGTTCTTAAAATGATTAAAATGATATTTACAATGAGAAGCCTCTAAAAATTAACATATTTGGGCGTTTTGAAAAAAAAAAGAAATTATAAAAAATAGTAATAATAAAGAAATAATAAAATGACAAACTTTTTAGCTTTATTACTAAGTAAATATTCAGTATGTTTTAACTGCGTTCAATTTGTGATTTTTTTCTCTACAATTTTAAAACAGGAATAGGTAAGTATGTATGATATGTATTGCCACCCTGGTTAGTTTTCATTCAACCGATTACGGCGTTCATTTTTGGAGGAGATTCGAGCACCCAAAAAACCTACGTACGATATTTGAACTGACTAACCACACTAGAATCTCCATAAGTGGGATTCAAATCTAAACGATGAGAGCCTCAGTGATTCACAATCCACTGACCAACTTAACCTTAAATAGATTGCTTGGTTGCTCAGTAATGCAGCAAACCTTAGTTATAAACAATTTGCTACATGGTACATTCTTATGTGTGTGTGTGTGTGTGTGTGTGTGTGTGTGTGTGTGTGTGTGTACTTATGTATTATTATCAAACTCCTCAACAGTAATAGTTAAATAAAATGTGTAGTTTTAATTAAAAGCAGCTTAAATTGTTGTTAAAACAAATATCGGATAATAAAGATATTAAATAAAATGAAATCTAATAAAATTTATCAAAAAATAACTGTAAATAAATTTTAACTATTTTAAAGTTTCTTTTCTCAATATACCGTGGTACAATTACGGCTTTATCAATGACAATGAGTTTAGAAAATAGCAAATTAATACCACAGTAAATGCCGTATAAATATATAATAACAGAAATGAAATTACCATCAAAATGTAATAACTTGTAAAAATCTAGAGTTTACAGCGTCGCAGGGAATACGTGTATTCATAAAGGTTTATTTTATCCTCAATAAAGAAAATTTACGATTAACAATCTATCTGATTGCTGTGAAGTTCCTTTGAATGGGACAGATAATTCAACCGAAATGTTTGAATAATTAAAATTTTCTATTGGACATTTGATATACATTATAAATGTTATTTACACAGTCTATAAACCTTACCCTACATTAAAATTGGATGAGTTTTCCTTCAACGATGTGAAAGGGAAGGGATGGGGCTATCCGGTGGTTTTAAACTCCAACTTACGGATGACAACTGCTATCAACAACTTAGAACACTGGCGCTTCCTTGTAATTAAGATTTTAAGTTCGTTTACCAAAGGTTGCTAGTTATTTCCTCCACCATCCAAGAAGAACTAAAGCAATTATGTAAGTAAAAGAATCTCAAATGGGATGTAAAACACCAGTATTCCCTCCATCCTTCATTCTCGATGGAAGATTAAAATAATCTTGCAGCTGGAATGGAGACTTGTACTTATGCAATAGTCAAAACAGTCAAAAACAAGATACAAAAATGCATAAAAAGGAAGAAAAAGACACAAAGATTTGTGGTCTCGCCCAAACAATAAATGACATTAAAATTGACAATTGGTCGTCATACGGACATAAAATACCGCAATATAATTAAAATGTGAAAATATTTAGTAATGCAGCACTATCCGCTGTAATTCTAAGAATCAAACAAAACATCACCCATTACAGACTTGTACTTCACCCTGATATGTTTTAGCTGTTGGCATTTAAACCTACTTGTTTTTAAAATGTATAATTAGATGGGAAAGTTTAATACCATTTGGGGGTGTCAATGTCGCTATTTTAGGGTAAGAAAACCCAATCATATTAAATGTGAAAGAAAAGTTGATTTTACCAATGCTTCCACTGGGATTTATTACTTTTGCCAAAACAATTTTCACGAAATTTTATTCTAAACTAAAAAAAACAAACAAAAAAACCTTGAATATTAGTAATCGGAAGGATTACATTGTATATCGTTGACCTAAATTTGCATAACTTTATTTTTGTCACTAAAAATCAATCAAAAAACCAAATGTTTGTTCCCATCATTTTTCGGACTTGTTTAATTAACACGTATCTATTTCTGTAAATTCAGTTACTTCATTGGCAGTTACGAGTGGCGATAAGTACGCTTAAAGTTATTTTCAATGAAAAATCGATGGTTAATTTACGAAAACGTGATATAAACAACAAATTAATTATTGTATACATATTCTAAGAGAATGCGTCATGATGATGCAAGCATGCTCAAAGGCACAAAATCGTCAATGATGTGACGAATGTAGTTTTTACACCTGGCGATACTATGTTATACTTTCGATGGACATCTTTATCGAAAGTAATCAAGTTTTTTGTTAAAATATAACACATTTCAATCAGATGTACAAATGAGTTTACATGAAGGCCATTCAGTTATTGTAAATATTGCGTCATCTTTATGATAAATCAAGATAGCATGGCTTCTTTCATGGTAAAAGTGACGATCTTCAAAAATGTTGACCAGGCTTCTTCTACTTCTAAGGTCCATTTGTCTCCAACAGTTGGTTGTAACGCTTGAAGTAATTGTGGATTAATAAGCTGAAAAAGAAATATCTTGTACGTTGTTTAAATATATACAAAAAATATTTTCAGTGCAATTTAAATAATGATGCTGCATATCCTTTTTTTGCTATTATTTTACCTTCACAATATTTGCAATTTTAATATTGATCGCGAAAATAAAGTTTGTAAAAACAAGAATGCAAAAATAAATAAATAAATAAATAAATAAATAAATAAATAAATAAATAAATAAATAAAATAAAATAAAATAAAATAAAATAAAATAAAATAAAATAAAATAAAATGAAATGAAATAAATACATAAATAAGTATGAGATTACATCATGAATTTGAACTTTTGAAAATTTGAAATCGTGAAATTTTGCTTTTTAGCAACATTGAAATAAAGCTGAATGTGAAATAAAACTTCCAGAAAATTCGTTTGTAGAAGTAAAATAAGTATTTTAAAACACTCTTATAGCACGATATCTTTGTTTGTTGCGTGTGAATAGGTATTTAAAGCTTGGTGATATTTTCTGATCAGTATGTCATCGTATGGCTTACTTAAACAAGGAAGTTAAGAAGACGTACTTTTTAAAGTACTATAGGGTTATTGAACTGATATACGAAATATTTCACAATATCAGTTCAATAACCCTTTTTACGGAGTTTTTTATATAACAAAATATATTTCATTTTCATGCCACTTGCATTTCATCTAAAAATACCATTTTTGTCTCAAAATACACAAATATTGCACTAGTTTTTATATATTGATAAGAGAACTAGAGCAAAATAATTTTTGGAAAAAATGTTCCTTCAGCCATGATTCAGACGACTGTGTCACGTGACAAAGTGTGCATTTATGAAAAATGGACCGGAACAACGTTTACGTGCAAATATCGATATATATATATATATATATATATATATTGCAAGCTAATACCTCGAAATTTATCGTGATATTTATATGTTAAACACATATTGCTATATAATAAATTACTATATCGCACCAAGACGACAATAAACAGCCAACTTTGGTACATTGTATATATACATGACAGGAGTGGAGTTGTTTATGCCCTAGACACGATTCTTACATTCTTACATTTTCTTCATTTATATTGAAAAAAGTCAGTTCTGAAATGGTGGAAGAAACCGGGAATGCACCCTTTTCTTAATTTGGCAAACTGTCAATGGCAGAATGGAATTAGACGCATTAATCAATAAGCTGCCTCTTGATATTATTTGGCAATCGAGATCAATGACAAAACCTGATATATTTAAGTAAGCTAAAAAATAATTCGACTTCCAACCAATAGTTTTTCTAAATGAGAGCACTTTAACGTATTATTTGACATGTGTTTGGACAGATAAATACTATAGTAATTGTTTTATAACAAGCCAATTATAGAATGTAAACTAATGTTCTGTCAAATATCACCAGTAATTGAAATTACTAACTAGCATATATCATCGAATCATTATAGTACAAATAATACTTATACATCGTCGGTTATATGTCAGAATGTCAGAAAATGTCAGAAATCATTTCTGCCCTTTAAACAAAGCTAGGAGAAATCTAAACAAAACATCAAAATAGATGGTTTGGTAACGGAAGGTTCCAAACAGTGTAGTCGTATTGCCTCGCTTAACTTTACTTTAAATTATCAATGTTTTGGAAAAGAACATGAGCATGAAAAATCAAATTAACGTGAACCGTGATGCAGTAGTACGTACTGGATTGCAGTTATTATTATGCAATCTAATTTATACATATTTTTTTAAAAGTTTAGGTCGTTCTTACTACATGAAAGTAAAATTGGTGTATGGTGATAGACAAACCAATGGGAATCTTGAAAAGAAGATTCTGAAAAGAAAAAGCTTGACTTATACCACACAGAGAACTTTTGGTTTATATTTAAGATGATAAATTTTAGAATGTACAAGCGCGATGTTTAGGGGCAACAAATCATAAGATAGATGGGATAGTTTGAGGGTAAGAGTCTCCCGGTATTAAAATCATACAACCCCCCCCCCCCCAAAAAAAAAAAAAGAAGAAACAGTTCCTAAATCAGACTACTTCACGACATATTTTCATTAGCTCTAATTATCAATAAGCAGAGTTTTTTTTATCAAGTGTGCCAAAAATATATCTTGGGTTTTTATTTATTTATTTATTTATTTATTTATTTATTTATTTATTTATTTATTTATTTATTTATTTATTTATATTTTTAATCCAGTAGATTAGTTGTTTCGTGTTCTTAGTTGGTTTGCTCCATACAAGGTCATGTTTTTCTACTAAAAGTTTCACTTGATTACTTTGTTTCATGTAAGGCTTAAGGGGCGATGTTTGCTTCAAATAAACGATAAGCTACAAAATAAAGTTAGGATTCGATTGGAGAAAGAAACAAAGAGTCTATGATTTTTCTTTACTGGAGGATAAAAAGAAAAGAGAAAGGCGTTGACGAACAGGATATAGCATTCGGGTTGTCTGTCCTTCAAGCATTCAATCCATCAGTCCGGTCGGCTAAGATATAGTTATTGTGACAAAATAAAAGCGATGAGATAACCGTTGCTTTAGCGATACGCAATTGTTTGTTGGTTTCACATCCGTATGGTTGGAATGGATTTCACAATTGTAGTTGAGAAGGCTTGTTTTTAGACATTTTTCAAAGTTAACAATAGAAGTTCTCAACCAATAACACTTTCTTTTGATTTTACGGCGTTTATATCTGAATAAATAATTGAATAATCAAATAATTAATTGTTAGCCAACGTGTTTTATAGTAAACATTTTTACAAAGAAACGGTCTACTTGAAACCAGAAAGGAAAAGTGAGCATACAATCAAACGTTAATGTTTTAAGACAGTTCTAAAAGTACCACTAGTTGACCAGTGACAGATGTCATCTTCCACATTTAACAGTGTATACGTTATTTTCCCCAACTTTTATGTCAGGTACACATATGGTTAAGTTTATGTAACATGATAGAAAACAATTCTAGGACTAGGTGTTAGGTACACATGTACTTTGAGCAAGTGTATTATCCAACGTTAGTATTCATAATTAAGATGTATATTTACAGTTTTACTTACGTCAAAGTAATCAAGTTTTGTTTCGAACATGACGTGTTTTTCTCCTAATTCTCTTAGGATTGAATATAATTTATCTGGCTTGTATAGCCTTGATATACATTTGTCAATAGTGTTCATAACACGGAGTCCATGTTGTCGGAGTCTTACATTGTCCTTTAACTCATCCACAGTCAATCCTCGGAACGGAACAAACAAATCCTGTACATCCGGGTATCTTTCAAACAATCTGCAACATGAGTAGAAGTATTGTCAAATTTAAATTAATACAAAAGTAATAAATAAATAATTTTATTAGTCCTTGTTTGTAAAGCTTAAAACATAATAGTGGCAATGGCTAGTGCAACAAATAACAGGAAACAACAAACAAATGAGAAAAGACAAAATAAACACATATTTAGACCATATGTTTATAATTCAATTCTTCGCCACTTAAAGCATTTTGATTGACCAGACATTTTCTGCTATCTTTGCATCACACAGCGACATTTATATATAAAGCATCTTAAATAATGCATTTGAAATCAGCACCACATGTCAGAGTTTTAAATAGAGTGACTCATTTAATTATAATTGAATTCTAAGAAATTAAATTATTTTATTTTATTTTTTACTAAATGGTATTATATATGGGCATTAAGCATACGTATCATAATTAGGACAATGTGCAAAATGTTAAAGTAAACATAAAAATGTGAAATTTATATATTAACTATCAAATTCATTTCCTTCTTATGTAATATTTGATAAAAAAACACAACAACGTGGTTTGAGTAATTCTGGCCAAACAGTCTCATATCAAACTCTCTTATCTATATTTTACAATTATTTGTCTGAAAACATTCTACTTACAATGTTAAAGCTACATAATGATACAACACAGCAATATAATATGTTTGTTAATAGAAAAAAAACGAAAAGTTTTCCCCCATAAGTCAGTGTGATCATCTTTCATTCCAAAGAGTATATATATATATATATATATATATATATATATATATATATATATATATATATATATATATATATATATATATATATATATATATATAACTATTTTGCTATTACGTCAATCTGTGAAGATGTTATTGGATAGATATCAAATAATTCACAACATGCAGGAAATGAACACAATAAGTAAATCGAAACCAGAGACGAAAAACAATTTGATTTATAGTAACGGAGAAACTTTTGTGAATATAAGTATTATATCATTATGTAATTTGACAACGTAACTACGGGCGGTATAACCAAGCAGTTTGTAACAACACGGTATGAGATAAAATGGTTTTCCTGAAATGTTTTGCTGACGTGAGTCTCAGTTTAGAACAAATGACATTTCGAATCAAGTTATTTTTATAAGACAGATACATTTACCATTTACTCACTGTTACTTCAATGAAGATTCAAAATAATGTAGCTTTGAAATTTAAAAAATCATAAATCATGGAAATTATATATATATATATATATATATATATATATATATATATATATATATATATATATATATATATATATATATAAATATATATATATATATATTATATATTCATAAAAATAACAGTGCCGAAGTTCTTGATCTTTAAATATTTTTAGGAAATTTCACATGAAAAATTATTCTATTTATTCAAATATACTGTAAAGGCATCTATTGATGTTGCCTTGAATGGGTTTGATAATTACCATTTTCAGTAGGCTTTTTATAAAATTATGAATAAGCCTTTCATACTCCTCCACAATCTACATTTCGAAACTGATTTAAACCAAATTTACTCTTTAGGTATAAATTGAAATCGTTAATAAGTTCAACAGGTTTCGTTTCCAAATGTCTAAGTTAAGGCCTTACGTTAAGCACATATTATAATAATATTGTAATGTATTTCATGCAGGTGGAAAGTTGAGACTTGGAGAAGCTTTCATTCTTCAAAAATTTTTCGAAATATCATTTTGTAACCTTTAATTTTAGAAACATTTTTAAAGATGGTAATAAAATACTGCAGTAATCAAAATGTTTGACAGTGAGCTTGATAAGACCATTAACCCATCCCTTTTTTATTTAAACGTTCAAATTAATAGATACATGTATGTAGCTGTTATATGTTTGTTCCGTTTTCCTTCTCCTACGTCAGTTTATCGAAACATCATACATGTATATGGTGAAAAAGGTATAAATGTTCATGACACATATTGTCACCCGGCGTCAAAATGTGCCGATATGAGATGTACATTTTGTTGCCCATTTTTCAGGTAAAATAAACGGCTCAACTTGGTGTATTTTGTCACCGGCGACAATATGTACCGATGGACGACAATATGTACAGTTAAGACAGTACATATTGTAGCCCATATAATATTGTTTACAACGCTGATGTTTACGTTGATGATTATTGTATGTACAATCAGAGACATGTCAAGACTTACTGTACCTAAAATCGTCACTAGAGTTTCAATAAACAGCAATTACTTAACACAATTTAAACGTGACTTGGCTCTTTTTTCACCAAGATATCCTTTAGTGTTATATTAATGATTAAAAGCTGGTGAAAGCTGACAATAACACATTTTCGAAAACTGAATTCATACTGCAAGGGTAAAAATGTTCGTATAGTTAAACATGTCGTGTAACTCTAGACAGGCAGATTATCTGTCCTTGTGGAGTTAACATTTTTTAGAAAATTCTTTTTAAAAAAGTCAGAAAAGAATTTGTTGTATTTATTCTAATATTTATTTCTCACACTAGGATCTGTCCAAGTGAGATTTGAGCCTAGGCGTTGAGGGCACTGTAATCTGTAGACGAGCTTTTAATTAAGATTACTCTGAAATCAATATTATGAGTATAGAGTGGAGTGATTAATGTTGTTTTACACACAAGTCAAGTTCTTTGGTCTTTGATACAGGAAAACTGAAGGTCGCGGTGAATACAATCATCCAACGGTAGGCAAATGAGGTGCTGTGGTCAAAGCATTATTGCCCTCAACCACACGACCATCGACATATCCTTTTATTGAAGCAATTTATGCTTATTTTTAAAGCATTGCATGTATTTATTTGAATTGTACAAAGATTAAATGTATTTCGTTTAAAAAAGTACATTAGGATATTCCTAGAACAATTTAAGGTCATTATAAGAATATTTATAAGATATTTGTTTACAGCATAATGGTATTTAAATAATAATATTATAAATCAAAAAAAAAAAAAAAAAAAAAAAATTAAAATACTGGAAATGTTTTGTTTTTATTTGCCTTTTACTAAAGTTTCAACGAGAGAGAGAGAGAGAGAGAGAGAGAGAGAGAGAGAGAGAGAGAGAGCAGTAAATTGCTACTGATTTACTCAATGTATTTGCTGGCGACAATTTGTGCCGATATGTTGTATACATATTGTCGCCTATTTTGCAGGAAAAATAAAAGCCACATCTCGGTACATATTATCGCCGGCGTCAATATGTACCGATGGGCGACAAAATGTTAAGTCAAAGTCTGTACATATTGTCACCGACGACATATGTACCGTCACATCACATACATAGACACAACGAATTATTATTACCAAAACAATTGAGCTGCTTTATATGCATTAGATAAATACCGGTTTTCACTCTGTGTCTTAGTTATTCTTACAACGTAACAATATACATTTTGTATTTTGAAAATGATAGAAAATGTAAATAAAAAAATATATTGACTTTTTCATTATTATATAATATGAAAATTTTAATGAGTCTAAAAAACAAATCTACCAATAAGAAACGCATTGTTTTACGGTGAAAGGGGCTGCAGCCAAATAAAACAATAACCAAAATATTATCCAGGATAGAGGCCTGTAACAATTTGTCAATATCCCTGAGTACAGACTTTGAAGCTAGCCCATAATTCTGCTCCATTTGTATTGATTACGGGTTTATAAGATGGAATATTACATGTGAATTGGACATTTGAATGGAAAGTCTGTCATTTAAGTTATCCAATATGATAGACATAATTAGAAAATGTCTGACAAATATAAGATTTAAAAAAGAGATTACATAAAAAAAGTTGGTCAAAGAAAATTAAAATCCAAACAAAGCAATCGAATGAATAGATATTATTAGACACACACACACACACACACACACACACACACACACACACACATATATATATATATATATATATATATATATATATATATATATATATATATATATATATATATATATATATATATATACAGAGAAAACATACCAACAATATACATCTTAATAAATAAATATGACATACGTGATTATATATAATTAACAAATTTTATTTCCTTTTACAATATTCAGCCATCGGCCAGTCTCTATAGGAAACGTGTGATTGCTAGATCTTAATTATGGTTTTATTTTTAAATGAAACATTTGACTTGATATAAATTTGTAATTCAAAAAACACTTTGTACAAATAATCTAATGATAAACCTTTTGATGAATTGTAACAGTCACTGTTGTATAAATTGATTGCATTAATTTTGTTTTTAAAATTTAAATTTTTATTATGATACATCGGCTGTATAGCATCTACTTTAGGTTTAAGGCGAATTTGACAAAAATGAAATTTAATCTTCATCAGCAAAGGATCATTTACATTAAGGTTAGATTCAATACGTGATGTGGCCTCAAAGAATATGATTTATAAATATTGCCTAAAATTTCATATATTAGGCTTAAATCAGGTCAACAGGTTATTGTATAGGAAAAAAACCGTAACACCCGTTAAATCCTCATGCTTCTGATTCTTCAATTTGAATTTGAGCGAAATTGTTACATTATCAATAAATCTTTACAAGTGATAATGTTTAATTTAAGTAATATATTAGTTTATTTATTATATTTTTTTACCGTATTTTAGATATTTGTTTCGTCGCTATATTTTACGGGTGTTTATATGATATATGGGAATATAAATCCAATTTAAAATTTGAAATTTAAAATTTATTAATTGATATAAAGGAATCATAATTCATAATAGTTTCAAATGAAACATTTGTTTAAATTTTGTTTGTGTATTAGTTACAATTATAAACTTTTAATTTAGAGTGGTGGATAAAATTGGATTTTTATCGCTTTATTATATACTTGCAGAGAATGAATTTGGTGTTTGTGTTGAAAGATCATAATGAATAAAATGTGTATCCCGGCGTGATAACACACAAACAAATACAATAATAGTTACAAGTTTCAAGCATGCTTGTTTCTTTTAAACTTTTATAAAAATTTATTCTGACTTCGATTCCAATTACATTTTATACGTATTTTGCTAGATTATTAGTTTTTTTCAGTACAGGAATACGCGATTTTTGGAATCCAGTATACATGTAATACACAATTTTTGATATCCAGGATATAGCGTCTTTTCCGATATGCAGTATATTACGCCATTCCTGGTGTCCAGTATATTTTTCCATTCCTGGTTTCCAGTATACTATGTCATTCCTTGCATCTGTATTTTACGCCATTCTTTCTACCAGTATTACATCTGTATTACATCAACTCTAGTATCCAGTATATCAAACTATTCCTGGATTCCCGTTTATAAGGCATTATGGATAAAAATAACTTTACCGTTACAGATAACACGTTTTAACAAAAAAAAAAAATCTGCACTTTTCTTGGTTTTTTTTTTAAATTGCTGTATATAGAAAGATAGGACTAAAAACAGGATGGTTCTTTGTAATACATTTTCCATAAAATGTTAGATTGTGTTTGCAACAAACATGTGTTTCAAGAGATCAATGATCTATATATATCATTTTCTTATGGTTGGTACAAACTTTTTGGTTGAAGAAAATAAACTGGTCTTCTTGTCATGAATTGTTTTATAATGCCAGACAAATAAAGATAAGGATGCCATACAAGATTCTTCCAACATCTAAAATAAGCAAGCTGTAAAATTTTCATTAAAAAAGAAGATTAAATAGAAAACAGATGATTTACCGACAGAAAGTAAAATGTACTGATATAATATCTATTAATCAGTTTTACCGACTTATTATCAGTTATCGTTTTTATTGATTTATTCCTTTTTGTCAATTTTGATTCAGAGTTTTTTTTTTTTTAAATTGAGTAATCTCGTTACTATGTTTTTCATATTACATCGTTTGTCATATGCCAATTTTAATGTATCTAAACTTGTGTGTTTTAGTATATCTAAAGAATGAACGACTCCGATAGCTTCTGTAGTCGCTAGGAAAATTATCTAAAACTCATATGAATAACGAGAATTAACATATCTGATAGTGTTCTTTTGTTAAATTTTCAATGTGCTTATTTAGAAACCAGTGGTTGTAAAATATGTGGCATGTTCGAAGTATTTAAACATCACTGGAAACAATATGATTACAAGATCCAATGTCCTTCTGAAGTCTGGAGATTTATTACCGACAATCTCCTTTTTATGAAATCTCGATTTCTTTGTTGGTTTGTTTGATTTCTTAGTTTTTTTTTTTTTTTTTTTTTTTTTTTTTTTTTTTTTTTTTTTTTTTTTTGCTATTTTGCTATTGTCAGGAACAAGTCTGCTACAAATTATTGTATTCAATTGTCACACACACACACACACACACACACACACACACACACACACACACGCTGTGTAATGTTTATTAGAACACAATGTAGATGAATTAGAAAAAAAGGAATTTCGGATTGTTTATCAACCCAGTTATACCTGCGTGTGTATCGTGGAAAAGATAAAGACGTCGATTTACTTGTAACCCACACAAAAGCTATTTACAGCTATTTAATAAAAAAAAACTCAAATAAAATTTCAGAAAATGTTTCCACAAAGTAACCATAATACTCAATTACAAAAGTTCTACATTAATTCACAATTATGAAAATAACAAAAAAATTAAAATTGGCCAGAGATCTAAAAATATTGAAATAAGAGGGTTTAGTGATTTAAATTAAAAGCTACCTATCTTTGGTTTAATTAATCATATAGCCGATCATGGTTTTATCTTCTAATTAAGTACAGAACCCCAACACCGTGTGTTCTAAACCATCGTTTACCAAAAAACAACGTTTATCTCTGCTGATTTGAATATCAATCGGACAGACTTTAATTTGGAGAAAAGTTATCAGTTCGCTTGAAAAAGCCAATGGTTTTCCATGGATGTACCCGTTTTTTTTCCCGCCGTTCCCTAATTCTCCGTCTTGATATCAGTGAAATAAACTAGACTGGACGTTAAATAACATTACGACTTGAAATGATCAAGGCTAAAACAATAACACATAGATCTACCATTCCTAAAAAGATAAGTTCTCTCTACATTCTAAGTGCCATAAAGCTTTATTTTGGTATCATTTATTATAATTAGATCTACCGTATGGGTATCTTACAAAGTCATAAAAGTTGTTTCCTCTTAATTAAGGATCAGAAAATTGGATTACTAGATTGGTATCCTTGACGATTAAGTGTTGATTAACTCTCTTATCAAACTTATACCTCTACACGTTAAGGTATTTTTACAATACTCTTTGTGTTAAAAATTTCATCATCCATTTTAGGAAAATACGTATAGACATTATCATTGAAGATAATACTATCATGAAAAAGAAAATAATGAATAGAAGTAATGACTTGTGTTTGGTTATAAGATCACAAGTTAGAACAATACTGATTTATTGTTGACTTAGTATTGTTAAGGCAATATTGGAAAAAGAAGATAAAGCTACACTAAATGAGAAATATTTTCCAGACGTCAACATTTATTTGCTTCTTATATTCTTTAGAAATTTTTATTATAACATAATTCTTATTCATCACTAAAATAATAGATTTCAAAATAACGGATTATTAAGTTAAAAATCATGCAGCCTCATTCTAAGGACCAGGCCCCGGTTTCATAATCATTCCTTAACTAAGTTTTTCTTAACCTCAAAGCCAGCAAATCTGAAAACCTAATAATTTTGTTATTTGGTAAGGTATTTCAAAATTAAGGTGTCATTTTGGAGATCACTTTAAGTTTATAATATTTGTGTTTTGCTTTGACAAAGACATTTATTTGTCATTTCAGATGGGATGGCTAAAATTTGCTGAATTAAAGTTAAGAAAAATCTTAGTTAAGGAATGATTGTGAAATCGGGGGCAGGCGAACGAATTCTTTACCAATAAAACAAGAGAAATTGAATACTTATATTTACATCAGTGGCAGTATGAGATAAGTAATATTTAATATTATTGAATCATAATGCATTAGAATGTTTGTGTAACGGTTTATCAAGCTGCGATTTTCTTATGAATTTAAGGGAATAATAAAAATTGAAATTGAAATACATACATTTTACAGCAACCGATATGGTTACAAACAGGAAATGACCGACTAAATATGGAAACATTTTTAAGTAAGGAAATAATTGGATGTCAAATTGGAATGTTTTACTCAAACAGTCAAATATCACGTTATAACTCTGTAATTGCAGTAGACATGCCAACGCACAAAAATAATTAGTATTCTGAACTGGTCTTTGGTTTTAAAGGAAAAGTAATTAAATTGAGACATGGATTATGATGAGGAATTTCAACAAGATGAAAAACAATAAAATTCCTTGAAAAAATTCTTATCATCCATTCTTTACCAAGACAATGTAATTTCTCATGTACTATTGTAAATACATAAAATTTGAAGAATGGAATTTTTATCACAAATTCTCGACATTATTAGTAGAGATTTAATACAGCATTATTGGGTTATAATTATCAAACCAATTTACTAGATGTTGCTTTTATATTGATCTAGGTTATTTATACACTAAGCATCAAATACCAAACTAATCAGAATTGCATTGCTATTTTATAAGATTTGAAGATGATTACCAGGGAAAAAAAAAATAAAAAAGTAAAAAATAAAAAAATAAAAACCTGTTAAAATTTTAAAATATCGCTGATTTCTTAAACTTCATTTTAGAGCAAAAATTATTATTTCTTTTAGGATGTCATTTTTATGAGACAAACAGCAAGAGGTAAGACAAATCGACCATTGAAAACAATGTCCACAAACAATGAAACTTTTATTTTATCAATTATGTCTTATAGTTATTATTTTGACATACTTTATTAATTTGTATCATTAAAGCTAAAATATTATTTAGATAAAACTTAAAATTTACGATTAATTCTGTCATATACGATCTTTTGAATTCAATCATAAAAATACATTCAAAAAGTGGTATATGACAATTCGGTACATAATTCGATGAGGCCATGAAGATAAAAATTGCTTTGTTTTATATTGATATTTGTCAATTAGAACGCCTGGAATGTTAAAATGTCTTTTTAAGGCTCTTGTTTTGTTTGAAAAATTGTATTAAGTAATTTGGTGTTTAATACTCAATTTATTGAAAACTAGGGTTTGTTCCGTCACGCAAAGCATTCCTTAGCTGGATTTGGATTCATATACAAATGTAGTTTCCGAACTTTAGGTACATAATTTTCAACTGTTTGGCGTTTTTTTATCCATCAAACTTTTCGGCCCCTAGTGTCACTGATGAGGAATGATTTTCCGAAATGTGAACATATGGCACATAAAAACTGTATAAGTTTTTGTGTTATATAATTTATATTTAAAAATTAAATTTAAGGATTCAACATACAATAAATTTTTCTTCTTTTTCTAGAATGCACTTTCATGATTATGCATGGTTATATATCAGCCAGTGATCATATAGTCCCCACTTTTTGGATATTTTTAAGGACATTTTATTTATTTTTTTCACTCTATGAAAAAACAATTCGTTTTAAATTTTACATCGTCAAAAAGATCAGTTTACACGCAAACTAATTCTATTAAATAATTTATTTGTCCCATGATGACTTGCATTCTCGGAATATCGCTAGACAGCTGGATCGATTATTTTGGTCATCATTAGTAAATGATATACTTGATTTCGCAAATCGACACGTGCGATTTTGCCGGATTACTTTTATTATGTCACAAATCGATCAGCTGATATTTGGCAGATCTGACTAAGGAATTTTATTTTTAGAAATATAGTCGAAGTTGTTTTACAAGGATTTCTCCTTTTGTTAATAAATATTATCCAGAAAAATCGACCTTTCGTCTTTGCAAACGCAAAGTCGTTCATAAAACACCGTTGTCAACCATTTCCAGATCACAACCAAAAACAAAGTATAGAACCCCTGAGCCTCAGCCCATTTGCTCCAAGCAATTAACTAACAACTTGAACAAATCAGAGCCTCACCTCCCGAATTAATACGGTGGTATATAGTGATATACCGACATAGAACAACGGGTTGAAAGAAAACACTCGAACCTGTTTTTAAATGACGCATTAAAATGAATGCGCAGTGATACTTAATGAAAAGAAAAGTATTTTTGAAAGATATTAGTCTTAGTTTTAATAATATTATTTCCTTTTGTTTATTTTATTCACATTAAATTATGAGATAATGAAGATCGTTAAGACTTAAATGAAGATTATTCCTCGCTAAATTAAAAAAAACAATAATGAAAAATCAGAATAAATATTCCTTTTAAAAGGAAGAAAGAGAAAAAATAAACAAATGATGAATAAGATAAAAATATATTGTATAATTCAATCAAACTCCCCCCAATTCAAAACAGATTCAGCTTAGGTCTTCAAAATAAATATATCATCCCTAGTATATTATATTTACAATATAATATGATATGATATGATATGATATGATATGATATGATATGATATGATATGATATGATATGATATGATATGATATGATATGATATAATATAATATAATATAATATAATATAATATAATATAATATAATATAATATAATATAATATAATATAATATAATATAATATAATATAATATAATATAATATAATTTATATTATATTATATTATACATGTATGACATTACATTACATTACATTACATTACATTACATTATATTATATTATATCATATCATATTATATTATATTATATTATGTTATATTATGTTATGTCATATCATATATATATATATATATATATATATTGTGATATTATATACATATTGTGATTGGTCATGAGTCTCGGCGCATTGTTTAACATCGTTAGTTATTGTAACGTAATTTAAGAGTAAAAAAAAGTATTACAAAATTGATTTTCTTTTGTAACGTGATAAAGAAACCTTGTATTCGTGGTATTTTATAAAGCTTTTATCAAATTATAATATTATGATTATAAGTAAAAAGATTATGAAATTAAAAACTCTAAATAATATTCTTCAGCCATAAGTTAAAATCTTGTAAATTTAATCATGTAAATATAAACAACTGTGTTGGCGCTGTACTAACTGTACATATTGCTAAGTTTGAAAACTAAATCTATGTAGGCTTAGATTTCCAATGTCACGAATCACATTCTTTATTTCATTACCGATGATTATAGATATGTAGACCAAAGTTAAGCTGTCTCAATTTATTCAGATTGAATTTGCAACTTATAAAAAGAATAAATTGGATTAAATTTAGCTCTTATTTTATAACAATATCACAAATAACACAATAACTGATATGGACAATAATTTATTGATCAAATTAGCTATAGCTTGATCGTAATTGTTATGAATTAACTCAGAATAGTTGTATATGTGATTATTGGCAGTGCCTCGGTAACACGAAATATAAATGATCAATCTTATACGTCAGACTGACCCATTTAGGATCTCCACTTTAGATGATCATCAATGTATAAATGTAATTGAATAAATAAAACTGGATGATACTAAGGGGGGGGGGGGGGGCTTTGTGATTCTGATGAACAAGAAATATAAAAATCAAAGACTAGACTTTTTTTTAGATACATAGATATTGGCTAAAGGGATGAACCTAAAAATCAATTTGCGAGATTTTAAGGGTAGTTTTTTATGCTTGGTTCTATTCTAATTTCAGAAAGTGTATGTTCAGATTTGTAACAGTAATAACATTGGGAAAAGTTCAGATTTGTAACAGTAATAACATTAGGAGAATTTCAGATTTGTAACAGTAATAACATTGGGAAAAGTTCAGATTTGTAACAGTAATAACATTAGAAGAATTTCAGATTTGTAACAGTAATAACATTGGGAGAAGTTCAGATTTGTGACAGTAATAACACTGGGAAAAATTCAGATTTGTAACAGTAATAACATTAGGAAAAGTTAAGATTTG
The DNA here is from genome assembly GCA_029721355.1 of Tegillarca granosa. Taxonomy (NCBI): domain Eukaryota; kingdom Metazoa; phylum Mollusca; class Bivalvia; order Arcoida; family Arcidae; genus Tegillarca; species Tegillarca granosa. The sequence continues at coordinate 25,042,827 of CM056595.1, forward strand.
TAACAGTAATAACATTGGGAGAATTTCAGATTTGTAAGTTATAACATTGGGAGAAGTTCAGATTTGTAACAGTTATAACATTGGGAAAAGTTCAGATTTGTAACAGTTATAGCATTGGGAGAAGTTCAGATTTGTAACAGTAATAACATTGGGAAAAGTTCAGATTTGAAACAGTAATAACATTGGGAAAATTTCAAATTTGTAACAGTAATAACAATGGGAGAAGTTCAGATTTATAACAATAACAACATTGGGAGAAGTTCAAATTTGTAACAGTTATAACATTGGGAGAAGATCAAATTTGTAACAGAAATGACATTGGGAAAAGTTCAGATTTGAAACAGTAATAACATTGGGAGAAGTTCAGATTTGTAACAGTAATAACAACGGGAGAAGTTCAGATTTATAACAATAACAACATTGGGAGAAGTTCAAATTTGTAACAGTAATAACATTGGGAGAAGTTCAAATTTGTAACAGAAATAACATTGGGAAAAGTTCAGATTTGTAACAGTTATAACATTGGGAGAAGTTCAGATTTGTAACAGTTATAACATTGGGAGAATTTCAGATTTGTAACAGTTATAACATTGGGAGAAGTTCAGATTTGTAACAGTTATAACATTGGGAGAAGTTCAGATTTGTAACAGTTATAACATTAGGAGAATTTCAGATTTGTAACAGTTATAACATTGGGAGAAGTTCAGATTTGTAACAGTTATAACATTGGGAGAAGTTCAGATTTGTAACAGTTATAACATTGGGAGAAGTTCAGATTTGTAACAGTAATAACATTGGGAGAATTTCAGTTTGTAACAGTTATAACATTTGGAGTATTTGTTTTAATCTCTCTTTGGTATTTTTTTAATCTTAAGATATAGTTAAAATTCATACTAAGTTTCTCTATTGTTTTTCTTGTACTTAGTGATATTGACTTTTATAAAGTACACGTATTTCAGTTACAAATTTGTTTTATTGCATTTTTAAGCTGTTCTGAACGCCTCTGTAAAAACTCTTTTGACAACAATTTTGCAGTTAAATGTTGAGTAATTTGAAAACTATTTAGTCTTTATTTGGTCATTTTACATTGTTCATGAGCAAACAGAATATAAAATTAAGATCCCTAAGTAACATTAAAACAAGCAATTTTCCCCGATTGCCTAAGGAATATGGAAATTCCGATCAGACTTCGTGCATGTCATGTACATAAAAATTAAATGTAGAAATGCAGCCAATAATATAAATTTGAAAACCAGATTGTTTTAATCAATGTTCTAAATATGTCATTATATATTGTCTTTTTAATGATTTCTGTAGTTTCGTATTTTAGTTGAATGACATTTTTTTTCATTTTTTTAATATTGGACATTAAATAAATGCATCGATATAATTGTTTTCTGAAAATCAAATGGCGACTATCTGCGGTTGTTCTGTGGACATCTGAACTTCTAAAAAAATTTAGTTTTACATTTTTTGTAAATTGTTCTTGCAGACTTCGGAAAATCGTCGATTAGTTTTAAAATATTTTTGTGACCAAGCTGATTGTTAACATAAAGTTTTTAACCGTGACTTTATCCAAATGCGACAAACAGTAAACAACAAACATTCAGGTTATTTATATCTCATAGCAACCAATAATAAACATATGGTATGTCAATTTCGTCATGATAAATAGATGGGAACTGGAATTATGTGCACATTCAAATTATTATTTCTTAATTGTAATGGAAATAATCCATGTTTTTTTATTACATGATGCATTGTTTCATTACCTTTTCGGTAATAGAAAGCATGCATGGACCTATGCAACACTGTCCAACAAATATCCCAAGTCCTTGGATTTCAATATAACTAAGTTACTGCTCAACAGTAAACTTATTCTTTTTTTACTGCGTTTTCCACCATGGCATTTTTCGCGAAGAAGGTGTAATGATTTATTTAACTTAAAAAACACACCAGTCTCGTCTTTATTAAAAATGTTTTTGGGTTCGTAATCAGATAGAAGTTTTGGGAGTATATCTAATTTCCAGTCATCAACAGTTGAAGTGTTTACATCTGCGCTCTCACTACACACCGATTTATACGGAATCCCCCATACGAATTTTAAATCTATCAATAAAACCCGTAGTGCCTCAAAATCGGACATTCCGAGTTCTTTAGCGAAGTGGTCAGCTTTATTTATAAGAATTTGACCAGACACTGGCATTTATCGCGCACTTATAAATCATTTATATAAAGCATTTTCAACATCTTAATGCAATCCTAGGCGTATACGCTTTTGTTTTGGGGGAAAATGACGAGAAGAACCGGAATATGACAAAAAGTCACAAATTTGTGTCAAACACATCAACTTTTTTTTTTTTTTTTTTTTTTTTTTTTTAATTTTGTTCTTGTCTAATAGAAATGAAACATACCAAAATGAATTATCTATATCAAATAATTTCCCCTTCGATTAATTACATTGAAAAAGTACAAATGCTACTGTTAACCAGTACAACAGAGGGAGTGAAATGTATCGAATCAACAGCTGCGCCTGGAGCGCATGATATGCCCGTCAGATATTTAAACTTCTTTTTTAATGTCTTAAACAACTTGACATTTAGCTGAAACATATTCTTAAAACAAAAGTAACAAATTTATTTCTCAATAATAATTCACAAACTTTTTTGATTATAGGACAAATATAACACAAAAGTTTCATAAAAAAAGTTCAAATGGTTTTTTAGTTACAACATGCAAAAAATGCCTAAAATTCGACAATTAAAGGCCAATAACTCTACAATAAGAAAACATACGAATCTCAAAAATAAAAGGGAGCTCTCTGCCATGGATACCAATATAACACAAAAGTTTCATTCAAATTGTTCAATGCATTTTTGAGTTATTATACAACATGCAGAAAATGCCTTAAATATGACAATTGAAGTCCCATAACTCCGCAGTGACAAAAAAAAAAAAAAATAAAAAAAAAAAAAAAAAAAAAACAAATAAAAAAAATAAAAAACAAAAAAGGAATCTCAAAAACGAAAGGGTGCTATCTGTCATTGATAAGAATATAACACAAAAGAGCCATTAAAATAGTTTAAAGGAAGTTTCAGTTATTGTACAATATGCAAAAAATATCTAAAATTTGACAATTAAAGGCCAATAACTCCGCAACGAGTAAACATACGAATCTCAAAAAACGAAAGGGAGGTTTCTGCCTTAGACACAAACATTTCACAAAAGTTTCATTAAAATTGCTCAAAGCATTCTTGAGTTAGCGTACGACGTGTGGACATACAGACGGACGGACGGATTGACGGATTGACGGGCGGACTGCGCCATACAATAATACGTCCCGTCATAGAGGGCGTATAAAAACTTAACAATATGAAAAATAATTAAAGTATTTGTCCAATATGGTTAAAATCAGTACACGTTCATTGTTAAACAACTTTGCATGACCTTCAAACGTGTCTCTGTTTCCTTTAGTTACCTTTCTTTGCCATTTGTCAATGTTGTTATCTTGAGAGTGACATCTTTGATACTTTTATCTATTTTTTACAGAATTTCATCAATTTATCAATGTATAAAAGCTATACAAAAATCAGACTATTTTTACGGCGAAACCGGAAACCAGCGTACCTAAATTTTGTGGCCGTTCAAAGATTTAGTTTAATAGTTGATGCTTGGACATATAAGATATTAATTACGTAATATTCCATGGGGGTCTAAATGTGTACAATTTAAGAATCAGGAAGCATAAGAAAAGAGTCTAATTGTTTTTATACATGGGATCTTAATAATACTTGTTTTGGAAAAAAAAAACTATCACTACAAGATTTATTATCCAAATTTTAGCAATTTTTGTTTTCTAATTGATTTCATCTATGTCCGTATAGATAAAAATTCTTCGAATTATATTAAGCAGATTTTAAAAACCTTCATACCGTTGTCCACGAAAGTCATTTTTTTGTAACTTGGTCTTGCGAGAAAAAATTGTTGTATTTTTTATATATCATAAAGGAAAAATTACAATTTTTTCAGCAATGTGTTATATTTAAAAAAAGACTGTTATATATTTTTTATTGATTTTTTTTGGCTTTGTGAATGTTTTTCTATTTTCAGTAAATATCCCACGCCACGTGCAATACAATATTGTTTTTTTTCTGCAGAGGCAGAAGCTTTTTTTTACAACCAATTTATTATTAAAATTATCGAAAAATGAAACGAAATAAATATAATCAAGACATTCATCGGGCGTATTATTTCCGGAGTACGGGAAGTAAATTATAAGATCGCATTCAGCAAATTTGAATTTTCTAAGTTCTCTTGTCAAAAACACAGAGAATCATTAGATGATATATCCGCTCTTTCCGGAAATAAAAGACAATTCATTATCTTATAGTATGTATAAATTGTTGAGTTCATCAATTAATTAATCAGTGTTTTAATACATACATGAAAACTTTTTGAAATGTTTTTATTTGTAAATAATAATAAAAAGTCCTTGATACTTAATTAAAACTTTTAGTAATAAGACATTATCAGTCTTTAAACACTTTTCAATAATAATATTAACGATAAAGGCTCTGTCATAACTTCTATTACAAGAGATCAAGCACATAAACCCAGCAACGGTAAGATTTTGACGAGTTGAGCTACAAAGGTTTACCAAGTATTTGTTTGCTGTCTAATGGTGTATGATTTTGTTAACTTATATCAAGGCTGGCAGTTTTGTCATGATACAAGAAACCTGAGTATAAAGAGAAAGTCATTGAGTTTTTAAGCTTACTGCCAAACACTAGAACTCTTCCAGTGGAAGAAAAGCTGACGTTTTCAATCACTTGGCTACCAAATGTATGCTTCGTTATATCAAAAAGGGGTTCATGACAGAAAAGACACACACACACACACACACACACACACACACACACACACACACATTGATAGTAACAGAAACCAAAATATACTTATATAACCCTGCTTGATTCCGAGAAAATTTGCAGAAATAAGAAGAGTGAGAATACAACTTATCGTTTAAAGCCACATCAGTATCAGTTCAGTCATTGGTGGCTAAAATAGAAAAGTTGTAATAGTATCAATAAAACATTTAGTTAATGTAAACAAAATACTATTGATGATTGTAAAACTAATGCTTAACTAAAAGAATTCCCCTTAACTCAATCTGTCAAATTTGAAACCTTAATCATTTTGTTCATTGTTGAGATATCAAGAAATTTAAAATCACTTCAAGCTTGTAACATTTGTATTTTGTTTTATCACAAATGTTTATATGTAACTCGGAAACAGAATGCTGAAATTTGCTAAATTTAAATTAAGAAAAATCTTAGTTAGGAATGATTGTGAAACCGAGGCCGATAGTTTTCGTAAATAAAACACGAGATATAAACATGTGATAAAATATTATATTTTATTGAGAGAGTTTATTTGCCCAAAAAAGTTTAAATTTGATTTTCATTGAATTTCTTAAAATGTCACAATTAATTTCATTTTAGGAAAGACTACTGCAGTAGAGTGTTTGTCTAGTATGTGGAAGGTCGTGAATTCGAATATAGGTTGGATCTGAACAAGATCTGGAAATAGGTAGCGATTTTCTCACATGCACTCAATATTTAAAAATGAAAGTCACTGAATCTCGGAAACCTTCCGGCGGGAACGTATAACCCGATTCAATAAGTCAATAGCAAACTGTTATGAAAAAAGATGACCTTTAAATGTCATACTTATAGCTTCACGTGTTTACTTTGATGTGACATCAATAAATCTGGACTAAGAGTTTCATTTCTATTGAGATATTGTTTTTCTTAAAATAACATACAAAAGAAAAACATATTAAAGAATCCCGGAAACAAATTATAATACAGAGACGCCATGACAAAAATATTTGTTAAGTAAACATTAACTAAGTTTCAAGCGGAAGCTAGTTATATTTTTGAAGAGTTGTTCTGATCGAACTCTTTATTTCAGTTCAAAAATATTATCGACTAAACCGTATTTTAGGAAACATTATTAACAATGAACAAAACATCATGTTAACAAAAGCAGCATAATTTTCCTAACCCTCTGATCAGGTACTCGGAATATTTTGTGCCTGAAGACCTTGATAATAACTTTTTATTGATTATACGTTTTCACAAGTTTTTCCTTTATAAGTAATGCTATTATTTCTCTTTAAAAAATATACCTGTAGTGATAGATTTATTAAATCTTTAAAAATCAATGGTTGGCTATCAGAGCTATAGAAAACGCAATGTCTCAAGAACCATATTCAACTCAAGTGTTTGTCAACCTTCCAGACCTTGAAAGACTCTAAGAAAGGTTTGTTTAAGACACACACACACACACACACACACACACACACACACACACACACACACATTTAGGTTATTTGGTTAAAAACCCCTTTAATTTCAGCATGAAAAAGGTCATAAATATCTTTATTGTTAAAAAATTAAAAAAAAAAAAAAAAAAAAGAATATGTTAAAGAGACCATCCCTATTTGATTTGTCTATATTTATTTTACACACACACTTACGCACGCACGCACGCATGCAAGCATGCACGCACGCACAGCACACGCACACACACACACACACACACACACACACGTATAAATGCTACTTGCCTAGAAAGTCCATATTTTATGAATCCTATTTTGGTTTTTGTATATAATTGGGGGGGGGAGTTTACCAAAAGTAAGCAAAAATAATAATAAAGATGTACTGAAACTTGAATATCTCCGAACATTTTAAGAGTATGTAGTTTGCTCAAGAAAAAACACTATTGACATCGCAGATCACAAAATACAAAGGAGAATTATGAACAGTGGGTGACACTGTGGTCAATTCTCGTCCATAATCCAGTATTCTGATACTGTGCAATAAAAATAGTTATTCATATGAGATACATGTGGTGTAAATATAGATCTTCGTCATGTGGCAAAATCTCCATTTTAATTAAGATTGTGGACTGATAAAATGTTGTTTTATGTATATAGTTTCATGCATCTGGTTTCTTTGACATATATAATTTGCAATTAAAGACACTTAATCATTTCTGGTCGATCTATTCATAGAAGGTTTATACGTTGAAGAAAACGATATACTATATTAAATATGTCAAATAGAGTTTACTGAGCACTTATTTCTCTTCAAAAGGAAATTGGTTCAGCATGTAAAAGCTTTAATATTGTAAATTCTTGTGAATTTGACAGTAGAATCGGTAGATGGGCACATGCAAAACATTTGGAATAGAGCGTATTGGCATATTGACATCTCTTGATGTCACGAACATTATGCTCGCATTTTTGACAAACCAATAGAGTTGCACAAAGATATAAATTAAAAAAAAACTATCAAATTTGTGTTAATTTAACCATGGCATGTGATTAAAAAAATAAAGAGATGTTAATATGTCCAACAACAAGGACACCAGTCCAGGTAAATTAAAAATATTAAGTAACACCTGCTTAAAAGAAACAGTATGTTGCAGAGGATAATGTATTGTTGTTTTATCCATCATCACATACGCCTACAGTGTAGACTCAGATATACCTGCGAAATACACCATAGGAATCAATGTATAAAAGCAAGAAATTCAATCAGAGAGTCAAATAACAAATTGTAACACACACTGTGTGTAGTGTCAAGCATCAACACCATCATAAAAATCACTGGATAATATATAGAGTTAATGCAATACCAACAAGAATCATAACCATTGTTACATTGTTGCCAATAAATGTTTATAATTACTTCGGTGGGAAACAATTTGTTGATGTACACCCGATATTTGTTGATGTATACCCGATATTTAATTTGTTAACGGAGCAAGTTTTAACTCGTAATCATAACTTATGCATTTAGGTGGTTTCAGAACGTTTTCCTTTGACAAGTTACCAGTTTAAACATTCTGATTTTTTTTTTCAAAAAAATATTAAAAAAAAATGTTTATGGTATAATGTGAAGTACTTGAGAAAAGGATATAAGTGATCACGAAAATCCCAGATTACAAAAATTATTTACTTTGTGAAGGTTTTAATTACTAAATAAATTGACAACAAATCCATTATTTACACATTGATGTCATTAAATGAAAAATGAACTGAATGCACACTCTGTAATTATGTAAATCGAAATAAAATCAACGTTTATAATTGATTTTCAGATAAATTATAGTAAAGTTTTTACTCTGCAACTTTTAATAATCATTTAAAATATTATCATTCTATAAATACCAAAATCAAAATGAAAACCACAATTATACTTTTACTTCAACCTCCATTGTACATCTTAGATCTTGCATTATATGATTATGTAGAACCCTTAAAGTTTTACGTCATTTTGTACGTCAATTAACTTGGATAATAACCTTTCAGGTCAGATTGTATAAAACACATTTCTCCCCTCTCACTAATAAAACCGATGGAAATTTATTAATCCAAATTGCCCTTGACATGTAATAGAAAAATACTTGATTGATTGAGCCCTGCATCGTGTGCATATATATATATATATATATATATATATATATATATATATATATATATATATATATATATATATATGCACACAATATAAACTTATATTGTCAAATAAGTATCTTATTATAAGGGCATCAACATGTTCTCTTTTCTGATAATTACGACGTCTACTCAACATTAACAATATATTTGACACCTTTGACATAATCGTGGGCATGTATGGGTGCATTACAGTGCTTCTCTTTGTCAAGTCACAGTAAGGTACAACGTCTTTTAGTTCCTGCGTTGTAAAATTGCGAACTTGAGGCGACCATTTGGTGTTAGGCTACCAGTACATCATTCTGACACCGAGTAAGTCAACAGCAACAAGAATTTACAACTTCATTTTAATATCAAGTATGATGATTTTAAATCAAAACAAAACCAACAACAAAAATCCTGGACACGTTTAATGGTGATAACATAAACCCCGGAATTTTTTTCAAGGGACATTTTGAAATATCCTGTTTAAAACTAGAGCAATTCGTTGCAATCAGATTGATCAATTTTTTTTAAGACTTTTATCGGAATATCTCCCTTACACGTTCATGTTTATATAAACCCAGAAATCATAGCCGACTTAAATGCATTGTTCTGAAAGCTGCATTAAGTTTTCAAAAGAAATAATTAATGATGTTCCCAATGAGCAATGTTACATTTGGTTCAACGATAAAAGCTCGAATAAATACAGAAATTACAGTATTTACCAAGCGAGATGCAACATGGTTTCGTCATAAAAAACCGGGTCATTTAAACACATCTTTCAAAACGGTGAAATACGATAAATTAATCACAGAGCTTCGTTGAATTTGTCATTTGTGACCTAGTAAGGGATACATAACATCATTTATTTCAAATACATCTGGATATTAATGACGAACAATTAATGCAATTTGTCAGGCTTCACCTTCGATTCATTGGAATTCCCGTACATCTGTGCGCATGCTTCAATCTCATAATAATCATCGTTAATCATTGACCAACCGGTTAGAGGATTCCGTTATTTACAGCTAAAAGAAATGAAGTTTTAGAAAATGAATCTCATGTATCGAGGTTAGAGGATATCTATTTTTTTTAAAAAATATATTTTTAGAAAATAAAAAAATTCAGAAAATTGAAAAACTTAATGCAGCTTTAATTGATCAGTTATGTTATTACTACCTGTTGATCATAATAGACTAACAGATGGCCCTGGAAAATTACATCGTGACTGACAAGATGTAGATTTCAAATGTAATCTTTGATGACATTATTTTTGTTCCGAATTATGAGCTATGATCCTGATCCATTAAACTTTATAGAAACTTCGTAAAATGAGTAAGAATTTGGAAGAATAACCTAATTCTTTATTCATAGAAGTAAATGCTTACTAAATTATTACTGTCTCCGAAAACATTTAACAATGGATTATAAAAAAAACCACAGAATTTGTTATAGCTCGACCAGACAAATATGCAATAAAACTTTCGGAGATATATCTATTATTTTATGGAATTATATTTCACCAATAATCGAATTACAATTTGAATTATTAAGGTGAATATTTTATAGCGATAGACGATTTAAATGTAGATCGAAACAATAAAATCAAGCAATTTAGTTTTCATGAAAATCACGATATATGCCTGTCAATCAATATCTTATGAATATTAATATATTTTGGAGTTCCGTATATTAAGCAAAAATTAAGTCGTGATATTTCAATTATATATGCGAAATACAAGAAATACCGGGGCGGTCACGGTAATAACACCAGTACTATAGAGACGAAGGCCAGTACTACGCACAAGCCAAGTAAAGCATTAATCCTTGAGAAGCAAACTTACAACCTGTCTCTTGATTTTCCCCGAGTTGGATTCAGAAATTGGTGGTGAGTTTCACATTGGTTCGAAAGCCAGCGCTTTTATCCATTCAACTTAAAATTGCAATGATTGATACTGACTTCGCAATAAAGTAATTAGTTGTTTGTTTATTGTTTTTGAAGCACTAGACAAATTTCTATAATTATATTCATTATGGATTTTAACCAAGGAACATATTTTATTTCTTTAATTACTTGACGTCACGACATTTTATTAGCATTGGAAATCTCAATATAAAGATACACATGCTTTTATTGCATCAATTAAACACGGATTTGTTATATATATGTACAGTATTGGCAACTCGGTCACAAAACTTGGTATATCTACATGTATATAGCATCCTTTGGTGTCACAAGTCTGTTTTGTTTAAAGTATGAGATATGTCCAAAACTAATGAATACCTCATGAAACCTTACCACCAAGGACGGATTATCCCCTATGTACCCCAATTTCGATTACAGCAGGAATAATTATATTAACTTTGTCAGATGATTTAAAAATGAGTATTTTTGAAAGATTATGAAGTCAAAAGGTAAAAATAATATAATATTATTCATGTTTGGGCTGACTGATTTATAATATAATTTTGTTCAATTTGACAATTATATTCTCAATACTATATAACACGAAATATTTACAACTTAAAAATGTTCAAGACACTGTCCTTTGGAACTGTGCAAACACGTGCTTAAGTTTACAAAAATACAAAGGATAGACACAAAAACAAACAAATTTAAGTTTTTCAGGATGTTTCATTTACTTTCAATATGAAAATGTAAACATTTATTGTAACCTGTATCAACTGTTGAATAAATATTGAACATTGACACGGTTTTTTGTGCCAACTTGTATCAAATGGTGGAGGTGTCTTTACGTCATCAACCCAATTTTGATAAACAGGCAGAGTCTATTGTGACAGATGAGGAAAAGGTTTGATAAATTTCTCTGAATCCTATATTTTTAAGAAAAATATTTTACAAAAAGACAAAATTTTGTCAGATATGTTATAAATATATAGAATTTTCCCAATTTCTTTGTACAAGACAATTAATGAACAAATTTTTGAATAATAGCCTTTGCAATTTGAGCCGACCCATTTTCCTTAAAACCTTTACAAAAGCTTTGCAAAAATACTTTATTTCCTAATGTTTTTACATTATTGTAAATTTTAGTACCTTGTACATGTGTGCAGCTCTCGTCGATCATGTTGTCATATACCATTTTTTGAATTTAATCATAAAATACATTTAAAAAATGGTATATTGTCTATATCCATTTTTTGAATGTATTTTATGATTAAATTCAAAAAATGGTATATGACAATGTCATCATTATTGGTTTTCGTTAACCAGAAAATGTTTTTTCAACAACACATGTTCGACTTTTCATACATAAAAACAAGAAACTTAAATTTTACCTGTTAATAGACTTGTAGACTAGATCCCACAGAGACAAGTGCTCTTTGATGTTTCCTAATTGACTCAATAACCAAATTAGGTTCACTAATGCGATTTTAAGGAAATTCCTGTTGTGGTCATCTGTCTCATTTGATTAATTTTGAAACAGAAAAACGCAGATGTTTAAAAATGGAAGCATGTGAGGAAATCAATTAGGACATGCCAACTGCTTTTGGACATGAAATTCTAAATGTACGTGGAAACCATACTAGAGTATTTTAAATTAAAATATTTACAATATAATAGGATCTCTCTTCGATGATCATTCATAAGGTTTTTGTATTGCAATTGACCTTTGACGTGTGTGAATATAAAACATTTTATTAGTCTATATTGTATATGAAATACTCCTTCGATTCGCTATAGATTTTAACGAAGAAAGTGTTTTCAAAACATCAAAAATTATCAGTACGAAATATTGTTAAGATCAGAAACGGCAGTTTCGAAAGGTAATGCAAGATATTGTAGCAAATGCTAAATGCAATGAAAAACGAAACTCTATCTTGCATTAAATTTTAAAATACTATTTTAAAAGCAAATTGTAGCACAATTCTTATTATTGAATATAGATTAAATTGAACTCGGTTAACAAACAAACAAACCAAAAAAAATGAAAAGAAAGATAGAATTTACATACACATGTATTGACAACTGGTTTTTACTGTCTTTATCACAATTCCAAATTAAAGTGCTCTTGACGAGACTAGACAGGATCCTGACGGGGTTAGACCATCTATCACATTTAGGATCATGATGGGGCTAGACCATCTATCAGAATCAGGATCCTGACGGAGCTAGACCACCTATCACAATCAAGATTATGATGGAGCTAGATTAACTATAACAATGAGGATCCTGACGGGACTAGACCATCTATCAGAATCAGGATCCTGACGGAGTTAGACCATCTATCACATTTAGGATCATGATGGGGCTAGACCATTTATCAGAATCAGGATCCTGACGGAGCTATACCATCTATCACAATCAGGATCCTGACGGAGCTAGACCATCTATCAGAATCAGGATCCTGACGGAGCTAGACCATCTATCACAATCAGGATCCTGACGGAGCTAGACCATCTATCACAATCAGGATCCTGACGGGGCTAGACCGTCTTTTACAATCAGGATCCTGACGGAGCTAGACCATCTATCACAATCAGGATCCTGACGGAGCTAGACCATCTATCACAATCAGGATCCTGACGGGGCTAGACCGTCTTTTACAATCAGGATCCTGACGGAACTAGACTATTTATTACATTTTTGATCCTGACGGAGCTAGACTATCTATTACATTTTGATCCTGACGGAGCTAGACTATCTATTACATTAAGGAATATTCATATTTGTTTTTGCGTTTCTTTCGTTTCTTTACTTAATTGTTTTATCTAATTCAGATACAAAGCTTACCTAAATTATAATATCTAAAGTATTTCCGGACAAAATCGTAGTGTAAGTTTATGCGGAATTTAAAAAAAAAATACAAAGAAAAAAAACGGAAAAATTTTGCATTCTAATCTTTAAAAAAAATTATGAAACTGAAGCAACTTTCTGTCGATGTCTCTGTTTGTAATAACGTAATTTAGAAATTATTCATAACAAATTTTAATAAAGTAAGAATTGTTTCACTTGCTCGAATCTGGTCGTAACCGAAAACCCACTAAGTATATCTTCATTACCAAAAATCAGTGCTTTAGAAATTTAATTTGTTAGCTTGAACATGTTGGTTTTTACTTCAGAAGTGATGCTCTTAATGACACATTACATCATGTACGCGAACGGACCTCAGTTTTCAGATTTCATCTTTTAAAATCTCTTTAACAGTCCCATCATTCGCTTAAATACTAACAGCGATACGTCATCAAGACTGGGCTCAAGTAAGTACCTAACTCATTCAAATTCATAAGATTTTTTATACTTAATTTTAAAAAATGCTATCACAAACACATTGTCATGAAATTATTTTAAACCATGAATATGTAAATATTTTCGCCATAAACAAAATGTAATATTATGCAAAAGAAAATGAAAAAATTGGTTATGATGATTGAAATGATTATTTCACCACGTGTGGTTATCAAATATATTTTATGAAATAGATTTTTCAAACACCACCTGCACCTCGGTAACACATTTAGTGCAACATATCGCGGAATTCCACTTTGAATAATCATATCATTTTAGGAATATTATGATAATACCGTTGATGTTCTCAAAACTGGCACATTTAAAATAAGTACTTTTATTTAATACGTATTTAAGTGCATGTGTTATAATATAACGTCAAACACCACATACTAATTTGTAAAGAAAATTTATTTCTCTCCCCATCAGCTAGAGAAAAAAATATTTTAAAAAATTAAAATAATATAAAAAATTGACAATATTATTTAAAAAAAAAAAATAAATAAATAAAAAAAATAAAAAATCGGGAAGTATGCTGCCTTTCGCTTCTTAAATATGTTCTCATAATTTATGTTAGACTGGTCCATTTACTGTATTTGAAGGTTTTAGCAATAGATAGAATGACTTATCTCTGATCTGGTAGTAAATTGCAAATTGTTTTACGTCGTTTGGATAATTTTTATTTTATCTCAGGATCCGTGATGTTATTGCATAGTACGAGTTGTTCATCTGTTTTTTTTTTTAATCTGTTACAATCGTTTTTCTACGCATATACAATAAACACTATTGCAATTTTAATGAAATAATAAGTTTTTAAAGACCAGATTTTGGGGATTTATTTTGTGCTATTTTTGTAATGGACGAGTTGGTAATCTGTTCAAGAGGCAGCTTGAACGGTGGAAGGTTTGGAATAGATTCATAACGTTTTACGTCCCGGTCAAGAGTCTTTGATTTATATCGAGGCAGTTAGTTCTTGGGTGGTGGATAAAGCGGAATGCCTAGAGATCTTTGGACTGACAAAACTTTCTCACACGGGCTTCGAAATAGGCAGTTAGAGGCAATGTGATTCGTAAGCGCGCGCTTTAGACATCGTGACCCCTTTGAATGATTGAATGGAAGAAAAAAAAAGGTGTTTAATGTCCTTGTAGAGATTCTGTCGCTTACATCACGTAATATTCTAAATAGTGAAGAATACTGAAACGCCCTAAAATCCACTAAACTACCAAACCTTTAAATTAAAGTGATAAGGGGCGCTTGATCCCTCAACATATGACTGTAGGCAACTCAAAGAAATAGCCGTAATTTTTATTTTTTCGGTTATAATAATTCTTTTATATAAAACTTGTTCTTTCAATAGATCTAGAAGGGGAAAAATCATTCTTAATTAGACAAAATTTAAATTTGTAGTCTTGCCTTAAAATTTTATGTTTTTTTCTATTGACAAGCAATGCCATTTTTTCTTTCCAATAGTTCTTGTACAAAAATGCTTCAAAATACAGTGTGAAAAGAGTGATAAATATTAATTTCTATCTTTATGATCACATTTTCATATTTTTTTTTACTGATATCTCTAAGAACAACATTTGTTTTATGTTCTAAAGCATCAGATTTATAATTGTAAAATCAACAATGTACACTATGTTTGAATAAACATTTATTTGTAACGAGTCTATTGTACACACATACTTTTTTGTTGTTAACATGTCGATGCTGCTTAAGGCTTGGTTGAACTCAATCTACGGTGATGTACAGGTTGAGAGATGCCGAGAAATGACAAATTCTCTCTCTCTCTCTCTCTCTCTCTCTCTCTCTCTCTCTCTCTCTCTCTCTCTCTCTCTCTCTCTCTCTCTCAAAACATAAAGCAATTACTTACCTCATAAAAGTTATAACACCAACTTTCGATATATCGTCCTTAACTATTTTCCATGTATCAACAACTAATTCTTTCTGTCTTTCACTCATAACCGGACGGTTCGGGTCATCAAGAGAAGACATGTATTTTTTTATAACTGGGCTCTCACTAGCGTATAACCTCTCTCCTGAAGACATACTACAACCCATCTCATACTCCCTTCTACAATACTCATGTTATTATTGAACAAGTTAGCATAGACCACGTGATTTTGATATACTGTATTATCCGTGAAGATCATCTATACGTTAATATCACTCTAATTGTCTACTTCATTTGACAAAGCTGAAAAATAAATAATTCAAATGTTCTGATTACAAAATTAAAATGTGGCGAGACAGTATTACCTCGTTTATAGCTTAGGATTCTAATTGAATCCGTAAATTTCTGATTGTATTACTCTAAAACTGGTATTTATCCACTGTAATGTTTTATTCAATTAATTAAGAGATCGGAATTTCATCAGGAATCTCTTTAATTAAGTGTTTTTTATCCAGCGATCGCACAGAAATTGCAAAAATAGTTAAAAACCGCACATGCAGATCTGTTTTTCAATCTTCAATCTACATCGTTTTATTATAATTCGATATTCATACAGAAAATTCCGTTTCTTTTTTTATATCAGGCAAAACCATCAAAGGTAATTTTGATTATTTCACTTGGCCATTTGACTTAGCCGTGTAAAACAACTCCCTGTACGTTTAATCTCTATATAGGCGTAAAATACTAGAACGAACTTTATATCAACAGTCGATTGTGTAATATTGGCTGTTGCTAACAATGTACATAACAATTATAAACAATGTAAATTGTAAAATGAATAAATAAATAAATAATTAAATAATTAATAAACCCATCATTAATTCATATACAGATAAAAACGTTTTATTTATACAACTCTTAACTTTTGCACGAAATCCAGGCTATAAGTACTAACAAAACCTATAAATACACGACCCACAAAGAAAGCTTAAAGGCGTGAAAACTGCGATATATAATAATGCGTATTAGCATCGGAACTTTTTCTTATGGTGATCTTTGGAGAGCTGGTACACTCGCTCGTAATCTCACAGACAAATATGTTATACCGCTCAGTCTATTTTCTGGTACAGAACAACCAGATCTACGTCAAGGAAAACGCCTTTTCTCTTGAGGTCGAAAGGGGTTTACCGTACAGTTATATAACGTCATAGCTTAAAACGAAAACACATGAACTACTTGGCCACTGCAACCACTGTGAGTAAAACGATTACACTTGAACCACTTGGCCACTGAGACCACTGTGAGTAAAACGATTACACTTGAACAACTTGGCAACTGCGACCACTGTGAATAAAACTTTGATAATTGAACAACTTGACCGCTGATATCTCTGTGAATAAAACGGTTACAATTGAACCACTTAGCCACTGCGACTACTATGACCACTGTGGGTACAACGATTACACCTGAACCACTTGGCAACTGCGACCACTATGAGAAAAACGATTACACTTGAACAACTTGGCCACTGAGACCCCTGTTGGTAAAACGATTACACTTGAACCGCTTAGCCACTGGGACCACTGTGGGTAAAACGATTACACTTGAACCAAATAGCCACTGCGGTCTCCGAGAATAAAATGTGACAATTGAACCACTTAGCCACTGCGACCACTGTAAGTAAAACGATTTCAATTGAACAACTTGGCCACTGCGACCACTGTCAATAAATCGATAACACTTGCACCAATTTGCCACTTCGACCACTGTGAGTACAACGATAACACCTGAACCACTTGGCAACTGCGACCACTATGGGTAAAACGATCACAATTGAACCACTTAGCCACTGCGACCACTATGGGTAAAACGATTACACTTGAACCACGTAGCCACTGCAACCACTGTGAGTAAAACGATTACACTTGAACCACTTAGCAACTGTGACCACTGTAGGTGAAACGATTACACTTGAACCACTTAGCCACTGCGACTACTGCGAGTAAAACGATTACGCTTGAACCACTTGGCCACTGCGATCCCTGTTGGTAAAACGATTACACTTGAACAACTTAGCCACTGTGACCACTGTGAGTAAAACGATTACACTTGAACCACTTAGCCACTGCAACCACTGTGAGTAAAACGATTAAACTTGAACCGCTTAGCAACTGTGACCATTGTAGGTAAAACGATTACACTTGAACCACTTAGCCACTGCGACTACTGCGAGTAAAACGATTACACTTGAACCACTTAGCCACTGCGACTACTGCGAGTAAAACGATTACACTTAAACCACTTAGCTCCTGCGACCACTGTGAGTAAAACGATTACACTTGAACAACTTGGCCACTGCGACCACTGTAAATAAATCGATAATACTTGCACCAATTTGCCACTGCGACCACTGTAAGTACAAAGATTACAAATGAACCACTTGGCAACTGCGACCACTGTGGGTAAAACGATTACACTTGAACCACTTAGCAACTGCGACCACTGTGGGTAAAACGATTACACTTGAACCACTTAGCCACTTCGACCACTGTGGGTACAACGATAACACCTGAACCACTTGGCAACTGCGACCACTATGGGTAAAACGATCACAATTGAACCACTTAGCCACTGCGACCACTATGGGTAAAACGATTACACTTGAACCACGTAGCCACTGCAACCACTGTAAGTAAAACGATTACACTTGAACCACTTAGCAACTGTGACCACTGTAGGTGAACGATTACACTTGAACCACTTAGCCACTGCGACTACTGCGAGTAAAACGATTACGCTTGAACCACTTGGCCACTGCGATACCTGTTGGTAAAACGATTACACTTGAACAACTTAGCCACTGTGACCACTGTGAGTAAAACGATTACACTTGAACCACTTAGCCACTGCGACTACTGCGAGTAAAACGATTACGCTTGAACCACTTGGCCACTGCGATCCCTGTTGGTAAAACGATTACACTTGAACAACTTAGCCACTGTGATCACTGTGAGTAAAACGATTACACTTGAACCACTTAGCCACTGCAACCACTGTGAGTAAAACGATTAAACTTGAACCGCTTAGCAACTGTGACCACTGTAGGTAAAACGATTACACTTGAACCACTTAGCCACTGCGACTACTGCGAGTAAAACGATTACACTTGAACCACTTAGCCACTGTGACTACTGCGAGTAAAACGATTACACTTAAACCACTTAGCTCCTGCGACCACTGTGAGTAAAACGATTACACTTGAACAACTTGGCCACTGCGACCACTGTTAATAAATCGATAATACTTGCACCAATTTACCACTGCGACCACTGTAAGTACAAAGATTACAAATGAACCACTTGGCAACTGCGACCACTGTGGGTAAAACGATTACACTTGAACCACTTAGCAACTGCGACCACTGTGGGTAAAACGATTACACTTGAACCACTTAGCCACTGCGACAACTGTGGGTAAAACGATTACACCTGAACCACTTAGCCAATTGTGACCACTGTGGGTGAAACGATAACACTTGAACCAATTAGCCAACGCGACCACTGCGAGTAAAACGATTACACTTGAACCGCTAAGCCAATGAGACCACTGTGGGTAAAACGATTACACTTGAACCAAATAGCCACTGCGGTCTCCGAGAATAAAATGTGACACTTGAACCACTTAGCCACTGCGACCACTGTAAGTAGAACGATTTCACTTGAACATTTGGCCACTGCGACCACTGTAAATAAATCGATAACACTTGCACCAATTTGCCACTGCCACCACTGTGAGTACAACGATCACAAATGAACTACTTGGCAACTGCGACAGCTGTGGGTAAAAGAATCACAATTGAACCACTTAGCAACTGCGACCACTGTTGGTAAAACGGTTACACTTGAACCACTTAGCCACTGCGACCACTATGAGGAAAACGATTCACTTGAACCACTTAGCCACTGCAACCACTGTGAGTAAATCGATTACACTTGAACCCCTTAGCCACTGCGACTATTGCGAGTTAAACGATTACACTTGAATAACTTGGCCACTGCTTCCACTGTGGGTAAAACGATTACAATTGAACAACTTAGTCACTTAGACCTCGGTGGGTAAACGATTACACTTGGAAAACTTAGCCACTGCCACCACTGTCAGTAAATCAATAAAACTTGAACCACTTTTTTACTGAGACCACTGTGAGTACAACGATTACAAATGAACCATTGGCAACTGCGGCCACTGTGAGTAAAACGATAACACTTGAACAACTTAGCCACTGCGATCACTGTGGGTAAAACGATAACACTTGAACCACTTAGCTACTGCTGGTAATACGATTACACTTGAACCACTTAGCCACTGTGACCACTGTGGGTGAAACGATAACACTTGAACAACTTGGCCACTGAGACCCCGGTTGGTAAAACGATTTCACTTGAACAACTTGGGCATTGCGACTACTGTGAATAAAAGTATTTGAATTGAACCACTTGACCACTGCGATCTCTGTTAATAAAACGATTACACTTGAACCACTTAGCCACTGCGACCACTGTGAGTAAAACGATTACACTTGAACCACTGCGATCTTTGTTAATAAAACGATTACACTTGAACCACTTAGCCACTGCGACCACTGTGAGTACAACGATTACACCTAAACCACTTGGCAACTGCGACCATTGTCCGTAAAACGATTAAACCTTAACCACTTAGCAACTGCGGCCACTGTGAGTAAAACGATTACACTTGAACAACTTGGCCACTGCGATCACTGTTAGTAAAACGATTACACTCCAACCACATAGCCATTGCGGCCACTGTGAGTAAATCGATTACACTTGAATAACTTGGCCACTGCGACCACTGTGAGTAAAACGATTACACTCGAACAACTTGGCCACTGCGACCACTTTAAATAAATACAAAACAATTTGTTTGTTTCCCTATGGTGTTTTAATATAACAGAGTGAAGTAAAAGGCAAGAATTATGTCCAAGTCAACATCCTCTAACTTTTAACGAGGCGGTGAGTGCTGAGATTGTGGCTGCTAGGTTATAATTGAACCTAGCCGGTGAGAGTCGCTTTAATCCTCAAGTGCGAACACCGAGACCCATCATTATGATGAATGCATTACTTTAGCTATTTTATTAACCAGACAATCATAAACTATCAAATATGTGACCGTCGTCTTAATGTTGACGTTAAAACATGTGAATCCCAGAGACGAAAATAAAGTAAATAATTAATTTATTTATCTTTATCAAGCAAGTGTCCAATGACAGAACAAACAAGACTGAACACCAAAGGGAATATTAATCAAATGCTACAGGATCTTAGTTAAGTGGATCGGCATGATTTAATTCCACTGTAATGGAGATTACCTTCATCATTAAAATATTTTGAGAATTTTTTATTCTTTTTTCCTTTTTGTAAACTAACATATACAAACATTTCGACTGATTGAAATACATAATGTTAGAAACTTTCGTAACTTAAACCCCGTCATTGATGTTAGAAAACAGACACCGCTGAAAACTAGTTAAAATGAATTGGTAAATTAAAGGCATGAAATCAAAGAGAAGCATAGGGAGCTAATATTCGCTTTTTGCATTACCCCTGCTTTAGGTGATGAATGCAGAAGGGTGTTTTTAAAACCTGAGGATTTTATTTTCTATAATGACAAGAGGTCTATGAACTCGAAGGCTTTTGTAGATTTATTTCATTTTCGTAAACGTTCGTATTCTATTCATAAAAATCACCTTTACACGATTCACGAAACTTAGTGTTAAAACGAAATACTTTATCGTTATATAATGAGATTAATCAATTTTCTTCATGTTCCAAACCACCGTAATTACGGACGCCTTTAATAAAAATAAGGTATTAGAACAATGCTTCACTCAGTCAAAAAATAGAATCGTTTCTTTTGTTGTGTTTCAATGTATTATTGCCAACACACACACACACACACACACACACACACACACACACACACACACACACACACGTGATTTCATGTGATAAATTAACCAATTCATGTTTTCATTTTCACGTGTTTTCAGCGTTGTCTGTTTTTTCTAAAATCAATGACGGGGTTGAAGTTACGAAAGTTTCTAACATAAGATATTTAAATCAGTCGAAATGTTTGTATATGTCATTTTTAAAAAAGGAAAAAATCATATAAAAATCCTGAGATGTATTTCCGGTTATAATGCGATCTAGTTAGCACTAACAGATAACGTTTGTGATGTGTAATATATGTTCAATGTTAGTTTTATCTTCTCGATTTTTTTCAAGTTGTTAAGGGTGCAGTTTGAAATTATTTTGAAAAGAACAATTAAAAATCGTTTTCTGAAAAGGACAAGTAGGAAAAAATTTTCCATATCTGAAAAACTCTGGTATTTTTTAATTTTGGCATGTGACAGCATAAAGTTGCACTAACGAAGAGAAATGCCATTTAAAGATCTTTTCCAAAATCTGAAAGTAAGAGTATTCCAATATTTATCTTTTAAGAATTAAAGCAGATTTTTTTTGAACAAAATAATATCTTTTTCAAATATTGTCACGTACGGTGGCACAGAGGTGACATGAAATATATTTTTCATATTACGTGCGCACGTATTACCCTTTACGTAATAGGAAAAATATATTTTATGTCACCTCTGTGCCGATTTAAAAAGTTTGTTAAGTGTCATTTGGATTTTGTCCTTAGCCAAAAAAACACTAAAAATATTTTTATGAATGAAAATTATGTCACAATACAATGCCTATCGATAAAAATAAAACAAAATTGTCCAATTTGAAATATCAATAAAAGGAAATAATTGAACAGCTATGCATTATTTTATCATACATGGTTTGGCACTCTCCTCTTTCAGATACTAATTTCAGTCGTGTTTTAAATTTTCTCCCAGAAACATTTTCGATATAAATCTGTCATCAAAACCTGATCATATTTACAGGAAACATCACCAGAGAACAACTGACAAGATGGTAGTGTGCTAATTAGTAAAGCGAAGAATTTATCACAATTGAAACTTGAAACTGATTTGTAGGCGATATTTCCACCACTACAGTTATAACGAAGAGTGGCCAAAATCTAATTAATATTATTTATATTGCGGAATAAACCGACCTATCCATTGCTTTATGGTGATTAGTATTGCACAAATTTTGCAACATTTTTACATTAACTGCATTATTTCCAAGACAAATACATTGAACTTTTTGATATAGAAGTTACATGTAACACCCTATCATAACCGACCATTTTGATTGCAGTATGGAAATTAGTTATGTGTATATTTTGTCACAAGGCTAACTTATCCTGAATTTTCACAAAAGAAATTGATTGATATTATAATAATTATCATCCGGGGACAACTGGTCAATCAGATCACAGTATAGTTATCTGTAGATTTTATCAAATTCGCAAGCTTACTAAGGCATTTCTGACCCAGACTTCCCGAAATCTGACCAATTTAAGGTACTATCGCTCGGAACCCAAATATTTGGTAATCTACGAACTACATTTCCGTTAATTGCTCAAAAGTAGCCTCTTGTTTTATTGTTTAAACGAATTTGTTTTTATAATGGTGTCAGATTGAGAAATTTTATATTCAATGTATAAAAAGTTGTGGTTTTTATTATATGGCTTAATTATAATTAATTGTTTTTCTTGTACTCTCAAGCATACATATTAAAATCATAAATCACAAAAGGTTTCAGAAACTGCTGACAACCTTTCGACCAAGTTAACACTTCTCGTATTTACATCTTCACAGTGAAATCCACAACTGCACACGGTACTACTGACGATATTAACTCTATGAAGATCAAATTTAAGACTGCTACATTTATTTCGCAATTTAGCATGAAGAATAGACAATTTGCGATAATAAATTTCATTGACATCTCTGTACAAGCATTTCAAATTATTTTTGAAATCGATGGACACTGAAATGATGCGTGAGTACGGAAATGTTCCTTTATCATAACACTGATAAAAAGTTTATGACAACAATGTGTTATTTATCGGTTGTCGTAAATAGTTATGATAGCGATTTCCCGTAATTTCGCAATTCCTAAATTCGCGAAATTACATGTATTACATGTACATATATAAGCAGCGTTTTAATAAGGAATAATGAAATACTTTAACGTTTTTTTATAACCATTAAAATCAAAATTACAAAATAAACGTTCTTTTACAGCTATGTAGGACATAAAGATTAGTTCGAAAATGATCTTTCAACTGACTCTTGTCACGATTACTTTGTTATCCTGGTTTCTTTTACAAAAATTTCTTTTGACTTGCGATGTCTCCATAAAAATAAAGAATCTAGATTTTCATACATAACTCATTAATTAAAAAAACACTTATACAATGTCTTCTCGTTCGGTAACTGTAAAAAGTGTATAATTTTAATGTATGTTATGGTAACTTTAAATTCCTCAAAATACATAAATTAACATAAGCGAAATAAATCCCTCGAGACCAATTACAACATACGTATCTTCCATGATTTTAATTATAAAATATTGCTTAAAATCTGTACATACTCCATATGTGTTGCAATTAAAAATCAATAAAGTCATGTATAAAGAACAATTAAATTAAAAAAGGTATTTTCAGGTGAAATATGTAAAATTTAATGACGACAGACTGCGTTTAAATAATGTTAAACCTGTTCGCTCAATCGCCAATTTTTCAATTTTATGTGTGTGTGTGTGTGTGTGTGTGTGTGTGTGTGTGTGTGTGAGAGAGAGAGAGAGAGAGAGAGAGAGAGAGAGAGAGAGAGAGAGAGAGAGAGAGAGAGAGAGATTTAATATTTGATTCGTCTTCTTACGAATCTGAAATATAAGTGTCATTTGTTTTTGCAGGTTTTTATTTTCTTCTCATATTTATTCTTGACACTGGGAAATAAAATAATTTGGTCACCTGTAGAAATTATTTTTTAAGTCTATATATATTTTTAAAAAATAGTATTGATTGACAAATCATAGCCAAAATTATCAGGCGGCTTAGCTGCATCAAACATGAGATGCTAAAATCCAATGTTAAAAGGATTTCCAAAATGCTGTAAGTAAATAAATTATACTTAATGGCTATCTATTCCTTAATGAATATATAACTCCTTTAAACTTGAATATCAACATGGAAGTGAATATTAACGTCTTTAGTATAACGTAATTCGTATTTTTCTAACCCTGTTGATTTTTCTACGAACGTTTTTTCAAGTATCGTAAATATATGTTATATTTTGGGTTGACATTTCTAAGCCAACAAATAAATAGTCAAGAACTCATTTTATTGTTTCACTAACTCAAAAGAAATGTAATTTGAAACAATATTAAATCATTAATAAATATTGCACGAAATAAGAGACATATATACCACTGGCTGTAAAGAAATGGTGTCAACTTTCTATTAATTTACTTAAAACATTTTATATTCTCACATTACAATTTAAAAAAATGGCAATACTTAGAGGCATTAAAAAAATCAATATTTCCTACGCGATTTTATTTTTTTCTGGCCGTACTAAATTACTTTTTTTTCGTTGGCGATAAAGTATTCTTGGCTCAAGTAATTGGTTCCAAAAGTGTTGTATTTGTATTTACTTTTATAACCTAACTTCAAAGTTAAAAAAAAAAAAAAAAAAAAAAAAAAAAAAAAAACCAGTCACTAGAGGCAAAAGGGTGCGTTTTGCGTTTAAGAAATATAAACCATCGGTGCCTTTAGCTCGCAACACTAACGCCAATAAAATTATGATGTACATGTAGCTGGTAAATCCGAGATTTTACATATACGGTGAAAGGAGGTGTTTCGTTAGTTAGCCATTAGGACAGGTTGAAATATAAAAACACTATCTTAATTTGATATAGAACACTCGTTTAAAGAAACCAAGTAAACTTTATGCAAGTTGCTCACTTTTGTTAGCGGTTTCTGGCTTGCCATTTTGAAAAGTACCAATATATCTTGTATTACAACTACACTAGTAAAAGTACAAGTGCATGGGTAATATCACACAATAGAAAAAGGATGGGATGCTGAAACAATTAAAGCTTATTCAGATATGATAGAAAATAAACGAAATACAAATGGTTGTTTACCGGGTCGAAATTACACAATTAAATATTTATAGTTACAAACCACTAACCATCATTCTCGTCATAAAATGAGAAAGGTACTTGCAAATACTATCATTTATTGATAGTAAAAAACATGTTTACAAGCAGTATATAGTTTTTCTTCAAAGATATATTATAAATTTTTCATAATTAATTTGCGTTTGAACTTAAGCAACCATACGAGACACCATTTTTACAGATTCATACAAAAGAAGATTTAACTGTTTTCTAATCCAATCTTATGTCTACAATTTTAGTCTGCATCAGCCAAGAATTTTGATTACATTTGATTTCATATATTATAACTGCAACTATCTTGGATTTCAACTTCAATGTTTGATTCGCTCCTTACACTGCATCAACCAATGATCTTTCTTGCCTGTATGCAGTGCAGACCAGTATTTAACGTAAATTAAAAATCAACCCACACTTCCTCAGGACACAAGGCGAGTGAAGTTACGAATGTTTAGGTTTTAGGTCTATAGACACTTTTATCAGCTTTAAGTTCAGATGTTTAGAAGCAGTTACCTCAGTCAACAAAGAAAAGAAAATTTGTAAAATCTTTTGATTCAATTGTTTCAAAATTCGTATAGATATTAAACTATATTATTATCTTTTGTCAGTATTCTGTTAAAGAATTTGTCGGAAGGTACAACATTTTAAACCAATAGGTCTGTTACTGCCTAAGATTACATAAGAATATGTCCCACATCGCCTGCAGGAAATTTAAAAAGACAGTTGGTTACATTAGCCACTGTGATCGTTAAAATGTTCCAAGTGCTTGCCTCTGCAAATTATTCGCTATTTTAATATTAATTTTTTCTAATTGAATCCTAGTAATGTTATTTATCTAAACATTTTCGGTTCAAGGTCCATCATATATATATAATGAAAAATTATAAAAATTCAACAATACAATATTCTAACATAATATTTAAGGCTAAAATCAGTAAATTACGTCAACTAGCAAACGAGAAATGAATTCTATATAAGAGAAACTCAAACAAGGCATGCTTAGTAGTCGCATTTGATATTTTCCTAAGGAGCCATGACTTAAAACCACTTTTAAGATAGATAGATAGATAGATAGATTAGATAAAAAGAATAAGAATGAGTGCAATGGCTTGATAAAACGACACTGAGATATCCAGATACATGTAAAAGGAAACAGGCGAACATCAATGTAGGAAAAGGCTATGATCGTTAACCTTCATTGTTTTGAACTAGTTTTATTAGAAATTATTGACTTAACATCGTAGCAAGCAGAAATACCAATGTGTACAAAAAAAGTAAATTAAAGATTACTTGGTATTAAAACATGCAGATAACTTGTTAGTTTTATAACGTGTGAATGTAATGTGGATCGAAAAGCATATTTTCAAGTGACCTTTTAAACGAAAGTTTGAATATAATATCTTCCATAAGAGTTCATTTATCATCAAATCAGTTAAAGATGATTTTAATACAAAGAGCCTTTTAGAAGCATAAGTATGTTCCAAATCAAATCAACTATACTGAACTACAGTATTTCATTTTTGACAGTCGAAATTTCGGCAATACGCACAAATCATGTCCCACACCGTCATATTTAATAAATATTTCAGGGTGCTCCGGGTCATATGACAATGAAAATGTCATGTTAAGAACTCACGAATAAACTTTATAACCTTTGTATTTCCACTGTTTTAAATATTGCCCAATCATGCTGCATTTCTAATTTCCGCGTTTGCCACTTATCAAATTGTCATACGAGTTACATACTGAAAGCGTTTATACATTTCTTTTATAAACAATTATTTATTCAGCAGTAACGAGAAAAAATATGCAAAATACTGAAAAAGTAAAAATTAACACGTCTTTATACTAAAGCAACAGCAATGTAAGCAAGTAAGAAGATTTGTTTCAGTTTAAAGTCTCTTTGCTATCATCAACAGTAATTAATAAAAATCATTAACAAAAGGCAATTGATTTTTAAATTTCTGACTTTAGGAGGACACTGGGTCGACAATTGACAGGCAAATAAGTTCACTAGAGAAAAAAAGGTAAGAAACTGAATAAGGTACCATAAGGAACATTGGATCCTTGCATCAATTCGGTTAACAAGATTTTTATGTCATGTGCATAAATGCAAACATCATTAGAACAATAAGCAATAATGTCATGTTTTATTTTCGCACACTAGCTGTGAATGTGACCAAAATAATAACTGCATCGAAGAACTATCCATATAACACATGTGGCTATAAAATAAAGGGAAAGAAAAATTAACTTATTCGCATGAAAACGTTTATGATTTTTGCTACATATAGTGACTTTTGTTTATAAATGAGAAAAAATCTTTATAGATAAGAAGACAAAATTTCTTCCATATTTAAAAAAATGTAATTTTCGATTATTTTTACATAGATCGCAAGGTGGATGCCACACTGTTAGGAAAGCTCTCGAAGTAACGAGTGTTTCAGTAGGAAGACAAAACATCCTTAAATAAAGAAAATACATATAGAACTATTTAATAATAAACAGGAAAAGACACAGGGGCTGATATTTGTTTCTAGCTCTGACATTATTAAATTGTTAAAACAGTCCACTTTTTATCTGTAATAAGATTATTTCCAGATCCAAAGAATAGAACATGATCAATATAGCGGAGTAAGAAATTTCTACACATTGTTAAAACATAGTCGTGCATCATTTCATTGTTTCAAGTATTATTTACCTCCTATTAAAACTGTCACAGATAGCTGCTGTAATGCACCGAGGAAGACGACAAAGTTTTGTGTAGATTATTTAGTGCATATAAGCGAAAACATCATTAAGATTTATTTAATTCATATAAAACAACACAATTAATTCAAGCTTTTCCATAAGAATTTTGTTGTCAAACAATTACGTTTTTAAAACTGGAAACAATGTAGACACATTAATCTTTGCAATATTTTTTAAAAATAATTTGCAACCATGGTAAAATTAATTTTGTTGGATATTAACTATATAATAATTTATTCAATATAGATGTGTGTTGCTATGGAATCATGTACATGCCTATCGTCAGCGGACTTATCAGTTTATTGTTGATGTCATGACCTCAAAAAGTTTGATAAAGCAAATCGCCATCTATAGAAAATTCCTGTAAATAAATAAATATCACAAACATCAGAAGTTGGTAAGAAAAATGGAACAATAGATATTTTCGAGCAAGTAATAGATAGCTGATTATCTGACATACTATAAGAGTTTACTGAGACATGTGTATTTGTCACAACGTTAGATTTGAAATATTGAAGCATCGTAAAGGGATTAGTATAGGCGTCGTAGGCAAAATAATTAATAAAAATAAAAATAAATTAAAAAGATGAAAATAAATAAATAAATGGATAAAATAAAAAATATATATATACAATCTAACAGCAATGCTCGTAAGCACACTACGGTTATCTCTCTTTACTTGTTAGTTCGATCAGTCTACAGAACATTTCAACATTTCTGTCTGACAAATTTTAACATCATTGAAGTTGAGTTATGGTTATCGACCGTGTTGGAGGTGGGTATGAAAAAATACAAGATTTTATGCAGATTATGGGTTACTGTAAGGACTTAGGTGTTTCATTATACTACCCATAGACAACAAGATTGGTTACCAAAATAGAATCATTAGATATAAATGTAAAATAAACCTTAAAATGCTTTGCAGGTATTGACAAGAAATAAATATATGTAAAATAAAACACATAAAACTTATAATGAGCTTATAAATTACAATATGAATATAATTAAAAAGAATGTGATTTTTTTCTAATATATGTTCTTTTTGATAATTGTTGTAATTGAAAACTTGAAATTCGTTTAAATATCACGTTCTGAAAAAAAATCTTAAATAAATGAACAGAATATAAAGATATTTTATATAAGTTATTTATCTTAAAAATGAAAAGAACAATGTTTCTATTGCTAGCTCAACTGGAATTGCTGCATCACAATACAGTAACTATGGTTGCCATACACCTCTTAAATAGAGTGGTATTCAAGACAATAGATGTCTAATGAAGAAATATTACGTTTAGTTAGAACTGATGATAAATTTAGTCCTGCTAACTCCAACATTGAAAATGTTTACATGCTTATCATTGTTGAAGTATCAATGGTAAGTAGCAAGGTGCTTAATCAATTTCAGCTTTAAATGAAAAACATAGGGAATTCTTCTGAACTGTTCGATGGTGTAAAATTTCTACTTGTTGGTGATTTTTATCAACTTCCCCATGTTTCTAATCAAATGTATGAAGAATCTGGAAATTTTTGTTTAAAAAAATTATGGTTTGAGAATAATTTTTCACATAAAATTAACCTAAAATTGTTTACATACAAGATGATCAAACCCATGTTAAGTGTGTGATTGAACTTAAACTGGTGAGCTGTCTGATGATTCAATTGGATATTTAACTTCTCTTAATAGACCACTCCCCCTGTAGACGTAGAATCTAGCATACATCTTTTTGCACGCAATATTGATGTAGATTTATTTAATTATGAGAAATTAAATAAGTTACCGTGAGAAGTGATAGTGTATTCTTATAAAGATGAAGGTTCTCCTTTATACCTAAATCGAATCATTACTCCCAAAAATATTGGACTAAAAGTAGGATGCCAAGTTATCCTTCTGAAAAATGTTAATAATTTCTTAGTTACCGGTCTCCGTGTTACTGTGAGTAAACTGTTCGAACAATCTGCAGAAATTAAATTTCCGATTTCTGACAAGATTCTTGCTGTAAATATTGTGCCGCCAGTTACAAATAAAATTGGTATATGCTATTACTATATACAAGTCTCAAGAAAAGACAATTGAAACTTAGTACTTCACTGTCAATACATTAATCAACCTTGTCAGTTAAGAGTAGCTGCTGACAGAGAGTTATCAACAGATGGACTTAAAATTGTTAGTTTCATTAAAAATTACTGCAAATTGCACCCTAACTATTTTTCAGAATTTTACAAATCTTTTTTAGTAGATGAAATAAAAGATGATCTATCATGCTGCAAACAAACTTTTTCCATAGACATGTGTTTTAATGAATTAGAGTATAAAACACAAATACCTGCTAATTTTTGATGTGCCATATGTGCACATTTCAGAAAATCATTCTTCATCAGTGACACTAGATAATGATAGACAGTGATAGATAAAAAACATAAGCCAAATAGTTGTAAAAATAAATCTAAAGTTCCAAAATTTGTAAATCCAAATCCAGATCATTCATCAGATATAGAGGATGAAACTCTAATGCTTTAAAAGTGTTTTACTTCAATTTAAAGACACTCCAGAAGAATATGAGGTGTCGATCAAATACTTTTGCACAATACAGATTTTATGATGATTGGTTTGATGAACGATTTCCATTTATGGAAGACATAAGTCTTAATACTTTTCTCGAGGGAGAAAATTGTTTATCACCAAAAAAAATTCATTGTGAAACTTAATGCATATATTCTTTAAATTTAAAAATACTGCCATTAAACTTCTAAAAGCATACAAACAAGAAAATCAAAAACATCATTCTTTAAATTTAAACTATAAATGTTATCAAAAACACAGGTGATAGGGTTTTTAGTGCTGAAGTCTGGTAAAAGTAACTTAAATAAATTTCTGTTTGTCTGTGCACCATCAGTACTTATGTTTTGTATAATAAATCCAAAATTTGATAATATGTTTACTGCATTCCATATTAACAGGTAAATTTTTATGACCAGAAGCAGTTTGTGAAGGTAAATGGACAAAAAGAAACAAAAAATCTGTGAATCCCAAGACAGCACATTGTAAAGCATGAATAGTCAGTTTCATTTCAGTTTTATTTAACTTTATTTAATCAAAGACAATTGACTCTGAAGTTAATTCAGTGAAACCTTCAAGTTCTATTTCACCATTTTTTTTTCAACTGAAGGTCTGATTGAATAGACATTTCACCCACAATTAAATAACCTTTATATCCTTCCTCGGGAACGTGTTTAAGTTTTGCTACATTCAACATTCAATGAAGCATATATTTGTTAATATCAGCATCTTGCTTAACATGGTTTTTATATTTCTGAAGTATTTCTTTAGAAGGAAGCGTGATAAAGTTGCTGTTTCTTAGCTCAGTATAGCCCTTGGGAGATCTGCACCACAGTGTCAGACAAAGACGAATAACATCCTTGTGCCAAAGTCTACCCTTTGGATGCTGTTCAATAACCATTTTCTGTGACATCAAAATATTTTCATTTTATCTGAACAATTTGGAAAATCATAGAAATACCATTGTGATCTTTTGCATTCCAGGTAAGTGTTGTATCATTTTCAAGATTTATATTGCTGTAATCTTCAGATATGCAGTGCAAGGCATATCAAGTTTCTTACATCTGAACAATTTTTTGATGATCTATTTGAGTTGATAAATGGCAAAATCTTGGAACAGGATGTATTGTGATAAGAAATTGTCTTCGAATTTTCAACATTTTATATGAGATTTCCTCTTTAATGTTATTATCGGTTTTGGACGCACCATGTGCACCCTCACAATAACTCAGATGACGAATAATTTCAAATAAAGTACTAATATTATACATCTCTTTAATGAGTAGAGATTTAGGATAAAAATCGTACCATAAACAACAGTGTTTCAATAGTGGTTTGAAAAAAAAATCAGGAAAAAACACGTTTCATATTTTCTGTCATATACCACTTTTTGAATTTAATCATAAAAATACATTCAAAAAGTGGTATATGACAATGTATTGTCATATACCACTTTTAATGTATTTTTATGTTTAAATTTAAAAAGTGGTATATGACATTTCTGCAAAACTTCTCGAGAACATAGGGTTTATGCATAGGGTCAATACAACTCGGAATAACTCGACTGGGTTATCGTTCTTTTGTAGGTGTCGCTGTATCATTGACATTCGTAATTTCTACTTGTATCGTGATGGATTACGAGCCCAAAGACTAATATAAGTGCGAAAAACAAGCTGACTACAGTGTTAGTGGAGCGTAGAAACTAGTTTTCGTGAATAGAAATTTGTCTTGTTTTGAACGAAATTGACGACGATATTGCGAATCAAATATAAAGTGTGAAAAAAAAAGATTTCTTGACCGAGGGGGTACCTCGTTTCAGATTTTGAAGTTACTTACCTTTACATAGATATAGTGTAACAATTCGGTATTTTTTAGATTTTTTTTGGCTTTAAAAACAATTCCCCGGGCACCTGTGTCAAGCCAGGCTCTAAATATGATTGGACAATACGTTTTCCTTTTTTTCAAAAACTTTTTTTAGGTCCGGAAAGAATACTTGATTGGTGAAAGTCCGTTTACAGGTTCCTATATCAGGGTAGGTTGGTAAAAATGTTCATGAGAGAGAGAGAGAGAGAGAGAGAGAGAGAGAGAGAGAGAGAGAGTTTGTGTGTGTGTTTCGTTGTATACTTAATACAAATCAGACTTCAACTACACAGGAAATAACCTGGAGAATACTAGAAATGGTTAAGCATACGCCTAACACACGTGGTCTGCACGGGGATTACACACCAGATGACTTAAACCTTCCGGCAACTTGTCCTTCAGAACTGTTTTGCATCCCATCGGCGTGCGCATGCATTCTCGAACCTCGAACAGAAAAATCCCACGCGCACACCGGTGCTAGATTTTTCTGTGTTGTCCAGTCTGTCTGGTATGGCCTCACGCGACAATATTGACGGTGTTGATGATCTCAGGATGACGTGTCTGATCATTGTGCTTGACGTTATCAAAACAATAGGTTTATTTATTTATTTTCAAATATGTGTTTTTATTGTTTCTTGTCAAAATATTTTATTGTCAAAGTTGTTTTATATATGCATTAAATACAAATCTTTGATATCTTTAACTTTTGAAGTGTTGTCGATGGGATTATTTTCAAAGGTCGGATTTTTACAATGCATAAAGTGTCCAAATAATGCAAGGAGTCCCATACGGGTGTTTTGTTTTGTACGTATCTCAGTTATAAACATTTTAATGGTACGAGAAATAGAATCTGTCACCTGTTTGTGAACGATAACGGTTGATCTTAGTCTCGGGTGATGTGATGTAACGTATCCGAATCTCGGCACAGCCTCGATTGGGATATGTTACATCACACCACCCTCGACTGAGATCATCCGTTATCGGTTACAAACAGGTGACAGATTCTATTAATCTGGAGATACCGTGTCACAACTCTCTCTCTCTCTCTCTCTCTCTCTCTCTCTCTCTCTCTCTCTCTCTCTCTCTCTCTGTGATGATAAATTAATGAGTATCAATTTTTCTTGTTTCTGTACTTGCAGGACATTTAAATAATACTTTAAATGCCGATTCGTCAAAGTTTTTAAATAACTGCAATAGATGCATTCGACCTGTGTTAAATCGAACTCTAGTGTCCGTTGATAAATTTGAAAAACACAGATAAAAGCCGAATTTTACAAATTTGCAAATATTTTCGCAAACCGCATACCAATATTACGTCTTCAGTGGAGTGGCGGCTTGTAAAAACCTCCTTAAAATAGTCAGAGTAAGTGCGTTTACATATTAATTTGGGATGTACAACTAAAGGGGGGTAACCATTATATCCATGAACAGTCTGTGTCATATTTAGATTTAAAAAATTATCTATATTTCCAAGAAATAGTTACTTTGTATGAAAACTTAATTTTTTCCGCAGCTAATATTAGAACATAACGAGGTGTGTTAAAATCCAATCACAGGTAAAGAAAATATTCTTAGATGGGTTGATCTACAGATGTTTTAAAGTTGGTGCATTGATCTACTTAAGCCCATGTTTATGAAAGTGTATAAAACAGTTTTACATGCAAAAATATGTAAAATAATTTCTTATGTAATCAAAAATTATCTATAACTTGTCCAACTAAAACCAGAGGTCAAAAACTATAACCCCACCCCCCCCCCCCAAAAAAAAAAAAAAAAAAAAAAAAAAAAAGGAAAAGTAGACTGGCAACATACTTCCTGCATGTATGGATGCTTTATGTTGAGCTTCGCAAGTTTCTTTTGATTTCTTAGTTAGAAAAAATTGGCATTTTTCTTGTATACGTTGCCGTTATAATTAATCATTCGGACAATCAGATTTAAATTCTCACGGCTCAAAATTTTGAGACCAGTGCTGATAAATGTTTCTTACTTCATACAATAAATTGAATTAGGGAAATGGATTAGCTAGTACGATGAATCGATGAGTCCTGAATTTGCTGTCGCGAGACATAGTCTAAAAAAACGAATAAAACACATTAAACGCAATTTTTTTACTTGCTCCTTATGTTTTACCCTTCTTTTCACATAACTTAAACGCTGTGTTTTCATTTTAATTTCCGATACCGACTTACATGGTAAATATAAAATGAAAGCAATGGTCTTTTAAACAATTAACGAAATTGTTATTACGATCTTGTAAACATTAATGGTGTCCCCCCGGGGCTAACTCGATAACTCTATTTGTTGCACGCGATAATACGAAGACGGATTAAGTGGGGGGGAAAAAGTAGTGGCTACATAAACCCCGCTTCTATGCCTTCACAATGCATTGTGTTCGCCCCATCATATAAAGTATAAGCGTGCAGATAACGAGAAAACAATTTAAGAATACACCTGTTTGTTCATGTGTTCAATATCATATTTTGCACATACACATAACCGTGTGTATGCGGGTGTTTGTCGCTGTTCAAAATGGGTACTTAATCGATGTTTGTTCACATACTAACAATAATTTGTTTACAGAAACAGTATCATTTGAAACATTTTTCTTAGTTATGATACTAAGGTTATCATGCATTTAGCAAAAGTAACGAAAAATAAAACAAACATACCAGTCCTTGTCCATATCAAAATCCAAAAAAACAAAGTAAAAACTTTACAAACTGGCAAAATATATTATACACGTAAACTACCGATTAATTGATTTTTTCATTGGGGGTTCTGTGTCCCAGTCAGAAATATTTCACTTATATCGAGACTTTTAAGCTACAGGTGAAGTGACAGATTTTTTACCCTTGCAGTTCGCTCAAAGCAGTGTGAAGGGAGTTTTTTTTTTTTAGCTTACCGTGACACACAGGACATCAGTTTTTATTGTCTCCTTCGAAAGACCTTGTTACTTTCATTTTTAATGCCGAGTCTTTGGCGTAATGATTTTGATGATGAAGAAAGCATTGTTTTAAGTTTAATTAAATATATTTACATTTGCTTTGCAACTTTACTATATAAACATGTTTGAGACGTGTGGCAAATACGGTACAATAACTGACATTGATCACATGATCATTACACTATGTGTATGAATATTTCACTCTCTGGACTATTTTTAAGAAGTTTCATAACAAAACAACAACACAGCCTGAGAAAAAAATTTATTAATTTTAAAATATATATTGAATTAAATACACAACGGAAAATTT
The DNA here is from genome assembly GCA_029721355.1 of Tegillarca granosa. Classification (NCBI taxonomy): domain Eukaryota; kingdom Metazoa; phylum Mollusca; class Bivalvia; order Arcoida; family Arcidae; genus Tegillarca; species Tegillarca granosa. The sequence goes on from CM056595.1 coordinate 25,079,060, forward strand.
CCAATTATCTAAAAAGTACCCTAATTTCTCCCATAATACTGAAAAAGTGTGTATGGTACCATCTGTTCTGTAAATTTTATTTCCCGAGCTATGGACTTTAATTTCACCACCAGTTAAAAGCACAGTCATAATCGAGTTTCACATTGACGATACTGGACAATATGTAACTTAAAAACATGAAATACAACCAAAACATTTTCAGAGGGGAGATGTCTCATACAGACGAAAATAGCAGATGTTAAAAAAGAATATATAGCAACTGAGACAGTCGACTGTCCTGTAAAATGTTTTAAAACCGCTGTTTCCAGTGCTTCGATAAAACTGACAAAAATCCCAAAGTTTGTTCAATCAATATAATAAAAAGCCATGGCTGGTCCTAAAGAGTCCAATATATGGTTCTTGTTCAAACCACTTTTAAAACGCACATTTGCCCGTTTTTATCCGACATATGCGCTGCTGCAAAAGTTGAAACTAAATAGAAATCTACTCTCCTCGCTGTTTGTGGGTGACGGCCATTCAGCATCTCAATGACCTGGGGTACGAAGCTCGGAACATAATGTTTATGTCGAACCATAAATGAGAAGCTCCTCCCAATCTTACAACAGAACTGTCTCAACACAACAGTAAAACGTCATATTAACTCATTGTTAGAATTAACTCACCCTGCAAAAAATTTAAACACTGAATCAGCTGTTGTACCGCGCCTAAATGGGTCACAATCTGGGTAGCATCATGTGGTCAGTTCCACAAGTTCTACGAATAATAATAACAGAAACTAGGACTTTTCAAAGCAGATTACATTTCCTTCATCCAATTAATTCACTCCTGGTTTCTTCGTAGATTCCAATTTCTTGACTGCACTTTTAAATTTCCAAAAATGACAGCGAGAGTGAGACATCATTTTCGTGTCAATCTTCGAGACTGTTCACTTGTTCGTCATCCGCCTTAGGAAATTAGTTTTTTTTAAAATAATTTGGTAAAATTGCTATGAAAATGACTAAATTGATGTCTTATATAAAATGTGCAAAACAAAGTGATGGTTAATAAAATATTTCATTATTTTTGCGAGTTCCGTGTTTTTTCATGTTGTACTATATTTTGTTTACATTGTTACGCTGTTCCAATAATTGACCCCGCTTCTCGTTGAAGGCGGGAAAATTCAAATTCATGTGACAAAAATCAAAAAATTTAATAAATTATTAATATAATGTAAATATAACCATTGAACAGCATAGCTATGGCAGTTATTGGATTATAAATGACATAGCTTTGCCAGGCAAACCAATCATAACGCGCTAACGCGCGTTATTCAGTTTGCCTGGCAAAGCTATGTCATTTATAATCGCATAACTGCCATAGCTATGCTGTTCAATGGGAAAGTAACATTTCTATCTTATATGTTATTTATCGTGTAGATTCATGGTTAAAAACAGGTACTATCTTTTTTTGTCTCAGGCAGACACGACCGGGATTCGAACACCGACCTTCTACAAACGAGGCTAGCACTCTACTAATTGAGTTACCATGGTGGTAAAAAAAACCAAGATAGTCTTTTAAAGCAGTATGAAGAAATTATTCTTTCAGTTGAGTATACTAAAATGTAATTGGCTCAAAAAAAGAATTATATGCATTTATAAAAATCATGTATTGAAAATGTTCATACACGCCACTCCTTATTTTTCTTTCGTGTCCAAGGCCGTTGTATCTGTCTAAATAAAGAAGTATTTGATCGCACTTAGGCATTTTAAAACACAAAACCCCCTCAAAAACTAAGAGTTCTGAATTATTTTACCATGCATTATATTCTATACCATATTCAACAACTACCACGGAAGGCTACGGTTTTCTAATGGATGAGACACTAGACAACAAACTCAAGGCGTTCGACTCCGGTCGACTGCAAGTGATAAAGGATTTTCCTTGTCTAAGGATTTGAGTGGTGGGTTTTGATATTAGTATAATAGACTGAGTGGTCTTGGATGTTTATTTGCAACATTGTGTACGAGTGTACTAGTAATCTAAAGGTCGTCATAAGTACACATTAGTACAATGCAGATCAGAAACTTGTGCACACTCACAAACCACATGAAAATGTGTTAAGATTAATCCTCGAGATAAAAAATAATGGTATCGTAACGAATACCTGAAAAATTGCTGATTTGAGGTAAAACAACATTCAACTAACCAATCACCTACCAGACTCTGTTTTTTGTTTTTAATTTCCATTTGAGCAAATTGTATTATGATTGCAGTCATTTTAATCATAATGTATAAAAAGACTTATTTTTATACCACATAAATCATTTTACTCATTAATTTACCTTCACGTAATGTGCACTATATTATTTTTATTCTGTATATATTTAATGTACCACCTCCAGTGAGTTTGGACAAGTAAAATTTAATCGAATGACTTAATATCATATCTAATAGCTTTTACTTAAAAAGTGATTAAGGTATCCAAATCCGGACGCTCCCTCCACAGCTTGACTTAACGGGTATTTGATATCGTCATCAACCTAATGAAGTATAAAACATAGGTAAATGATTGTTTAATCCAATTTAATTGTTCGTGTTCTACACAATTTGGTTATTTGTAATGGCTTATAATCAGGAGTCTTTAAAGATACTATAGCTAGCTAAAACGCATAGCTTTTATAACTGTATACATTGAGGGCGGATGGTCAGGGGGTTTGACCCCGCCGCGTAATATATGAGACTTGAAAAGTTTATATACTGCTTCCTCGCCCGGCGTTTCGCATTACGAGGACAGCCTATCGTATATTTTACCCGGTACCAGGATAATAATCTGGGAATTGGTATGCTTGTCTGCATCATAGTGACTCGGTGAGCTAGTACCTTACCAAAAAGTTGCCTAGATCACGAGCTAGTAAAGGCAGACCAAAATTTGCAATCCTACTTTTAGATAAATAACCTTGTTCTGGTCGCTAATAGCTGAAAATTGCTGAAGCGACGTTTAATAACATTACATTTACAACAACAACAAACAACAAGTAGCTTCTATTAATGATGAATGGTCGATTCATTGGAACAGTCAAAAACTTTATAAGTTATCAGTTTGGCCTTGTCTAGGATTTACACCATTGTAACAGTGCAGCAGGCGTAAAAGTATTGTCCTCAGACGCTGCACAATCGACCATAGTCGTATTACTGATTCTTTTACTTTAAAAAGAGTTCTTTTCAGAGATCATAAATACAGCTTTTAACTAGTGGTATTACTGATTCTATTATTCAAGGAGAGACCAAGCTTCCGATTGTGGTCTTTATTGAGGTCATCAATACGGACTACTACATTTTGCTAAATGTGTTGAATTTTCAATAAGAGTCACGTTTTGCACAATGTTATGCAATATTTCCTTCTGAAAATAAATATATTTTTAAAAGATGTAATATTTCATTAATATCACCGGATAATCATTTTTTTTCATTTTACTTTGATAAATGTTTTATTATTACTATTACACTGTAGCAGCGACTTGCTCCAATAATGCTGATGCGACGTTAAACAATTATTAACACCTAATTTTCTTATAAGTTTTTTTTTTTTTTTTTTTTTTTTTTTTTTTTACGACGGTGCTCTTTACAAAATTTTAACGCCACTCATTCTGCCTTCGGCAATAACTATTCCATTGACTGAGTAGAGGACTTTCTGCAATTTTTGAAGATTTTGAATGCGGTTAACTTTCTTAAATTGCAACATCGAAATATTAACCACAATGCCATAACTGACAACATAACAAGTGAAAATCTACTCTCATATAAATAAGTATGCTTTCAATCACATATATACAACCATTATGCATATAATAGTTTTATTTTCATTTGCCGTGTAAATTCTCATTTCTCCAAGTTTGAGAGCTTTTGCATTCACAGACCATAAATCACAAAAACCATGTGACTCCGTGTATGAATGCATTACACAAACCAAAACTACAACATTATACGTGTTCAAGTGGCGCAGTGGTTAGCGCTTCCGCCTATCACCAATGCGACCGGGGTTCGATTCCCAGCGTCGTATGTGATAAGGTGAGGTCACCTGTTGAGCACGTGGGTTTTTCTCCGGGTTCTCCGGTTTTCCTCCCACAATAAGACCTCACGCGCGCTACAACTCGGGCCAACGAGCTAGATTAATATAAGTTGCACAACTTGTTTCTAAATCGTTGTAAAAGAAATAAAGTTTAATTCAGAGGAACATTATACGTAAACAATCATTGCTGCCACGTTAAATTGATTTGAATTCAAGACTAGCGTAAAAAGCGTATTTACGAGATTTTACAAGATGGTTCAATTGTTAATACTTCATAAGATAAACTAAATAAAATTAACCACTTTCAATCAAGCGTATGATGTTTATGTTTCACAGTTAATACGGTACGGTGGAGCTTGTTCCCACTATGGGGACTTTCTACAACGAAGCAAATTACTTACAATTAAATTGTTGACACAAGGATATTGCAAGCCTAGGCTAATCAGGGCCCTTAAAAAGTTTTATGGCCGTCATCACAATATTGTTGATACGTATGTAGTCACTATATCCCAACTTATACTGGATATATTTGACTTACCATAGTTCTTTGTTCCTTTCATTCTCAAAATTGACTTGCACGTGACGGGTGTAGCTAGCTAGACAGGAGGTGCTTACCCTTCCGGAGCACACGGCCTCACTTCCTTGATGGAAGTTCACGTGTATAACATATTTTGCCCGTTTGCAAAGTTTTTACTTTGTTTTTTGGATAGTGATATGGACAAGGACTGGTATGTTTGTTTTACTTCAATCCAAACTTTTTGCAAATTCTAACTCATTTCTTGCAGTTTCAACTGAAATAATATTGAAGTAGGCGCAACACGGTTGAACCGGTTTACACACGTTATTAATCCTGCACTATTTTTGGTGTGGGGTAATCAAAGCTCGGGATTTGGTTTAAAAACTAATATTGTTATATCAGATATATTGATATATTAACTCAAAATTTCCAAAGCAAACCAATTACTGACGAGCTTACGCTCATTTTGCATAACTTGCAAAGTTTTTTTCATTTATATTGACAATGGAATTTTTTAAAAACAGTTCAATTGTTAAATAACTACAGAAAAATCACCTATTAATAGACTCTAACTGCCTATCGAACACATTTTTCTACAAAACAAACGCGACAATTGACGTGATATTACAGCCATGAAAAAAATCTTTATATTTTTTAAAAATTTTATTTATTTATTTATTTTTCAAAAATTATTTATTTAATTATTATTTTTTGTTTTTGTATTTAGATATTTTTGTACTTTTTTTACAAGTTTTGTATAAATACGAAACAAAAAATAGTCCAAGGTTCGGTTTTTAACTTTGGCGAATTATGTATGGTCAATTGCATTTGCAATCTGTTATCTTTTGTAATTACAGACCACATTGGAATATGAATGCGACTAGCTTCCTATCTCTACCTTGATTGTAGCCACAGAAGGTGTACCCTCAACAGACATTCAACTTTTATATAAAACTATTTACAAAACGAAGTGTTATACTTGTACGAGTTAATAAAAAAAATAATTTTTTTATTAAAAAAACGATTGTCAGATATTTCCAAGAATTATGATTTTGTTAAACACATAAACCTAAATATTAATATTTGAACAAAATATACGTTTACTTTTCACCTAGAGTTCATCTGATAAAGAATTACAATTTTTTGCACCAAATGGATAGGGAAAAACAAAGAAGTATGAACTGCTGAAACTAAGGTTATAATGTTGTCATCATTGCTATGAAATATGCAAAAGTTTATCTTTTGTGTGTCAAATAGGGTAAAATCAATAACGATTTATAAAACATCCACCCACTAATGATAGCTTAATTTGGATAAATAAAAATTATATATGAATATTACAGAAATCAAGAGAATAATTATTAAGAGAAACAATTAAAATTACCAAACTTTCGCCCTATTTTTTTTGCCTGCTAGTATCTATGAAAATTGTAAAAAGTAAAGCAATAATAGTCTGTGACACTATGTTTGTGACATCAAAGATTACATTGAAAAATAAATAAATTCAATTTAGGCAGAAAATTGCACACGCATTCTTCAGAATGTGCTTTGTTGAATAAAGTAATAAAATATATGTGTTTGGGTTTTTGTTTTTTCAGTAGCAGTGCATTTAACCTACCCCACTTTTCAACAATCATTTCTCATCTCTAAATATCCCAGCAGGTTAATTTCATGTTGGTTATTAATTCAAAAATGTTAAGATGTAATTAATACAAATTGTATTCTTATGATTTTAATCAATATTTTAATAAAAGACGTGCAACGAAGTGATGTACACAGTATTTAAATAATAATGCTTAAGTTTTTATAACAGAGTGTGCAAAAAGTGTCTTTATTTTCATCGACAGTTTATTACAAAAATCCATATTTCATAAAATCTGTGAATTACGTTTCTTTCAAAAACTGTACAAATGAAGCTTGAAACATATACTTCAAAATGAAATGCAAAAAGACATATGCTTGGGTTCTTGTTTTCGAGATATGGGAAGGATTATCTTCCCTACCCTTTATTTTTTTAAATTGCTATTAAAAAATTCAAACCAACAAAATGGCATGTTTAAAGAACTATTTGAGTATTAAAGTTTGTAATACTTTACAAAGATTAGTTTTGTATATTCCAAAAACCAAATATTTTATTTTAATGTTTGATAATTAACTTGTCAATGTATTTTTACACCTTTAAGAACAAATTACGATTTCCGGACTTTGTCTCAACCGTTTTCCGTTTTTTAAATCCTATTTTCTGACACATGACAATCTTCCTGAAAGACCAGTATTTCAGTTCATTGCAAGATTTGTTATGAATGAAATCAATCTTTTTGATATTCGGACATTGTAAAACTTATTACGTTTGCTTATACACATATCATCATCGATATTTGTCGCTATCCTAAGTCTGTTATACCGGAGAACCGCGTGTACATCCAGTACTGGTCAGTTGGATCAGAGGTAAACCATATGCCTATTTACTCTTTATTTTTGCACAAAAGCGATATAACCTATTAAAGATTATGTCCAAAATGCAAGCAGATATTTCATAGAAGACCCATAGACTCATGTAATTATCTATTCCTGTGTATGAGGCCCAAAATTGAGCAAAAGATCGTGTAGCATTAACAGTTTTTTTTTTGTCGAACTAATCGAAAAATTAAGAATATTTTCACGATCTGAAATAGTTGTAATAAATAAAATATCACCCAATAAGAATTTAAAACAAAACAATATTTAAATAATGGTATATCGACAGTAGACTTGACGGGAAGGTTTGTAATTTTTTATACATTTATTATTACAGATCGGTTGTTTTGTCCTGTTGAATAGAGTTACTTCCCTTCAATCTACTTTTTTATAAATGTTAGAAGTTTTAACATAGTCTTATATTACTGACAATGTTAAATGAAGGAGAGATTGTGTATCATTATGTTAAATACAATACTGAACAAATATTAAATTACTATGACGTAACTTACTTAATTTTAAAGATTTTACCGTCAGATGTCATTAATGTTATTATTCAAAGAAATGCAGTTAAATATCCAGGATAAAATAGTACCACGTGGTACCGGTTTGAAGTCGAACATCATCCTGTTTTTTATGTAAAAAATAGCTGGCAAATTATTCTGTTAACTTTTGTTTTTGATAGCTATCTTTTTAAAGTGACACGTACATGACACTCACATCGTACAAAGATCTGGAATACCTGTATTAACAATTAGCTGTTTTATGACTTGTAATTGAATTAAATTGCTGTCTGACCTTTACCGTTTTATCACTGATGCAATTTACAACTTAGAAAAACAAATGCTTTTGGTTTGAATTATTTTAAAATTCTAAAATGTTTGATAAACTAGACCTAGTGATAATAATGTTTACCAAAAAGCTTGACATTTCAGGTTTGACAAGTGATTTTTATCTTGTCAAAGTTTAATTTTACAACATTTTATGTCAAAATATTTCTAGACAAACAAAAGAGTTATTATTATTATTTTATTTTAAACATTTCGCTGGTTCGTTTATATTTTTCTTATTTTTGCTAGCGCAGATATGGTTTATAACTCGATACATTTATAGACAATTACAAAAATCTTCATGTTAGACAATCGGCATTCGTTTTTATATTTGGAATTTCTTTTAATTGACAAGCCATTGCAACATTTTGAGACCACAAAGAAGTCTAATAAACTAAAATATATCCGTAATTATATTTCATTTTCACACACATTATCGGTTAACACCAACACAGATCAGTTAACAAAGAAGTAACGTCCAAATAACTATCATCAAGACATTCTTTCGACAAGTCTGTCAAGTGAAACTTAATATAGCATTAAAAGAGGTATAATCTGACAAATAGCAGTAAGGGATTTAAAGTGGCCCATGCATATTGATATAAATTAAACCAACGCAAGTAATCTAAAACCTGGGGTAAGCTTTATATTTCTTATCCAAATATTTTACCATCACTATCGTAGCACGCTTAAGAACCCTCCTTGCACATTGCTTATGTACTGCAAAGGTAAAAAATGCAACTTTTTCTATAGCTGCCTATTAACTGGTGACGTGATATTAAGTGAAATAATCTTGACGTGGACATTAAACCCCAATGAATGAATCAATCAATCATCAGGAAAATATAGTCTGAATTTACGATGTAACTGAAGCCAAGAAAACATTTTCATAATCATACCCTGGATAAAAAAGTTGTCTTCTTCATTGAAAAACACGTATTTCATGAAATTTTCACCGTTGTAGCCAATAGTCAAATCCAAAAAAGTATCAACCACAAAAACAAACATGAAATATGTCCTCTTTAAAAAGGTTGTCAAAGTAAAAGTATTCGATTTCGGATTTACCCCAAAAACCATTACGCATAGTAAATCATAATACATAGAAGGGTTCAAGCTGTTTAACAAAGCCGTGGCGGGGAAAAACACAACCATTGCTGTAGATGTTTGAAGCTTAAGATTCAATCTCTGTTACCTAGTTAATCCGAACAATTAAATATTCACCTATGCCATTTAAAAAATATCTTTTATTGCTAGGATTCCATATTACATGTTACTTGGTTACATAAGATAAATTAAGACATAGATGAACAGTTTAAAGGGGTTGGTGTAAGTTGTAAAATAGTGTTTTACGCACAGTCTTAATTCTTTTGCTCGAATGGAAGCAGTAAGCTTTTTAGATATCCGTTTAAAACATCAATCTTCGCAAGGCAACTGAAGAACGTTCTCACACAGGGGGCTTAAACTTTAGTAGTGAAGGCCTAAGACAAAAAACTTTTTCTAACTTACCGTCTACTAGAAACAAACCAACAGTGGTTGAGACGCAATTGCTTTTAAGCCCTTACGCCTTTACTACTACGCAATACAGGGTCAAGTGACTCCGTTTCTAAAAAAGTACATCAAAATGCATATATAACGACTGATAAATTTTACTTCTAAACTTTTAATCAAAATTTGATAATATTTGCGTTTAAGTTTTGGCTTTTAGATTTTGAAAATTAAAGAGTAATGCATTGGACTCTACTAAGAAGAATATTTTTATTTATTTCCAATAATATATTTATTTATATCAAGCATCCTTACCTTTAAAGATTTTGAATTAACATGCCATCGTAAAGTGCCACCTATATCGTTTACATGTTTTTGTATACACAGTAGCTAAATAGACTGCATGCTGTAGAGGGGATCTACACTTTTGATATTTATTAAATATAGCATCATTATGACAAGAAGAATTTAAGTTATGGCTGTGGGATCACAAATGAAAAAACTTTATAAAAGCCTAGAAATTATATAAAAAATTCTTTGTTAAGGATAAAAATTACTTAAGATATTTAAGATATAAATTCTCGGGATAAAAAGAATATAATTCACACACATAATCAGTTTAGGTTTTTTTAATGGGGAAATTTAGGTCCCATAAAATAATAAAAACCGCATTGGACTCATTTACAATGATTGACGTTTATATTTTAGGCATTCCCTATGAGAAATAATATTGAATTTTAAAATCGTTGGATTATAAACCAAAATATTGCAAATATAAATAAGTCTTCATAGATTGTTAAAAAAAATCTTATGTAAAAGAGCTTAAATGCCTAATTAACAAGGTTTGGATAAGTAGCATTTAATTTGCACATGTAGCTGTAGGACCCTTCAGTGGGGTAACTTAGATGGCCCTTTTGGATTTTTATTATTTATGAGTAGCTATTTGATTTATCAACCTTTGTTAAGTTTAAAAACTTTTGTTGATGAGGATCTTGAAACGACTACAGAAGGTTTTATAAACTAATAAAAAATGATAGCTTATATTTGTCGAGTGTAAATATATAATACAAATACCAGTTAAATTTTGATGTGCCAGATGTGCACATTTCGGAAATTAATTCCTCATCAGTGACACTAAGACCGAAAAGTTTGGTACATAAAAATATATAAGCCAAACAGTTGAAAATAATGAATCTAAAGTTTCAAAATTATATAAATCCAAATCCAGCTAAGGAATGCTTTGCATGAGGGAACAAACCTTAGTTTTAAATAAATTTCAAATTTTAGACGACTGCAAATTTTGCTAAATGGTACATTTTCTGTAACAAATGAATAAAAAATCGTATTCTCACATGAACAATAATGAAAATCTTGCAGAAATGATAGGTTATTAGAAGTTCGTCAAACAGGTGTGGGCTGTTTTGTCACGAAATTAAATATCTGAAACAAAGCATGCGGTTTACAAATAAAATCTGTATTATTCGCTTTCCTGCAGAGTTTTACTTGTTATAACCACAATGTACAGGAAAAGCCATTTCCAATGATGTGTAATTTAATACAAAATGAATTAAACTTCTCTAATGAATATTATGTATTTCTTTATTAGGTTGATATTGACAAGCGAATCTGCTAAACATCTAGAAAACAACTAAGTTACCATTACATATATCATTATAATAGAAATTCTGTCCTTTAAAGATTATTCTAGTATTTTGTTTTTTGTTTTGCAAATGCAATTTTAAAAAAGGATTAAACGCCATTGAAAACACCTTTTAAACTTTTACTAAAACTTACAATTGACATTGCTAAAGTAGTCCAGAAAACCAAGTCATTAATGAGGTACGTAAATAAGACAATGTAATAACACTGAGATTGTTGATAATTAAAAGTCTTGCTTTAGATGATCAGTGACTAAGTTTTTTGAAAATGAACATATCATCTAAAATGTCGGTTAAAATTGTTTATACACATAAGTTTTTTAATATTAATAATTAACACCCCGAAATACTTGCAAAGCAACTAAACAAAAACAATGCTAAGACAAGAAAAATTCTGTCAAATGTTCCAGACATCATGTTGATGATGAATTTCACAATGTCTGTACAACCAAATACTTCGTCAAGAACTACTTTACTACTGCGATCTTGCCATGCATATACACTTCATTTCTTTATGAAATTCCTATTTGGTAGAGATATGCATGTATCTAACACAAAGGTTAAATTTTTGAAAATATATACAATCTAATATACATCAAATGCAAACAGATAGAGAAGAAAGGTCATTGATGAGTTACTGCACAAAGCCACTGATTTGTCTTTTGTTTCAGTAAGGATTCTGTCTGGTTAGTTGTGTATATACTACTTACAATGTTTTACATCTATAATAAAGTAGAATTATGGGACTAATATCATTGTTATGAACATTTATAATGTTATCTTCAAAAGCTACTACAGACTTAATCGTTGCGTTAAGTCAACAATCGATACTTATCTATTTTAGGAAAACCGAAGAATAATATATTAAAATAATTCGGATCTTTTTTTCTTAAAAAATCAATGTTAGTCCGTATTTTGAGACCATTTGTCGACTGTTGGCATTAGCACTGTCAATTAAGAAAAAAGTTTTTATTTAAATTTAATCTTAAAACTTTAATTTTATTTAAAGAGATTTGAATTACAGTCGATCTCATTTAATTTGATCACTTGATTTTATAATCCTGCGTATTTTTATCTTGACTACCATTATTTCTAATGTACAAGCTTTTAAAACGTTTGCTCCATCAGAAGTGACAAAGTAGGTAAAAAAAACTATTACAGCAGTGTTATTTTCTTTTAAGAAATAAAAATTTGTTATTTAAAGTGTTATTTAATATTTTAACTTGCTTAAATCATTTATCAGTTGACGGCGAACTTTTGATTTTTGTATCGTTAAATTGAAACTGAGATAAGATTTTCAGCGGAGCTTTTAAAAATCAGAATCGGATGACGCTTTCACTTATAATTCTGCAATGACTACATGGCAACAGAATTTCTGTAATTTTTCTTTAATTCAAACAGAGTTCCAACAGTTTCAATACGAATTTCTACAGATCCTTTAGAGTTTTTGTTATAAAGGGAAAACATAAAGAAGAGTAGCTTTATACATCTAGAAAAATTGATTATGTATAATTCTGAGTCTTTGCTTTAAGTGTAATAGTAAGAATAGCTTAAGTATTTCCCTTATTATTTCTTTTACACACAACTGGCATTGATAAAATCTTTGTAAAGGAGTGATTTCTTATCATTTAATTCAGTAAAAGATTTTTAATATTAAATTGATTAAATATAAATAATTTAAATTCATTTTTAGTTTTGAATTTTAATACCTAGGTCTATTGACCAGACTTAGGCCTGGCGATCATCTTCGAAACAACATGGTTTTGTGCTCTTGGGTGCCTACCTTTCTTGTTTAATTTTATGTACCCGCCAGCATAATCGTCAAATGTTTGGTTTCCTAAAGCACTAAACTTTTGTAGTATCTCTAAACTTTTACCGCCATTTGGAGTCTTATACGCGTTAATAAGTGTTTTCAAATTAGTCTGTTTTAAAATTCAAGACGCATCATAAAAATTTGGTTTGGACAATAATAAAAGCACTAGCGGCTGCTTTGAAAAGTTCAATAAGGGTATGCAATCAGAATAAAAATGAGTGTTCAGAAGTCGCATAAAAGAGAAGAAAATAGGATAAATCGGTTTCAAGAGATAGCAGAACATGTTTCACATACAGAAATGAACCACGACACTGAAATCCAATATCAAATTGAATATTTGTATTTGTATTTCATGTGCATTAATCTGAAAGTATTAAGATTAAAATAGAAAAAAAAATAGTGTATTTAATTTGAGTGAATTAAACTTCGAGATTTTAAGTAAAAAATCATCTATAAATAACATATGACTGACTTATTTGTATTTTGATAAAGATTAATATTTAAATCGAATACAGAAGGAAAATAAAAATCGTTCAAAACTTTTCACTTTGTAAATACAATTTAATAAAATTTTAACAATACAAAAACTTAAACTATATCATTCTTAACAGTCAAGCTTGTCTTCAAAAAAACAGCAAAATATTGTGCTCCTATGCTCCTCTTTTTTCCGTTATCAGAAGTAAGAGACTGCCTAAAATAACCCTTGACTTCAAAGGAATAACGCTGATTAGGTATGATACAATGCTTAAAAATAAAACTAACTGAAAATACGCACCCAAGTTAATGTCTGATTTAACTTTCTATTACTACTTGTATCTCTTCATTACAAATTACTAACACGTCAGTATTTGATAGGAAACTCATAGGATAAGAATATGTTGTAGGCGTTCTCAGATCAATAAAAGCCTCTACACGTGCTGAAGCTGTACATACATTTATCTGATTCTGAAAGAGTAACAAGTTAGATACCAGTATTTGTTAAACGATCAGAGTCGACGCTGTCATAACAGGATAAAGAAATTCCGAAAACAGGTAGGACTTTTTTATCAGTTTTAATTAAATATTAAAATGATTTTTAGATTCACAAAAATAACTCATGAAATATAAATTATAAACGGGTCTGTATAGTTAGAAAATATTTATAAAATACAATAAATTTTTTTAAAAATTATGAAACCAAAAAAAAAAAAAAAAAATAAAATAAATAAATAAATAAATAAAAAATTAAAAAAATAATAAAAATGGAGAGACGATATTTATCACAAAGACAAAAGGTTAATGTTTTAAGGGCACTCTGTTTTTTTCAAACATTCGGAAACTGACCGTCCCGATAAATAGAAGGAATTTTAATTGACGATGCGTTAAACACTTGTACTCCACTGTACTCTTATTACTGATCTAAATTATGTATATATACAACTCTTTGAATATAATATGCACAACTAGTTTAAAATATTATTGAATTTAATTTTACAATGTTTATTTTTGTTGAAGCTTTAAAAACAAACTAAAATATAAAATCTAAACCGATGATGAAAAACAATATATTTTTTTGTATTTTTTTTTTAGATATACCAGCATCCGTACTATTTTAATAGAACATTTTTTAGATTTTAAACATTTGTTTTTTAAATTTTTTAAAGTAACCCTTTGAAATTAATACAAATTGCCATCTGTTTCAATAATTTTGTGATTGAAATTAAAACGAATAATAGTGATGAACATATAGACATTAAGAATAAGGACTTTTCATCAAAAAATTGATTTCAAATTAAAATGTATTGAAAAAATATGATACGTGCAGTACTAGACACATATTGAGATAGATAATTTAAGATGTGTGACAACTTTTGTTAATTGTTTTTAACTTTCTTGTTACGAGTCTATTGATACGTTTTAATTCGTGTGTGAAAATGTTTATGGTTTATTATTGTATTTAGATGTTAGAATTTCTAATAATAAAATCTTAAACTATGAAATGATTGTGTCTATTGTAGTCGATTGTTATTTACAAATACGACTCATTTATCCATATTGTCATGTGCTGATTTTGAATTTCTATTAAAATAATGTTGTCATGTGCTGATTTTGAATTTCTATTAAAATAATGTTGTCATGTGCTGATTTTGAATTTCTATTAAAATAATGTTGTCATGTGCTGATTTTGAAGTTGTATTAAAATTATGTTGTCATGTGCTGATTTTGAACCATATTTTGATAGAAATTAAAAATCAGCAAATGACAATGTTTCAGTTTGCATATTTTATATTCACTTTTACAAAACTCGTTAAATGTTGTTTAAGCAATTTAACACCCGACTGTTCAATTTTTAAAATCTCTTAATCAGATGGCCAAATGATGTTTATATCATAACTATTTCGGGTTCAAATGCAAAGTTGATATTTTCTGATCAACTACTAGTTGCTGGTTGCTTATTGATGTTCAATTAGAACAATACTTTAGATAAATTTAACTAAAAAATTGTAGCTGAACATCACCTACGAGTAAAATAACAAATTGTATCAATAAATATGAAAACAAAACGAACGGAATAGGACTTAAAAACGAAGTATGCACACATTAAGAACTTAATATTATAAATATCCTTACAAGGCGTTATGTTTGATGACTTGAAAATTTTAACATCTGTCTTTTAGTATGGAAAAGTGCTAAATAATTTTTCTTAAAAATGCACAACCAGATACAACAAATGAAATATCATTAATTACCTTTACTTAAATATATACTCAAATGGCGTCCATAAGAGTTACTGCCTTTTAAATGGTTGAATGGTTAAAGCTTTATACAAAGAATAACCAACTTTATTAAATATAAAAACATGTTTACTATAAATAGCCGATTTTAAATGCTTTCATTACGTTCTGACCTTATATTTGTTTTTTTTCCAAATTACAAAAAGAAGACTCAGATAGCAGAATTTTTTTTTGCGTGACAAAACAATTTAATAAGCTAGACTGTATTTTTGTAATTCGACATTGTAATTAGGAACTTCAATTTTTGTTGAATTCTATTTTGAAGAATATGAAACATTATTTACATTTTTAAAAATTCACATTATTTTTATTAATTCTTGAAACGAGAAAAAATTTTAAAGGGATTTTTTAGAAAAAAGGAATAAGAGTGGCGCTAACAAATAAAGTAACAAAGGAGCAATGGCAGCTAGTTTAATTATTGATTGTCGCTATTACTTAACAATGTTTGGATTTTGACACAGCTTTAGATCTGTAGAAAGCATTTATCATGATTGTTTATCTACGGTTTACGTGAAATAGGTTGGAACGGATGCTAAGGTTTGTTGGTTGTAAAGTTGGTAATTGTCGTATCATAAAAATTTTCAACTATTAGTGACAAAAGCAAGTTTATTAATAAGACAAATTCGTGTAAGCCTGAAATATTCTAGTGTATACAGTATTATAGTCTAATTTTTTAACGCGCACTCAGGGCGTCCTTTTACGGTTAAGGTGATAGCTCAACAACACCACTCCCTTAGTCATATTGTCTTGACACCGATTGCGCCAGTCGCGTCTTACCCGTAATCCGAGCACCAGACTAGTAAGCAGAATTTAAAATTTTAAATTCTAATGTATGATTCGACCGGGGTTGGAACAAATGACTTCCAGTTGTTAAAAAATTACAAAAATTAGACGGCTGAAAATTTTGCTAAATAGTATATTTTCGGACAGCACAAAGTACTGCCTTCTGAGTTTTGGATTCCCTCTGGGAGTTTTACTCTACCAGCAGCGGAACCCGGTCAGGGGTAGTAAATATATAACAAATACCTTCTAAATTTTGATGTGCCATATGTGCACATTTAGGAAAATAATAAAGGACACATTCTAAATAAAATAAATTTTTAGCCCTATCGAGAGTTTATTATAATGACTGTATTGAGTGATGCAAAATTACGGATGTGTTTACGATAGAAAATTTTAATTCTGATGATAAACTTTAAAATCAGTAATATCAATTAAGATAATTATAATGTAGATTATAAATAAAAATATTTTCAATATAATATTTACATGTATTAAACAAGTTTATTTTACATAGGAGATTTAAAATTTGATGTACACTAAGGGTTGTGTTAAAAATTGCTTTGATGATGCTTTATAAAACGAATTCCTCGTCGGTGCTTTGTTTACACATTTTAAAAAAAATGTGTTGGACAGACTGTTGACCTTTACAAGTTACAAAATATTTTCGTTCAGTTAGATGGAAATGTTATTAATATCGGCTGTCAATATCAACAAAGACGTCCGTGTGGAAACTGCTTTTTTTGCTTGTTAAACAAATTAGAGAACGAAAACATTAATTTTGGAAAAAAATTGATTTTTTCCCCCAATTTACTCGTGAACTTTGATCCAAAAGCACGAACCTTACACCATTTAGGCACAGATGCCCACGCTTATCTGATATATATATATATATATATATATATATATATATATATATATATATATATATATGCCCAAGAGATTAACATTGTAACACTCACATAAAAGAAAACTTGTGTTATCTCTTGGTAAGTGGTTTTTTTTTTTTTATTTACAATCAAAACATTTTAAAAGACAATAAATCAAATCAGCAATCGGTAATAGAATTTTTCTTAAAAATTGTTAAATATAAATACTTTAGCAACATTACATCTTACAATTAGAATTTAATCAATGCTTGTCCCGTGCTGGGAGATTTTAAGTCAGTGTTCTGAATGACTATCAAAGTAAAACGCCTCTTCGGATCTAAATGTTAACACAAGATTTAAAAGAAATATTGAAAATTCGGCACATGACAGTGTTATTAAAAAATAAACAGTCCATCTAGTCGGTTACTATAGAAACATCAAATTACTATAGTTCATACCATTTGAGCTGTTAGCTTTACAAGTTTTACAGCAAAGAAAAAATGTTTTAATTATTTTGAATTTTTTAACAGCTACTTATTATAAACTGAGAGCAAGTAGTGCACACTGGTTTTATGATCAAATCCGAGCATTAAAAAAACAAGCGGCTTGAAATTTAGAACATTTTTAAGCACAGGAGTAGTAAAAACAATCATCAAGTTATCAGACCGTTAAATTGTTACCGTGTTATACATTTCTCAACTGCTGAATACGCATAATTAGAAAATTATAATTTCAGTCACTCACATTAAAATGTTGCAATATATAATTAGTGTTATCACGACAATGACGAACAACGTAGATAAATAGACATTAATTGTATTTATTGATGAACCGAGAATCTAATACTTTGTTATAAAATACCCAACACAATGCTTGTATAATAAGTATGATGAGCAGAAAAGATTTATAACCTTTACCAAATCAGAAATTTTCTGTCACTTTCTGACAGGGATTATGTTTTCAAATTTCTTATAAATTCTTATAATGACAATTTCTTTAACGATTGATAACTTATATAAGTGTTATTAAAAAGTCGATATATTAGTTGTATTGATAGTTTTGTCTACATGCATGTATTGTGAACGCGCAAAATAAAATAATTACTTACGCTTCAAAAAGAATTTGTAGAATATTTGTTCATATTAAAGGTAGTAACGAATGATTGAAGAAATGACATTGTATACTCAAATCAGTTCTTATAGAACATTATAAAATATCTTCTTTATGGTACTTTTTTATTTTATTTTTCAAAAAATTATATGTAAATGCAAACCCCCCTCCCCCTCAAAAAAAATGACTTGCACATTGCCCCACAAAGTTGTGTCGGACGGAAGTAACTATAGATGTTCTTTCCACTCCTTGGACGAAAGAAATACTCCTTTATAACAGTTTTATTAAGTTTATTGTTATTGATTGTGTAATGTTGGAGGATTTTTTTAATGAAACCTACTCTATTGAGGGAAAAGGATTTATAAGATAAAAACTTTAATGTACAGTTCATTTATGGAGATAACCATAAGATGGTAACAAAATAAAGCTGAATAAGTCTGTGTTCGAATCCAATATACTTTATTTTATGCAAAATCAAAAGAGTTATAAAAATAAATAAATAAATAAATATTTACATTAATTTCACAAAGCGCAAAAAGAAGTTGAAATGTCAACATGCACAATGTTTTCGTTATGTTATATAAACTTATCCAGAAAAAATTTGATGAAAATGCATTTGAACAGTGAAAATAAAATCGCAGCGAACTTTGTAGTTTACGAAAAAAATTAATTAATAAATATATTAAAATTTAAATTTAAAAAAAATCACGTAGCATAGAATGTATTGAGATATTCAGTTTATTTATACATAGATATTTTGAACGTTTTTGTAAATAAATCCTGCAGTATTTACTTTAAAAAGTCCCATGATTTTCGTTTTTTTTTTTTTTTTTTTTTTTTTTTTTTTTTTTTTTTTTTTTTTTTGCAAAATAAACGAAAAAATATTTTTTTAATTCATTTATGTTCTCTAGGTAGGGAGAGACCAGTTTCTTCCTTTTC
Source organism: Tegillarca granosa (assembly GCA_029721355.1). NCBI lineage: Eukaryota > Metazoa > Mollusca > Bivalvia > Arcoida > Arcidae > Tegillarca > Tegillarca granosa. The sequence goes on from CM056595.1 coordinate 25,098,340, forward strand.
CTAAAAAAAGTTTTTGCCTCAAGACAACATAGAATCCTTAGACTTGTGAGGACCTGTAATTTTTTTGCAATGGTTTTATTTGATCAAATAATTTGCAAGCAGCAAGCTAATTGTTGGATAAATAATTGTGCCCCTGATCATTTTCTTAACTGTAGAGAAAATCATTTCGTGAAGAAACTAGTGATGGAAAATTAATTGCGATATTTTTAACAGAATCTCTTATTTTCTGTTTAAATATATAACCTGTGGTACACTGATATGTTTGGGGAACCCATTCCGAGTTCTTAATAAAACCATTTCTGTAATGTTATAACAACTTTAATGCTTATAAACGAATAATTATAAATACAATGATTGTTACCTCTAACTGTCCTAATTTTTACAAGACAAAACGAAAATAGAGATGGTAACAAAATACAATACCATCTCAAATAAATTAAATTAAAAAATAAATAAATAAACTTATAAGTTAGAAAAAAGAAGAAGTTGTACGTTCGCAATAAAAATATTTTCCAAAATTAAATACTAACAAAAATGGTTCAAAATGACAAAACAAAAACAAACGTGTTGGAAATTTCAGGAATAGTTTTTATGATAAAAACGCATATATTTCTGAACTGACGGTTTTATTGGAAGAGAAAAGGATGTCAAGCTTTTACGTTTTTCTCTAAATAGTTAAATGTCTAGAATATACAGATTATTAATAGACACTGACACATTTCAAATATACATAAACTTGATCTTTTATTGATCCCTTTAGGAGTAAATATGCTCTGGACACGAAGAGCTAAAACATTGCTGAGGCGACGATAAACAACATTCCAACCAATCAACAAAAATCCCTCTTTTTAATGGTGAAGCAAAATATCATTGCTCTCTCTCCACCTCATTTCACTTTCGTGTTAACTATACGCAGCAAAAATCGATGATATCATTTAATACGATTTGTTTCTCTTAAATTTCGATCATTATTTAAATTCTTGAGTTCCAACTTTTTTTGCTAACTTTAACACATTTAGATTAAATCTCGTTGAATATTCCACGAATTTTGCCGAGCCTATTATCAAATTTTTTAATTTATTGAAACTTGAAATTAAATGCGTCCGTTGTTCCCGTGTTATGGCTAACTGTCGAGATTACAGAAATCCAGAACAGACTATGGAAGCGATGTCCTTTTTATTTATTCCGTACTTATTAAAACGATATTACTTCAGAAGCAATGGCTTCCGATGATGTATTATACAGGGTTGCATCTAGAATTATCAATGCAGGAGAGATGATTCCCCTAGATTTCCATAAGTGGGAGATCTGGTTCTCACTAATGTACATGTACAAAAAAGGAAAACTTTATTTTATTTCTTACTTAGCTGTTGTATGTAAAAAATTATTTTCAACAGTGTTGTGCTTTATGATAACAAACTACAAAACAATAAAAAGTTTATCGATATATATTGAACTTAATTTACAAACAGATTGTAATCATCAAAAGTATGTTACTCTTAAAATGCAATTGACATGCTTATTGTAATACCAGATGTTCTGCGCGAAAATAAGCATATTATTGTAGCTACAAATAAGTTTAGTTGCAAATAAGAGTAAAAATAGTTTGGAAAAGCAAACCAAATGTAACTATCAAGTATAAAACAAGATCAGACGGCCTTGAAGTTACACTTTTTACCTGGATCAGTATAAGAATTAGGCACTTTTAAAGATATTCAAATTATCTTTAACTAACAGACCTGTATATTTCTACATTGTTTATTACTATGACCATTCAGTTGTACCAGTTTATTTGTTTAGTTTTAAATTACTTTTTATAATAATTACCTGATGATTGCGATAAAAAAGCAAAATAATAATAATAATAATAATAATAATAATAATAATAATAATAATAAATCTTATTGTCGAATTCCTGTAAATGTACACTGTATAGTACATGTATACATTTAGCACGTTAAACCTCTGAAAAGGTTTAAGTTACTTTAAGGCAGCCCTTCTAAAAAAAGCATTCTTTACTTGCTAAATGCAAGTTTTAAGCCTTTTAAAGACCATTGTTAATATAATTTTGTTCACTAAAACCAAGTTCACAATCGGCAATCTGGTAGGACATAATGGATAACATTTTAACTAGTTTTAACAGATGTATGAATGAATCCTTGTACTTTTATTGTACATACGACTAAACATCACAACATTTTAACTAGTTTTAACAGATGTATGAATGAACCTTGTACTTTTATTGTACATACGACTAAACATCACAACATTTCCAGTCATCATTTGAGTGTGATATTTTCTGAAGCATGCGGGGTATGAAAGGTCTTTTGTTAAAAAAAATGAAACATGTTATAAATATTAATTTAGACATGAGCAACAAACGAAATATCTACATCTGATTTTTGCAACAAGACTTAGCCGGGCTAAATTACAAACAAAAGAATATTATTTTATCAATGGATACAATAAATAACCGTCCGAAGAAGGAATTTGATAATCAGTGGTCCTAACATGTTCTTATTTGTTCATTCAATGTTACTGTTCCTGGTTTATTGTCGCTTATACAGTTTCCAATAAGTGGAAGTGCAATTTGTACATATGTTTATGTTTTACATGACCAATTTCCGAATATATCTTTTTAATGCTAAAATTAAAAGACCATAAATAACATGTTTTGTTATGAAGAATATTTATAGGACAAAAGTTGTGTACATCATGCGTTTGTTCGTGGACACTACAGAATATTTATTTTTTAATTTTGTCTAAAGTAAAATATATTTGTTTCAACAATAACTACATTCGTCGGTAGATACAAAGTTTCAGTGGAAATATTGATTTGTTGACAAATGAATATTTAACGAAGAAAATGTAACACAGTCACAGTTTTGTTAATTCTTAAACTAAATTCAGATACACCACTGTTTGAAAGAACTACATGTTTCTGCTATAAAAGTAAACTGCAACAAATCTCAAGTAAAATCTTAGAAGTAATTTGTTTAACGTAATAAAACAACTAATTGTTTGTTGTAGTGTTGTTTCCTAGTTTTAATAAAGAAAAATTTTTAATGTTGTTCCTTTTCTCTAGCCTTGTTATTCAACAATACAACAAAATTTAAGCCCAAGAAAGTTGTAGAATAACATCTTTATGTAACTTATTTGATAATACATTGTTTGTTTGTATATTCCATGACATTGCGAATTCAGTAGATTTGCAGTCATACGTTCGGTGACATTGTGGATTAATTAGAACTGTAGTCCTCAGTAACATCTATGACAATATATTCCGTGAAATTGTGAATTCAGTAGAACTGTAGTCCTCAGTAACATCTTAGACAATATGTTTCGTGACATTGTGAATTCGGTAGAACTATAGTCCCATGTTTCGTGAAATTGTGAATTCAGTAGAACTGTAGTCCTCAGTAACATCTTAGACAATATGTTTCGTGACATTGTGAATTCGGTAGAACTATAGTCCCATGTTTCGTGAAATTGTGAATTCAGTAGAACTGTAGTCCTCAGTAACATCTTAGACAATATGTTCCGTGATATTGCAAATTCAGTAGAACTGTAGTTCTAGGTTCCGTGACATTGCGAATTCAGTACATCTGTAGTTCTCAGTAACATCTTAGACAACATGTTTCGCGACATTGCGAATTCAGTAGAACTGTAGTCCTCAGTAACATCTTAGACAATATGTTCCGTGATATTGCAAATTCAGTAGAACTGTAGTTCTAGGTTCCGTGACATTGCGAATTCAGTACATCTGTAGTTCTCAGTAACATCTTAGACAACATGTTCGCGACATTGCGAATTCAGTAGAACTGTAGTCCTCAGTAACATCTTAGACAATATGTTTCGCGACATTGTGAATTCAGTAGAACTATATTTCTGTGTTCTCTATGACATTGAAAATTCGGTAGATCTGTAGTCCTCAATTTGAGACTATAAAATCCCTGTCTTTTTAACTTTTTTAAACTTGAAAGTTTTCTTAGTTGATGTAATAATCGAGATAAACAATTCTGTTTATGCGTAACTCTGTTACATTTTTTCTGCAATTGTTAACAGATACTTCTGTCATCATAAAAGATTACATGAACATAAGTGTATTGTTAATAAGTGTTCTGCTCGTTTGTAGTTGTGACCTTACCCTTAGTGCGACGCAAACAGGCATACCACTCAATTAACCACATATGTTGACACTGTGTGAACAAGTCTAGACTCCGTTGTCTTTATGTCGTGCGCCAGGCGAGGAAGCAGTATCTTGAATTTTAAAGTTATTTATTACCGGTCGGAGTTCGAACCTACAATCTCCCCTTTCCAGGTCTGCGCTCCACTTCTAAGCCACTGAGACGGTCAGGTATTAATGGGACTGGTTTCAAACTATGTTGAATTGTATGTATATTTTCGTTGCTGAATTATGCTTAAGCTTTTAATTGCGGTTAATTCTATTTGAAAATAAAAATGCACTATGAGACCGTTTAACATTGCATCCGGAACTCCTCTTTAGTTTTTGAAAGTACTGACCTCAAACTTCGAGGGCCTGTTTTTGAGAAGTATAGATAAAATATGTGTTAAAGTTGCGAATGTTATAGTTTGTCAAATATACCCAGGATAACGAAAAATTTCAGCAGTATTTCTGATAAAATAACTTTTCAGCATATCCAATTACACATAAAAAATTGAAGCATCTAATTTTTAACTATTAGTTGTTGTCAGACGGATCGGTATGTTTGTGGTATTTGATGTAAATAGTTTGAATGTGTACCGATAACTCTTTGTTGCAGTGAGAGCAGGTAGGGGCATTCGTGGTTGTTCCTTGCATGATAAAAGTTCTAATTTAAATCAATTTCTTCATATTCAATTTGATACAGGTAGCTGACTAAAATCTGAAGTATGAAGAACCATGTAATATGTGCCTTTGTCATCGTGTTTGGAGTTGCAGTGGTTACGTCACTTCCAATGCAAGTTCCAGCGTACTCAAATCTTGATCCAATTGATGCTTGTCTTTTCATCTGCAACATCTGTTTTGATAACAATGTAAGTTTATTCCTTAATCATATTATGTGGAGCAAAACTACACCATTTTCTTTTTATGAAAATCTGGGTGGTTTTGACAAATCATCATATCTCTAAATTTGATAATCTTATTTTCTTGTTTGTTGTAGTTTTAATACTTTTGTCATTGTACAGCATTAAATTGTTCTTTTTTCACTTTTACAATGTATGTTTATATATTCAATGTATTGACGTATGAGGTTAAAAGGCCCAAAATCTAAATCTTTTTTCTTCATTTGGTGATATGAATTACCCTTATTTGCTTTTTACTTGATATGCAGTCTTGCCCCAATCGTAGGATTTGATATATCATTTTCCAAAGAGACTTCTTGAATTTTAAAATGAAAAAAATAAGATTGCAAAAAAAAAAAAAAAAAAATAAAAAAAAAAAAATAAATAACCGGGTCCATATCTTGGCTTTAAGATGTTTGATTTTGTTGCTGTCAGAAGTAAAATTATTGACTAGTGTATAGAAACATTAAAGAAAAATTACACCTTTTTGAAGATTTTGCAGACATATGACTTATAGCTAGAGAACGTTCTATATGTTTTAAAATCCAAAAATATCAAAATGGCCGCCCGACAGCTATCTTTGTTATTGGTCGTTGCCTCTGAGAATCAGATATATATGTTGCGATAAGTAAATTTGCTTGAAATTAGTTGATATGATGTATTGCCTAAATATTTCCTCCTCGCATGACCGAAAAACATTTAAAATATACAGTAGCTTATTCAACCTAAAAGCGCGAAAAGTGAAAAAATATATATTTAACGACAAGTATCTCTACCTTTAAAGTTACTGTGATTGTGACAGTGAATAATGCAAAACTTTCGTAGAGAATCCAATATACTTGAATTAAGATAGATATTTTAAAAATAATCTTAATTTAAGAATATCGGAATTTCTATGAAACTTTTACATAATTTACTGTCACAATCACAGTGGCTCTAACAGGAATTTAAATACATTGATTAAAAAGTTTAGACAGTTGAAACAGTAAACAGAATTGGTAATGCTGTATTGAAGATAATGCGTATAATCAGCTAAACTAAGGATAAGAAACAAGCCCGTATTATGATGTTATCAAACAGAAAATAAAAAAAAAAAACTTTTTGAAAAATGGATTTCAAATGATTGACTTTCAGATTACGTTAACGGTTTACTAAAAAAAAAACAATAATAAAATCATCTTTTACATATTTTAACATTCAAATTTTATAACAAATACTTGTACAAATCCTTTACTTAATACTTGTCACCAATGTGTCCATTTAAATGTTATCCAAGATGATACAAAGAGTTGGATAATGCGAGAGTTTTTCCCCAGAGACGAAAACTTTCTGTAGTAACGTTTAAGTCAGATAAACAATATCAACTTCAAGTTGATATGTGAATCCCACTGGAGTTATTTTCTGTAATTTACAATCATATTGATATAGCTATATTTACATAACTGTCGCATCACAGTTATTCTCATGAGTGTGTATTTAATCTATAGTAACACATAATTAATAACATTTACTGGATTTGCTTTGCATATCACGTTATAAAGCATATCATATCGCTTTGTCCTGATTTTGTTTTGCCTCACTGTTTTGTAATTGAAGTCTCCATCTTAGAAAGTCAAACCCCAAAACACTGTGTTGAACAATTGGATATAGAATCTATAATCTGGCATTTTTCTGTACTTGTTGGGCGACACTTTGGAGGTCTCGCTGGAGAGAATTAAATTTCTAGAAACGATCTAATTTAATTTGTTAATGTCCACAAAAATTATATGATATATAAGTTTTGAGAGTATAACATCCACGCATTTTTATAAGGTAAAATTAAGTTTTGAATAAAGAAAACGCAACTCACATATTTTTTTCCTTTGTAATTGTATAAAGTTAATGTAGATTATTAGATTTTTAGATTTAACCAGGGAATTAGAATCTACTTCAACCCAACACCAAAAGTCTTTTGGAACTCCAATTCAGTTACAATGCTGTTACCATAACTGGCTGGTTTCTCTCTCTCTCTCTCTCTCTCTCTCTCTCTCTCTCTCTCTCTCTCTCTCTCTCTCTCTCTCTCTCTCTCTCTCTATCTATCTCTCTCTTTTGTTATGCTTGTTAAAATAGGAAAATAGTTGTAACATCTTGATCATTAAGTTTTAGCACAAGCTGACATTACACAGTAGTTGAGAAAAACCACGGGAAAAATAGACAAACATGCATTTTTCTTGACCGGTGGTTTATTCACCACCAAAAGTAAGCATAAACAACAAATAAAGAATGGAAGATAATTAGAACACTAGGAAAACTAAACATAAACTCATCCTAAGAAGGTAGTTAGAACACAAAGAACACAAACGACAAACACACACTAACATAAAAGGTAGTTACAACACTACGAACACAGACGACAAACACACTTACATAAAAGGTAGTTAAAACACTACGAATACAAAAGACAAACACACACTTACATAATAGGTAGTGAGAACACTACGAACACAAACGACAAACGCACACTAACATAAATGGTAGTTAGAACACTACGAATACAAAAGACAAACACACACTCACACTTACATAAAAGGTAGTTAGAACACTACAAACACAAACGACAAACACACACTAACATAAAAGGTAGTTAGAACACTACGAATACAAAAGACAAACACACACTTATATAAAAGGTAATAAGAACACTACGAACACAAACGACAAACACACTAACACAAAAGGTAGTTAGAACACTACGAACACAAATGACAAACACCCACTAACTCAAAAGGTAGTTAGAACACTACGAACACAAATGACAAACACACGCTTACATAAAAGGTAGTTAGAACACTACGAACATTAAACATAAACACACACTACCATAAGAAGGTACTTACAACACTACGAACATTAATCATAAACACACATTTAACATAAGAAGATACCAAAAACACTACGAACATTAAACTTTAACACACACTACCATAAGAAGGTACCTACAACACTACGAACATTAATCATAAACACACATTTAACATAAGAAGGTACCTAATATACTTCGATCATTTAACATAAACACACACTACCATAAGAAGGAAGTACAAAACTACGAACATAAAACATGAACACACATTTAACATAAGAAGGTAGATACAACACTACTTACATTAATCATAAACACACATTTAACATAAGAAGGTACTTACAACACTACGAATATTAAACATAAACACACATTTAACATAAGAAGGTAGATACAACACTACTTACATTAATCATTAACACACATTTAACATAAGAAGGTACTTACAACACTACGAACATTAAACATAAACAAACACTACCATTATTAGGTTCTTTCAAGACTAAGAACATTAAACATAAACACACACTACCATAAGAAGGAACTTAGAACACTACGAACATTAAACATAAACACCAATTAACATAAGAAGGTACTTACAACACTACGAACATTAAACATAAACACACACAACCATAAGAAGGTACTTACAACGCTACGAACATTAAACATAAACACCGATTAACATAAGAAGGTACTTACAACACTACGAACATTAAACATAAACACACACTACCATAAGAAGGTACTTAGAACACTACGAACATTAAACATAAACACACACTACCATAAGAAGGTACTTACAACACTACGAACATTAAACATAAACACACACTACCATAAGAAGGTAGATAGAACACTACGAAAATTTTACATAAACACACATTTAACATAAGAAGTTATCTAAAACACCACGAACATTAAACATAAACACCAATTAACATAAAAAGGTACTTACAACACTACTTACATTAAACATAAACACACACAACCATAAGAAGGTACTTACAACACTACGAACATTAAAAAAAAACACACATTTAACATAAGAAGGTACTTGCAACACTACAAACATCAAACATAAACACACATTTAACATAAGAAGGTACTTACAAAACTGGAATAGTATGGTAGTTATAATAGTTCGAATGTTTGAGATAAACACACTTTTAACACATTAATCAAAACCTTGTTATTTTACAATGCATTTCAAAACCTTTTTCCACTTTGTTATTTTATATTTATCTGTTTATAACTATGTTATTTTCCATGTTTTACACAGAAATAACAGGAGTGTATTGACATCCTGAACATGTTCCTCTTATTAAAGTGAATCCCAAACGAAGAAAAATGGGATTATCACTTTGACTGCCATGCCAGCAAACCTTTCCTGCCACTCGTATGTGCAATTATCACGTTTTAGGTTACCTTTAAAACTAGAATGCTTTAACTTCGCTAAAAATTTTAAATAATAATAATAATAATAATAATTATTATTATTATTTGAAATACTTGTCTCAAAATCTTCTAAGCTATTAAAGTCTCCATCTTAGAAAGTCATACCCCAAAACATTGTGAAAAAACAATTGGATATGGAATCTAATAAGCTGACATTTTCTATTCTATCCAATATCGAGAATAGAACAAATAGCTGATTAATAGATGCATATGGCTTGTGGTTGGAACAGTTCGGAAATTGAAGACTCGCGTTACCTTGCGAAGGTTGCTGGAACCAAAATTAAAGATTAACACACATTTGAAATAGATGGTTTGAACACAAGGGAAATGCAAGATAAATTTAAATTAGGACGTGTCTGACATTTATAATAAGTGGTTCAAATATATATTTTTTCTTTTATTGATTGAGTGATTTAACTGTAATTTTATTGTGTTCATTGATGTGTTGTCTGTTGCAAAATTCTTATTTTTGTCTGATGCAATCATTTCTTTTATATACGTTATCATGTTATTGCTTGAATCTATTTGGATAATGTTATTGAATGTTTTGCCTAGTCTGTTAATTGGACACTGTTTTGATTTTGTCATCATGACACATTCAAATTCTTGAATTGACAGCCGGCTAGCTTTACTTTCGTCTTCTGTTGTCCAAACTAATTCGTAATATTTATATTTGTAGGCAAAGGTAATGATGGAATGTGCTAACAACATTTGCTTAGGGCCATACATGGGTAAAGGATATGCATATATGTGGCTTTCTAAAAATTGTCCATTCTTCGATAAGTTGGAATCATCGCAAAAAGTGGCAGATATGAAGCATTAATTGCCATATTGCAGAACAGAGAGTGACTATTCCGTTAGTTGTATTGTGTGTGTAGATATAAAAATGTAATCGCGAATAATCAATTTTTAACTTCATACTTTTCAACTTTTAAATTCGAAGAACTTAAATTTGGGTAAATTATGTAACATTAGAACATTAGAAAACACAATTAGGCCGCTACCAAAAAATAAAATGTTTCAAAATTTATAGTAATAATAGTTCAAAAACAGTTACAATCTTGCCATTGTCAAATTCCAAAACGGAAATAAAACTTAGAAAAAAATTTGAAATCACATGACAATTACAATTACAATTACATTTCATTTTTAAAAAGATAGATTAGTTTCATGAAAGTTAACTCAAATAAAGGCATTTGTATTGTTTTGTTACTTTTTGTGTTTTAATTGATTGATAATGACTTAAGAAGGTCCTGTCAAATGTTGGATAATAAGTTGTAATGTTGATTAACGTCCCATCAGCAATTTTTTTTAGCTAATTTGACGAGAGCAAATTTATTATTTTTTGAAAATTAATAAAAAAAAAAAAGTTAGTTTTTGCATATGCACGAGTTTTGTAAGTGTGTTTTATGGTTTGCCTTGTACTATCGTGCATTAATGGCGACATACGTGCTAGCTCACAGAGTAAACGATATTAATCCTTCTACAAATGTCAGTGGACATCAAATTTTAAACTTTCTTAAGGAAATAAACTTGTTTAATTAAGCAAGCATTTCTTTGTATCATTTAATTGTTTTATAAGCATTCCACTCCTAAGCCACATTAACCAGACGCAAGGTTGACAGTTGTATACAATATATTATTCTTAATGCCGAACGCCAGGCTAGAAAGCAGAATCTTTGAGTGTTAATATGAGCCAACTGGGGTTAGAACCCAACATTTCCGCTTCTGAAAAATTTTTTAAATGATAACAGCTAAAATATTAACCAAAATGCCGCTTGTCATCTCCTATTTATTAGAGGTATCTAATCAATTACTAAGATGTCTTCAATATAACTAAGTGAATTCCATTGTGAGTGACTAGACGCCCCGAGTCTTGCAGATAATTAAGCACTATAAGATAAGAAATTTATGTCTGGAAACTTTTGTAACAATTCAAAAAGTTATATCTTTTTTTACCTACAGGAATACGTCTCACTCTGCACCTTCTTTATCTAAAAGTCATTTCGGATGATATTTTCAGTCATATTACAATGACCATAAATATAATAGGTTTACAAAAGCAATTAAACCAAAACTGGCGACTCTGTATTTTTATGTATCAACTATATAATGTCAGCTGTCAATAACGTCACACATTTTATCATTGCTTTTAAACAAACTGGGGTTTAATTATGAATTCTGTAAACTTTCACAATGAATGAAATAAATATCTTGTAGAGAACTGTACTAAGGCACGTTGGCTGCTGCATTTTATCTACCTAAAGTTTTAAGCTTTTTTTTTTCATGTGTGTACACGGGTGGGAACACCCAAGATCTCTCCACAGTCTCACTAGGTTCAAAACTAATTGGGCATATTCTAATTGAGAAAAGCTCCGTCGAGGGTCGGATGTTTTTCTCCACTATCACATGACGTACAGCCTCAATAAAAGTGAAATTGGAAAGACTTCCACTTGTACCTCTGCTAAAATCTAAATTTCGACGGCAATAGCCTATTATAAGGATTTTTTTTGTCTAACACGATTTGTAGATTTGAATGCCTACCCAAGTTTGATTGATCATCAAAACCAAAAACTAACTTTTATTCAAATGAAAATATTTTTTTTAGTTTTCAAATGATATTAATGACATCTTAAAAGAAATGACAAGAAATGAGCATTCTTGAAAAATATTATATATAAATATACAATGATTAATGACTCGGATTTGAGTTATTACCCTTCTGAGTTTTTGTCTTTTAGAAAATAAACTTTATACTTGGGAACCGTTTCATTACAATTTTATACATGTACATCTGTGTTGCGTAAATGTATTGCCCCCAGAAGCTGTTAAATCACCCACAGATGATTTAAGCATTCTTTTAATTTACAGGGAGATTAAGCTTCTAAATGTGCCCCTTGTCGAGGTCAACAATCTGCCCGCCAAATTTTGCTGGATTGTAATGACTTTACACTTAGATGGGGGTACTTTTTATTTAGCATCATCGATGCAAGATATTTTTAGCAGTGTACTTGGACAAAAAATAATTTTTTAAATAAAATACAAATTAAATATTTTATCACACATCCAATGTTTTATTTATAACTTATCTGTCAAAATACAAGTTTTTATTAGTTATTCGTTTGTTTTAAAATCTTCTATTGTTTTTCGTTTGACATTAATTTAATGTGTTTAATTGTTACTCTAGAACCATTTACAGTTTTTACCACGAACAGCTGCAAAATTGCCGATGCTAATTTAAAGAAAAATTCACTTACTTACTCACTCACCCATCAAAGATTAATTCAATTTCTTAAATTTGTATAAAACAAAATTTTGGGTAACACTAAGGCAATACATGAGAAGGAAATTATGCAATAATCAATTCTAATAAAAACAGGACTGAAATTTAGTAGCATATTTAATAATTTGTGTTTGTGCAAACGGATTGTTTTTATGGAATTTTCAGATTTTAAACGGATTTTTACCTGATTTGTCTAACGAAAATGTCAAATCCGTGTTTTACAATCTTATGGGTAATCATTCTAAGCAAAGCGATTAAATTGACTATCAAGGGGAATCTTTCTTCATTCTTTTTTTCTCTTTTAATTTTCAAAGTTCAGAACTTTCGTAATTTTTTCTCATTTTTGATACTTATTTGCTGTATGACTAATGACATTGTGTTTTATTCAAAAGTAATTGGCCATAACGTAATCGTAATGTCAATGTTGCACAAACGTGTGTATTACATTTAAATTATATCAACAAGTTAATAAAAACATTTAAAATTCTTTGTGTATCGATAACCAATGACATTTTAGATAAAATTGTCAGATAACTAAAACTTTGCTGTCGACACTATTTTCCCGAAAATCAAATTAAATTTCAGATCTTGTAATGGGTTTGGAGGTCAATTCTTCAGTTCGTATTTGGTATACTTCAATAAGCAACAAATGATCTTGGAAAAATTTAACATTCAAAAAATAATTCCAATTGCAACCCTCATGTAGTTTTTGAATATAATGTTAATATAACATTATCTTTCTTTTAAAAATGATGTTTCCAAATAGGCCAAAAGAGGTCACATTTTAATATAAACTATCTTTCTTCTCAACAATCTCAACATCAAGAGATAATTCAGCAGAACTTATTTAAAATATTTGATCCTATCACGTCTCATAATTTAAGTTAATTAACATGAAATAACTTTATTTCCTTTAAGAAAAATATCAACAAAAATGTTAAAGGGATCGCGTGGTATGTCCTATATTTCACTTTGATCATAACAATATATTTGAAAGGGTTTATAATTGAATTACTTTCCAAGAGGTCTTGACCATCACTGAAAGTGAATGTAACGTTGGCTAGTTTACTTCGTTACTGAGTTTTACATCAATAGCAAAATGTCACTAACTATAAAATCAAACAGTAAATGTGTAAACCCATTACAAGGTTGAATCATCAATTGCTAAGTGTTGTTTGGCATTTCAAAATGTGAAAAAAACTATTTGTTCAGTTAATCGAAAAGTGATTTTAGATGTCAATGACCGAACTTGATTAATCGAATAGAAATTTAAATGTCATTTCCAATTAAGGGGAAATTGTTACTTTTGTGTAATAGATTTTTTGCTATAACTAAGCAGTATTGTCAATTGGACATGTTTACATTTACAATTTACATTTCGTTATTATTTCGTGACTGTATATTTTGTCATTATTGGTCTGTAATTTGACGGTTAATCAAACTACAGATATATACATTCTTTGTCAAAAAGTATAACACATCAAAAAGAAACATAACAAGTTATAAGGGAATGGGGGTACATATGTATATGTTGCTTTTGTAACCAAAAACACATCTTGATAGCTTTCATATCTATAGTTTTACACAGACAAAAAACGCTGTTTCCATTTAGGAATTTTTCAAAATACAAAGTAAAGTTTATTTTTAAACAACATTTATTAATTTATTATTATTATTATTATTATTATAATTATTATTATAGACATTTTTTAAAATACAAAGTAAAGTTTAATGTTTATTTATTTATTTATTTATCAATTGATTGATTGATTGATTTATTTTTTTTGAAATCGTTTTCTATACAAATTACAATAACCACATTTGAATTAAATTAGTTTAAAAAAAAATAATTTTTCAATTTAATTTGCAACAAATAAATTTTCTTTATAAATTGTTTTCATTTAGTTTCAGTACCACCTGAGACTCAACTTTTACATTGACTTTTAATTACGGAAATTCTTCATATATATGTGATCGTAATCCTTAAAATGTTTGTCACGTTTGTCGGATCTCTAACGTTAAATTGCTATAACCGGATTAAAAATAAACAAACTCTCTTTATCAAAGTGTTACATAGTGTTGCTTGTCATGATATTCCAATTTGTGTACCAAGTTAGGTTTCTTAAAATGATATTTTAATTGTCACAAATACATAAGTCAAGAATTTTGAAATAAAAATAAAATATAAACATGTACTAACAAAATAGGTCTTATTAGATAAAACATAATGTTATGTAGTTCTAAATAAAAATTACGCTTGTTCAATTTCATCATAATGAAATAAAGAAACACTCTTTTAGGTTCAAGTTAAAAATATTTTATTTAAGTGTTATATATAAAAACTGATATCAACATATAAATACTGATACATAATTCATATAAAATAGCTTTTACATTCAGCATAAAAGACTTAGAAGACACATCAAAAAATAATTGTACTATAATAAAACATTCAAAATAAAAAAGCGATGTTTTACAATCTGCTTAAAAACAACTTCTTCTATTGCTCATATTTAAAATACATTTTGCTAAAAAAGGTTGAATATTTATATCAGTCATTAAAACAATACATTTGTCTTCCTCGCACAAATCATTAAAATTTGTATAAAAAGTATTAATTTTACTGTACAGCTCATATCTAAAATCATCATAAAAGTTACAACTCATTGAAATGTCTTTCATCCTCAACACCACCTATATAACAAAATTTACAATTTCTTTCTAAAAATAGGCGTAGGAGACTTTGTATATCTCCCTGTTTCTACAGCTAAGTTTAAAGAAACATTTCTAAAATTTGCTAAAACTCTACGGTGGTCTCTAAAATGTACACTTTTGACATATTCACTTGTTGTTAAAAGATGTTCTTAGCTTATTTCCGTTTAAAAGACCTGTATCGTTCCACAATGAATCATACCACTCATTAAAATCTACATTCTTTAAAACTTCTTTTACATGTGCTAATCTATGTTGATTCAAAAACCTGACTTAAACATAACACCTAAATTGTACTTATTATTAAAAGCTTTATCTCATGATTCCCAACTTCTAAAATAACTTCTTTTCAAAAAACAAGTATGGATCTTTTTTGAGATATTTTTTAATTCACGATCATTTAAACAACACCAATACCGTATAACTTCTAACCTTTGTTTTGATTTTAATACTTGTTCTACTAACGATTCATAAAGTTTTGTATATATCAAAGTACGTTCCACAACACTTACAAAGCAGATAATGCTCTACTGGCAGATTTACAAACTCCTCTCACATGAAACTTCAAGTCTAAATACCCATGAAACCAAAAGCCTAAATATTTTATGTAAATGTAAAATCAATACAATGTATTTATATCACCACATTTAAAAACAAAATCTGACTGTAATACAGACGTGTTTCTGAAATGAATGTCTTTAGTTTTATCGCCATTTATAGATTATTTTCATCGAGTACACCAGGTATAAACACAATCAAGCACCAATTGTAGTTTGTTTTCAGAAGGCACAATTAGTGCTACATCATCAGTATACAACAGAGCTGATATCATATCATCGTCAACCTGAACACCATATTCTAAATTGTTAATTTCCTCTACTAAATCATTAATGAAAATAGAAAAAAGAGTTGGCGAAATTTTACAGCCTTGTTTTACACCACTACCTACTGGGAAAAAATCAGTAAGATGACCGACTGTTGACACGTACTGTACATTGTATATTGTATATTAGAGTATAGTGATTTAATAGCATGTTTATGTAATAAAAATATTGACGGTATTGAGAAAAATCCTTTGATCTTAACATATGAAATAGTCGTTAGATTTTAAAAGGATATGCCACATAATTTTTCTCGGCAATTTGTTGTAAATTATTATTTAGACATTGCATATAAATAATCAACGAGCATTGCTTCCACCTGATAAATATCTCCCTACGATGGATTCGTTGTTTCGTAAAATGGGGCTAATGTTTTAAATTTGTGCGTGTATAGGCCATTGGTTGCAAAGAAGTGGAATTGTCACCACTGTCTATCATATTGTAATTTGATTCAGTCATAACAAATACCCACAATTGGCCCAATGTTCTTACTTTTATTTATTTTTTTAACAATACTTTTTTGGTGAAAGAGTGTTTTGTCAACCATTAAAAAATCAGCTGCTTGTATTTTTGTAGAAGTTGACACCGACACTTGATTAATCTGGTATATATTCTTGATAGATTTGAGGGTTGATAAAACGCCGGCATTTCCGTTAAAAGTGCATCCGCTGATGTCAAAAGTCTCCAAGAGCAAAAATTAATTATTTCTTTTATCCTAGAAAGAATACTCTGTAAACCTGCAAAAATCTTTGTAACTAAAAACTTTAGTTTATTTACATAAAAAATTAATTAAACGGATGGTAAATTGTATATTATTTACATAAAATATAAATTGAACGGATCGTAGTTTGTAGTTAATTTACAGAAAACATAAATTAACTGGATCGTAGTTTCTAGTTTATTTAGAGAAAACATGAATTAACTGGATCGTAGTTAGTAGTTCATTTACAGAAAACATAAATTAACTGGATCGTAGTTTGTAGCTTATTAACATAAAATATAAATCAACTGGATCGTAGTTTGTAGCTTATTTACAGAAAACATGAATTAAATGGATCGTAGTTTGTAGTTTATTTACATAAAATATGAATTAACTGGATCGTAGTTTGTAGTTTATTTACAGAAAAAATGAATTAACTGGATCGTAGTTTGTAGCTTATTTACATAAAATAAAAATTAAACGGATAGTAGTTGGTATTTTATTTACATAAAATATAAATTGAACGGATCGTAGTTTGTAGTTTATTTACATAAAACATGAATTAACTGGATCGTAGTTTGTAGTTTATTTACATAACATATGAATTAAAAGGATGGTAGTTTGTAGCTCATTTACAGAAAAATGAATTTACTGGATCGTAGTTTGTAGTTTATTTACATAAAAAATAAATTGAACGGATTGTAGTTTGTTGTTTATTTACATAAAAAAATAAATTGAACGGATCGAAGTTTTTTGTTTATTTACATAAAAATGAATTAACTGGATCGTAGTTTGTAGTTAATTTACAGAAAACATGAATTAACTGGATCGTAGTTTGTAGTTTATTTACATAAAATATGAATTAACTGGATCGTAGTTTGTAGTTAATTTACAGAAAACATAAATAAAGTGGATCGTAGTTTATATAAATTTACATAAAACATTAATTAACTGGATTAGTTTGTAGTTAATTTACAGAAAATATAAATTAACTGGATCGTGGTTTTTAGTTTATTTACAAAAATATGAATTTACTGACATAAATATACACGCTTAATTCCTGTTGTAACTTTGTCAATAGCTTTCAATATAAATCGATGGATCAAAACATGGCGACTTCGTATTTCGGCTGCCAATTTTGAAGACAAATCAATAATTATGCGTGTTCCAAATGAAAGTTCAATATTTACAGCCGAGACTAAAGCAATAATGCTGCCTTTAAAATTTATCTCAAAACCGCCTCATAATAATTTTGTTTCATGTTCCGACTCTTTATCTATCCATCGAGCAATAAAATTCGGAGAATCTGACTGCTCTCTTATTCGTGAAATTCTGTAACGGCATATAACAGTCTATACGCAGTTTTAGATTTTAATAAAATAATTCACGATTTTTGCTGCCTAGCAACGTTGTAATAAAAGGCAATACCAGAGTCAACTCAGCTGTAAAAACATCATTTTTAAAGCCTATGACCTCTTGTTTAATTTCTCATACTGATTAAAATTCATTGATTCGCAAATGAATTATTGATAAATAAATTAGAAAATATAATATTAGTTATATTCAGTTTCGTCATATCAGGAGTTAACCCCTTTGTATCAGTACAAAAAGCGTTGTCAAAACCCAATATGTATTAATTTAAAACACACCCACCCTCGATTTCCTAATCACAATTCTAAAAGCAAAATAAAGACAAAGTAAAAGGAGGGGGTAGGGTTGGGGTGGGGGTAAGCACTTTCTGTCTAGCTAGCTACACCTGCCACGAAATCCAATTTCAGAATAAAAGGAACATGTAACATTGGGCCTCAAATATATCCACGATAAGTTTGGATACACCGACTTCATACTTATCGACAATACTTTGATGACGACAATAAAACTTTTTGATGGCTTTGATAAGCTTAGGCCTGCAATGTCCCTGAGTTAACAGTTTATTTGTAAGCAACTTGCTTTGTTGTACAAAGTTTCAGTAGTGAAAACATATAAACTGTGAAACAAATACACCATACGCAGGAGAAACAGGAATGTTACTGCATAGAAATGGCAACTTGGCAACTTGGCAACTTGAAAAAAATGAAGTCATCACTTTTGTCATATAGCTTCAAATTTAGCCTTTTTGTGTGTCATAAACTACGCTATATGTAGTAACAATGCTTTATGTAGTAAGAAAAGAACCCAAAATGCACGGATACGATATACATATATGAAGTGAAATTTTTCTACATAGGTAAAACGGTTCAGTTATATGTAACAGAAAGTGTAATAATCAAATATTTGATTTTAAAAAGTATGCTTTTGAACTTGTAATAACTTTGTAATTCGAGAAAACAATGGACTTTAAAATCTATTCATTATTTATTTTTTCAAAATTTCTAAAATCAATGTCGACATAATTGTGAAATAAAAAGGCTATAGACAGAAAGACAGTCTGGTGTTGTTTAAATTTAATTTTTTATATGTAGTTTTGCTTAAACGGTTGAAGAAAATAAAGCATAAATAAACAAGAGGCCCATGGGCCTTAACGCTCACCTGAGTATATGTTTAAAATTGTTTGCAAAGCGTAAAAGACAATATATAGGTACAGAAACTTTACAAGTTTTCTTAAGTTAAGAACTGCCACAAAACTTAATCAGAAATATATCCACTCACATTTCATTTATAAGTAGATAATATAATATGCATGAAGTAACTGTAATGCAATGAATAATTTCCAAATCATTTACAAATTTCAGTATACTTATGCAACTATGTCCTTGACCTTTGAACATATATGACCTTGAACCATTTATGATCGTCATGTCAATACCTACAATATTCTAATATACAAGGCTTTACAAAAAGTTAACAGTTTTCAAGATAATTAGCAATTTTTGTCTTCTTTTGCAGCTGTGACCTTGACCTTTGATCATATGGCCTCGAACCATATATCAAAATGATCATCATATCAATACCTACAATATTCTAATATTCAAGCCTATACAAAAAGTTAATAGTTTTCAAGATAATTAGCAATTTAAGTCTTCTTTTGCAGCTGTGACCTTGACCTTTCAACATATGACCTTGAACCATATATCAAAATGATCGTCATATCAATACCTACAATATTCTAATATAAATGCCTATACAAAAAGTTAAGTTTCCAAGATAATTAGCAATTTAAGTTTTCTTTTGCAGCTGTGACCTTGACCTTTGATCATATGACCTTGAACCATATATCAAAATGATTGTTGTCACAATACCTACAATATTCTATTATACATGCCTATACAAAAAGATTATAGTTTTCAAGCTAATGCACAATTTTAGTATTTATAAGCCAAAAATAACAATTCAGGGGCAACAACTCCTACATGGATTACTATATAGTTACGAAACTTGGTACCTTTTTAAATTTTGTCATACTGAACATTTTAACAATGTTTTGATTTCATATAACTCTTAATATTTGCAAGAAAATTGCCTAAAACTGCATAAATCACAAATTAGGTCATGACCTTGATTTGTGACCTTGATCCTAATTTAAAGGTCATTTCAAGAAAACGTCAAAACTGAAAACCTCATGTCATTATCTGTTCAAAAAGTCAAGTTATAACAATTTGAAGCCATTTAACGAAATTTTTTTAATTAAACGCAAAAACGCGTAACCCATTTTTCGACCAAATTTCACGAAATGAACAAACTATAGGCCTAAGACCCTAGAAAAGCCAAATATCACATCAGATTTTTCTCCCATCATCGGTTTTGGAGAAGAAGATTTTTTAAGATTTTTGGACCCCTAGGTCACCTTGACCTAGTTTTGGTAGCCATGGCAACGCTATGAACAAATCTGAATTGCACCGGCCCATATATGCTTCTGACCAAGTATCATTGAAATCTGTGCAGCAGTTTTGGAGATGTCGAAAATAGGTGTTAACGACGCACGCACGCACGCACGCACACACACACGCACAC
Source organism: Tegillarca granosa (assembly GCA_029721355.1). Taxonomy (NCBI): domain Eukaryota; kingdom Metazoa; phylum Mollusca; class Bivalvia; order Arcoida; family Arcidae; genus Tegillarca; species Tegillarca granosa. The sequence continues at coordinate 25,119,234 of CM056595.1, forward strand.
ACGCACACACGCACGCACGCACATACACACGCCGCGCCATGCCATAAGCTTACATGACCTTTCGGTCAGGTAAGCTAAAAATCAATACCAATTTAAAAATTCTAACAAAATTATAAATTCTAATATAGATTATTTAAAAAAGCATTTTCAAGAACCTAAAAATTCTCATAGATCATTTTTATCGGAGTCTGTAAACAATCCAGTACTTCCATAGAATATTGTTGACCTTTTTTTTTTTTTTTTTTTTTTTTTTTTTTTGTACCTCAACGTAGATTAATATAGATCCTTAAGAGTATGGAGGGTAAAAAGGGTCATAATTCTTTGTATGTAGATGAAATGCTAATTCATCTAACTTCTTGTATGTTGATGCTATCAAGTATTATTAATTCGTCTATATCGCATCATGACAATTTCATTTGTCCATGTCTATAATTCTATGTGTCTAAATTGCATTCTAAATAATCTTACTGTTAACATTTATTAGTTCATTTCACGAACTCATATCGTTATTTGTTTATGTTCTTAAATACAAGTTTCAAGTCATTGTTGTATTCGTTCATATCACCTACGGGTATCGTTATTTTTCGTGGTTGTAACTCGCATTCCAATTATGTTAACAGTAAACAAATGAATTAAGTGCTTCATTATGACAACAGAGGGCGCGTCGAACTCTACAATAAATTCTCCCGTGTAAAAATCCCCGATATTTATCGGTTAGTTTGACACATCTGGAAGTATTCGAAAAGGCCGCATTTAGGCTAGTACATCATTGTATGATTATAAGTAGTTTCATGGAAAGTAATTTAATAGATCTACAAACCCATCTAAATTTCCAAAGTGTGGCTTCCTGATTTTGTTTCGCTTATTAGTATTACAAACCAGAAGTAAAGTTTTTAATTCTATTATTAAAATATATCATTTGGATAAGTTTTATTAAATATTTAGATAAATAATTGTAAAGTCAAAATTGTTATTTAAAATTTCAAACATATAAAGTTACTAGTTTTCTTTATTATTATTTTAAGAAAAATTTGGTTAAGCAATTTGTTTTTACAAAAATTAACTTCGACACGGTATGGAAATTGAGTGTTATGAATTATTAAATCATTAAACAGAAAACATTATAAAACTGTTTAAGTAGTATTTTCAGTCGTCAATTAACATAACGCTTATCGACAATTCCCTTTGAGTAGTATTCCTACTTTGTTTAATTATATCGGATTATATATATGACCACGTGTTATCCGGAACAGTTACATTTTCAATGATTTCTTAATGATCTTAAAAACGAAAAAGCAAATTACACGCAAAGATTCAACTAAACCTCAAGGTCAATTAAACACACACACACAAACACTCGCATAAGACAAACACACACAAACACTAACACACACACACATACATAAATACACACACACAAACACATGCATAAGACACACACACACGAACACACACACATACACACACTTTCACACTCACACACACGCATATTATGGAACAGCTTCAACGTTATTATTTGTTTATATTTTGTAAAATATGCAAAATACACCTTTCTCACATCTATCTGAATTTCAATGATATACCCTTTTATATACAAAAAACAAACATACACACACATACTGACTTTTCACATCATTATGTTCTATACATTGTTTTAAGTGAAACTGAAATTGTTATACGCTTGTATTTCCTCCTATGTAAAAGCGGAGATGGGCATTATTTGTGATGGTCGAGTTGTTGCTGTACCTTAGAAATTGTTTTCCCGGTTAGTTTGGAATGCAGAGTTCCCGGGATTCATGACTCTACATTATTACCTCTACCTACAGGCATGTGTATGATACGCAGTCTATATACATCATAGTAACTCTTCTCTCTTATATATAGTATGCGATAATAACAACGAAACGGTCAAAATTAAGCAAATATATAATTAAAGGGAGGTAAGTTAGCATGCTATTAATAATCCCCCTTTAATAGTATTTTATTTCAAAAAATGTCTAAGACACCATTTCTTAGTAGAAATGTTCATGTATATAAACAGGTTGAGTGATCTTGTTAGATGCTAACGAAAGCAGTTATCGGTCATGAATAACTAAAAGAATTTCGTATTCATATTAGTGACAGCTACCTTACTGTACAAAAACCACTGCTGTAGCTAAGTTGGTAGAGTGCTTGCTCCGAAAGTCGAACCCCGACCGCGTCTAACCTGAGACTTACTAAGTAGATAGTGGCTGTTTTTTCGCCAAACACTTGGCATTACGAAATGAAAGTCACGGTTCTTTCGGATGGGAACTTAAAACAAAAGAGGTCCCGTGTCACGGTAGGCGTGGCACGATAAAGAACCCTGCGTATAATGTCATTAGCGCAACACACATGCAAAATTTCTGCACTTTCGCCTAAAGCTGGCGACATCTCGATATAAGTGGAATGTTCTTGACTCTGGGACGTTAAACACATTACTCAATCCAACTCTTACTGTACTACATTTCTTTATTACTCAATAAAATTAATGCGATTTAGATCTAAAACTTCTACATATTTCGTATTATATTAAAAAAATCCCATCTTAACATTAAAAATCTTTCATATTCTCCATATTCCTAAATGTATATATAACTTGACATTTCCTAGTTTTCCGCGCCATAAATGCAGAAAACTTTTATGGCTCAACAAGTATTCTATTAGACATCAATTGTCAAAATTTCATTTTATACAAAAGGAAAAAGTTTTATGCAAGTATTCAGACTATTATATGAATTGATAAATTCTTTGTCGAGGGCGTCAAATTAAATCATTGCAAATTAACTTTTATAGAAATATTGTTTTGATATTAAATATTTATAGATTAAGGCGGCTGTTTTATTCACTATGAAGGTCGACTGAAATGTACATTTGACATTGCAAAGCAATAAATAGATTTAAAATATATATGATTAAGTATATTTTCAAAGTATACTCCTTCGAAAGTGTAGTATAAATGTAATTTTTCATTGCAGAGTGACGAAATTTACCGCAGATAAAACATACTATACATCATCCATGACTTGTACAATTCTTATAAATGGTTATAGTATGGAACTCGAGTGTTTTGGGTTATTAAATTATTAAACAAAAAAAAATTAAAATGTTTAGTCTAATTTTCAGAGGTATCACGCCTGAGTAACGCAGTTAACGGCAATTGAACGTAATTTTCTTCAACTCTAAATTGTTTTTATTGAATCAATCGACACGGTATGAAAATTGAGTGTTATGAATTATTAAATCATTAAACAAAAAACATTTTAAAACTGTATAAGTATTATTTTCAGTCGTCAATTAACATAACGCTTATCGACAATTCCCTTTGAGTAGTATTCCTACTTTGTTTAATTATATCGGATTATATACAGGACCACGTGTTATCCTGAACAGTTACATTTTCAATGATTTCTTAATGATCTTAAAAACGAAAAAGCAAATTACACGCAAAGATTCAACTAAACTTCCAGGTCAATTTAACACACACACACACACAAACACTCGCATCAGACAAACACACACATACATACATAAATACACACACACAAACACGTGCATAAGATACACGCACACGAACACACACACATACACACACTTTCACACTCAGACACAGGCATATTATGGAACAGCTTGAACGTTATTATTTGTTTATATTTTGTAAAATATACAAAATACACCTTTCTCACATCTATCTGAATTTTAATGATATACCCTTTTATATACATAAAACAAACATACACACACATACTGACTTTTCACATCATTATGTTCTAAACATTGTTTTAAGTGAAACTGAAATTGTTATACGCTTGTATTTCCTCCTATGTAAAAGAGGAGATTGGCATTATTTGTGTTGGTCGAGTTGTTGCTGTACCTTAGAAATTGTTTTCCCGGTGAGTTTGGAATGCAGAGTTCCCGGGATTCATGACTCTATATTATTACTTCTACCTACAGGCATGTGTATGATACGCAGTCTATATACATCATAGTAACTCTTCTCTCTTATATATAGTATGCGATAATAACAACGAAACGGTCAAAATTAAGCAAATATATAATTAAAGGGAGGTAAGTTAGTATGCTATAGATAATCCCCCTTTAATAATATTTTATTTGAAAAAAAATGTCTAAGACACCACTTCTTAGTAGAAATGTTCATGTATATAAATAGGTTGAGTGATCTTGTTAGATGCTAACGAAGCAGTTACCGGTCATGAATAACTAAAAGAATTTCGTATTCATATTAGGGACAGCTACCTTACTGTACTAAACCACTGCGGTAGCTAAGCTGGTAGAATGCTTGCTCCGAAAGTGGGAGGACGTGTGTTCAAACCCCGAACGCATCTAACCTGAGACTTACTAAGTGGATAGTGGCTTTTCTTTCGCCAAACACTTGGCATTACGAAATGAAAGTCACGGTTCTTTCGGATGGGAACTTAAAACAAAAGAGGTCCCGTGTCACGGTAGGCGTGGCACGATAAAGAACCCTGCGTATAATGTCATTAGCGCAACACACATGCAAAATTTCTGCACTTTCGCCTAAAGCTGGCGACATCTCGATATAAGTGGAATATTCATGGTTATAGTATGGAACTCGAGTGTTGTGGGTTATTACATTATTAAACAAAAAAATTAAAATGTTAAGTCTAATTTTCAGAGGTATCACGCCTGAGTAACGCAGTTAACGGCAATTGAACGTTATATACTTCAACCCTAAATTGTTTTTATTGAATCAATCGACACGGTATGAAAATTGAGTGTTATGAATTATTAAATCATTAAACAGAAAACATTATAAAACTGTATAAGTAATATTTTCAGTCGTCAATTAACATAACGCATATCGACAATTCCCTTTGAGTAGTATTCCTACTTTGTTTAATTATATCGGATTATATACATGGCCACGTGTTATCCTGAACAGTTACATTTTCAATGATTTCTTAATGATCTTAAAAACGAAAAAGCAAATTACACGCAAAGATTCAACTAAACCTCCAGGTCAATTTAACACACACACACACACACACAAACACTCGCATAAGACAAACAAACACAAACACAAACACACACACACATACATAAATACACACACACAAACACACGCATAATACACACACACGAACACACACACACACACACACAGAAGTCCATGAAATACTCATCATTAAAAATCTTTTAAAATGCATTTATAACTTCACATTTCCAAGCTTTCCGCGCAATAACTGCAGAAAACTTTTATGGCTCAACAAGTATTCTATTAGACATCAATTGTCAAAATTCATTTTATACAAAAGGAAATAGTTTTATGAAAGTATTTAGACTATTATCTGAATTGATAAATTCTTTGTCGAGGGCGTCAAATCATTACAAATTAACTTTTATAGAAATATTGTTTTGATATTAAATATTTATAGATTAAGGCGGCTGTTTTATTCACTATGAAGGTCGACTGAAATGTACATTTGACATTGCAAAGCAATAAATAGATTCAAAATACATATGATTAAGTATATTTTCAAAGTATACTCCTTCGAAAGTGTAGTATAAATGTAATTTTTCATTGCAGAGTGACGAAATTTACCGCAGATAAAACATACTATACATCATCCATGACTTGTACAATTCTTATAAATGGTTACAGTATGGAACTCGAGTGTTGTGGGTTATTAAATTATTAAACAAAAAAATTAAAATGTTTAGCCTAAAAAATTGTTTTCATTTAATCAATCGACACAGTATAAAAACAGAAAACATTATTTAACTGTAGAAGTATTATTTTCAGTCAACAATCAATCTTCCAAATCATGAAATGAAACTCCGCGTAAAAGATGAGCTAAAGAAATATCCTCCCATTCTGCATCAGAGGACGGGGACTTTCAAGAAGTCTACAAAAAGAAAACGAGTCGGAGAAGGAGAGAACTCCAGACAAGATAAAGGGGTCCCACCAGCTCCCCTCCTATTTATTAGCATACTGACAAATTTCAGTGAGCAAGGCAAGATCATTCTGAAAACAATGGCTCACTCTTTTATTAACTATGAAATTAACCAGCAAATTAAAGGGCAAAAATACCGACTGGAAACTACCCCCTCAAAAAGGGATGATAGTCAAGACCTCTAATACGGCCATATCTAGGAACCTGATCAAACAGGAATATCTTGGCGAAATCTCCATTAAAACAAAACTGCTTAAGGAACCCAAAAGAACTTTCGGAGTAGTCAAAGGGATCGAACTCAATGAAACTCCTGATGAAATCATGCATTCTATTCTTGGTGACGACAAAAATAACGTTATGCCTTCTCAAGCCCTAAGGTTCAATAATAAAGATCGTACCCTATCCAAGTCAATTCGTCTTGCCTTCGACAATGAAGAGTTACCTCCTTTTATCTACAAAATTTAACTTTCTCACTCTATTTTGTTATAACTGCCAAAAACAAGGGCATAAAACGTATAAATGTCAGAATAAGACCAAATGCTCTCATTGTGCAGGCAACCACAGATTCGAAAACTGCAATAAACGCTCAAATAAACCTGTATGCACTAACTGGACTGGGTCGCACGGTCCCACCAGCAAGGACTGTCCCATGACCCGCAAACCAACCGATACAGGACCATCTACAACTCAAAACTCTGTCACCACTAAAATAAACAACAACCGCCAGCCTACCACCCGCTCATATCCGGACAATAATAAACAAACATCGACTCCTAAAAACCGGCCAGTCAATATTAAAAACGACAAAATAAAACCAAACAATCTCAAGCCAGTCAAGACCTTTTTTCGCAATGTAGTCAATATTCGGCTCACCCGGTCACACAGCCTAGTCAACGGCCAGTCAAGAACAGCAAATTGAACTCCCATCTAGCAGCGACACTACAGTCGCAGAATCCACCAGAGTTCAGCAACTCGAAAGTTAAATAATCCCTCTCGAGACTTTTATATTCACACTTATATCACAACTTCAAAAAATAATAAGGTCACTTAAAAAACAATCAACTAAATACAAGCATTTCCTATAAACACCCACCCCACTAACATGTCATTATCTTTCAATGGAATGCTGGGAGGGGGGGGGGGTTAGCACCGAAACTTAGTGAATTGAAACATATTGTTGATCAGCTTAAACCAGACATGTTGATCATTCAAGAATACTCTACAAAAGTCAATTATAATAAAATACGTAAAATCTCCGCCTTTGATTAAACCCACTAACCGCCTAGCCACTTACATAAAAAACGAAATTCAATATCAAGAAAATCAAATCGATCAAAATTTACCTGTTCAAAGTATTGATCTTTATTTTAAAAATAATCAAATTATCTTTAAATAATATTATCTTTCACTAAAATTAGATCAAGATCAATACTTTACGCTCTATTAATTTCAACAATGCAAACTCTGTCATCCTTGGCGACTTCAACGTCCACAATCCCACGTGGGCGACAAAAAAGTCTGCCTTAAAGGATGAATTACTGAAGAGTGGCTAGACGATAATGATTTAATCATTCATAACAATAGGGAACCCACGCGTAAAGTAAGAAATTCATCTACTTCTTGAATCGATTTAGCTTTAAGTACGTCGGATATAGCCAACAAAATTTAATTTCAAACTTTTAATAATCTAATGGGGTCGGACCACGTTCCCATTATTATAAAAATTTTAAAAAAGAAAAAAAAAATAGAAAAAATGGAACAGAAATTCCATCCTAAATGGATTTATATCAAAGCCGACTTGGCAAAATTCTATCAGTTGTGCGAGGAGATCGATCCCGCGACCATTAAAAATTCAGATCTAAATATTCTATGATAATCTACAAAATAAAATTAATGAGATCGCCCGCACAACTATCCCCAGAACCAGCGGCAAAACAAAAACGTTTAAAAATAATCCCTGGTGGAACACGGAGTGCGATGAAGCAAGACGGGGGAAAAAACCCGACTTTATAATAAATTTCGGAGAACTAGCAGCGAGACTGGCTTAATAATTTCAAAGCAGCTCACGTTAGACTAAAAGTAATAATTAATAAAACTAAAGAAAAGCACTGGCATGATTACTGCGACACTCCGAATGATCATCCAGATACGCGTAAAGTTTGGCAAAAATAAAAGCAATGAAAAATAACTCACAGTGAGCTATACCGGTTATCAATGGAGCTACAAGCGCCTTAGACAAAGCTTAGACCGACAGCCTTCTTACGGACTTAAACTTGTCGACAAATCGGGTTTTACGTATAGTTGCACATAAATTACAACAACTTGATACACGCGAATGGAAAAACGAACTAGATAATAGTAGCAAACTACGAACCTACAAGCATTACAAAAACACACCGTACACTGAATATTTTGTTAAAGCTGACATTCCACGTACACACAGAAGGGTTGTGGCCATCTTTGGAACGTTACCACTCGCCATCAAAACTGGGCGATACTCCAGGCCGCCCATACCACTATCCGATAGGTTGTGTAAATTTTGTGATATGTCTTCTGTGGAAGATGAGAAGCTTTTTTTTATTTTTATGTCCTATTTATTCAGATTTACGTTTTACACTTTTACAGAAAGCGAACATGTATATTGAAAATTTTAGTAGTTTTACTTTTGATGACAGTTTTAATGTTTTATTAAATCATGGCCCCATACAACCTTTTTTAGCTCAATATATGTATCAGTGTTTTAACAGAAGAAAAAAGTTTATATGATTTTATGCTATGTAATGATTCTTAATGTATATATTGTGTTGTATAGTGTCTCATAAGTCAATTTTATGGCTGGATTTAATCATGTATATTTTACTGTAATTTATGTACATGTATATGTAAAAAATATTACGGTATGATTATATGTGACACTTTAATAAACTTATTATCATTATTATTATTATTATTATATTTTAGCGGAGTCCTTTGCGCATGCCAGCTCCAACAATAACCTTAATCCAGACTTCGCGCAAAACAAAAACAAATTAAATCGGCAAAATTTAGATAATAAGAAAGAATTAAACTTAAACAAAAATGAGCAGATTAATTTGAATTTTTCAATGGCAGAATTCAGGTCAGTGCATTACAATAAAAAGAAATCGTCACCCGGTGACGACAAAATTTCTTATGAAATAATCAAACACATGCCTCTGTGCACCCACCAGTTAATTCTTGACCTCATCAACACGTCTTGGGATACCGGCATACTACCGGACAAATGGAAGGTCGCCATTGTGGTACCTATCCCGAAGCCGGACAAGCCATTATCGGAACCCTCCTCTTACAGACCAATCTCACTTACACCAACCATATGCAAACTAATCAAAGCGGCTTTAGAAAATCCAGATCCACGTTACTGGGCTAGGACCGCCCCCTTGGAGGACAGCCTCTCGGTTAACAGCACGTTAGAAGATTGCCTCACCTACAAGCAATATTACAGAAATTGGAAGCCCGGCACCGAGCCGTATGGCTCTAGAGTAAAAAAGAAAGACTATCCGAATTAGGCTTAAACAAACTTAAATCTATAAAAAACGAACCTACACCTAAGCCTCCCTTGTTGTACCTTGATGTTAGTACCAACCTCAATCTCTAAAAAAATATCCGACGGCGGGCCACTTGGCACTAGCACAAGAATCCATTGATTCAGAATACGACCAGCAGAACAAAATCTATACTGATGGCTCCAAAGAACCCGAGTCTGGGAAAACCAGTTTCGTGTTCACATTCCTCATATAGACAAAATTTTTGCTGCAAAAACCTCTGACCACCTGTCAATTTATACGACTGAAATGATAGCGATCAGAGAGGCCTTACTGTTGAGCCGCGAGCACCAAATCGCAAATCCAGTAATACTCACTGACTCGCTCTCATCAATGAAGTCAATAAATACAGGCAGGTCAAGCAGACCTGAAATTCTACAACAAATAAGATACCTGGCGGTCAAACTCCATGCCGCTATTGCCTGGATCCCCTCGCATGTTGGTATGCATGGCAACGAAGTCGCAGTTCTTAACAAACCCGTCCCAACTTTATAGTTGGCCCCCAATGAGCTCTTTTCACTAATAAATAAATCTATCAGGGGCGAATGGGCTCAAGAACTTAGCACCTCTGCTAGATCATGGATTAAAAACATTGAGATTAAACCCACCAGAACCACTGTTCTTTACCACCCTGTTCGCATCCTGGACCGCGCAATTACAAGACTACGTATTGGTGTCACCATGCTACATGGTTACACCCACAGTCAACATATTAAAAATGCGGTCCGGCTCGTAGCTACTGCGGTCAACCGGAAACTATTGAACACGTTCTCCTGCTATTCCTCGAATTTCTCACAGAAAGACGGACGCTAGCTAAACAAGTCGGGTATTCGAACCTTACACTTAAAGGGCTACTGAATCCTGCCGCCAGGTGTCTTAAATCCACACACCATCATTTAGCAAATTATCTACAGAACATATAGTATTTTTCGAAAATCTAGCTCCCTAGTACATTCCTTCCTCTACCACTAACTTTCACCAGCAACGGTTCAAAGTTCACATCCCTGGGACCAATTGTCCCCCTGCTCGAGCGTTAATGGATAGCAACTAAGATCCTAGCTGGTAAACACAACCAAATCACTCACTATTATTTCTGGAACTTTCGGTGTAATTCACACACCCGCTGCGGCACGGTCAGGCCTCAACTATTCTGCGATTTATTTATTTATTTATTTATTTATTTATTTATTTATTTATTTATTTAATTTTCTAACCTTCCACCTTTTCGGCGCATTAACCATACCTACTCAGGGTCTGGACTGCGGCCATGGCTATAATGCGCACAGTTAAGACTTGAGTAGGGTCTAAATTTCTATCTTTGTCTTGTCTTATATGTGTTTTTTATTTTTCGGGTACTCGCTTTAATTTCAATCTATCGGAGCACCTGCTCGCCAACCTCATAAGCTATCCTTTACAGCGTTCTATCTCTATTCGGCCGCCCTCATTAGCGTCACCCACCCACTCTATCTTTCCTTTGGCCGCCTTACTATAAGACCAGCCAATTATCACACATGCAGTACCACTCGGGATACCACAAAGTATCATAAGTTAATCAATATCCTGGTGAGCTACTGTACTGTGTGATTAATAAATAAATAAACTGTACTACACAGTATTTCCTATCTTTTGTTGTTAGTTCTGTGAGCATATGTCTGACTGTGTCTGAATGTGTGGGTCTTTCGGTAGAGACGTTAAACCATTGGTCCCGTGTACCCGGCCGTCTGACGGGGCACGAAAAAGATCCCCTATGTTTTTTGAATACAGAGTAGGCGTTTACACCGGCAAAGAGCCCACTCCCTTTCATAAAAAACGACATCCATTTTCGACTCCCCTTTATTAAAGCTCCTCATTCGACCACAGGCTTCAAATAACCCCACCCAATTTAACATTTTAATAAAATTAATGCGATTTAGATCTAATATTTCTACATATTTCATATTATGTTAAAACACACCCGTCTTATCATTAAAAATCTTTCAAAATGCGTATTTAACCTGACATTTCCACGTTTTCCGCGCCATAACTGCAGAAAACTTTAACCGCTCAACAAGAATTCGTATAGAGTTTACCTATCAATTTTCAAAAATTCAGTTTATACATTACGATAAAAAGTAAAAACTTAAAACCCTTTGTCATTATCTGTTTAAAAAGTCAAGTTGTATTAATTTCAAGCCATTTTACGAAAGTCTTAAATTAAACGCAAAAATGCGTAACCCATTTTTCCACCTAATTTTACAAAATGAACAATCAAATGGCTTTAGACCATAAAGAAGTCAAATATCACATCAGATTTATTTTCCTATTATCGATTTTGAAGAAAAAGATTTTTTAAAGACTTTTACACCCCTAGGTCACCTAGACCTTAGTTTTGTAGCCATCGCAACGCCAAGACCAAATCTCAATTGCACCGGCCCTTCTGACAAGTATCATTGAATTCTGTCCTGCAGTTTCGGAGAAGTCGAAAATATGTGTTTACGAAGCACGCACGTACCTATATACGCACGCTGCGCTATGCCATAAGCTCACATGACCTGTGGTAAGTGAGCTAAAATTCATAAAATAAAATTTTAAATCAAGTTTCCACGTTTTATACATGTACTTCTGCTAAATAACGAAACCATTTCTGTTTTTTACCACTGGATGTAAACTTATTTATATAGTCAGTGCAAAATAATTTTCCTTACTATTTGTCACTGTCAAAAATCTTGAGTTTTTTTCATCATTTGTCTCAGTTTGTTTTTTATTGCGTTTATGTGTGTGTGTGTGTGTGTGTGTGTGTGTGTGTGTGTGTGCGTGTGTGTGTGTGTTGTTCTTTATTAATCTGCTTATGGCTAATTTCTTATAATTCCGACACAACTTTATATTATTCATTTTGAACACATCAACCAGTCTGCTAAAATAATTAAGATGATCCTATATAAAAGGATTAACATTACGAATTTTAAGACATTTTGGGAATTTATTACTATTAATGAACGTATATTAACATGTTTTATACTTGTTTATGTAGCGTTTCGGATTCAGAAGTGACATCTATCAATTTGTTTTATCCTTCTACTGATAAATTTATCTCAATGATATTTCGATAAAACTTGGTGCTAAATTTTCCGGCTTTTGTTCGATATAAATGAATAAATGAATATTGATGAAAAAGCAGTATATAGATGAAAATTACTAGTTACTAAATACATCAAAATAAAAGCAGACGATACCAGTGTCGCCGCCAAAACGATATAAGATATTTAACATGATGGTAAATCCATACTGCTATTATAATTGAGATATATAATGTTCTTTAATCATGATTTACAAAAGCAATTTATTAGCAGACGACAATGAAAAATTTAAGACAATTATTTATTGGAAGGGGAATAACATAGTTATTAGTTTTTCCCGTTTTAGAGCCGGCATGTCACACTACGTTTCTTAATATATTTTGCTTTTTTTGTATGATGATCAAATATTTCATTTTTATAATAATAATAAGAAGAAGAAGAAGAAGAAGAAGAAACAACTTTACGAAACAAAAATAAAAATATTATGATGCCATATGCTACCTCTAAATTGTATAATTTTTATAAGAATTAAAAGTAGCACAAAACAATTCCTAACTTTTAGTCTCCTAAACTCTGAAATAAAAATTATGTAATACATTGTGGTTAATTGCCAGTGAAAATTAATGAAACTGAAAAATAACGATTTAAGCTATATTTTAAATAGATAAAAATAGTATGATATATGATATATCGTAATATTTTAAACTGCCATCAGTGCCATGTGTCATGTGCTACTACTGAAATGTATAATTTCATAAATGCCACAACAAAAGTTTCGAGTTCTATGAAATTAATAAATAAATAAAATGAATAAATATAGATAAAATTTAAAAGAAGCTCAATACTATTACATGTATATCAACTTAATGCTCTAAAAATTATTGTGAAGGCTAATTATGTAAGTAAATAAAACACGCATATGGTACTGAAGGCAGTTTAGAATATTTCGATATATCATATGTACCATCCTATTATATATATATAGCCTGTACGAAATGTTTTAAAATTTCTAAAAAATGATGTTATATTATAAAAAGTATAATCAAAAATTATATATTTTGCTGCTTATAATTAGAAGAACTTATAAAACCGTCAATTTTTGTCAAAACATAAAAAATTAATCCCGATTATGGTTTATATTAATGTGATTTATTTTTATTATTTATCCCACAAGGATACTGGTGACATCGACATCTTTAACAGACAATGTATGGGCAAATGTAAACGTCATGTTTGTTTGATAAAATGTTTGACCGTTATCAAAAGATATCTTGAATGGGACTGTCTGAAAAGAAGGAATGGTCCGTTCAGGAGATTTGCATGTTATCATGTGGTTATACACATATGATCCTTTAGCAACCACATCACCAAATTTACATATTATATTTTTACAAATGGAAGATTCAAAATGTCTTCCAAAAATGCGTACTTTTGTTCCCCCGTAAATAGATCCCTCTGGTGGGAAAATTGAAGTAAACACTGGCCTACTAGTGAAACTTGCAGCAGTTTGACAAGCTTCCATTTTCATATTCCTTATAAAAATGTCCCAAGCATTTCCCCATTTTAAAAACGCGTCGACTTTTTCACTCTTTGACATAGCACTATATGCTAACGAGTTATTCGCTAATTGTTTCATATCAGCAAGATTCAACCCCCAGGCCATAAATGCTTCATACCAGTCGACAGTAAACTCATCATAACCAAATGTTGCTGGATCATCTGATCCGAGAACAACAGGAACGCCATAGCGGAGATACGTCACAGCTGGATGGTGTCTCTGATCTGCGACATATCCCAGCATCATGTTGCTTACTGGGTTAGCCTCTAAAGCAATTTTGCGATGTTTTAGAACATCTAACAGGTAAGGGTGCTTAATAAAACCTAAACCATGACCTAGTCTTTTTGGGCCTAAAACTATAGCGTCATAGATATTTTCTAGAGTTGACATTGGGTCATCTGAATGAAGTGAGGACAAGAGATCCTCTGGCCAATTAGTTTCTGCTGCATGGAAAAGGTAGGGTATATGTTTATTCTGGGCTACCATCTCAGAGAAAACGTCCATGAAATAAATAAGAGAGTATCCACGGTCTTCTTCTCCAACCATGTCATAACCCGCGATTAAATTGGGATATGTATTATGCAAACGTACAGCACGCAGCATATCGTCTTGTAACGCCTGTTTAGATTCTCCCCGCCAACTATTTATGATACGTTTGTATCCAATGAAGTTGGGATTTTCTTTATGGAAATTCTGAACTTCTTTTGAAATAATTTGCAATTCCATTCCACCATCCTCGTCGTCAATGTAATGCTTTCCATGATAAGAGCTATACAAAGGATCCGTTTCTAGTCTATAGATCTTTTTATATGCCGAAACTTTTGTTTCTAAATATTGGACGTTTTCGTCTAGAGCAGCTTGCAACATTTCCCGCATGTATACTCTTGTTATATTCTCAAGGTTGATCAAGCTTGAACCCGCTAAACCAAACAAGGGACTAATCACTTGCCATCTTAGTTTGCTGTCGGTTGGCGTGTTTAAAGCTGTCTCGTCCATAATATTTAACATTGTTATATTTTGAAGCAATCTTTCTTTGGTATAGTAACCTTCGTTAACCTTGACATTAAGCCATCCATCTGGTGGATTTACAAAAAAGTCTAACTTCCCGCTGTCATGGCCTGTAGTTTTTACGTATAAATGCTCATACACCGTACTCTTCATTATGATGTCTAGCATTTTCGATTTGCTCAATACATGATCTGAAAAAAATAGAAGATTCTGAAAAATATATTTCATTTTTAATTTCCATCTAGTTTGGATCTAAATTATGTAACAAGTCTCTCCCAGATTTGACAGCTAGGCAGAACTGAATGATGCAAAACTTGAATGTTTTAGGGTAATCAGTAGTTCGGCGCGAGTAAAATTCGCTTTAAGAGAGTTATTTTACCGTTATAAAGATTCAGGCTTAATTACTTTTGAATTATAGGTAACGTTTGTAGAGTGTTTTCCTCAACCAGGTACCAAGACGGACGAGTGCATAAAAAATCTATCTGCACTTTAAAGTATTAACTGTAGACAAAAACTCATTCAAGATGTATGCGCTAACCGGTTATATGCACGAGAATTTATTCTAAGGATTTAAATTTTTAAATTGTTGTTGGACATGAAAATAATGTTTTATGGTCCATAATGTTGTAATGTTACAGTGAATCTGAACCAATGATCCATAAACAGCAAGTTAAAGGATGAGTCTCAATAAGCCGAGCGATTCGCCTAAAGAAAAAATGCCAAGAAACAAGGTTACACCTTTGGGAGACCTAAATATCTCAGCATCAACTAGAGGCCTTATGAAAATTAATTTCAGCCTAACGTGCCTATATAAAACATAACATAATAAAACCATTTCAAAATTGTTACTAGGCATTAAGGGGTAGTGCGTTTTATCTTTATCCCCAAATTTCAATGCCAGCGCATCCCTCTCCATCAACAAAAATTTGCAAAACAGAAGATAAAATATAGAAGTTTTGGTAGTCAAAATATCTTTGATGGAGAGGAATGCGCTCTGTGTATTAATTAAAAACACGGTTATTTCCATCAAAATTTTCGTATTTGTATGGAAGTATACGAAATGCAGTATTCTGAAATATATGTTTAAACACATAATGAAATGTTTTATTAAACTTTAAATAGTGAAAACCGTTTCGTTTTTGGTACTCTCTTTTGGATGTTTAAAGTGTAAAAATTATTGTAACAAGTTTAAAATTTTGAAATCTATAGGCGGATGCTCGGCCTATTGAGAACCTTTTATTTACTCTAACTGTTTGACTTTTTGTGACATTCCTTGTTGTTTTGTTTTATAATTCATTCATTTCCATTTCACAAAAAACACACAATGATTAATTCAATGATTTTTTGGCTAATATATTTTATAGCCAATAATTTCTTTATGTCTAAATATAAGATACGTTTTATCGACACCATAATTGAGAGTTCTGTATATACTACTTATAAGGACCACCCATAGGGTCTAAGAAATGCGAACGTTATCTACAGTAGTAACATGTTTTACTACAACAGGTGGTTTTTATGTAGAGAAATTCGATTTAGGAGTTTTTCCGTGTAGACATTCTGCCTTATGTAGAATGGTCACTATAGATTTTGTGAAAAAACAAGGTTTATATAAAGGTTTAACTGTTAAGACAGGTGTTTTAATATGGATATGTAGAAGGTTGTGAAGGCGGAATGTGACGGTACATATTGTCGCCCCGACGACAATATGTACCTTTACTGACTGTACATATTGAAGCCCCTGTACATATTGTCGCCTACCTAATATGGTTTATATTATCGTAGATGATGATGATGATGATTATAATGATATTTGAATATTCACAAAAAGACAAATCGAAAAAAAAATTTGTTAAAATACGGTAAGATACTGAAACTAAACTTATGTACTGGTTATATATGTGCTTCCATTAACCCCGAAGCTCAAGCTCTCTCTCTCTCTCTCTCTCTCTCTCTCTCTCTCTCTCTCTCTCTCTCTCTCTCTCTCTCTCAACTTTATTCAAATGCTTTAATTCCTGCAAATATTTAGGGCTTTTACGAAATAGCCATTGCCCCCTGAATGTAAAGTGTCAAAATGACTTTATTCAATATGTTATCCTGCAAAAAATAGAGAGAGGACCTGGTCGGTTGCTTATTAATCATAGCTTTTCTTGAACATTTAATAAGTAAACGTTATTTATTCAACATCCGAATTTATTGTTTATTTGTATAAAATCCAACGAAAAAATAGATAACAATCATTTAACAAACATACTGATTGTTTATACCGATTTTTTTTCTGGCAATGTATGTTTAATTTTTATTTTTAAATGCATGTCCCAACAGCATAAATTTACCACACATAATAACTTAATTTTTTTATGTAGATGGAAAGAAAAGGATTTGGGCCTGGAAAAGCTTTCATTCTTCCAAAATTTTGAAACATCAATTTGTAACCTTCAATTTTCAGAGACATTTTTAAAGATGGTATTAAAATACTACATAAATTAAAATGTTTGCCAGTGATCTTGATAAGTCAAGGTCATCAACAAATCGCCTTTTTCATTTAAACGTTCAAACTAATAGATAAGTAGCTCTTTTATATGTTTGTTCCATTTTTCTTCTCCTACGCCAGTTAATCATCAATCAAAAATTTATGATGAAAAAGGTACAAATGTTCAAGACACATATTGTCACCTGCATCAAAATATGCTGATATGCGATGTACATTTTGTCGCCTATTCTGCAGGAAAAAATACCGCCAAACTCGGTTCATTTTGTTATCTGTGACAATATGTAACGATGGACGACAATATATACAGTCGCTGTAGGTACATATTGTCGCCCATATAATATTGATAACAATGCTGAAGTTTATGATTATTATTATGATAATGATGATTGCATGTACAATCAGAGACACATCAAGGGTTATTGTACCAAAAATCGTATAGTTCCGATAAACAACAAATTACTAAACAAAACTCAAAGGTGACATGTCTTTTTTACCAAGATATCTTTTAATGTTATATGAATGACAAAAAGCTGGTGAAAGCTGAAAATAAAGCATTTGCATGTACAAAATTCATGCTGCAAAGGTAAAAATGTTTGGATAGTTAAAGATACCAAACATACCGTATAAACTATGAACGAGCAAATTATTAGAAGGTCCTTACGGAGTTAACATTTTAAAGAAAATTCTTCTTTAAAAGTAAGATAAAATGCTTTGTAAATTAAGATTTTATTTATTCAAATATTTGGGTATTTTTCTTGCACATCAAAAAACTACTATGTTATGAATTAATATCATTAATTATGAGAGAGAGAGAGAGAGAGAGAGAGAGAGAGAGAGAGAGAGAGAGAGAGAGAGAGCAATAAAATGCTGCTAGTTTTACTCACGGACTCTGTATTAAATTAAGTGAAACATTTGTATTTCCACTACATTAATGTCAAAAACATTTTTCGAAACATCAGTTGTGGTGATAGTATCAATGTTTACGCCGGCGACAATACGTGATGTACATATTTTTGCCCATTTTGCAGGAAAGATAAAAGCTAGTTATACTCATGGACTCTGTATAAAACTAAGTGAAGGAGGTCTTATAAAGAGGTGATAGCTATAACATGGTTTTTTGTATAAACATATGGTCTCAATATAGAGGCGATATATAAGGTTCAGCTATAGCAAGGTTTGCTGTAAAAAGGTGGTCTTTACAGACTCACGTCAAAAACTTTTATACGATAAAAAATACCTTTGGAACATTTAAAAAATTGAAAACATTTTCGAATTGGTCTGTTTCACAATTTAAAAAAAACTATAGCAACAATTGTTTATAAATGGACTTGCCACATAGCAATATAATATTCTAAAATTATTTTGTCCGAATAAAAGCAGGGTTATCTGTTTGTGTTAGATTTTTTTCATACCCCCCCCCCAAAAGAAAAAAGAAAAAAAAAAAAAAAAGAATAACCAATAAAACCTCCAAACAAACAAAACAACAAAAATGCCCCCACCCAATAGAACAAAATGACCAAAACAAAGCACATTAAACGAACAAACACCACCACCCCCACACCGTTTAACAAACATGACTTATATATCAAATCAATATCAATATATATCAATCGCATCTAACATTTCCTGAATACTAAATCATTAAATTTTAGGATTATAAGGAAAAATAGAGGAATTGACTGAATTTTTTTATTGAAATAATCATGGTTTATGATCTAAGTTCATTGATATTTACTTTTATGTTGTGGAATTTTGAACCGGTTTTCCGATCAAAATTTAACGACGCGGTTCAATTTTCAACGGACTAAGGTCTAAATTCAACATCTTCGGTCTCATTATTCAACGTTGAAAAATGAACCCCCGGGTCAATTTTCAACCCGGGTCATAATTCTTCGTTACACCGGTACGCGCTCGAAAGTGTGTGTTGTCTTGCCTTCAATTTTCTTTATTGGCGTGTTGCACTTTGTTTTGGCTAAAAATACTATATTCTGTAAACCAAATATAATATATGTATTCAATTTACTTGAATTGAATTTCAGACCATGATTTCGATTGAATTAAATGCATATAAAAACATTAAACTTACTGTGATGCAAATGCATGTTTCCACCTTTTGGTAATTTTTTCAAGACCCTATACATGTTAGATTTCTTAATAGATGGTAGAACTCTTTTGATTGGTCTTGATGGGAGGAAATTGTCACGCGTGGCTTCAAATTCTTTCCATTTTAAGAACTCCAGGTAATTACCAACAATCTTCTCATCCTTTGAAAAACAGAAAATGAAACTATTATACACACTATCAACATAAGATCTTAGGAAACACTAAAATAGAAGCTTTTAAATGTGGGCAAATTTAATCTCAAAATTCTGGTTTTGAAAATTTTTTGAATAAACTGAAAACTATATAACTGTTGATAAATTCACTAATATAGCTTACCATGTCCAAATTTAACTAAACCGGTAACTTCAAATTGTATTTAATATACAGTATAAAATCATAATTAAAATCAAGATAAAATGATGCCGTTGGTTTCCAATTTATTTTGTTTACCAGTTAACGTTAGTACGCGTTTGATACTATCATTGATTCTCAAACAGCAGTATTACCCATACAAACAGATCAGTGTACTTATATTGGATTCTTTAAGCTGCATGCTTATTATCTATCTTTTCAACAAGCTCAAACTAGGTAAACTTTAATTGCCGTTTGTTACATTAAAACACACACACACACACACACACACACACACACAGTGTGTGTGTGTGTGTGTGTGTGTGTGTGTGTGACATCTAAAATATTGATAATAAGTACTTAACTGAACCAGTGCATACCAATCATGAATAAAACAGTGTATATTAACATTGCATATACATGTATATGATACCTCTGATAAAACGTGTGTATATTCTGTAAATTTTCTCTCTTTTTCTTGTAGTAAGTCTCTTTGTAGAGCATACTGATATTCATAATAACTTGCTGAATGAGCCGCCAAACAGCTCACAATAAAGCAATGGAATAATAGCAGCTTTAACATCCTGCCCAAAACACAAGTCGATAATATGATTAAATTAAATTAAAAGAAATGTGTAATACAGATAGATATTTCAAAAAAAAAATAGTAGTAGTTCTTTAGTCACAACAAGAATATGCACTTATCAGCAATGACAAATCTTAAAAAACAAAACAAATGTCATTATTAATAAAAATATATGTACGAAAATCAGCGTTTCTAAACAACCGAGCTATGAGTTCGAAACTAATTACACTGATTCAAAGATCTGATGTCCAGATAACAGTTTTAAATCAATTATCGTTCATTGGTATATAGTGCATCTGTTATTCAGATCAGGTGCTATTACTTCAAAAACAATACCTAATGAGTCTGCATCGATTGTAAAGGTGCGCTGTGAGGGTAATTGCGTGATAGCTGATCAAAATTGTACCATGGAGTTCAATACGTTGTCGTTGAGCAGTGTTTTCATCAAG
Organism: Tegillarca granosa; assembly: GCA_029721355.1. NCBI lineage: Eukaryota > Metazoa > Mollusca > Bivalvia > Arcoida > Arcidae > Tegillarca > Tegillarca granosa. Next base: position 25,140,377 of record CM056595.1, read on the forward strand.
TATTTACAATTTCACTTGTTTCACAGTTTGTACTGAATTAACTGATTTAATTATACAATTTATTACAACTTTATGTTACGTCATCCCGGCTTTTTAGGTGTAGATTTTGGACAATAATTCTTGGCAGAGATGTTTTGGTAAAAAAACATGTGCTGTTTGACATAAAATCGTTCTTCTAAATGAAGACAATTGCTTGCAAAATGTAGTGAATATTATATTAATACCCCAAAATGTTGGTTTATACACGGAAGTTTAAAAAATCGAAATATTTCAAAATGATACATAAAAGTGATTTTTACAACAAACCGCTTGTAGTTTTAGCCTTTATATTACTTAAACCAATGCTTATTTAAAAATAATTCATAATAAAAACAATAATATATTAATTTTAAGTTGTTTTTTTTTACTTAAACTCATTACATTCACTAATATAAGTATAGATGAATGTTCGTGTTCAAAACGGTTTCATATTTTTCTTTGCAAAAAGATTTACTATTTAATAATAAATAAAACATAATATAAACACCAATAACTTCAACATTATATACAGTGACTGTCTAAAACCCATGGTTAACCCTAAGACACAAAACCTTTGTGACAATTAATTAAGTCTGACTAAAAAAAAATCCTGTTAGAGCTTGATGTTGTATAAGGACTGATGTTTGAATTCCACAAATGAACTTACTAAGCATTTTACACCTGTGTACTACATTTAAAATACTTAAGTGGTTTTAGAATGTTAAATGTCTGTTGTGGTGGCATAAAATAATTTTATTGATAAGATGTATCTATCTTTTTAAATATGTGTGCAGGTATAATTGTATGAAATTGTTAAATTAAGCACATATTGTCTTTGTAAAATGCAAATGTCATGAGAGGTTTAATCAAACCTATAATGCAGAATGATTAAAAACACAAAAGTTGAAAAATAGCACATTAAATATTTAATTCATTTTGAATTTATTTATTTAACTGAGAATTTTTGAAAAAAGATTACATATTGTATACGGTAAACAATAATCATATTCGAAGCACTGATTTAAGCACAGTGTACTGATGTTAATATACAATCGATACACTGATATAATTTAACAATGCACTGATGTTAACACACAATCGAAACACTGATATAATTATACAAAGCACTGATGTTAATACACAATCGAAACACTGAAATATTTGAACAATGCACTGATGATGATACATCAGTGCATTGATGTTAATGCACAATCAAAACACTGATATATTTGAACAATGCACTGATGTTAATACACAATGGAAACACTGATATAATTTAACAAAGCACTGATGTTTATACACAATCGAAACACTGATATATTTGAACAATGCACTGATGTTAATGCACAATCGAAACACTGATATATTTGAACAATGCACTGATGTTTATACACAATGGAAACACTGATATAATTTAACAAAGCAACAGTTTATACACAATCGAAACACTGAAATTTTTGAACAATGCACTGATGTAAATACACAATCGAAACACTGATATAATTAAACAAAGCACCGATGTCAATACACAATCGAAACACTGATATATTTGAACAATGCACTGATGATGATACACAATCGAAACACATATATAATTTAACAATGCACTGATGTTAATGCACAATCGAAACACTGATATAACCAAACAGTGCACTGATGTGAATACACAATCGAAACACTTACATAATTGCACAATTACTGATGTTAATACACAATCGAAACACTGATATAATTGAACAATGCACTGATGTTAATGCAGACCCGAAACACTAAAATAAGTGCACAATTACTGATGTTAACACACAATCGAAACACTGATATAATTAAACAATGCCCTGATATTTACACACAATCGAAACAATAAAATAATTGCAAATGCACTGATGTTGACACTCAGTCGAAAGACTGATATAATTAAACAATGCACTAATGTCAATACACAATCGAAACACCGATATAATTAAACATTGCACTGGGAACATCGATTTAATACCACAATGGGAACACTGATGTCAAACCACAATGGGATCATTGATATAAACCACAATGGGAACGCTGATATAAAACCACAATGGGAATACTGATATAAAACCACAATGGGAACATTGATATAAAACCACAATGAAAACGCTGATATAAAACCACAATGGGAGCATTGATATAAAACCACAATGGGAACACTGATACAAAACCACAATGAGAACATTGATATAAAACCACAATGGGAACATTGATTTAAAACCACAATGAGAACACTGATATAAAACACAATGGGAACATTGATATAAAACCACAATGGGAGCATTAATATAAAACCACAATGGGAACACTGACATAAAACCACAATGGGAGCATTGATATAAATAAACAATAGGAATATTGATATAAACCAAAATGGGATCATTGATATAAATAAACAATGGATACACAGACATAAAAACACAATGGGAGCACTGCTATACATGAACAATGGGAACATTGATATAAAAAACAGTGGGAACATTGATATAAAATCACAATGGGAACACTGATATTAATAAACAAGGGGAACATTGATATAAATAAACAATGGGAATACTGATATTAAACCACAATGGGAGTACTGATTTATGTTAGTAATTTCCGCAAAAATGTTCCCACAACCCAATGCGATCGGTGTTCAAGCTGCTCTTTAACCAAGAGCTGTAGAAGTTGAAAATGAAAACGTTTGATTAACACGATAAAGGTCAATCTATACGGAAACCCTCTTGTAGTAGAGTCAAAGAATCCAACCGAGGTTATCCGAAAGTGTTTTATTTCCCGCGAGTTTTCCGGAGCTGACTACTGTGACGATCTTTGCTGTGAGCATGCTGCATGATGAAGAAAAACAGTAACAGTTTGTGTAAGTAATATTTCAGTATAAACAACTGGAACACTGATATAAATGAACAACGGAAACACTGATATAAATAAACAATGGGAACATTGATATAAATAAACAATAAACAATGGGAACATTGATTAAAATAAACAATGGTGGGAGCACTGATATAAATAAACAATGGGAACATTGATATAAATAAACAATCGAAAAACAAATATAAATAAACATTGGGAACATTGATATAAATCCCCAATGGGAACACTGGTATATATAAACAACGGGAACACTGATATAAAACTACAATGGGAACACTGATATAAAACCACAATGGAAACACTAATATAAATAAACAATGGGAACATTGATATAAATAAACAATAAACAATGGAAACATTGATTAAAATAAACAATGGAAGCACTGATATAAATAAACAATGGGTTCATTGATATAAATAAACAATCGAAAAACAGATATAAATAAACACTGGGAACATTGATATAAATCCCCAATGGGAACACTGATATAAATAAACAACGGGAACACTGATATAAAACTACAATGGGAACACTGATATAAAACCACAATGGGAACATTGATATAAATAAACAATGGGAATACTCATATTAAACCACAATGGGAGAACTGATTTAAATAAACAACAGGAACACTGATATAAATGAACAACGGAAACACTGATATAAATAAACAATGGGAACATTGATATAAATAAACAATGAACAATGGGAACATTGATTAAAATAAACAATGGGAGCACTGATATAAATAAACAATGGGAACATTGATATAAATAAACAATCGAAAAACAGATATAAATAAACATTGGGAACATTGATATAAATCCCCAATGGGAACACTGATATAAAACCACAATGGGAACATTGATATAAAACCACAATGGGAACATTGATATAAAACCACAATGGGAACACTGATATAAATAAAAAAATGGGAACATTGATATTCAACCACAATGGGAACAAAGATATAAATAAACATTTGGAACATTGATATAAAAATGCAATGGTAACATGCATAAAAATGTTCAAAACGACTTTTTATGAAATAGCCAAAGTTATCAATAACAAGAAAAACAAACCATTAACTGCAAATATATATAAATACACGGGAACAAGGGTAAAAATTAAAATTCGGAACATTGATAAAATTACAAAACGGAAATTGATTAAAGTATCAATGGGAACATAATATAAATTTACATGGAAACAGTGATATTAATATGTAAATATACACAAAATAAACACCAATTTAAACACACACACACACACACACACACACACACACACTCACACACACACACGTTATTTCTAAATAACTTTACAGCTCTATAGTTTTTATCATTACAAATACTATGATGAAATCTCCAATTTCAAAATTCTGGTAAAACAGAAATACATTGTTGTACAAGAAACGTTTTCTTGGTAAACCTCTTGAATTTTTACCATTTAGTTTTGTAAATTGATAGGTAATGATATTGTTTCTTTTGTGCTTAAGAAAAATATTGCAGAGATTGTGCAGCCAAAGCTATCTGAAGTTATAAAATGTCAAACAGTGAAAAAAATAAATAATTGAACCAATTTTCCTTTTAAAATTGAAAAGTTGTCAAATATTATTAATTTTCATTTGAATTTTTAAATTTCCAAAAATGAAAATAAAATATATAAGACCAAATAAAATAAAAAATAAAATTCAATATACTTCTGTCATGTGCTATAGCTATTTTTGAATTTTTATGAAATAAGACCATTTCTTATGTTTAAAATTTCTTTAACCATTTCAGTTCAATTTCAGATGATATATCCTAAAATCACATTTTTATTATGTCAGTTTACTGCCAACCTCCACATTGTCAAAATGGAATATCCCAACGTCATGACGTCAGAAAGTTTAGAAAGGTCATCAGCGTTCATAGCATATTGACCGCAAAGAAGATATAAAATTTATGATATATGATATTTATGGATAACAAAAAGTACTAACTTAAAAGTCGAATAATACATAATTTTACATTTACATGTACTTTGAATTTAAGATTAAACGAGAGAGAGAGAGAGAGAGAGAGAGAGAGAGAGAGAGAGAGAGAGAGAGAGAGAGAGAGAGAGAGAGTTCTTCATATGTATAATGCTTATATATGATTGTGTTTCTTCCACAAAAATTTTGTAATGCAAGGCCGCAATGTTCGCATCTATACGATCAAACAAAAGCAACATAGTGTCAGCAAAGAGGGTCGAATCATATATCAAAATGATCATCAAGTCAATACCTACAATACTACAATATTCTAGTATACATCCCCATACAAAAAGTTAATAGTTTACAAGCTACTTATAAATTTTATCTGTAAGCCAAAAATATTATTTTCAGAGGCAACAACTTCTACATGGATTATTATATTTTTGCAAAACATGGTACCTGTTTAGATTTTGCCATGCTTGACATTTTTGCAATTTTTTTTTATCTGTCTCTCATATTTTTTAGAAATAGCCTAAAACTGCTCAATCACAAACTAGGTCATGACCTTGATGTTTGACCCCTGTTCAAGAAAATAATAAAACTTTAAACCCCTTTGTCAATTTCTGTTGAAATAGTCAATTCATAACCAGTAAAAACCATTTTACGATATTTTCAACATTATACGCAATTATTAAGATAATTCGAAATTTAAGTTTTCTTCAGCAATAGTAACATTGACCTTTGTACATCTTACCTTGAAACATATATTAAAATTATCATCATATCAATACCTACAATATTCTAGTACACAAGCCTATACAAAAGTTTATTTTTTGGTGTATTAATAGTTTTTATTTTTTCTTCCATACATTATCACATGTCACAAATATAAATACAATGTTTTAACATAGACATTATTGTTCATCCATATCAAGTAATAAATTTATTAAATCCCATTACTGTCTAATATAATAAGCTTTTTTTGGACTAAACATATATAAAGAATACATCACTAGATTTCTGCAGTCTTTGATTAGTTGCAACGCTGTTTTATAGTCTGGTGTGGTCTTTCTGAATGAACATGAGTAAATATATTTTTTAATATATTTAATATATTTTAAATATATTTTTATTTTACAAAAGTTTATAGTTTTCAAGATAAAAAAAACAATTTCAGTCTTTTTTTTTGCAGCTACGACCTTGACATTTGAACCTATGGCTTTGAACCATATCAAAATGATCATCATATCGATACCTACAATATTCTAATATGCATGCCTATACAAAAAGTTAATAGTTTTCAAACCACTTTAAATTTTTTAGTATTTTCAAGCAAAAATATTATTTCAGGGCAACACCTCCTACATGGACTAACATATTATTACGAAACTACAATCAGTCCATAATTGTTTGTCATATACATATTTGAAGCACAAAACTCCATATTTAAACAAAATCATTCAAAAATGATATAACCTCAAAATACAGTGATTGGATCACTGAAGTCATTAAAATATCGTGATTGGATCACTGAAGTCATTAAAATATCGTGATTGGATCACTGAAGTCATTGAAATTTAGTTTTTTTTTCCAAAATCTGCTCTATGTACAGAAGAATTCAGAGAAGTTTTTTAAATTTAAAAATTAAAATTGGTTAGGTCAATGTATTTTAATTCAATCTTAGAGTTATTTTTATGAAGAAATTTTTGACTAAAAGAAATATTTAGGAAAAACCATAAAACAAACAATTATGGACCAATAGTAGGTACCTTGTCAGATTTTGTCATGCTGAACATTTTTTGTTTTAATCTATCTTGTTTAGTTTTCAAGAAAAAAGCCTAAAACTGCAAAAATCACGAACTAGTTTATGACCTTGATCTTTGCACCTTTTCTCACAAAAACCAACCAATTGGCATATCAGAACATCCAAAAATTAACACGAATAATTAATGATTTAAACGTTTTTATTATCAAAGTACAACCTCTAGGCAACAACTTTGCAAAACTGAAACTAAAAACTGAAAAAAAATGACATGAAATCAACCCTAATCAGACAAAAACCGATCAGTATTATGTAAGTTAAAGGCGCATTTAAATTTCTACTTTCTTAGTAAGACGGTTTTATAATACTAAATCAATATGCCTAGAAAAAAACTAAAAAGAGCGGCGTATGTGATTTTATATTTCCGAGTTTATTACATTCGTTTTTTCAATTGGTAATTTTCTCTTATTCATTTCAAATGTCATGTGTCATTGTTTTGATAGAATCCGTTACTGAAATCCTTTGTTAAAACTTAAGTTATAATTTCATAAATAAATAATTAGGTATAACTATCGTAAAATTGACAACGTAGATTACCAATTACATAAAGTAGTCATCTGATGATGTAAGATCAAGATTATTGAACTTGGAAAGACATTAATCCCATACGTATATCTTTTCATTTTTATTTCTTGGTTTATTTGTTTCGGCTTATAGAAAACGAAAAATTAGGCAAAAACTTTTGAATTTTAAAATGAAATAGGTAATTTTTTTTTTTAATTATTATCTTTTTATTAGTTTAGTAGCTATATTTATATGTTTAAAAAGTAATTAAGACTCCAATAAAATTGATATTCATTTCACAATCCCATTCTCCTTGTAGCTGCTCCGTAGATAAACAGATATGTGTAGACTGTAACAGTGATTACGGATATTACTCTCCAATAACGTAGATTTCCAAATCAGTTATTTGGTTTCATGTGATATTATAAATGTTCTAAGACAAGAAATCGAAAATACATGTATTTAAAAAAGGGGTTGTTATTAAAGTCAATTGTTTGTGTTTTATAGCATATATTTGTTAACGAAACTGTCCACAACCCGATTATAATCGCTTCAAATGAGTTGGAAACTTCTTCAACTCCGACCGATCGGGAGCGGTTCAAAAATTCTGCATATTACTTTGTCTCTTGGTACGCTTAACGTATCTGGCGAGTTTCACCACTTGAACAAATCTTTTCGGTTGCTTAGATTTTTTGTGGGCCTGATGAACTTAACTTCAAGCTCGTCGTCTCCATCGATATTTATCACTTTACCTATGTGCCAGTAATTTTCGTAATAAACAGCAACCCAGTCATCATTTGAAATACTCTGCTGTTTTCTGTTATTTCTAGTCTATCACTTTCTACCTGATCTGTCCTGTCCATCATATCTAGTTTGTTAACGTTAGTGTCCATGTTCCCCTGTGTTACTGTCCCTGTTGAATCCATCATATCCAGTTTATCAACGATAGTGTTTATGCCAACCTGTGTTACTGTCCCTTTCGTGTCCATCATATCTAGTTTGTCAACGTTGGTGTCAATGTCCACTTGTGTTACTGCCTCTGTCGTGTCCGTCATATCTTGTTTGTCAACGTCAGTGTATATGCCTACCTGTGTTACTGTCCCTGTCGTGTCCATCATATCTAGTTTGTCAACGTTAGTGTCCATGTCCCCCTGTGTTACAGTCCCTGTTGTGTATATCATATCTAGTTTGTCAACGTTAGTATCAATGTCACACTGTGTTACTGTCCCTGTTGTGTCATCATATCTAGTTTGTCAACGTTAATGTTAATGTCCCCTTGTGTTACTGTCCCTGTTGTGTATATCATATCTAGTTTGTCAACGTTAGTGTCAATGTCCCCCTGTGTTACTGTCCCTGTTGTGTCATCATATCTAGTTTGTCAACGTTAGTGTCCATGTCCCCCTGTGTTACTGTCCCTGTTGTGTATATCATATCTAGTTTGTCAACGTTAGTATCAATGTCACACTGTGTTACTGTCCCTGTTGTGTCATCATATCTAGTTTGTCAACGTTAATGTTAATGTCCCCTTGTGTTACTGTCCCTGTTGTGTATATCATATCTAGTTTGTCAACGTTAGTGTCAATGTCCCCCTGTGTTACTGTCCCTGTTGTGTCATCATATCTAGTTTGTCAACGTTAGTGTCCATGTCCCCCTGTGTTACTGTCCCTGTTGTGTATATCATATCTAGTTTGTCAACGTTAGTATCAATGTCACACTGTGTTACTGTCCCTGTTGTGTCATCATATCTAGTTTGTCAACGTTAGTGTCAATGTCACACTGTGTTACTGTCCCTGTTGTGTCATCATATCTAGTTTGTCAACGTTAGTGTCAATGTCACACTGTGTTACTGTCCCTGTTGTGTCATCATATCTAGTTTGTCAACGTTAGTGTCAATGTCCCCTTGTGTTATTGTCACTGTTGTGCCCATCATATCTAGTTTGTTAACGTTAATGTTAATGTCCACTTGTGTTCCTGCATCTGTCGTGTCCAGCATATCCTGTTTGTCAACGTTAGTGCCCATGTCCCCCTGTGTTACTGTCTCTATTGTGTCCATCATATCTAGTTTGTCAACGTTAGTTTCATATCCCCCTGTGTTACTGTCCCTGGCGTGTCCATCATATCTAGTTTGCCAACGTTAGTGTCAATGTCCCCCTGTGTTACTGTCCCTGTTGTGTCCATCATATCTAGTTTGTCAACGTTAATGTTAATGCCCACATGTGTTACTGTCCCTGTCGTGTCCATCATATCTAGTTTGTCCACGTTAATGTCAATGTCCGCTTGTGGTACTATTTCTGTTGTGTCCATCATATTTAGTATGTCAATCTTTGTGTCCATGTCTGCCTGTGTTGTATCCAGTTGTTCATCATTTTCAGAGGCGACCAACATCTGAGTACCCTTTGCACGCGGTTTCAAAAGTTTAGATTCCGTAAAATCGTGAACATTGCCATTCAGACACTTTTGGTAATAACAAGATGTTGTACATGTTTGAACCTTACCACTTCCTGCAGCAATGTGCAATTATTCCATATTATCAAAATATCCTGTAGCATCTTGTACTGTGATTTTACCTTGTTTTACTACATAAAATGATGTTTTATTTCTGTTTTGGAAGCTCGGGCTATCAGTACAGTAATGGATCCACGACAAATCTGGTACTGTTTTATTTCTGCGAAATCCATTTGAACAATGGCGTGATCTTTAGGCAGGTTATCTGTTAGTGTATTAATAGCTTTATATTGAATCTTGACCCTCTTTACACGTTCCTGAAAATCACAAATTTGTCACTGATGAGGAATGAATTTCCGAAATGTGCACATCTGGCATATCAAAATTTAACTGGTATTTGTGTTATATATTTATTTACTTTTGTAGTAAAATCTTTCTTTGTGATTTTAGTTTCAATTATTTTTGTTCTCTTTTTGCCATCTTTTATTTCGACTTTCTTCCACTGCGCATAGTCTATTTCTTCTTCTTTCATTTGCAAGAAAATGCTGTCCGGTGTCGTTGTTTCAAGAAGCCTGGAGAATTCATCAGGATTAATTAGTATGTCTGCCCCTTTTTTCATGGATTTCAATGCAAGAGCCATGTTCTGGTGTTTTTAGCACAGGCATTTGTTTCTACTCGGGTGTTTCATTAAAGCAATGTGTTTAGGTCTCATCCTGTAGAATGTAGAAAAATTATATTTTGCTCGATCTTTCAAGTTTATACTTTAGATGTAGAAACCCCATTGTATCGTTAAATACAAGCTTTTAAACGGGACCATTGGCTGCCCTTACTTTGTCATTTTTTCCTGGTAAAATACTACTGTTTTCATCCATTTCTAGAAAATCCTTTGTGTCTGAACGCAACTGTTCTCGCTTTTCCTTTAACTTCATCCTTTTTGGGACATTTGTGTTCTTGAGAAACATTTGTCGTCTTATACCCGTTTTTATACTTAACTAACTTTTCATACGGTATTTCTTTACCTTTTTACCTGACAATAATCTAGAGATAGCAATTTTTCCCGGTTCATTATTTTCTTCCCAACCCTTTTCAATTTCATTCGTCAATACATTTGCAAATATAAATGTGTTCGTAACAGTCTGTGCTAATTTACTTGGTGTAACTCCAGAAGCACTCAATTCTGAGTAGGTACGCTTTCGTGGTGTTTCTTCAATACTTGCATGAACATCTCCTAGAGCTTTAAAGGTTTCATTCGTATTTGTACTTCGGTGCTGTTTGACTGTTTAACGGCAGAATAGGTATTTTTCTATTTTCTGAGTAGACGCTCGTTACGCTAAGACACCGTTTTGTATTTCTTCAGAAGCTTTTCATTCTGTTCATGGAGTTTTTTTTTATTTCCCGTCCCGACTTGGCAGTTGCTCTACTTATTCTTCTACGAGTTTTTGCTTTCTTATCTTGAAAAGAAATCTTAACAATAAGCTGCTGAATTTCTGGGTCATCATCTGTAGTGGAACTTTTATTGCGCTACACTGCTCTGTAATTGTTTTCAATCTATCCTGTGATTCTTGTCTACTTTTTGTATCAGTTCTTGTATTTGTTTTCTTTCACTGTGCTCTGTAACACATTTCCTTATTTTCTTTCTCCTGCTTTCCTCTTTGGTCTCTTTTCAATCGGAACATAATAGCCTCTCACACGTGCTCTTTCCTTTGCAAGGTAACTATCTCCCTCTTTCTGTTTTTTTCTCTCCCTATATTTTTTTTGTATCTGTGCTTTGCTCTTCCCCACACCTTCAAGAAAAATGTAATCTACGTTATATTTTTTTTTTTAAATCTACGTTATCAACGTTTGAATATTAATACAACTTACTCTGATGCACTTAAGGCGTGTTTTTTGGATATAAGAATATACTGACATAAATTTGTGTATAGTTTTATCTTTTCAGTTACAAAAGACAAGCTTAACATTTAATCATTTAAGTAAACTTTGATTTTATTGCAATGTGTGAAAGCTACGTTATCACTACAAAAATGGATGATTTTGAAGATCAACTGTTCAGATTCCTCATTCAAATAATTTATCACTTCATTAAAACTAAAAGCTTAATGCTTCTTATTGATTTGATTTTATTTCTGTATAACTATTATATCTTAGAAAATAGAAAATAAAAACTGTAAACTATTTGACCTTGTTGTTTTTTAACACGCGGTTATGCCATCATTCTGAGCACTTTCGTCCAACATTTTTCACTTTGCTTTTTTCAAATGAGATAACTATAGTTACAAAATTTAATGAAATATATCTTCTTACCTTGTTTATTACCATTCTTGGTTGTAATGACAGGAAATCTTTGGATACCTTTTTTTCAATTTTTCAGATATATTTATATCTGTTCATTCAATCGTTATATTTTCGATAAATATTTTTTAAAAAATTATTCATTGATTTTAAGAATAAAAAATTCCCATCTATAACACATGCTTATCGGGGGAGTCCAGTAGATGTAACAGCTGAATTGTAAACCGAGAACGATACATTATTAATCCGCACTTCTTTTGATATGGGGTAACAACGGTGGGTTTTGTTTTGAAAAATTATAGTGTTATCAGGTATTTTGATGGTGTTTTCTCGATTTTTTAACATAATGTATTTTTGAGAATATTTGGTATAAAATGATATATATAAAAATTGAATATGAACGATAAATGTGTTTATATTTGTGGACGAAAATCGGGTGCACCTTTGTGACCACATTTCAATTATGGAAGATTTGCAAAGAATTTTGGAGTAAAAGATTGCTGGCTATATGTGGGAAGTGAAATTTGTGAATCTGAAACGGAGGAAACTGTAGCAGAGGGATAATTTACAATGGCCAAGCATGTGGGTTTCGAATCTGCGCCGGAATATGTGAGCGTAGACAGGGATTTTCCTATTTTTTTCTGGAATGTCGACATTGTTAGGTTGAGGTTCACTCTTACATTATGTGCCGAGCTTCATACTCGGTATCGTTCAAATGTAGACAGCAAAGCAGTGAGAAGTATACGTATTCTCTACGCCTGCTACGGTGCAAATATCTCTCAAAGTTTAGAAAATGACCGTTTTAAGTTTAGCAAGAAGTTTTGTAGTACTTAAATATGTATTATAGTTTGTAGTAGTTGCTATTGTATCCCTAGAATATTGATTAAAAAGCATGTAGCTGATTTTTCAGTTTTTCCGATCAACAAACACAGCATGCATAAATCTAATTCCAATTTAAATCAACATCACTTGAAATTTACATCCCACGAGACACAAAATTAATTGACAAGTTGTACAATTACACATTGCCTCAAAATAATAGGGGACATAGCAGCTTTGCCAAGGTAGAAATAAAATTTTAGAAGATCCGATTGTTGAAGAATTTTTATGTGGTTTAATGGTTTTGAAAGACCAGCTCATGTCTGTTCTTTCAAAAACACAATTTGATTTTTTTAAACTCCGTCTCTCACAATGTCAATATTACGGCGAATATCAGCAAGGTGCCTATATATGTTATAAATTTTTATTTGATTAATTTCTTTGATTTTATTTTGTGCATTTCAAGCATGGAACCTTCCTTGTAAAATTTCGTAAAAAAATGCTTTTTTCAAGCTTGTCTCGAATATAACAAAAGTGACTTGATGGCCATGTTTGTTTACCATGGTAATGTAGTTCTGGATTGTGCATTGCATTTTTTATGTATTCGACACGGAGTGAAAAGGTTTTTGTCGTTTATAGTCAATCATGAACGCAACGACTCAAGCTTGCAGCTATGGGAGTTTCACAAGGCATATGAAAATATAATACGGCATTTCTCGGATAAAATGTTCCGGACGAAGTGCAACGTGACTTTCATCACCACGCGACTGAATTTAGGACACTTTTTTACCGCCTTGTTTATAAATATATACAACGAACTGCTAGGTCTCGATTTTGATGATAAATTGATAAAAAATCCAACAAACGTGTCATTTTAGATTCTTTTAGGGTTTTCAATCATATAGATGATTAAAAAAAATTATAAATAAATTTTAATCAATTAAAATCGCCGGAAACATCGCAGTTGTGATGACTGTACAGTGAATCTGCGTGACCGAAATTCAAGATTTTCATCATTTATAAGATTAATTTTTTTTATATTTCGTTTAATATAAGATAAAATAATTCAAATAAAATTAAAGATAGTTAAAGATGTATGTTCTATTTTACGTTTCCCCTAGTAAAGAGGCTTCTCGTTAACGCAAAACAGGAAGAAATAATTGCAAAGGTTCCGTAATCTTCAAGTTCGGAAACGGTTCAGTCCTTATTGTTTCGAATTCCGGCAAGTTCATTGGATATTTTCACAGTTAATAGAATTTACATAACGTAAATTACATTTTACATTTCATTGACAAAAAACTTCTGTAATTTCTATGAGACAAGTTATATTTATGTTTTATTTGTTTGTGTGCTAGGTTGTTATTTGCTTACAACGTCGGAGATATGTTCTTAACTAGTAGATATAAGGAACAGCAATAACCTAGATTACACCCTTAACGCAACGCAACAATTTATTTACAACAATTGAGCAATACAAACAAATATATAGTTTGTGTGGTCACTTGTGAGTTTTTTTTACATTAGGTATGTGAAGAGGCTTTATAATGATACGCGAGATGTTTTCTAAATCTATGTATAACCATTGTAAATTTACTTCTCATTAAATTGTAACGTAGATTACTGATTTTTTGCGACAGATTTGAATATAACATATCTTCGAGAAAATGGAAGCTAGCCCTCTGAAACTTTATAGACTCTTCTAAAGAGATTAAAACCAACGACAACTTTTCGTAGTGGTACATGTATAGGGCCTTGAGTTACATATGTGCTTTTATGAATTTGAATTTTTTATTCGTTTTACCATAAAATAGTGGCGACATCCTCACAATGCAATTGGACGTTTTTTGTGAGAATAGGTGTTTGACTTTGACAAAATTTTGACCGGTCATTTTTAGAAAGAATAAAACTTCAAACTCCATGTCAATATCTATATTAAAATTTAAAGTTCAAAAAAAAAAAAAAAAAAAAAAAAAAAAAAAAAAAAAAAAAAAAAAGAAAGAAAGAAAGAAGAAGCTGAAACCAAATTGATTTTTGTCTACCATTTTGGTTTCAGAGCCCTCCCAACTATCCTTCATGTGAAGTTTGGTCAATACTGACCTAGTAGTTTCTTTGGGAGAAAATGTTAGTTACAGACGCACATATGGACATACGGACACAAGCAGCGCCATTACTTAAGCTAACATTTAGGTCAGGGAGGATAATAATAATAATAATAATAATAATAATAATAAAACGGGAATTCTGGTGCTTTGGACGAATGAATTCCTCCTAGCTCACATACAAAGAAAGGTATATTAATATTAAATAAGGACATACTCTCAAAATTTTTTAGAATGTCATTTACTTTCCGTATTTTTTGTACTCATTCATATATTTTTTAATGTAATAGTAAATACAATATGCACTAACTTTTATTTTAATAATCGGCAATGAATTTTTATTTTTATAAAGTAAATAAATGACGAAAATTTAATAACCCGGGGTTTTTATATTCGCACACACACACACACACACACACGGGGGGGGGGGGGGGCACAAAAAGTTGCTCAGGTATTTCATTTCAAAAATTATATTTTTTTTAAATAAAAAAAGTAAATAGTCCTTTCTTCCACTCCTTAAATGATGTTTTTAAAACTCTGACAAGAACATTTTGAGATAAGGCAATCGATACTATTATTAGCGACTTAAAACCTGTTATATCATGTCTGTAAGTAAAAATCAATAACATTTATCAGACGCTTAAAATATAAATATGGAATACTTACCATTCATCTTAAAATCTATTGCATAATACACGGGCGAAGTATATTTATTTTATATTTGCGATGATGGAACTATATAAGCCTTGTAACATTCAGAAAGCATCGTGCTATTGACATGATTTTAAAAATCAGGTAGAAGGGTTTTGTAAAACCATTACAAGTTATAGACCTCCATAATCAATTTCCGGACAAAAGTAAAAATACATAAACAAGGAAATAATAATAATAATTATCATTATTATTATAACTTTATATGGGCAGCTTAAAAGCAGATACACAATTTTTTTTTATAAACAGAAAGGAAAGACTAGAAAACAGTGACACCTAAAGTTACTTTCCCCAGATACTATGGTGCCAAGTATGTATATCTAAAGACAGTTTTTAGCAACGAAGCAGGTACATATCAGAACACGGTAAATGAACATAATCAGAAAGGGAGACTTTCAAGAATAGTAAATCCTCCACTGTCACTCATATAGTCTAAATTTACCTACTTATGGTCAATACTTTATACATTTCTTCATTTTAGTTAAATTTATAATTTGTTTAGTCTTTTGTTATTTACAACAAATACGTTTCAGGTAGAAAACAGTTTTGTAACTTAATGCGTTTTAATGAAAATCCGTTGTTACAATTATTTAAGTGATATTTCGTTAGATAAGAACTATATACAATGTATGCCTTATTAACAACAGCTACCTGTATTGTGGTGCTGTATATTTTTCTTGTAACTAAACGCGATGTTACTTACCAGAATGTTGAGTTTAGCTTCTCGTTTCTAGTGCAATACGAACACATGATTTTAATTTAACTTCAATGTGAACAGCTGTCTTTTATGTTAATTTTGACGATACATATCTGAGGACAGATTTGATATAATTTTAGTAATAAAAGAAACTCTAAATTTGAGTTACAGATTTATTGGGAACAACCGTAAAAAATTACATGTAAACTCTAAACATGGAAGTGGCGGCATCGAAGCTTTTTTTAAAAGAGAGTCTCTTCAAAAACTTTAGTGTTAATGTGTTAGATGACTCGAAAGAGGTTATAATATGGTTCCATATTACAGATAGGAATGATATTTCGTATTGTCTCCGTGTTTGTTATCTTCCGCCAGACTATACAAAAAGTCAAGTTAATCCTGAATTGTTTATACGACACTTTTAGAACAAGTACATACGTATCAAAGGACCGGAAAAATAATAATAGCCGGGGATTTTAATTCAAGAATTCAGGATAAGATTTGGATTTTATCGAAGGTGTCGATAGCAATGGACCAAGAGATATTAAAGACGAAACTCTTAAACACAACGGGAAATTGTTAATGGACTTTTTAGTTGTCAGCAACTTTGGTGTTGTTAACGACAGCGAAGGACAACAAAATTTTACATCTGCATCTCATCGTGGAAAAGCAGTTGTTGACTACTTTATTATTCCATATGAATATTTTCATGATGTACAGGATTTTAAGGTTCATCTCGTCACGGATATAAAAAACAAGTTAAATTTCCAAGCTATAAATTCCTATCCGGATCATTCTTTCCTGGAGCTGTGCGTCAAATTAAATTATAGTGTTGTTATTGATGAAAGTAAAAATGTGAAAATTGATCTTAATAATGTTAAAAGTTTAATGTGTCAAATATTCTTGGGGATTTTCAAAATGATCCCGAATGTTCCGGATCCGTATAGTCAACCATTCCGATTGGATAAGGTCAATTCATCTCCACTAATAAAACTGAATTGGAATCTCAAACTAGTATAAGCACTAACTTGGACTTTAGTTGCTACTGTCTGTTTCATAAAACCGAATACCACTCTCTCGATAATTGTAAGGGGTTTCGTAGGAAGTCACTTTCCGAACGTAAGCGATTCCTGAAAAATCATGGCATTTGTTTTAAGTGTTGCAAATCCAATGAACACACATATAGTCAGTGTAAAGCAGTAGTTAATTGTCCCGTTTGCCACAGTTATAAACATCCCGCAGTTTTACATAACGATCGCAAACCGTCATCTTATGAGTCGAGTCAAACCGAAACTAGTAAGGACGTCTCTGTAGCACCATCTAAGCAGGACAAGTTTCAAAATAGTATTAGTGATAATACAGAGGTTAAGGCCTCTCATGGTGGGGAGTTGAGCTCTACATACACAGAAATATGTTCGCCAAATTCTCGGGAAAATCGTGTGCGAAATTGATTCCAGTTGATATCTATCATAAGGACATTCCGCATAATATTTTGAAAATTTATGCGCTTTTAGATGAACAAAGCAATCGCACTTTAGCAAGACCAGAACTGTTTGACCAGCTTGGCTCTTCTTGTGAATATATGAAATATACGTTGTCATCATGCTCAGGTGTGTCTGAAACTAAGGGTCGTCAGTCAGAAGGTTGTATTATAAGATCAGTTACTAGTGACGAAGCGGTACACTTAGGGAATATAATTGAATGTCAGAGTATTCCTGGCACTAGGGACGAAATCCCTACACCAGATATTGCGCGATTATATCCACATATGAACCATATTGCCAACTTAATACCAGAAATAGAGAGTCAACGTGAGATACTATTGTTGATCGGTAGAGACGTTCCGCAGCTTCACCATGTTCAAGACCAACGAATTGGTCCTTTGTTAACTTAACCATATGCCCAGAAATAAAAATTGGGATGGTTATAGTCGGGGAAACGTGTCTCAACAAAGTACATAACACAAGCAATGTTACATCGAACAAGACAATAATCTTAGACACTAATCGAGAATCTGTATATAAACTGTGTGAAAGTAGGTTTAAGGTGAAAAATACGCAAAATTACAGTGATGATATCTTTGCTAAAACATGTAAAGATGATATGCCAGGACCTTCGGTTGAGGACCGAGAGTTTATGAAAATTATGTCGACAGAGTTTGTGAAAACTGAGTCTGGGAATTGGATAGCGCCATTACCTTTCCGCGATTCGAGACCGAGATTGCCGAATAATAAATCACAGGCACTCAGAAGAGCTCTGTTATTAGATCGTAGCATCAGAAAGAATCCTTTAAAGAAGCAACACATATAAACATTCATGGAATGTATCTTTAAGGGCAATCATGCGAGTTTAGCCACGCGTATATCAAGTGACACAGAGCGATGGTATTTACCTATATTTGGGGATACCACCCGAAGAAGCCCGATAAAATCCGATGTGTGTTCGATTCGAAATTCAACGGAATCTCTCTTAATGACGTTCTCATTACTGGTCCAGACTTAACGAACAGTCTGCTTGAAATATTGCTAAGATATGGTATGAGAACAATGACGTAGACAATCCATTAGTAGAATATCAAATGAACGTTCACGTGTTTGGGAATAGCCCTTCTCCTGCAATTGCAAGCTATGGATTACGCAAAATTGCTGAATTAACAGAATCTGAGTTCGGGACAGATGGTAGGGACTTCATTAAGAATAATTTTTATGTAGATATGCCAGATATGCCTCAAGCGATAAGTTTGATCAAACGTACTCAAGATGCACTTCGTACGTCTGCATTACGTTTATGCAAGATTGCTTCTAACAGTACTGAAGTAATGCAAGCATTCCCAGAAGAGGACCTTGCAAAAGGATTACTAGATTTAGGTTCAAACTCCTTAAGTTGTGAGTTACAACATAGTCTAGGTTTGCTATGGGATATAGTCAATGATAGATTTGTATTTCGCGTTTCTGAGAGTTTACAACCGTTTACACGCAGAGGTGTATTATCCACCGTCAATAGCTTGTTTGACCCAATTGGGTTAGTCTCACCAGTGACAATAAACGGAAAGATTCTACTCCGAGATATGATATCAGATACTAGTGATTGGGATGAACCGATTTCAGAATTGAAGATACGTAAATGGAAAACTTGGTGTGATTCTCTGAGACTACTTGAGAGCATTGAGGTTCCGCGTACATACGCGCCATATTCTATGTCTGAATGTCGGGTCAAGGAGTTGCATATATTTAGTGATGCTTCTGAAGTAGCAATTGCTACTGCCGCATATATCAGGGTACAATCTCAGGACGACAGTCGTACGGTTAGCCTGCTCTTAGATAAAGCAAAGGTTACTCCAAAAGGCGGACATTCAATGCCAAGATTGAAATTATGTGCCGCAGTGTTAGCATGCGATGTAAAAGACACAATCGTTGACAATTTCAATGAGGATTTCAACAAAATTTGTTTTTATACGGACAGTAGAGTTGTATTAGGACACATTAATAACCGGAAGCGTCGTTTTTACGTATATGTAAGTTACCGGGTAGAACGGATACTTAGGTCAAGTCAACCTAGTCAGTGGTCCTACATTCTGACTAATAAGAATCCGGCCGATTCTGCTACTAGGTTATCTGTGAATCTTAAGAACGATGTCGATAAATGGTTGAAAGGTCTGACATTTTTACTCAGAGCCGAACAAGTTTCTAGTGAGTCATTTCCGTTGATAGATCCGGAGAAAGATGCCGAGATTAAACAGGAGAGTGATGTTAAGAAAACAATTTTGTTGGATTCAAATCTTATCAGTTCACATTATTTCAAGAAATTTTCGTCATGGAACAGGATCGTTTTGGCTATGGGTCAGC
This sequence comes from Tegillarca granosa, assembly GCA_029721355.1. Taxonomy (NCBI): domain Eukaryota; kingdom Metazoa; phylum Mollusca; class Bivalvia; order Arcoida; family Arcidae; genus Tegillarca; species Tegillarca granosa. Next base: position 25,160,482 of record CM056595.1, read on the forward strand.
TTAGGAGATTCGTAAAAGCGTTTAAGAGTGGAAATAGAAGTCTGTTAGGTTCGCTACTTATCGTTGTCGAGAAACAAGAAACAGAGGTGTTTCTTTTGAAATCTAGTCAGTACGAAATATATCGCCAGGAAATGGTTGATCTGAATAAGGGTCAGAATGTCAAAGTTAGTAGTTCTATAGCTTCATTGATGCCGTTTATAGACGAGGTTGGACTTATGCGCATTGGTGGCCGCTTGTCAAGATCCGCCCTTATTTTCGAACAGAAACATCCTATTATAATCCCAAGAAAGCATCACGTTGCAGTGCTTCTTGTTTACTACTTTCACGAAAAGGTAAAGCATCAAGGTCGCAGCTTTACAGAAGGGTCAATTCGTTCGGGAGATTTATGGATAATTGAATGTAAACGTTTAATCTATGGAATTATCAGTCAGTGTGTGAAATGTCGGAAATTAAGCGGAAAACAATCACGCAAGTTATGTCTGATCTCCCTGTTGATCGTGTTACACCTTCTCCAGCTTTCACCAATGTCGGGGTTAATATGTTTGGCCCCTGGACTATCTCGACGAGGAAAACTAGAGGTGGAGTTATTAATAACAAACGATGGGCTATCTTATTTTCATGCATGTCTAGTCGGGCGATTCACATTGAAGTTGTTGAAAGCATGAGCGCGGATGCATTTATAAATGCTTTACGTAGGTTTTGCGCAATTAGAGGTCCCGTAAAACAGTTCAGGTCAGAATGTGGAACGAACTTTATTGGTGCAATGGAAAATCTGAATTTAGAAGCTATAAACGTGGAAGATGGGCCTGTTAAGAGCTTTCTCAACTGTAACAATATAATATGGCTGTTCAACGTGCCACATTCATCGCACATGGGAGGATCCTGGGAGAGGATGATAGGTGTTACAAGACGCATTTTGGATCATGTACTGGCCGAAGTGCGTGCAAATAATTTAACGCATGATATTTTAGTCACATTAATGGCAGAAGTTGTGTCTATAGTTAATGCTCGTCCTCTTGTTCCATTGTCGTCCGATCCCGATTCACCAGAGGTGTTATCACCGAACATGTTGCTCACACAAAAGTCCGAACTATTGATATCTCCGACGACTAATAATTCAAAGGATTTAAAATCACAATGGCAACAGGTGCTAATACTTGCTGACCTATTTTGGAAGCGATGGAAGTCTGAATTCCTTCATATGTTACAACAGCGCCGTATATGGACTAAAGAGGAAGTCAATGTCTCTGTGGGAGACGTTGTATTGCTCAAGGATAATCAAGTATGGAGAGGTCAGTGGTCGACTGGGATAATAAAGGATGTGTTCCCGAGCTCAGATGGAAACATTCAGAAAGTATTAGTTTCAGTCGTCAGTGATGGAAAACGATTGGAATATATCCGCCCAATATCAGAATTAATTCTACTGGTTCGGGATTGAGAAAATGTTATATGATATGTGAATTTGTGCTGAGTTGAGGCTGAAGCTCAACTCCAACGGCGTCATGTGCTAGCAACCTCTGACGCCAATCCAGTTCAGTAATTATATGGATTCAGTTGATTGTTTACTCAGTTTGCAAATGTAGATACCATAAGATCATTTATTTAATTTGTGTTGTGATACCTGGAGGTATCAGGTGGGGAGTGTTCCAGATCCGTATCGTCAAACATTCCGAAATTTAATCTAATCGGATATCGTGAGACATCGTGGATGTCACCATTTGACAAAGTTTACAAAAACTTCCATCTTACTGAATACAAAGTTTGATGTAAAGCACCATAGAGTTTTACCATATAGCACATCATACGCATCATAAACGATAAGCGATCACATCATGAATGGTTACATCATAAATGCATAAATACATCAATGCCTAATAAATGTATGAAAGACATGTAGTGGTTATTTTGTTTGTGCAATGGTTATACTAGCTGAGAATGCAGAATCAGTATAATAGTACAATATCGAAAATAGAAAACCAGCTACAGAAAGAAAAATTTGAATTCAGCTTTCGAATCGTTTAGGGAGTTAATTCAACGAGAAATGGAAAATAAATTACCATGTTTTAAACCTCGCGTTACAGACAAAGATATTAAGCGAAATAAATATATGAAAAAGGATTATTTGAACGAGGAACTACAGAAGTCATGGCATGAAAAGTGCTTTAGTGAACAAAAATGGTTAAAATATTCTGGTTCTATGTCTGAGAAGAAGTGATTGAAACACGAGTTTGTAGGAAACAACGTATATTTGACAAAATATTACGCAAAGCAAATAGAAATCATCAAATTGAAACAGCAAGAAAAACTTAACCGTCTATCCAACCAGAACAATTCACGCGATTTCTGGAAGAACATTGGAAAAACTGGAATTCAAATGACAGGGACAGACTAAAAATTCCTGAGGAATTAGTCCGAGCGGGATGGACTTGTAAGTTGTGATATAAACATGGTTATAGATAAGTGGAAAAGTGACTACAGTAATTTATATAACAATACTGATGGTTCTGAAAATTTTGATGATGGTTTTTTAAATATTATAAATGATCGTTTACACTCAATTTTTTTCAGGTTAATGTTGATGATAATACACAATTGAATGGACCAATTACTAGGCTTGAAGTATCCAATGCTACTGGGCGTCATAAGCACAACAAATCAACTTGTTTAGATAATATTCCCAGCGAGGTTTTAAATAATGCAGTATGTGTTAATTTATTGCATAAAATATGTATTTTTTGTTTTGAACATGGTAAAATTCAAACAGAATGGTGTAAGAGTACAATAGTCCCTATTCAAAAAATTATGGTAAAAATTCTAGAGATCCAATGAATTACAGTCACTTATATCAACCCCACGTAAAGTATATGCTGACATCCTAAACTATAGACTTGTTCAATAGTTGGACAGTAACGATATTTCAGAAAATGAATAAAATGGTTTTAGAAAGCAAAGAAGTTGTCTTGATCACATTTATTCATTACATAATATTGTTAACAATAGAAAGTTGACTAAGCATTCTACTTTTGTAAGCTTTATTGATATTAGAAAAGCATTCGATAGTGTAAACAGAACCAGTATGTGATTTAAACTTAGAAATATAATGGTGTATCAGAACAATTTTTACATGCTATTAAATCACTATACTCTAATATACAATGTTCAGTACGTGTCAACAGTCGGTCATCTTACTGATTTTTTCCCAGTAGGTAGTGGTGTAAAACAAGGCTGTAAAATTTCGCCAACTCTTTTTTCTATTTTCATTAATGATTTAGTAGAGGAAATTAACAATTTAGAGAATGGTTTTCAAGTTGACGATGATATGATATCAGCTCTGTTGTATACTGATGATATAGCGTTAATTGCGGCCTCGGAAAACAAACTACAATTGGTGCTTGGTTGTGTTTATAACTGATGTATTCGATGGAGATTATCCATTAAAGGTGAAAAAACTAAAGTTATCCATTTCAGAAACACGTCTGTATTACAGTCAGATTTTGTTTTTAAATGTGGTAATATAAATACTGATTTGACATTTACATAAAATATTTAGGCTTTTGGTTTCACGGGTAATTAGACTTGAAGTTTCATGTGAGAGGAAACTTTATGAATCGTTAGTAGAACCAGTATTGTTTTATGGTTCTGTAATATGGGGGCCAAATACATATCGTGGAGTAAAAGTGGTTCAAAATAAAGCCTATCGTTATTTTTGGGCACATATAGAAATGCGTCAAATACAGCTACCAGAGGGGATATGGGATGGAATTCTGGTAAATCAAAACAAATGTTAGAAGAGATACGGTATTGGTGTTTAAATGATCGTGAATCTAACAATATCTCAAAAAAGATCCATACTTGTTTTTTGAAAGCTTGAATATGTCAAAAGTGTACTTTTAAAGACCACCGTAGTTTTAGCAAATTTTAGAAATGTTTCTTTTAACTTGGCTGTAGAAACAGGGAGATATACAGTCTCCTACGCGTTTTTTAAAAAGAAATTGTTTTTGTAATATAGGTGGTGTTAAGGATGAAAGACATTTTTAATGAGTTGTAACTTTTATGATGATTTTAGACATGAGCTGTACAGTAAAATTAATACTCTTTATACAAATTTTAATGATTTGTGCGAGGAAGACAAATTTATTGTTTTAATGACGGATATAAATATTCAACCTTTTTTAGCAAAATGTATTTTAAATATGAGCAACAGAAGATGTTTTTTTAAACAGATTGTAAAATATCACTTTTATTTTAAATGCTTTTATGATAGAACAATTAATGTTTGATGTGTCTTATAAGTCTTGAATGTATGAATTATGTATTAGTTTTTATATGTTGATAGCAGCTTTTATATATGGCACTTAAATAAAATATTTTGAACTTGAAATTGAATAACTCCAGGTGTGTGATGCATAAATTGCATCGATTGCACAATTTTAAAAACGTATTGCCGCGGGGCCCGCAGAATGGAGCAAATCAGATATAACTATTAACCTATTTTTTATACATGTACTTCATGTAAAATCTAGATATTTGATTCGTCAATAGCTGTTTGTCAATTTTCACTTACACATATTTAACCACAACCATCTTCGTAGGAAGAAAACCAAAATGCCGAGTCATAATCTCGAAAAAAGACCACAAAAGGTATGGAATCTGAGTTACAGAGATACGTTAGTACTAATTTCTACATCATAAGCATATAATGCATAACAAAGCTAAACTTCCTAAAAAACTAAAAGTGCTGTTATATTTTGAGATACCAGCTTTTATTGTATAATTACTATTACAATTACCATTCTCATTTCTTTTTCATCTTGACATCTACAAAATAAATAGGATAGATTATTTAGTGGGAGTACGGAACATGGTTTATAACCAGTGTTATCGCTATGTTTAGTTTGAACGTGTTTTATTACAAATGGCATAGAAGTGTTCAGCCGGTGTAATGAAGAAAATTGACCCAGATTTCATTTTTAACGTTGAATATTGAACCGTGAGTGCTTTTTCTCCGTTAAAATTCAGACCTAAAGTCGTGAAATTTATATCCGGAGTAATTTTTCAACAGCTTGATTTTTTTTCTAATCAATCATTATCTCTACACATTGAAAACTGACCATGTTGAATAGTGACCCCATGTACAGTTTTGAACATTCTTTCAACTGGAAGTTGTTTTCTCAATTTATCGTTATTTACATATTAAAATTCCAGTTTCAAATTTGTCATTTTCCAAAATGATAAGTAACTGATTCAAGATCATTCCGATGTTTTTCAGCAGTACACGATTATTTTACTTACATGTTTGAGGCCACAGTTGTCCATGACAATCTTGATATGATAGCACTTTTTATTTTACAGCATTTAATATTTTTTCTTGATAGTCTTTGTTAGTTTTCTTTAACTTTATTGTTTAATCATGTAATAGTTTCTTATATTTGTGAATCAAATCATTTATTTTGAATTTATGTTTATCATTTCTCTGTATAACTGTACGTTTTAAAATATTTCTGGTACAATATTTTAATTTTTTATAATAATTATAATAATAAATATCACTTTTTTGTTCGTGTTCAAATCACAGTCCAAAACTATGAAAACTGGCAAATTAAGTTAAACAAGTGAACTTTCACCAGGAAAGCGAGTCGGGTTTCTCCGGAAGAGTAAGCACTTTAGGTATAGCTAGCTTACCACGTGTTAAATCGATACTGAGAATGATGGGAACATTAAACTATATGACTTCAAAATATATGTATGATAATTTTAAATATAGTGACTGCATACTTATTAACAATATTTTTATGAAAGCTTTATAACCTTTAAGGTCTTTGATTATCCTAGGATTACAATATTCCCGATTTGTAAACAGCTTGCTTCGTAGGAAAAGTCCGGTAGTGGAAACAAGCTCCACCTTACTGTATTAACTGTGAAACCAACACACCTTATGCTGGAGAAGCTGGTATATTGTGGCATAGAAATGTGTGTGTGTGTGTGTGTGTGTGTGTGTGTGTGTGTGTGTGTGGAGTCGAAAGATTTTGCAACAGGTTTTTCCCCAGATTTTATAAGATTCTACATGAATTCGGCTTCTCGTGAATAAAGAAACAAATTAGCAAACAATAGTGTACAATTTTGCCCGTTGGAATATCAATTGTTTGTTGGACAATCATAGTGTCAAGCACAACAGCTCTGTTGTCTATCAAAAAATCTAATATTTTGTTGATAGTACATAGTATCATCATTACATAATCGTTAGCTTTCTTTACGGTATTAATAACCTGAAAACCTGAATACCTGTTGAGGAATATATATTTATATCTAAGCTTACCCCCCCCCCTCCCCCTCTTTTTTATAAGAATAACAAGTTAATGATTTTAGATGTTCTTTCAATTTGGATGGGTTTGAAAAACAAACAAATAGTTCCCCCCAAAAAACCCTTCAAGGACCAAAAATAAACCAAACACGACAAACGAACAAGAAACAAACTTTTTCGGGAGGAAAAGGGTTATAAAACACCTCTGAAGCGCTAGCCGATTACCTGCTTATGCATTATCTTTAATAAAACCTGCAAAGAATCAGTGTTATTTTGGAGGGCACTACTTTTTAAACTCTAAAATTCAAAAAAGGAACAGTTACATCACCCGACCATCACCAACGTAATTTTTGCTACTTGACAAAATAAACAAGTGTTTTAGAGTTCCTTGCTTAAATGATTAGTAAACAAGACAGTTGAAGTCAAAGAATCACTTTCATTTAATCATATTCCACAATTTTGTATACTTCAGCAGCTATCGCGTATGATCTTAAAACAAACATTAAAACGATCGTCATATTAATACAGAGTTCTTATATACATGACAATACAAAAAGTTAATAGATTTAAAGATGGTTTACAAATTCACTATTCTTATGCAACTATGACATTGACCTTTAACCTAGAACTATACATAAAATAAACGTGAAATTAATACCTACAATATTCTTATCTACATGCAATAAGTTAATAGTTTTCGAGACAATTAACTATTTCTTTTCTTTTTTTTTTCATAGCTATAACCTTGACCTTTAAACCTTTGACCCTGAACCATATATCAAAATGATCGTCATATCAGTATACCTGCAGTATTCTAATATCATGCCTATACAAAAAGTTAATAAGTTTCAAGCTTCTTTAAAATTTTATCTGTAAGCCAAAAATATTATTTCACAGAGAGCAGCTACTACATGGATCACCATATTGTTACAAAACTTGGTAATTTGTTAGATTTTGTCATGCTGAACATTTTTGCAATGTATTGTTTCATATTTTCCAAGAAAATAGCCTAAAACTGTGCAAATCACGAACTACGTCATGAATTGATCTTTGACATTGACCCAATTTCATGAAAATAAAATTTCAATCCCATGTCAATATCTGTTTAAATAGTCAATTTATAACCATATGAAACCATTTTACGATATTTTAAAATTAAACACAAAACGCGCAACCTATTTTTGGTAGAATTTCACGATTTGTGCAAATTTAAGACACTGGAGAAGCAGAAAGTTAAATTAGCTTCTGTCTACCTATTTCGATTTCAGATGAGAAGGTTTTTTAAGTTCCTTTTCAAATGTAGGTCGCAGTGACCTAATTTCTGCAAATACGGCAACTAAAAGTGTAAATTTGAAAAGCGCTCTTCCGATAACACTTACTGTGAAGTTTGATCAATATTGGTCAAGTAGTTTCTGAAGCATTGAGTCATCGTTTAGCCATGTAAACTAATATTCTAATTTAGACATAATTTTAAAACAAATATTACGCAAAACATTGCGATTATACTCAAAAAGTTTACTATGAATTAATTTTTTGCATATTTTAAGGGTTCTTTGGATAGTTCGAGACCTGTATTTATTACTAGAGTGTTTTAAGCCCGAATGTGGTTAATTATCAGTGGTGACGGTACGTTGAGCCGGAAAGTGCTTATTACCAGTTTATCCGGAACATTCTTTATTATCAGTAATACCACCATGTTCGGCCTAACGTCGTTTATTACCATTGGTAACACTATAGTTAGCCGTAACGTGGATTGTTATTATTATTTAGCCGTAATGTCATTTATTATAAGTGGCATCACTATATTTAGCTGGAAAATAGTTCATTATCATTGGCATTTCTATGTTTATCCATAACGTGGTTTATTATCAGTGGCATCACTATGCTAAGGCAGAACATTGTTTATTATCAGTGATATCACAATTTCCGTAGCGTGGTTTATTATCAGTGGTAACACTATATTTAGCCGCAGCGTGGTTAATTATCATGATATCACTTTGTTCATCCGGAACGTGCTTTATTGATAGTGACATGACTATGTTTATGCGGAACGTGTGGAACACTATGTTAAACCAGAACGTGATTTATTATCAGTGACATTATTATATTAGGCCGGAACGCTATTTCTTGTCAGTGACATCACTATGTTAAGCCGGATAGAGATTTGTTATTAGTGACATCATTTTGTTAAGCCAGAACGTGATTAATTATCAGTGACATCACTATTTTAAACCATTGCGTGATTTTTATCAGTAACATCACTACTTTTAGCCAGAACGGGGTTTATTATCAGTGACGTCACTATATTTAGCCAGAACGTGATTTATTATAAGTCACATTAATATATTTAGCCAGAACGTGATTTATTATCAATGACGTCACTATTTTTAACTGGAACGTGATTTATTATCAGTGATATCACCATATTAAGCCAGAACGTGAATTATTATGAGAGATATCATCAACTTTAGCTGTAATATGGATAATTACTTTTATCAGTGATATCACTATGTAAGGCCAAAATGTGATTTATTATGAGTAACATCACTATATTTAGCCAGAACGGCGTTTATTATCATTGACGTCACTATATTTATCCAGAACGTGATTTATTATCAGTGATATAACTATATAGAGCCAGAACGTGTTTTATTATCAGTGACATCACTATGTTAAGACAGAACGTGATATATCATCATTGACATCATTATATTTAGTTAGAACGTGATTTATTATCAGTGACATTATTATATTTAACTTGAATGTGATTTATTATCAGTGACGTCACTATATTTAACCGGAACGTGAATTATTATCAGTGACATCACCAACTTCAGCTGTAATATGGATAATTACTATTATCAGTGACATCACTTTGTTAAGCCAGAACGTGATTTATTATCAGTGACATCACTTTGTTGAGTCAGAACGTGATTTATTTTCAGTGACATCACCTTATTTAGTCAGAAAGTGATTTATTATCAGTGACGTCAGTACATTTAGTCATAACGTGATTTATTATCCTTGAAATCGATCTTAAACCAGGTAGTAATTATTATCAGTTACACCAATATATTTAGCCAGGTAGTGATATATTATCCGTGAAATCACTGTTAAGACAGGTAGTGATTTATTATCAGTGGCATTACTATATTTAGCCAGAACGTGATTATTATCAGTGACATCACTACGTTAGACCAGAGTGCGATTTATTATCAGTGACATAACTATAATTAGCCGGTACGTGATTCATTATCAGTGACATAACTTTATTATTCAGAACGTGATTTATTATCAGTGACATCACTATATTTACCTAGGTAGTGATTTATTATCAGTGACATCACTATATTTAGTCAGAAAGTGATTTATTATCAGTGACATCACTATATTTAGCTAGGTAGTGATTTATTATCAGTGACATCACTTTATTATTCAGAACGATATTTATTATCCGTGAAATCACTGTTAAGCCAGGTAGTGATTTATTATCAGTGATATCAATATATTTAGCCAGGCAGTGATTTATTATCAGTGACATAACTATAATTAGCCGGAACGTGATTCATTATCAGCGACATAACTATATCATTCAGAACGTGATTTATTGTCAGTGACATTACTATATTTAGCAAGAACGTGATTTATTATCAGTGACATCACTACGTTAGACCAGAGTGTGATTTATTATCAGTAACCTCACTTTATTAAGCCAGAACTTGATTTATTATCAGTGACATAACTATATAAAGCCAGAACGTGATTTATTAACTGTGACATCACTGTATTAAGCCAGAACGTGCTTTATTATCAGTGACATCACTAAATTATTCAGAACGATATTTATTATCCGAGAAAACTCTTTTAAGCCAAATAGTTATTAATTATAAGTGACATCACTACATTTAGTCAGAACGTGATTTATTATCGGTAAAGTCGCTATTAAGCCAGGTAGTGATTTATTATCAGTGATATCAATATATTTAGCCAGGTAGTGATTTATTATGTGACATCACTATATTAAGTCAGAAAGTGGTTTATTATCAGTGACATCACTATATTTAGCCAGAACGTGATTTATTATCAGTGACATCACTATATTTAGTAAGAAAGTGTTTTTTATCATTAAAATCACTGTTAACCCAGGTAGTGTTTTATTATCAGTGACATCAATATATTTAGTTAGGTAGTGATTTATTATCCATGAAATCACTTTTAAGCCAGGTAGTGATTTATTATCAGTGACATCAATATATTTAGCCAGGTAGTGATTTATTATCAGTGACATCACTATATTTAGTCAGAAAGTGATTTATTATCAGTGACATCACTATATTTAGCTAGGTAGTGATTTATTATCAGTGACATCACTTTATTATTCAGAACGATATTTATTATCCGTGAAATCACTGTTAAGCCAGGTAGTGATTTCTTATCAGTGATATCAATATATTTAGCCAGGCAGTGATTTATTATCAGTGACATAACTATAATTAGCCGGAACGTGATTCATTATCAGTGGCATTACTATATCATTCAGAACGTGATTTATTATGAGTGACATTACTATATTTAGCCAGAACGTGATATGTTATCAGTGACATCACTATATTTAGTCAGAAGGTGATTAATTATCAGTGACATCACTTTATTTAGTCAGAAAGTGATTTATCAGTGACATCACTTTATTTAGCCAGAACGTGACATCACTGTTAAGCCAGGTAGTATTTTATTATCAGTGACATCACTATATTTAGCCAGAACGTGATTTATTATCAGTGACATCAATATATTTAGCCAGGTAGTGATTTATTATCAGTGACATCACTATATTTAGTCAGAAAGTGATTTATTATCAGTGACATCACTATATTTAGCTAGGTAGTGATTTATTATCAGTGACATCACTTTATTATTCAGAACGATATTTATTATCCGTGAAATCACTGTTAAGCCAGGTAGTGATTTCTTATCAGTGATATCAATATATTTAGCCAGGCAGTGATTTATTATCAGTGACATAACTATAATTAGCCGGAACGTGATTCATTATCAGTGGCATTACTATATCATTCAGAACGTGATTTATTATGAGTGACATTACTATTCAGCCAGAACGTGATATGTTATCAGTGACATCACTATATTTAGTCAGAAAGTGATTAATTATCAGTGACATCACTTTATTTAGTCAGAAAGTGATTTATCAGTGACATCACTTTATTTAGCCAGAACGTGACATCACTGTTAAGCCAGGTAGTATTTTATTATCAGTGACATCACTATATTTAGCCAGAACGTGAGTTATAATCAGTGACATCACTACAGTTAGTCAGAACGTAATATATTATCAGTGACATCACTATATTTGGTCAAAAAGTGATTTATTATCAGTGACATCACTACGTTAGTCAGAACGTGATTTATTATCCGTGAAATCGCTGTTTAACTAGGTAGTAATTTATTATCATTGACATCAATATATTTAGCCAGGTAGTGATTTATTATCCGTGAAATCACTGTTAAGCCAGGTAGTGATTTATTATCAGTTATATCAATATATTTAGCCAGGCAGTGATTTATTATCCTTGACATAACTTTAATATTCAGAAATTGATTTATTATCAGTGGCATTACTATATTTAGCCAGATCGTGATTTTTATCAGTGACATCACTACGTTAGACCAGAGCGTGATTTATTATCAGTGACCTCACTTTATTAAGCCAGAACGTGATTTATTATCAGTGACATCACTATATTAAGCCAGAACGTGATTTTTATCAGTGACATCACTATATTATTCAGAACGATATTTATTATCCAAGAAAACATTTTTAAGCCAAATAGTGATTTATTATCAGTGACATCACTACATTTAGTCAGAACATGATTTATTATCAGTAAAGTCGCTGTTAAGCCAGGTAGTGATTTATTATCAGTGACATCAATATATTTAGCCAGGTAGTGATTTATTATCAGTGACATCAATATATTTATATGTCAGAAAATAAAGCTTGTAGCAAAAATTTTCAAAATTTTGACATTGTTTTAAAACTAAGGTTTGTTCCCTCGTGCAAAGTATTCCTTAGCTGGATTTGGAGTCATATAATTTTGGAACTTTGGATTCAATATGTTCAAATGTTTGAAATATCTTTTTTTATCTATCAACTTTTTCGGCACAAGGTGTCACTGATGAGGAATGGAATATGGCACATCAAAATTAAACAGGTAGTTTTGTTAAATACTGACATATTCATAGATATTTTCCGATAGAAAGCATCCTCTACAGAAGCCAATGGCGCTTGTTTCTGGGCAAGCCTTCTTAGGTAAGACGAAAACGAAGAGTATGGCCTTCAATTCAATAGAAATCTATATTTCTTAGGAAAACATGAACCGTACAAACCGTACAAGCATATGGGATGATGAAGACAGGAGCTGAGATAAAAACTGATAGCAGACAAAATTTACCTGCAATAGCCCGGTTTACTTGCTTTAGGTATGAATAATGTTTTGAAGACCCAACTTATTCACTATGTTGTCTTATTGTGCAGGTGAGTAAATAATAATAAAAGTAATAATCCTGGTCTGAAAAGCTAAAGACAAAACAAAATACAAGTCAAATTCACACAATGTTTTTATGTAATAAAAACTTAACAGATTTCATAAATACAAAATTTAAATACACCTGCATGTATGTGCATGAGGAAATTTATATACAATATGTGTAAAATCTATTGCATTGATTACTAAAACATTCCTTAAATTTAAGCAATACATAAGAAACGAAAAAGTTTATAAACTTGTATTCTAAAATTTACAAACTTAAAATCAACATAAAATTAAACAATCAGAAGAAACTTATCACAGATTTTAATTACTTGGATAAAACTTAACAAAGAATTTAACCAATCAAAAACATCACACAGAAATTAACCCATTGCATTAAACTTAACAAAGAATTTAACAGATGATAACAAGAGTCCTAACAGGTATGCTCACCTGGTAAAAAGTGCAGGTTCAGAGGATATTTGAATTCTATTTTAAAACATTCATTTTTATAAACAGTGAATAATGCCAATGCGGATTTAATAAATTTAACTTTAAAGTATAAATCCAAATCTACAGTGCATTGAACTTTATTCAAAATTAGCTACATTTTAGGAAAAGTATAAAGGTAAAAAACTAGGACACAGCCTTAAATCTCATTTTAAGACTATTTCAAGAAAACATCAAAACTGAAATTCTCATGTGTGTGTCATTATCTTTACAAGCAGTAAAGAAATATCAAGTCAAAGCTTATTTTACTGGACTGGATAAATGATGTTTTATCAATCAAGATTCTTCACTTATTTTTCCCACTAGGATCTACCCAAGTGGGATTTAAACCAAAGCAGGAAGAGGCAATTTGGTACGTAAGTGCACATTTTAGACCACTCTGCATGAAAGGTGACTTCATTTTACAAATGAGTTAATAACCTATGACATAAGCTTCAAGTTAAAGAACACAAAAATTCATCAAAATTGAATTTGGAATTGAAAAATCTTCAAAATCGTCAAATCTTCATAAAAGATTCATGACCTTGACCTTTGACTCTAATTTAAAAGGCATTTCAAAAATATCATTAAAAAAACCTTAACAAAATACACGCTTCATACTCATGGAATATCACACAAGATTCATCAATTCATGAGTTTTTAGCCAGCATTGTGGATTTACCTACTTATACACATAAACACACACACACACTTCACTAAGCCATAATCAAAGTATGTCTGAGCTTAAAACAAAATAAAATTTTAGAAATAAACAAGTAAACAACAACCTATATATATAAAAAAAATAATAATAAAATAAAATTTAAAAAACAACCATTGGTGTCATGTTGACATGTTAACTGGTATCAACAGATTAGCCTATAAATGCCTAGTCATTATGAATTCATCTTTTTACATAAAATATACACTATACAATTATTTAGATTTGATAAATTCATTGTTTTATAACATTTTATAATATCACTGCCTTGATAAAGCATTTTAAACAAAAAATTAAAACCATATAGTCAGGCTATTACAATTTTACAAATACACATATATATACTAGTATGTCTAGCCCACAGTTTGTACTTAGTGAACAAACTTAAGCCACTATCCTTCATACTTCTTAATTATTTTAATCAAAATTTCTGAAACTTCAAATTGAAATATGTTAAAACCAAATCAAAATTTTTACTTACAATTTAGCAATATAAATTTGTTGCTATTCATCATTTATAAGTAAGTAGCAGTAAAACTAACATTTTATGAACAAACAATTTAAATCAGTGAAAGAATTATGATGTAAAACACCCATATCAAATAACATAGGAAAAAAGAGGGTTTGGAATGTGTTAATTATTATAAAATAATTTGTATAGCAAATTCAAAAACAAATAATTGTGACTTAATTTCTTTGTGTGTGTGTGTGTGTGTGTGTGTGAGACGGCATTGGATGTGTATTTTGAGCATGTGTATGAGTGCATACTAAATTACATTCATTTCAAACATATAGGTTAATATATAAAACTCAAATCAGCATTTTTTTTTTAAAAAAAAAAACGTTCCCATTAAATAATATTTGCCAGCATACAACATGATACTCCCAAAAAAGTGGATTTGGGAATCACACTAGTTGATATGTCCTGTAAAAAAGATGTTAATCTGGAATTTGTATAAAAATTCCAATCATTCTGCACAAAACTGTGTGATATTGATCATGTGGTACCCTAACAAACCCTATTAAAATGTGTATGAAAACTATTTAAATACTTATTACTCATAGCTAACAGGCAAAATGGAGAACTCTTGACATGATTTTGTATTGGGATTGATTTCCTGAATATTTTACAGAACTATCAGCTACAATAGTGTGATCACATGTTTACATTTTATTTTTATTCTAAATATAATTGAATTGATATCATAAGATTATGTGAAATAAGATTTTCAATTTGATACAAATTTTTTTTACTGAAATACTAACATTCAATATTAAAATATTCCTTAAATCTGCATTAAGTTCACCGATTATTAAAACTGATAAAAAAATTAATTTTTGAAAAGTATTTTTTTTATCAATAAATATTATTATGATCTGTGCAATTCATTTTCTTAAGTTCGTCTTATTTGTTCAAAATAAATGGAAATTTTAAAAGCTTGCGGCAAGTCGATATGTTATCAGCTTGATGATGCATGGAAGTAAACAATGGTGTAAGAAATAAAATACATGTATGTATGTGTGAGAATGACAACAGATTCTACAGAGAAAAGAACAAGGGGAAACTAGAACAAACTGAATCCAAGGATTCAAATCAACCATGCACAGATGGAAAAATTGCTGCAATTAAAACAGCAGTTTTGGCTGCAATGCCATATTGCTCTTGTACACATGATTATTTGCTGTGTTTGTTGACATTGCCTTCAAGTTGTTTTCGATAAAGAGTTGCTTGATCAATGTTCTAAAATAAGATCTTTGGTAGATTAAAACAACAGTAGGTTTCTCCATAGATTTCAATGTAAGTAAAGGTTATATCATAGAACCAACTACATGTACATGTATTACATTTTCCATGAGAGGCATAGTTTTGAAGAAATGTGCTGTTTATGTATTAGGCATAGGAAAACTTAATGCAGCTTTAAGATAAATATATATGTATCTAGTCTATCTAAACATCACAAAGAACTCCAATAATAACCTTATTGATGTTTAAATGTTTCTAAAACCCCCATGTAGAAGTAGGTTAGAGCTGTCTGAAGATCAAAAATCTTTTACACTGGTTGCCAGTCAACTCCAGCTAATCCATGTTGTGATGTCACAAAATAAGCCAAATTGTGGTCTGTGATGGTCCTAATGCAAAACTCTGTCAAATGTTTCCTTCTCTTATTGACAAACTGCCAATGTAACTAATAACTAACTATTGCAAATGAATTACAAAATATAATACTGGTGGTCTTGTGTTGATTAATAACCCTGAACAATGAATCATAGCTTTGAGTTGCCAAAGATATTAACTTTAATTTAAATGCATAACTTCTTTTTAAACAATATTCCATAGCACCTTTTTTTAATTCATACCATATAGTCTTTAATTTCTGTAGTTTTAAATCTTGGTTCAAGGTTCCTTTTAAAAACAGGACATCTAATGGCATATTTAATAAAATCCATCCACTAACCATATATAGAGTATAACCTGTGTTTAAAGACCACCCATGCGACTGAGCAAAAGTGGACTTTATATAGAGGATCATCTTTATCAGACCTGCCAACCCCATCAGAAGTCTATCAGTAAAGTCAGTAAATTTTTCAGTAAGAATGGGCCATTTTTGGATTTTTTTCCGTAAGATTTTTTTACTCAATAACTGCTGCTAACTGTTACGTTTCTGGGGGTATTGGTGCTTTGATGAAGACGGTTGTTCATCTTGATCAGCTGTTAAATCCCCCTTATGTTTGCGGTTCATTATAATCAAGTTGAACTGTCACAACATGTGATTCTATTACCTCCCAATAGACGCTTAAATTTCGACTGCACTTGAAATCATTACTTAGTTAAGATGTTACCTACACTTAGATGCTTGCTTAGTTTCAATGTTTAAATAGATCAATTTCAAACGTTTTGATGACAAGTGTAAAAACTTAGTAGAAAATGGATAGGACATGAACCAAAATCCGGATTTTACTTCAAATCGTAAGATTTTAAACCTATCCGTAAAATCGTAAAATGGGTAAAAAATCAGTAAGAATTACGGAAAAATCGTAAGGGTTGGCAGGTCTGCTTTATGTATGAGTGAACTTAAATTGCTACTATCCAACTATCCAACAAAGAGTGAAAAATATGTAGTACCTATTAAATACTTATCAATATAATCATTTAATTTTTTTTCAAAAACAGATCATACAGAAGTGAATATCTGAAAAAAAATAGGGAAAGTATTATAATTGAACTATTCATCTGTTAAGATAAATGGTTAAAGTT
Source organism: Tegillarca granosa (assembly GCA_029721355.1). Classification (NCBI taxonomy): domain Eukaryota; kingdom Metazoa; phylum Mollusca; class Bivalvia; order Arcoida; family Arcidae; genus Tegillarca; species Tegillarca granosa. Next base: position 25,177,797 of record CM056595.1, read on the forward strand.
TACCAATGGTATACACATAAATAATTATGTCTATGTTGTCTTTAATAGTGAAGGTATCGCAAATTAAATAGTAGCTTACATATACATGTATATGATGGCTTCAGTTGCTGACATTATAAGTGTGGCTTTGTATAACTTTGTTAATCAAAACTATAATGTTGACTACATTAAATTGTGAAACTTTTTAGTTATTTCATTGTATATAAATAGATCAAAGATTTATATCAAAATTATTTATTGCCAATCTTTAAATTAATGTACTATGGTGATTGGCAAGAAATAAACTTGAGATAAATCTAAAAGAAACTTGGCTGATTATTATTGCATGAATTTTAAGAAATTATAAAATTTTAAGTCTTTCAAAAAAGTGGATTTTATAGACAGGTTCAGGAGTCATTTGGTTCTGAAAAGGGTGGAATTTATTTATATAAGACAGGTGGACTTAATATAGAGGTGGACTCTATAGCAGGGTACACTGTATATAGTTGTTTGAGATTCTTATCCACTAATAAAAAAATATTTAAACTGAGACATGTTTTATATTTTATAAAAATAATACATGTACTTCTAAACTTACAAGATTAAAAGAATCTATCACTACCTGTGGTGCCAGATAGGAAAATCTCAACCCAAGTTCTAATATATTTGGTCCAGAACAAGTCTTGCCTAGCTCTGGATCAGATATATTAAAATGAGAGTTAATATTTCTGATTCTATTTCTTACACCACAAAATATACAAGTTCTTTTAAAGATCAAAATTCAGAATATGAAACTGCTAATAATGGAAGTGAGGTATGAATACACAAGATAGCAGGAACAAGTAAGGTGCCAGAATATACATTAACATTTCGTCATATAAAAATTAATATAACATGAAATAAACTGTGTTTTTAAAGTCTTTGAAAAAAAATTGAAATTTAAACAGTAGATTTACCTGTTCCATTTATTTGTTTGCACAGAATTATGCAAGTTCCTTGGGTTATGAAGTAGTTCTCAAAGTATCGATACACCTCTGATTTCATTGATAAATCTTTGTGGGAAAAAGAATGTGTAAGGGGGTGGGTGCAAGATTAAAATATCTTGCACTGCTCTTTCTGGGTGCAAAAAAAAATGTATCAAGAACACAATATATTTAGCAAATATTTGGCACAAATTGTTATATTTGATCCTTTAAGATTCATATAAAAACATTAAATTACATATTGACAATTTTTTGCCAATTTTAATCAGAAATTTCTCTCATAAATAAACAAGAAAAAGTTTGATTAGTTTTCATTGACGTTATATACAACAATTCAGTGTGACCTTGATAGAAGGTAAAGGTTAGCCAGCTTTAGTATAACTTTATATGCTGATGATATACATTTAAATTTCAAACTTTTAGGCCATTTTGTTCATGACAAGAATATATTTGAAGTTTACATACACCCCTCTAGGTCCCTGACCTTAAATGATGATTAAGGTTGACCAGTTTTGCAAATTTGGTAGAAAATCTATGTGCTGCTACTATATATAAAGTTTAAGCATTTATAACATTCCATTCATAAGATCAAGGTCATCCACCTTCACAAACAAAGGGTTTAGAGCTGGAAATTGTTCTCATTTTCACTGGTTCTAGAGAAGTCAAAAGTAAAATATTAATGGGTGACAGGTGACAAAAGAAAAATGATCAATACAGAAAAACAGAACATTCCAAGAGCTCAACTCAAGCATTTCCCCTGGCGAGCTAAATAAAATGTGTAAGGATAAAACAATAATTCCTACAATCTGAATTTCAAGGAGTGTAAAGCAATAAAAAGATCTTTCTCTGTTAAGTCTTTAAATTCCTTTTATGTATTCTTGCTTAAAAAAAAACAATGTAGACTGTGCAAAAAAAACAACCAAAAAACAAAAAAACCAGTGCCAGAAATTAAAACTCGGTAGACAAAAATCTAAAAAAAAATTTAAACAAATCTTACAATGCATTAACCTACATGTATATTCAATGCAAGCATTTCTGGATGCATTTGAATATCTTTTTACATCTGTTATTCAAAGATTACCAATCTGTATTCTTCACCTGGAAATTCTTATATTCTAAACTGACAAGTTCTCTCTTGTTTTTGAATTCAGCATTGGTGATTGTAGATAATGGGCTTCCAACCTTGCTAAGAAAATGAACCCTGTTGAAAAGAAAAAAGCCCTTATTGCTCAATGTTTATTGCAGTATTAAATAGACTGTTCTCATCAATAAAAGAACCACATTGCTAAGAATTGTACAAATTATATAATACATGTTCTAAGGATTAAACATCAAAATTCTAGATTGCATGATCCCGAAAAGGATTGAAGATACCAGTAGTTTAATGAGGTCCTTCTATAGTGTCCCAATTTAAGGCCTTATCACTTATATTTCTGCAAATTTACATGACAAAATAACCCAAAAAGATAATTCACCCTTAAATGGAGAAGAAAAATGCAAAAAAAAATCCAAATTTTGTTTTGTCACAAAGAAGGAGATATAAGCAAAGTGGGGCTTAAAGAGGATTATAACCAACTGTTTAACTCATGTAAGTAAATTTACCCATCTCATTGAATATCTGCAAAATGTTTGCATTTTTGCTTGCTTTTATGTTTGGTAAATAACTTTGCCGGGTGAGCTAAATAAGAGGCTTAATTGGCATGAAATGCTCACCTGATAAATTATGTCCAACTTATTAATTTCAAAATTGAAATGACTGTTTGTATTTTGCAGACACAAAAAATTCATAAAACTATGAAATTCTGTTACAAACATAGCCAATAACATATATTTACATTTGCTTTGCAACTTTACTATATAAACATGTTTGAGACATGTGGCAAATACGGTACAATAACTCACATTGATCACATGATCATTACACTATGCGTATGAATATTTCACTCTCTGGACTATTTTTTAAGAAGTTTCATATCAAAACAACAGCACAGCCTGAGAAAAAAAATATTTATTAATTTTAAAATATACATTGAATTAAATACACAACGGAAAATTTCCAATCATCTAAAAAGTACCATAATTTCTCCCATTTCTACCATTTGTTCTATAAATTTTATTTCCCGAGCTACGGAATTTCACCACCAGTTAAAATTACAGTCATAATTGAGTATCACATTGACGAGTCTGGAGAATATGTAATTTAAAAACATGAAATAAAACCAAAAAATTTTCAGAGGGGAGATATCTCATACAGACGAAAATATATATAGCAGATGTTAAAAAGGAATAAATATATGCAACCGAGACGGTCGACTGTCCTGTAAACATGTTAAACCGCTGTTTCCAGTGCTTTGATAAAGCTGACAAAAATCCCAAAGTTTGTTCAATCAATGTAATAAAAAGCCATGGCTGGTCCTGAAGAGTCTGATATATGGTTAATGTTCAAACCACTTTTAAAACGCACATTTACCCGTTTTTATCCGACAAATGCCATCATGCGGCTGCAAAAGTTGAAACTAAATACACTCCTCGCCGTTTGCGGGTGACGGCCATTCAGCATCTCAATGATATGGGGTACGAAGCTCGGCACAAATTTGTTTATGGCGAACCATAAATGAGAAGCTTCTCCCAATCTTACAACAGAACTGTCTCAACACAACAGAAAAAACACGCCATAGTAACTCTGTCAGAATTAACTCACCCTGCAAAAAATTTAAACACTGAATCAGCTGTTGTACTGCGCCTAACTGGGTCACAATCTGGGTCGCATCATGTGGCCAGTTCCACAAGTTCTACGAATAATAATGATAGAAACTATGACTTTCCAAAGCAGATTACATTTCCGTCATCCAATTAATTCACTCCTGGTTTCTTCGTAAATTCCAATTTCTCGCACTGCACTTAAAATTTCCAAAAATGACAGCGAGAGTGAGACATCATTTTCGTGTCAATCTTCGAGACTGTTCACTTGTTCGTCATCCGCCTTAGGAAATTCGTTTTTTTTTAAAAATAATTTTGTAAAATTGCTATGAAAGTGACTAAATTGATGTTTTATATAAAATGTGCAAAACAATGTGATGGTTAATAAAATATTTCATATTTTTTGCGAGTTCCGTGTTTTTTCATGTTGTACTATATTTTGTTTACATTGTTACGCTGTTCCAATAATTGACCCCGCTTCTCGTTGAAGGCGGGAAAATTCAAATTGATGTGACAAAAATTCAAAAAAATTAATTAATAATTAACATAATGTAAATATAACCATTGAACAGCATAGCTATGGCAGTTATTGGATTATAAATGCCATAGCTTTGCCAGGCAAACCAATCATAACGCGCTAACGCGCGTTATTCAGTTTGCCTGGCAAAGCTATGGCATTTATAATCCAATAACTGCCATAGCTATGCTGTTCAATGGTTAAAAGTTCTCAAAACATTAATATGTGGTAAAACAGTTTTACTGTGGTAAAACTGATTGTTTGACCTAAAATAGTATTTGTGATAATTGTCAAAAAAAATGTCAAATTCACAATAAATTACATTTCAACTTTTACTTGGATCATAATACAGTTTAGAATTTTTTAGATTTTATCATGTTGATAATTTTGCAATTTCTTGATATCATCTATCTATAATAGTTTTCAAGAAAATGGTCAACAATAAAATGTGCGAAAAATAGTATTTCAGGGGCAACAACTCTTACATGCATTAACATATAGATATTACCAGTAAACTTGCTACCGTGTTAGATCTGGTCATGCTAAAGATTTTTGCAATTAATTGTTATTACGGTATCTATATCTATAAAAGTTTCCAAGAAAATGGTCAAAAACAGCAAAATTTGCAAATAAATTAGTACTTTAGGGACAACAACTCTTACATGGATTATCATACAGTCATGAAACTTGTTCCTTTGTAACATTTGGTCATGTTAATCATTTCTGCAATTTATTGTTTTATCCATTTATCCCTGCATATACTTACAAACAACCAGGTAAAATAAATCTTGGTTAAATTTCTACCAAGATGAATACAACTACAACAATACAACCAAGAATACTTTATACAACTGGAATTCTTGTGGGTGATTATAATACCCAAAACATGATTGGAAAGAAGACAAAAGTGGACTTGATTATAAAACCTAAAAAAAGATTAGAAAGTAAACAAAAGTGGACTTGATTATAATACCTAAACAAGAGGCCCATGGGCCTTAACACTCACCTGATGATATGGCCAAAATCATTTGGAAAATATATACAATATTCTAATATACATGCCTATACAAAAAGTTAATAGATTTCAAGATAATTAACAATTTGAGTCTTCTTGTGCATCTATGACCTTGACCTTTGAACTTATGAGCTACAATATTCTAATATAAGCAAAAATAACATTTCAAGGGCAACAACTCTTACATGCATTATCATAAAGTTACGAAACCTTGTTTCTTATCAAATTTTGTCATGCTGAACATTTTAACAATGTTGTGATGTTATATATCTTGAAAAATTTCAAAGAAAATAGCCTAAAACTGCAAAATTACAAACTAGGTCAAGACCTTGACCTTTTGCCTTGACCAATTTTAAAGGTTATTTCAAGAAAAAGTCAAAACTGAAAACCCCATGTCAATATCTGTTCAAATAGTCAAGTTATAACAATTTGAAGCCATTTTACGAAATTTTTAAAATTAAACCATTTTTCAACCAAATTTCATGAAATGAACAAACTATAGGCTTAAGACCCTAAAATGCCAAATAACACATCAGATTTTTTCTTCCATCATTGCTTTTGGAGAAGAAGATTTTTGAACCTCTATGTCACCATGACCTAGTTTTGGTAACCATGGCAACGCCACGAACAAATCTGAATTGCACCGACCTAGACATGCTTCTGGCAAGTCTCATTGAAATCTGTCCAGTGCTTTCAGAGGAGAAGTCGAAAATGTGTGTTAACGACGCACACATGCACGCACACACACACGTACATAGGCATGTACACACGCACATACACAAGCTGTGCCATGCCATAAGATCACATGACCTTTGGTCAGGTGAGCTAAAAAGATTAGAAAGGAGACAAAAAAGGACTTGATTATAATACCTCAAACATGATTGAAAAGGAGACAAAAGTGGACTTGATTATAATACCTAAAACATTATTGAAAAGGAGACAAAAGTGGACTTGATTATAATACCTAAAACATTATTGAAAAGGAGACAAAAGTGGACTTGCTAGGTTATGAGAAAAATTCACTTTGTGTTAGAAAATTGCAATTAAGAATTGACTGTCTGTATATAAGTGTAAGAATCTTGACTGAGCATAATTTCACACAACTGAAACAATTTCTCAACTCAACTCTCTTAGCATAATTTAAACTAATTCATTTAAAATTATTTCACCTTTCAATAAATAGATTGTTAAAAAAACACAAAATTTGTGTGAATTTGGTAATTAAAAAATAAGAGAGGATAATGTCATGATAATAAAATGATAATAAAAATCTACATGTAATAGCCATACACTTGGTATAATGAAAAATGGCATCCAGTGGTGTGGTTGAACAATTTCTGGATGGCTCACACTATCCATATAATGTACGTAGTTAATGAGTTAACCTAAATATTCTATCAAGGAAACAATTCTATACATTATGTATTTAAAACTAACATTTGATTGATACCATCTGCTTTGCCCTGTACTGTACCCTCAACTGTTCCTTTTGAGGTGTTCCTTACCCAGCCAACCATATTATTCTGTTTTGCTTCATTAAATGTAAACTGTAAAAAATAAAATCCAAATCATTAAGGATTACATCAAAACCTAGAATACACAAGCAATATTTAAATGTTGGTGTTATAATAAGTGACTTGTCTAGAATAGTGCTGTAGATCACAATAAAGATGTCTTATTTGTTTTACTTATATTAGGTATTTTTTACTTTGTTATGTGGATGTACTTTAAGGAAAGGAACAAAGTTTGAGTCAAATCTAGCTGCACGTACAAACTATTCTTGTAATCAGCTCTTAAGGGATGCAAGAGACAAAAATCATCATGAAAATTTCTTATATCCAGATGAGTCCATAAAGTAACAATAGGCCACGTGCTGTTACTAGTATTATGATATTTTAACTCACCAATGTACTATTATGTATATCACATACAAACCTGTCTGAAGAAAACACCTGTAGGAAAACAAATAAAAAATACAACTTTAGTTAAGACATATCAATCCTTAATTAGTAACAATCAATAACTTTTTACTTTTTTTTTTAATTTGAAAATAGTCAGTATTTCTCAGTCAAATTTGCATGTGAATGAAGAATACTATAAAGTAAAAGAACAAGTATCAGGCCAAGTACTTCATCAATTATTACCTAGCACCATGGTGGAGCCATCTCTCCTCTAATGACAACAACAGATTTCTTTTCTCTTTACTAATCTGTTGTAAAGATATCTCTCTAACTGGATACTTTTAATGCAGTTAATTATATTCATGTATCATTGAAGTGAAATTACCAAGGACAGCAACGTATTACTATCATTACCAAGAGGTACTTCTCATATCAATAGATCTATTCTAGCACAGTTTATATTTATTTATTTGGAAAGATAAAGCAAGAATTTCTTATTTTAGAATTGTAAACTTGTGATATTTTATTTTAAAAATGATAAAATTGAACTTTAATGAGAGAGAGAGAGAGAGAGAGAGAGAGAGAGAGAGAGAGAGAGAGAGAGAGAGAGAGAGAGAGAGACCTTGAACTTTTCCATGTATAACGAAATCGATTGATTGATATCTATCTGCCATATTGATATCGTAAGTTTTATCAATGTCAGAATGACTTGTGAAAAACTGTATACAATAGAGTTATTCCCCTTTTAATGCAGGTGCTTTTCAAACCTGTCCTTTGATTGGTTACAGGGTAATACAGGGAAGGGTAAACAACTAATCAAAATTCTGATTACATTTCTTTGCTGATCTAGGAAATATGGCTGCGTCTGTAGCCAAGCAAGTCATGCTGAAGTGAATGTTTCATTCATTTTAAAATGGAGAACAGGCAAGCAAACCTCGGGTTTGCTCCTCAGAAGGAAAGCGTTTACAACAAGTTATTGCCATATGCTGACAAAATAGACGAAGAGTCGTTGAAGATTTTCGCAGAAATCAAAGAAAAGTTGGCACTTTCTGTAGCTTTGCGAGATGTCAAAATCAGTGGATCACATTGGGTTGGGCAGTTGACTAGGTATCTATTCAGATTTAATGTCCCAAGATATGGAATTAGATTAATGGCGATTGGTATAGTCGAAATTGATGTTATAAAGTTAAAAAAAAATTATTGAGCTTTTCGGTCTGTGTGAACTTTTAAATCTTGTAGTAAATATTATTTTCGATATAACCTTATTTGCTTAATTCATCTTTGGCATAGCATTTGTTAAGTTAGCTATTGGATTTAAAAATTACTGTGTCTGCCTTTTTATGTTTTAACACTATATATGGGACAGTGCCTTCTCTCTGTCAGAAAATTCTAAGTAGTGTTTTGTTTCCTTGGAATAAAGGTGCTAGTTATTTCATTCCAATGGAAGAAACACAATAGAGAAAAGATTCTAATAAAAAAGACTACACATTTGATTCATTCTGCATTTCATTAACCAGAAATTTCATACCAGGGAAGAATTCAAACTTGCACATACCATACAAAAATAAAATGCATAGCTACTATGACTGGATATAAACTTTATTGATATTTGATCTATATAAGCCCAGGGAGTAAATTAATCCCTGAGCAAAGACCAGGGAAGTTTTTGCACCCAGGAAGTTTTGGGACACTGTAGGGATGTAAAATTTAAAGACATATTTTTTAAAATTAATAACACTTTTTAGCTCACCTGAGCCGAAGGCTCAAGTGAGCTTTTCTGATCAAAGTTTGTCTGGCGTCGTTGTCATCGTCGTCTGCGGCGTAAACTTTTACATTTTCGACTTCTTTTCTGAAACTACAAGGTGGATTTCAATGAAACTTGGTCAGATGCATATATGGGCCAGTGCAATTCAGATTTGTTCATGACGTTGTCCTAGCTCCCAAAACTAGGTCAAGGTGACCTATGGTTCAAAAAAACTTAAAAAATCTTCTTCTCCGAAAGCGAAGATGGTAGAAAAAATCTAATGTGATATTTGGCTTCTCTAGGGTCTTAAGCTTATAAATTGTTCATTTCATGAAATTTGGTAAAAAATTAGGTTACGCGTTTTTGCGTTTAATTTTAAAAATTTCGTAAAATAGCTTCAAATTGTTATAACTTGACTATATGAATAGATATTGACATGGGATTTTCAGTTTTGACTTTTTCTTGAAATAACCTTCAAAATGGGGTCAAGGTCAAAGTTCAAGGTCATGACCTAGTTTGTAATTTTTGCAGTTTTAGGCTATTTTCTTAAAAATTTTAAGAGATATATAATATCAAAACATTGTTAAAATGTTCAGCATGACAAAATGTAAAGAGGTACAAAGTTTCGTAACTGTATGATAATACATGTAGGAGTTGTTGCCCCTGAAATGTTATTTTTCTGCCAATGAAAACTAAAATTGTGCATTAGCTTGAAAACTATAAACTTTTTGTATAGACATGTATTTTAGAATATTGTAGGTATTGACATGATGAACATTTTGATATATGGCTCAAGGTCATACATTCAAAGGTCAAGGTCATAGGTGCATAAAAAGACTGAAATTGTTAATTATCTTGGAAACTATTAACTTTTTGTATTGGCATGTATATTAGAATATTGTAGGAATTGATATGGTAATCATTCTGTTATGAGATATATACTCAGGTTGGCCATATCCTCAGGTGAGCGTTAAGGCCCATGGGCCTCTTGTTTTCCTGATATGGTTAAAAAAAGACCATGCGAGTAAGACGTTAATTATGAGCATCTGGCAATTATTGGATTAAGGACGTGTATCTTGTCTTAAACGTGATTAATTTGACATGCTCCACTATACTTCTATTAAATAAGAGTCAGAGACGCTGGCAAGACGTTTTTTGATATTGTGCCAACGTCGGACGTTGGCACAATATCAAAAAACGTCTTGCCAGCGTCTCGGACTCTTATTTAATAGGAGTAGCTCCACTATAGACGTGATTATTTGACATGCTCCATTAACGAGTCTTGAGTATAATGTAATCTTTGATAAGTGTTTACCATTCATGCAAGAGTGAGACAATACACCAATTTTATTTATCTAATAGGGTTAGCTCTGGGTTAAAAATTTCTTTTGCCAATGAAATCGCCAGTTGTAAAATTTTGTCGCATATTTCTTTACTGCGTTGCCAACAATTTCAGTCTTTTTTCTCAAATTACTACAAATAAAAAACCATTGGTATGTATTAATATTGATATTAATGATTTTTAATCAATTGTCAAATCAACCTGAATGCCGATTGATCTCGGGATCTCATTGTTTTGTTTCTGGAATTTTAAAAAAAAGACATTGACCTAAATTTTGTCAATAATGAATATTCATATATTCAAAATTTTATTTTTCCAACATTGAAGTCTCGGATTGTTCATATGTTGCATAAGATTAAAATAATTTTTGACAAGAAATTTATTTCATTTGTCAATTTTTTGTTAAAAGAAACCAATTTATGGTGAAAGTCTGAATCTGCGTGTATAGATTTTATTATCCAAGATGTATGTAAATTTTACAAGTTCAAGAGGTTAGAGTCAAGCCTTCTTTCTTCTGACATAGGCCCTATCGTTTAGGAACTTAACAATGCGTTGTGGACGAAAATTCAAGTTTGTATATACTCATTATTTGTACAAAAGTGATTGCATTATTATACTTTCACATCTTTATTAATTTCTTAATCTTAAAATGTAGCTTAGATATGTTTTTTATTTTCATTTATTTACCGCCAGTAATTGAGTCTTGATAAGATTATCAAATTATCAACATACTTCAGAAATCACACCTAAGACAACAAATTTAATCTCTTAAGTGAATGTAATCTCTAGATATATATTTCTCTGGTAATGTCATTGGCCAAATATAAACAAGTTTAATTGTCTCCTGTCATCGTCATCTTCAACTGTTTTAAACAAATCATCTTTAAATCTATTTCATGCATTTAAACTTCGTGAAAACATTTTGAATACTCTGTAACATATTAAAATGATTATACACGTACTATAGATCGAAATATATAATACCCATCATAGACCCTATATCTTAATGACTGTTTAGACACTCGCTTACAGATGAAAAAAATACAGTTGGGCTTCAAAAACTGTTGCCAAAAATCACCAAAGTACTGACTTTTTATCGCCAATTTAAAAAAAAAAATCATATTTCCGACATTGGCGAAGCCCAGCATGAACACTAGACCAATTTTCTTTCATCTTAGTGAACACTTTTTATATCAGGCTTTATCCTCACTTGAAAATAACAATTGTCTATATTCTGATTTTAATCTTAGAACCTAGAGGTATTATACAATTTAGCAAACAATCATTCTACAAAACTAAGATGCTGTTCAAATATTTCATTTTTATTTAAAGTCGATTAATTTTCATATTTATTAAATACAGATCAGAACCAGGAAAATCTTAAAGTAACAGCACAAGTTTTCTTCCTTAACTTGCGGTAGACTATTGAACGATAAAAAAACAATGGTCAAAAACATCTTTATTTTTGCATGGATCATTATGAAATTTTTACATCATGAAAAATTACAGTATAATCTTTATTAAATATGTAAATTTTACATCTCTAAACTTTCTGGGTGCAAGAAACTTCCCTGGGCTTTACCCTGAGCATAATTTACTCCCTAGGCTTATAATCAAGGTACCCAATTGCAAAGGGCTTTGATTATTCACTCGTCCACTCGTCCTGATGAGTGAAATGTGTACTTGGATGAGTCACAAGTGATTACTACCACTTGTCACGGTGCAGAGTTAAATTTATCAGACACATACATCAAGGGGCTTGTTGCAATTAATAAACAATAGATACTATAGTGTTTGTCAGAAAAATCTTGTATAAGGAGGTCAATTGTAACGGGCCCTGTTCTGTTACAAGTGCCAATCAACAAAATCATTTCAATGTTTGCATCACATGCACAAACCTATTGTTTTCCATTCAGAATTTACTTAGTGTATGGTAAAATCCAACCGATGCTCTGAGTTTTTATATACTTGTCGATCCGTTAAGTGTGTCAAACAAAAGTAAACAAACTGTTTTGTATAACTTTCTAAAGACAAACAAGGATGAAACAGCTGATAAAGAAGTTTTCGAAGACACTAATTAGACTACCACTGATCCTGATGACAAACCAGTTGCAGGTGGAAGCATTTCTAAACCTGCGACTTCAAAACGAAAGTTACTGGTTATTTAAGGTGGAAAATCCAAAGTTAGTGAAAAGTTTAAGAAAAAGTCAGAAAACATTTTTCCTAGTACAAGCTCTGGCTGTATTTAAGAGAAGAAATTCTCGTTTTCATGTAGTGACTGTGCCGAGTTAAATTTCAAAGTGATGAGTGGTTTTCTTCTTTTACTAGGTAGAACCCAGTTCTACATCAGACATGAAGGAGCATTTTACTTCTGTTACAAAAGCTATACTTATTACTTAAATGGACCATGATTGTTAAATAAAAGATGATAAGTGTATAATCAATAATGCTTTGCAATCAGTTATCTAAGTTAAAAAGTTGCCTGACTGAAATACATATATTTGATAAAATTTTGTTTTATAATTTTTTGTCCCATTTTCTTCAAACATGCCTAGAATGATCTTTGCTAAAGTGGATTCACTTTTGTCCATTGGTTCATGTTGGGTGACTTCAAAGTTCAGATTCAAATGTAATAGGCAAAAGAAAATTTCATTGACCAAACTGCAATGGTACTTGGACTTGGAAACTTTTCAGGTTTTATGTAATGATGTACCCAGTCCAAATGAGGTATCCAGCTAACTGTTGAGTACACTCTGTCTCTTATAGGGTTAAAATACTATCCTTTACTTTTCTTAGATGTCATGCTATAGAATTATTATTATTATTAATTTTTTTTTTTTACTTATTGTTCTTTATCACTTCTCCAATTGCTTGCCTATAAGATTCCTGACTAATTTGATGATATTTTATTGAAAATATAACTAATATTACTGTTTAATATATATAAAAATTAACACAAGGATAATACATGTAATGTATTTTATTTATTATTTTTCAGGTACATCAAACTCTATGGAATGAAATTTTCCAAAGAAGATCATGTTTTGTTGATAAAATATTTATTTGAGTTAGTTGTTATGCCAGATTTGGAGTTGTCATTGGTCCAAAAATTTGCCCACCAGCTGATATTATTATTAAAGTAAGTTTTCTTATTATTATTTTGAATGTTTACAATGCAAATATGTCTATAGAGACACAGATTTTGTGTCTAACAAAACTGATTATTCATTAAGTATGAAAAACCTTCAGCAAGGCATTTGAATTAATATTGTCCCTGATTTTACAAACTATTGTTTCAACTACTATTTATCAAAAGGAAATAGATTTTGAAAAATAAATTACCAATTTTTATGACATCTGTAATAATATTTGAAATTTGCAAAATATAAAATGAATGTATAAGTATGATGACGTGTACTATAATTCTGACTGATCACTAGATTAAAGTTTCAATCAAAGATGACAAGGACACTTTACTTTAACACTTCTTTATTGTTTACTTATTATTCTAATAGCCATAATTTTTTGGAATGGCAATAATTAAAAATCACCAGTATTTTTCTTACTATTGATAAATTGATTAAGAAATCCATCATTGTCTTTCCTATTTTTGTACCCACTTATCTTGCATGGGTGTTGACTAGTCATATTTTATTGGTAAAATTAATGTTGTAGTGCAAGGAATGTATTTCCAATGCAAATCTGCAAATATTATCAGTTGCTGACTAGTAATCAACAGTTCAGCTATAATTTATAACATTTGTAATGATGCATGAGACACAATGCCCAAGCACACGTTAAGCCAAGTGAGTGGTATCATTATTGAGTAATGGTTATTAATTCAAGTGATTCCAGTATCTTGTGAGAATAATCAATTAATGCTCATGAACAGCAATACTGTTTTAACTTTAAATTTGCAAGTCTGCAACAAGAACAGTTTTTACTAACCATACAAGTCTTTTACCGAGTAATTGATATTCCATTACTTTGTGTCTAATTTAGTGTTCCTAGTAATACATTCAAAAACATGGAAAAAGAATATTAATTTATTTCACTTTAAACCTATGTTTATTACATTTATCATAAAGGAAATATAAGGTATTACACAACCATAGTTTCTATCAATTAAGATTGACTTTCATTATTAGATAAAGAAAAAAATCACCTTGACTTTTTACCTCAACTGGCTAGAGCCAGCCGAGTTTACATCATGGAGAAGTGTGTGTGTATCTGTGCACTAAGGTTTGTATCTTGCATTTACAAACTTTGATCTTCTCTGAAGATACATGTACATGACCAAATTTGAACCAAAATGCTGATGTAGATTAAAAATTATATCCACTATATCAGTGTGTTTATACCAAACAAAAAAATTTAACTAGAAAGTGTTTTATTTGAAATGGTGTTACTGTATTAACTCTGAAAACCTTGACATTTTTTACATTTTCTCATTAAGTCCAGTTAATTTTTTTTAAAATAAAGATTGAGACTGGATTGTCCTTACATCTTGATTTCTGTTTATCTTTTTCAGGAAGAAATTTCTTTTATCAAGAGAAGATCTTAAATTACCTTGGAAACCGTTATATAAGCTTGTAGAGTCAGTTGCTTACTCGCCATATGAAAATCATGGATTACAACTTTTTCCTCCGTATGTAATGATTAAAAAAAAAGATAATTCACATATACATGTATGCATAATCACACACACACACACACACACACACACACACACACACACACACACACACAAGAAAAATACTTGAAATAATCAAGGTGATTTTTCAGGACCATTCCCAAGGTCAGACTGCATGTGTCTTATCATCTTTAAATTAAATGTTCAGAGAATGTGTACATTTACTTCAAGTATTTTGACAAGGTATTGATTTGATCTTGCTAACAATAATTTTGACTCTTTCATGTAATACTGTTTATTATTTAGTCTTAATACCATATTTCTGTTTTTGACAGGAATGTGGAGAGTGTGCTAAAAAGTTTGATAACACATTGCAGAACGTAAGTTTTTATTTCTTATTGATTTGATAAACAGTAGATTCTTCCATAACATTTTTCTGCTTAGTTTTAATTTTTATGTATCATACAAGTATATCAAAAGCATACAAATTCTCTTAAAATGGATTGATTGTTGTTTTTTTCCCTTGAAGTTGGTTTTAAGAAATGGCTTTAGAATTCAGCATAGAAAGCCAAGTATAAAAATTTGTCACATTTCATATGTTATTGTGGAAAAAACCCTTTTTAAAGCCATATATTAGTATTGGCTTGTTAAATAACCAAATTTTTGTGTTTTAATTGTATATGCTTAGATTATTAAAGCATCAGTGGTTGTGTCTGACTACAGAAATCATAATCAAAGATAAGCTTTTTGATGTCAGTGGCAAGCTAAAATGTGAAAGCTACATGTATATGCAAAAGTCAGTTTGAAACTTGAGTCATACCTAATAGTGGCTAAAGGATTTATATGATGTAATATTTGTTTTACCTCAAAATAGCTATAAATTTTAGAAGTTTTTCCTAAAATTAAAACACTAAATAGAATGAACTGATAAGAATTAAATATTACTTTTTTGAAAGTTTTCAAAATTTTCACTTTGTTAATATTTTAGTCATATTAACTGAAGTATTACATGGTTTTTATCTGGGTTGAAAGAAGTGGAAGTTTGACTCTGGCAATTTGTCTTTCTATTTATCCATTCATCCAGATTAGGGGTAAACAGTTTGTGTAATCTCTACAAGACAATGATACAATGTTTCTCTAAAGCAAAACTAAAATTTTACTTTCACGTTTTGCATATATGGGTGATTTTAACAACATATTTTAGTGACATTAGAAAAATGTTTTACAAAGTTACCATGATTCTCACTCTTAATTCTTCCATTTTATATAATTAATATGAATGTCATATTTATCTTGTATTGCAGATATTTTACATCAGAATCAACTCAGGAAATGTTAGATGAATGGAGACCATTGTTGTGTCCATTTGATGTTACTAATATTAAAGCACTACATTACTTTGAATTTTTTCTCCCTACATCGTTGCCACCACCTCTTCATGATAAAGGTTTTAAGTAAGTGTAATTATATTAGAAAAATGGTTGTCATGGTTATTATAAAGGGGATAAATTTTTCAGAATGTAACATGATACTGGAGTTTAATATATAAGAGATAAAAAACAGAAGCATTAGATCGACTACTAGTTGGAAAAAAGTATAAATTACATAAAGTATTCACTCTTTTGGCTTATATGTAACCACAATATCTAGAATCAAAAGATTCAAAATTAACTAAAATTTGCCAATGAACTTTGTTTTTAGCTCACCTGACCAAAATGCCGGCATGGTGTGGCATGTGTATGTGCATGTGTGCATCGTTAACACCTATTTTTGACTTCTACAAAACTGCTGGACAGATTACATTTATACTTGGTCAGAAGCATATATGGGCCGGTGCAATTCAGATTTGTACATGGCGTTGCCAAAAACTAGGTCAAGGTAACCTAGGGGTAAAAAAAATCTTAAAAAATCTTCTCTAAAAGCGATGATGGGAGAAAAATCTGATGTGATATTTGGCTTCTCTAGGGTCTTAAGCCTATAGTTTGTTTACTTTGAGAAATTTGGTCAAGAAATGGGTAACAGGTTTTTGCTTTAATTTGAAAAAATCATAAAATTGCTTCAAATTGTGATAACTTGACTATTTGAACAGATAATGACATGGGGTTTTTAGTTTTGACTTTTTCTTGAAACCTTTAAAATAGGATCAAGGTCACAATCAAGGTCATGACCTAATTTGTTATTTGTGCAGTTTTAGGCAATTTTCTTGCAAATATTAAGAGATATATGAATTAAAAACATTGTTAATTGTTCAGCATGACAAAATTAACAAGGTTCCCAGTTTTGTAACTATATGATAATCCATGATGGAGTTGTTGCCCCTGAAATGTTATTTTTTGCTAATAAATACCAAAATTGCACATTGGCTTGAAAATTATAAGCTTTTTGTATAAGCATGTATATTAGAATATTGTAGGTATTGATTTGACAATCATTTTGATATATGGCTTAAGGTCATATGTTTAAAGGTCAAGGTCATAGCTGCATAAGTGTACTGAAATTGTGAATTATCTTGAAAATCATTAGTTTTTTGTGCAAGCATGTATATTAGAATATTGTAGGTATTTATATTATGACCGTTTTGATATAAGGTTCAAGTTCATATGTTCAAAGGTCAAAATCATGGCTGCTTAACCATTTGGTTAATGATTTGGAAATTATTCATTGTACTATTTAAGCCATGCATATAAGCTATTTATAAATGAAATGTGACTAGATATTTCGGATTAATTATTGCTGGATTTCCAAACTTGAGGAATTTTGTAAAGATTTTGTAATTAAGTTCTTTGCAAGTTTTTTACATTTCCTCAGGTGAGTGTTAAGGCCCATGGGCTTTTTTTTTATTTTGGGTTAGAAAAATCATTTTTATCTGCATCGCTAAAGCAGGTCTAGTAATGGGTTGAATCTGTCAGTCAGTCGGTCCATCACACCTCAACCGTGCATGGTTTGTGTAATCCATAACTTCTATAAACTTTATCCAAATCAAAATAAAATTTGTGACAGTTGTTTTGCACACATTAGTGATGTGCACCTCCTATTTTGGTGACATTTGATGATTTTTTAGTAAAATTATGGCTTGTTGAACTTTGTCATTTTTCACAGAAAAACATATGAAGGGTGGATAGATTGGGTATTCCATAATTCTTATGAACTTTATCTAAATTAAATCAATTTTTTTTGTTAAATTATGGCTTGTTGATCTTTGTCATTTTTCCACTGAAAACATGTGAAGGGTGCATAGATTGTGTAATCCATAGCTCCTATGAACTTTATCCAAATAAATAAAATTTTTGCACACATCATTGATGTGCACCTCCTATTATTGTGATATTTGATGATTTTTTGGTAAAGTTATTGTTTGTTGAACTTTGTCATTTTTCACAGAAAAACACACGAATGGTGCATAGATTGTGTAATCCATAAGACATACATGTATATGTTAAAATTTGATAATGCAGCTGTATGTGCTTTCAAAATACTCATATAAGGAATAAATGAGTAGTAAAACTCATTTTGTCAAAGTATTGAAGATAAAAGCACATTCAAGAACATTATCAGTAGTTTGTTACTTTAAAAACATATAATTAGCAACAGCACATTTAAGAACATGATACAACATTATTGTTGAGGAAAAAACAGGCAATATACATTTGTATAAAGAAAAACACATTGAAACACTGATTATAAAATTAATGTACTTACTTTGGATTGACAAAGTAATCTCATGTCATTAAATCTTTTAATTTGCCAATTGTCATTTCATAAATTGAGAAATTGGTCTTTATTTAAAAATCTTGATTTTTGTAATTCCCACATATATATATTCTTTGTTTATTTACATATTATAATTTGGAAGAATTAATTAAATTACCGTAATCACTTTTTTTTACATATGAATGCTATAGGGATTACACAAACTTCCTTACCTTTCTGCTAATTTAACAACAGTTGTGAAACTCATCCAACCAAATAATGCTATCTAGACTGTTTTTATGCAATGTTCATGTAGCTACTATGTTCTTCCTTACTTTCAATATATTTCACAACAAAATGGCAACCCCGAATTGCTTGATGCAGATGTAAAAGTTTAGTTTTATGATTCAAAACTTAAATCTTAAATTTCAACACCAAATTTGTAGGATATCATCATTACATGGTGTGTTAGTGACCTAATATGGTTTATACATGGTCAGTAAATATCATACCTGCACTTGGGAGAACATTTTATAAAACAGCAGTGTTAGATACATGTGTTTCACAGCTGTTACAAAATCTGTAGTATAAATATTTCTGACTATTCCTGGTTGAAATAATAGCAGACATTTATTTCTTACATTATAAACTTCTAAAGATATACTGTTTCTTAATATCAGAAATACAGTAAGTGCCTGTGGTAATAATGCCCTGGCGACACAGGTTTGGATCCCAAATGGGTCTTGTTTTTCTTTGCTCATTAACTACATGTATTAAAAACACATGTGCTAGTACATTGTACATAAAAGACAGTTGCAAATTTCATTATATTTTTTTTTCAGAATAGGAAATATACTCAACATTTGGGATTCTTAAATCTTATGGTTAATATTTGTGTTAAGACATTTTTTTTTGATAGTTATGATATCAACTTATATTTCAGATTGTGGTTTCAAGAATTTTGGAATATGTGGGACTCATATCATAATTCACCAACTTGGGAATCAGTATGTAAATTATACAACAATATAATGATTTTCTTCTCAAATTTATACAACATTTGCTTTAAAACTGACTTATTTAACTTTACCAGTGCTTGTCTAATAAAATTGATAAAAATTGGGCTTTGCCCAAAATGTAGTTTTAGTAAGGTTACCAGAAATATAAAATGAGTTGTTTTTAGCTCAACTGGCTGAAGCCAGCTGAGTTTATGGCAAGGCGAAGCTTCCGTGCATCCATGCATGCTTAAACTTCAACCTTTCTTCTCTGAAACCACATAACCAAATTTGGCGTGGAAGGTCCCTAGGTGGAGTAGATCAAAATTTGTGATTTTCAGCTGGATCCTATATCCAAGATGGCTGCTGTTACTATAAATAGAAAAAACAGGAAAATGGCCTTAACATTTTAATTTATTGATCAATTTAGTTCAAATTTGGTATATGGGATGTAGAACTCTGGCCATTTAATATATTTACCAGGTTTTTCTGTAACATTATTCATTGGCATGTTATTGGTGCAATATGCAAATTAGCAGCTAAATATAGCCGATTCATGGAAAATCTTCTTCTCTGAAACCACATGACCCATGAAACCAAATTTGGTGTGCAAGATGGCTGCTGTTACGATTAATAGAAAAACAGGAAACTGGCCAAAACATTTATTTGTTCATCAATTAGTTTCAAATTTGGTATGTGGAATGTAGAACTCTGGCCATTTTATAAATTAAACAAGTTTTTCTGAAACTTTTTCATTGGCATGTTATGCATATTAGCAGCTAAACATAGCTGATTCTTTGAAAATCTTCTTCTCTGAAACCACATGACCAAATGATAACAAATTTGGTGTGAAAGGTTCTGAGATGGAGTAGATTAAAGATTAAAGTTTGTGATTTTCAGCCTCATCCTAAATCCAAGTTGACCGTTCTTACTATAAATAGAAAAAACAGGAAAATGGCCAGATGGTTCAGATTTGGTATATGGAATGTCGAACTCTGACCATTTTATATATTTAACATGTTTTTCTGTAATTTTTTTTCATTGCTTTGTTATTGGCAAATGAAATCAAATAAAACCAAATTTGATGTGGGAGATCCCTTGGTGGGCTAGTTTTAAGCTCACTTGAGCTGAAAGCTCAGATGAGCTATTGCAGTCTCTCACCGTCCATTATGTGTCATCCGTTGTCCATAGTGTATCGTATGTTGTGCTTAAACTTTACATTTTAATCTCTTCCAAAACTACTTGGCCAAATTTGATAAAACTTTGTGATTATCATGCCTAGGTAACAGGCTTTCAGAATTGTGTTTTGGGTTTGGCCAACCCCAACAAAAATGGCTGTCATTACTAAAAATAGCCAAAACACAAAAAACAATCTTCTCCTCAGTAACCAAAGCATGCAGACAAATTTCAATTGGATATTTGAATCAGGCATACCTGGGAACATATAAATTTGTTTTTTTATGAAGATTGGACGAAAAATAGGTTATGCGTTTTTTCTGTAAAATTTTGTTATTTGTAAAATAAGACATTTATTGATATAACTCAACAACAGCTGAAGATAATTGTATGGAATTTTCACTGTTGACCCTATCTTGCTATTTTCTTTGAAATGATGTCAAGGTCATGCCCTAGTTTTTGACCTCTGATAAAAATTGCTATTTTTTTTAACTTTTCAGGTGATGATGGCATGGGATTTTTAGTAAATTGTAGGCATTGACATGACAATCATTTTGAAACACAGATCAAGGTCATGGGTTCAAAGGTTAAGGTCACAGATGCAAAAGTATACAGAAACGGTTAATTATCTGCAAAACTATTAATTTTAAGCTCACCTGAATGAAAGGTCATGTGAGCTTATGGCATGTATAGGCATGTATATTAGAATATTGTAAAAAGTGATATGATGATCATTTTGATATATGTCTCAAGGTCATATGTTCAGAGGTCAAGGTCATAGCTGCATAGAACAGCTTTAATTGGTAATTATCTTGAAAACTATTTTTTGTTTAGGCATGGAGTGGAATATTGAAGATATTGATAACACAATCATTTTGATATATGGGTCAAGGGTACAGACACAAAGGTCAAGGTCATAACTGCATAAGAAAACTGAAATTGTGAATTACATCTTGAAAACTATTAACTTTTCGTATAGGCAAGTGTATTAGAATATAGAAGGTATTGATATGATGGTCATTTTGAAATATGATTCAAGGTTATAGGTTCAAAGCTGCATAAGACAGCTTACATTGTTAATAATCTTGAAAACTAATAACTTTTTGTATAAGCATATATATTAGGATGTTTTAGGTATTGATATGATGATCATTTTGATATATGGTTCAAGGTCATAGGTTCAAAAATAGAGTCATAGCTGTATAAGATGGCTTAGATTGTTAATTAATTTGAAAACTATTAACTTTTTGTATTGGCATGTATATTAGAATATTGTAGGTATTGATATGATGATCATTTTTTAATATGGTTGAATGTCTTAGGTCCAAAGGTCAAGGACATAGCTGTATAACCATACTGAAATGGTTAATCATTTGAAAATTATTTATTGTACTATAGTTACTACATGCATATAAGAAATGTGACTAGAAATTTCTGATTAAGTATTGTGGCAGTTTTAAACTTGAGAAAAATTTGAAAGTTTCTGTAATTTATACATTGTACATTGCACTTTGCAAACAATTTTGGACATATCCTCAGGTGAGCGTTAAGGCCAATGGGCCTCATTTTTTTATTATTATTATTTATTTATTTATTTATTTATTTATTTATTTTTTTTTTTTATTATTATTATTATTTTTTTTTGTTGTTGTTTTTGTTATGTTTGGCCTGCCAGTTGAGCACAGGCCCTCTTGGGCCTCTTGTTTTGGCATTATAACAATAATAATGCCTTGTAAAATCTGGTTAATTTTGTTCATCAATAAATGTTCACACTACATAAAACTTGTTACTTCTTCTTTATGACCTTTATCATTAAAACATACAAATAATCAAGTTAAATTAACAATGATTATTGTAGTCATTTTTATACCCTGTTCAAATCAAATGAAAGTGTTTCTGTACTTGCAAATTAATCAATTAGACTTTAATTAATCAAATGGTTCTGTCATGTTTTTGATGTTCAGTGTTTCACTTCCTATTTATATTGAACATTGACAATGTAAACATGCAACATGGTAAAATAATTTTATGTAATATCTTTTGTAGAGTTTAGTGAACTTGTTTGCTAGGCTGGCTCATGATACTATAGGATATATTGATTGGAGTCCGTATTTACTGAAGGTAAGGCCGACAGAAAACAATGAATTGTCATTACCAATTGTGAAGGAATGCGGAAAGTTACATTGAGTTTTTTTTCTTACTAACCATTGTATGGTCTTTCAAGTCTTGTCTATTTGTGAGTATTGTGGCAGTTCCAAACTTGAGAAAACTTGGAAAGTGTTTGTGATTAAGTTCTTTGCAAACAATTTTAACATATCATCAGGTAAAGTATTAAGGCCAATGGGCCTCTTGTTTTTAAAATATAATAAACAATGATTCTCTTTATAATTTTTATTTAATAAAAAAAAAAAATCCAATAGTGCATCTTATTTTGGAAATTCGATCTTGTTCAAAATTTCATAATATTTTTCTTTAAAAAATGTTTTTAAATTTAAATTAAACATCATTTAATATTGGAGATTTTGTATCTTGTAACATGTTACTTGTATCTCTTGTTTGTTACAATATGAGACTTTTTAATTTCAGTTAATATTTTGCCTTTTATTGTATTTATTACATTACAGATATTTAACCGTTTTCTCAGAAGTTTGAATTTACCAGTTGGTACACAGTCAGTACAAGTTGGTAGATCTACACATACATATGATATCAATTCTATTGTATTATGGATTGTTTCTATGCTGGTGAGTTTACTTCATGTACTTGTAGAAGAAAATGTAGCAATTTTGTGTTTATCTTGAATTAGTGTTCCATTGAGTGAAAGGAATTACTTGTAGGATTAATTATTATCATTAATTGTGATATTCAATTCATAAGATTAATCCATTGTAAATTTTAGAGGTGCATAAAGAAATATGAGTATATATGGAATTTAAAAAACAAAAGATGTATAAAGACAAAATTCTGATGTGATTTTTAGTATTTTTGGTATTTTAAGCATGTATTTACCAGTATGTGTCTTTTTCAGAGATGACTCTAGTTGAGTACACATCTATTTCTTCCTTGAATTTTTATTGGAACTGGAAATTTTGTTCCATTTGTAAGATAATCTGTCTTCTAACTAATTCTTGTCATTATCTACAACTCTATAAGATTATTACCAGTAGACATGTACATTTATAACATTTTCAAAGGCTTCATTGTCCAAATGGTCTAATGCATTAGCTTACAGACCACACATCTTCTCACTGCCTAGGTCAAATCTAAATCAGAGAGATCCTCAACCACTTTACTACACTTGTGTGCCAAAAGTTTGTCAACTTTTTTTTCAAGATGGCGGCCACTGTTGAAATGTAAAAATTAATAATAAATGGTAACCTGGTCAACTCATTGCTGAAAATAACATGTTTTCAGTTCTGTTCCACTGTCCAATGTAATTTCCCACAGCAATGTTGCAAACGCTTTTACTTTACGAATACTGAGTTTTTTGCCACAGTCCTTCTTCTGTACTCAAGCTTATGAATTTCCCTTTGAACAGTTCTCATAGAAACGGTTCTCAGCACTAAATTTTAAATTCATGTGTAATATCATCCAAAGGCAAACGACGGTTCTTTTTCACAATACGTGACCCTAAATGTTTCCCTTGATCTGTCATAACAGGTGGCTTTCCACTTCTTAGCATGGCTCAATTGCTCTGGCGTTCACGATACTGCTTCAAAACTTTGGAAATTGTAGATGGGTGTAAGTCTAGAATTCTGGCAACCTCTACGGACCTCAAACCGTTTCTAACCATGGCGATAATATTGTTTTTTCATCTCCTCAGATAACTCACTGCCGCGGCACCCCATGTTTGTAAACACTAGAGTTACTTAACTTAGCAGAAGATATATGTATTTCCAGTTTTATTTTTCTAAAAATAGGAATATGACGTAAAAGTGGTTCAAATACCAGGACACTATGTTGTATTTTAAACAAATTGTAATTCTTTACATTTTACGAAGCAAGTTTCATGGGTGACCGTTCGGCCATTATAAAAAGTTGACAAACTTTTGGCACGTAAGTGTACATTTGTATCATTTGCACAAATTTTGTTGTACATATAGTTTAATTTTTTTTTATGACATAATGGTATTTTAATTTAAGGGTGGTAAAAGCAAGGCACAGGATCATGTAGATGAGCTTTTTAAAATTCTACAAACATTTTACCATCCATCTAATCTTGGACGTTGGAATGTAAGTATAAAAATTTTTATTTTTGCAGCAATGTTGAAACATTGATATTGCGTTTTTTACATGTAATTCAAAATAAAATAGATTTAGTCACTTATCCTTTTTAGCTCACCTTAGCTTATGGCATAGCGCAGCATGTGTGTGTGTGTTTGTGTGTGTGTGAATACGAGTGTGCATGCCTGCATGCACATGTGCATCGTTAACTCACATTTTCGACTTCTCCTCCAAAAGTACTAGACAGATTTCAATGAGACTTGGCCAGAAGCATGACTGGGTCAGTGCAATTTAGATTTTTTTTTCATTGCGTTGCCATGGCTACCAAAACTAGGTCATGGTGACCTAGGGGTGCAAAAAATCTTTAAAAATTTTCTTCTCTGAAATCAATGATGGGAGAAAAAATCTGATGTGATATTTGGCTTCTCTAGGGTCATAAGCCTATAGCTTGTTCATTTCATGAAATTCAGTCGAAAAATGGGTTATGTGTTTTTGCGTTGAATTTTAAAAATTTCGTAAAATGGTTTCAAATTGTGATAACTTGACTATTTGAACAGATATTGGCATGGGGTTTTCAGTTTTGACTTTTTCTTGAAATAACCTTTAAAATGGGGTCAAGGTTAAAGTTTAAGGTCATGACTTAGTTTGTAATTTTGCAGTTTAGGCTATTTTCTTCAAAATTTTAAGGATATACAATATCAAAACATTGTTAAAATGTTCAGCATGAAAAAAATTTAAACAGATACAAAGTTTCGTAACTATATGATAATGCATGTAGGAGTTGTTGCCCCTGAAATGTTATTTTTTGCTTATGAAAACTAAAATTGTGCATTAGCTTGAAAACTATTAACGTTTTGCATAGGCATGTATATTAGAATATTGTAGGTTTTGACATGGCGATCATTTTGATATATGGCTTAAGGTCATACGTTCAAAGGTCAAAGGTCATAGATGCACAAGAAGACTCAAATTGTTGATTATCTTGAAAACTATCAACTTTTTGCATAGGCATATATATAAGAATATTGTAGGTATTGACACAAAAACATTTTGATATATGGCTCTAGGTCATACGTTCAAAGATCAAGTTCATATGTGCATTAAAACTGAAATTGTTAATTATCTTGGAAACTATTAACTTTTTGTATTGGCATGTATATTGGAATATTGTAGGAATTGATATAAGATTAAAGATCTTACATTTAAAGGTCAAGGTCATTGATGCATAAGAAGACTCAACTTGTTAATTATCTTGAAAACTATTAACTTTTGTATAGGCATGCATATTAGAATATTGTATGTATTTTTGCAAATGATTTTAACCATATCCTCAGGTGAGCGTTAAGACCCATGAGCCTCTTGTTTCATTTCCTTGGATAAGTTAAAGCTATTACTTAGTCCAAACAGTGTTAGTCTTTCATCCTTTCAATTTTTGCTTTTTTAATTATCTCTTGGAAAAAAAGTCAAATTGCAAATCAAATGTTGTAATTACTGTTTTGGTGTTATGAAAGCACTCTTGGTGATTTGAAGAAGATTCATTAAAGATAAACTTGAGATTTACCAGCTTTTCATTTCATTACTTATTTGGCTGCTTTGTCTTGCTTTAGGCATTAAATTTTTCCTGTATTGAATGAGGCACAGGTGATGTGATAAAATTTTAGGAGTCTTAAGATAATAAATTGAATCAGAAATATATAAATATAAAAAATTGAATCAGAAATATCCAATCCATTGAGTAATGAATAAATAATTAGTTTTTGAGAACTTTGCAGAAATTTTTGAAACAATCATAATTTTAATTTGTTTTTAGGATTTTTAGCTCACCTGAGCTGAAAGCTTAGATGAGCTATTGCTATCCATCTCTGTGCGTTGTCCATCGTGCGTAATCTTTTTACATTTTAATCTTCTTCTCCAAAACCACTGGGCCAAATCTAATGAAACTTGGTAACCATCATGCCTGGGTGAAGTCCTTTAAGATTTGCACAAATGAAGGAGTTATGTCCCCTTGGGGCCCCGTAAGGGGGGAAATAGTGAAAAACTTTAAATTCTTCTCCTCTGAATCTACAAGAGATATACCTTAGTTATTTCATTTATAATATCCTTAGGTCATGTATTTTCAGATTTGCACAAATGAAGGAGTTATGTCCCCTTGGGGCCCCATAAGGGGGGAAATAGTGAAAAACTTTAAAAATCTTCTCCTCTGAATCTACAAGAGATATACCTTAGTTATTTCATTTATAATATCCTTAGGTCATGTATTTTCAGATTTGCACAAATGGTAGCCATGGGGCTCAAAATGAGGAAATTGTAAGGCACTGAGTGGGGAAATTGCTGAAAATTATATTTGTCACTATATCTTAAAACTATTAACTTTTTGTATGGGCATGTATATTAGAATATTGTAGGTATTGACATGACGATCATTTTGATATATGGATCAAGGTCATATGTTAAAAGGTTAAGGTCACAGCTGCAGAAGATACTTAATTTGCTTATTATCTTGAAAACTTAACTTTTTGTGTAGGCATGTATATTAGAATGTTGTAGGTATTGACATGACGATCATTTTGATGTATGATTCAAGGTCATGTTGAAAGGTCAAGGTCACAGCTGCAAAAGAAGACTTAAATTGCTAATTATCTTGAAAACTATTAACTTTTTGTATAGGCATGTATATTAAAGTATTGTAGGTATTGTGACAACGATCATTTTGATATATGGTTCAAGGTCATATGTTGAAAGGTCAAGGTCACAGCTGAAAAAGAAGACTTAAATTGCTAATTATCTTGAAAACTATTAACTTTTTGTATAGGCATGTATATTAGAATATTGTGGGTATTGCAACAACGATCATTTTGATATATGGTACAAGGTCATATGTTGAAAGGTCAAGGTCACAGCTGCAAAAGAAGACTTAAATTGCTAATTATCTTGAAAACTATTAACTTTTTGTATAGGCATGTATATTAAAGTATTGTAGGTATTGTGACAACGATCATTTTGATATATGGTTTAAGGTCATATGTTGAAAGGTCAAGGTCACAGCTGAAAAAGAAGACTTAAATTGCTAATTATCTTGAAAGCTATTAATTTCATGCATAGGCATGTATATTAGAATATTGTAGGTATTGACATGACAATCATATATGGTTCTAGGTCATATATGTTCAAAGGTCAAGGACATAGCTGCATAAGTTTACTAAAATTGATTAATGATTTGGAAATTATTCATTGCACTACAGTTTCTTCGTGCATATTATATAAGCTACTTATAAATGAAATGTGAGTGGATATATTTCTGATTAAGTTTTGTGGGAGTTCTTAACTTGAGAAAACTTTTCAAGTTTCTGTATTTAATATATTGTCTATTGCACTTTGCAAACAATATTGGACATATCTTCAGGTGAGCGTTAAGGCCCATGGGCCTCTTGTTCTAAAAATAATTTTATTCTTGTATTTATTTTTATCATTTTATTCTTTTAGATCAAACTAAGTGGATTGTTGATGTCTTTTCCAAAACTCTTTGTTAGAAGATTACACAGGTAATGAACAATATGCAGCAAAAGAATTAGTGTTTACAACCTGTATATATTTAATCAATAACTTTTATGATTAAATCAAAATTGTGTGTCTTCTTGTCTTGTTACTATTATAGTTAAGTGTATTAGCTTACATATTAGCCAGTGTTTGTACCAGCTTCCAGTGTTAGAGAAATCTGAAAAGTTTTCTGATGATAGATTGAAACTTTAAATTCAGAATCTTTATTGAACTTGAAGTTGTAAATCTTGAATGGCCTCAACTCAGAATTGCTAAGAAAATGCCATTCTATAATTAATCTTAAATCAAGGTGTATAATTTTTTTTTTTGAATTTCAGGGAAAGGTACAAAAAGCCATCATGGGAAACACCAATTCCAGACAGTCATAAGTTGTCAGAAGATGATATAACTCGGTTTGTGGAGAGTATGAAGCCAGTAATATTTGTATCCATGTTTAGTCGTTTTGGAAGTCAAGATTCAGCTGTAGCATTGAGACATCTTTCCAACATGAGACCAGAATTGGTAGTTCCAGTCTTACTGGAACAGTAAGTTATACATTTGTTATTAGAAAATTTGTTCCACCATGGAAAATATGCCAAAGAATTACTTTTCCACTCATAGCTTAGTTTATAATTAAAATAAAACCACTAGTACATTTTAAACTTGGTTCATATAATTCTTGCATTTTGAATGCTAAGATGATAAATTTAAAAAAATTATGTTTTAGTTTTACAATATCAGTTCAGTTGGTTTTAACTAGCAGAGCTTATGACATGGAAAAGTGTATGCATATGTGAAGTAGAGATTTATCTTCTCTTCTGAAGCTGAAAGAGTTTAACTATATATGGTGTATACATGCTTTCTAATGCATGTATACATCAGATGCATTGTGGTTTTACATCTATGACACTATGAATCTACCAGTGAGGCAAAGTGTGTTTGATGCTGTAAACCCTGATATTTTGGCCAGAATTTGAAACAGTAGGTTTTAAATTGCTTGTTATTTCTCCTCTCTTTTCAAGTTTGATTACCATTTAACAAATGAAGTGAGAGAGGAAAAGATAAGTAAAAAAAGATTTATTTTTCAAGCAGTTTATGTAAACAGATGAAAATTCTCGTATCTTTGTTCAGTTGTTTTTAAAACTATGTTTCTAGTGAAAACACTAGGTTAAGTTCAATGTGTAACTAATGAACATACAACCTGATTTGTCAGTGGTTTACATATCATAACTCCTGAGTACTATTGGTTTGTATTTTGTAGCATGTATCCAGCAATGGAGAACTTAACAGAGCCACATAGACTGATTGCTTGTATGAACTGTATAGTAGCAGTTGCACGTCCTATGCTTAGATCTGTTAAATGGTACCCTGAAGGAAGATCACATGTTTTGGGATTACTGAACCTCTCATTACCAGGGATTGATCCCAATGATTTCAAAAAATGCCTGGTAATTTTCATAACAAAAATTTGAGTTTGATTAAATGCATCTTTAATTGTAAATGTTTACAATAGCATATTTACTATATCATAATATAATGATGAGTTTTATTTCACATGTTTTTGAAAAAAAAAAAAAAAAGAGATATTCTTGATAAAGTATACTGCTAGTGATAGGAAATTTTGGTAGTTTTTTGCCAATGAACTAATATGTTCTTTTTATCACTAATCTAACAAGTCTCCAGAATAATTGAGCATTGTTGCTACATTGTTTGTCATTGCCGGGGCTCTCAGCTGACTCAGAAAGAGTGGGTCACACCCAGAAATTTCATTCATGACCCCAAAAAAAATTCACCTGCACAGGCCCATGAATTTTGTCAATGGCCTGAAAATTTACGAATGATGGATAAAATACCATTGCATTTAAAATCTGATGTGATATTTGGATATCTTTAGGGTGTTTATCCTTTTCCATCCTACCAGTTTGATTGTAGCAATAAGCAGTTTTTAAGCCAATGCACCATGGAAAAATGTGATAAATCTGATATTAAAATATTATTAAAGAAATAGGTTTTACCTTTTATACATGTGTATAACATATTTATTCATTACAGAGAATCAAAGACTATACAAGAGTAATTTCAGTTGTTATATGATAAAGATAAAATTCCATTAATACATTGTTTGTTGTGGTTCTGATTTTTAGGTAACATTCCAGATGATATCCACATTTGCATCGTTAGTACCTATAGTTGACTGTTCTGATGCTGTACATGTCAGAGATGATCTATCAGAGGTGTGTATATTCAATTAAATTTGCAACTATCATCATTTGATCAGTCAAATATTGTTCTCTGATGTCAAATTAAAACTCAGCAATTTTGAGTTTGTGAACAGTCTTATCCAACTTTGTATTATTAACTTTCTGATTCACAGCACTAGTTTTTCATTTTAAAATGCAGCCATACTTAATCTGGAAGTATGTCTGTAATAATCATGCAGGTAAAGTAGAAAATTCTGGAATAGTCCATTCAGCTATAGGTATGATTGATGTTATTAGACCCACACTATTGTTTCATACTAGTAAGTTCCACTTATGTTGTAAAGCTAGCAGATGATATTACCTAACAAGCGAAATGAGAACATTGGTTTATTCGCATTTTGATTTTTTTTTAACCTGCATGATATTTCAGCAGTATACTTACAGATTATGTGTTTCTTTGTTTTACCATATTAAATCCCTGTTAAGGATTTTAAAAGGCTCTGCATTTTATACTCCACTATTGTTTCATACTAGTAAGTTCCACTTATGTTGTAAAGCTAGCAGATGATATTACCTAACAAGCGAAATGAGAACATTGGTTTATTCGCATTTTGATTTTTTTTTAACCTGCATGATATTTCAGCAATATACTTACAGATTATGTGTTTCTTTGTTTTACCATATTAAATCCCTGTTAAGGATTTTAAAAGGCTCTGCATTTTATACTCCAGCTAAGATGGCATGTATTTTGGTGTCAGTTAATTATGACAAAGTGCATGTGCCATAACAGTAAATGGCATGATACAAACTCATTGATTTCTCTTCTAAAATTAATCAGAGAGTACACACTACTGTATCACTTTGTATAAATATTTTAATTGTTTGTATTGTTTTAAATAATCCTCTAAGGTTTTATTAATTTGCTTTTGAAGCATGATTGCCCTGTAATCCAATTATACTGAACATTTTCCTCTGTTGAAAGAATTATAATACATTCATTTATTATTTTTTTCTTATCAAATGCATACAGATTTACTGCTTTTCAGTGCCACCTCACCATGCAAGCAAAAGTCTTTACAGTCACAGATTATGATTACTTTCATCGTCGTAATCCGCGTAAACTTTTACATTTTCTTTTCTGAAACTACAAGGTAGATTTCAATGAAACTTGGTCAGATGAATATATGGGCCAGTGCAATTCAGATTTGTTCATGACGTTGTCATGGCTACAAAAACTAGGTCAAGGTGACGTATGGTTCTAAAAAACTTAAAAAATCTTCTTCTCTGAAAGCGATGATGGGAGAAAAAATCTGAAGTGATATTTGGCTTCTCTAGGGCCTTAAGCTTACAAATTGTTCATTTTGTGAAATTTTGTAAAAAAAAAAAAAATAATAATAATAATAATAATAAGGTTACGCATTTTTGCGTTTAATTTTAAAAATTTTGTAAAATGGCTTGAAATTATTATAACTTGACTATATGAATAGATATTGACATTGGGTTTTCAGTTTTGACTTTTTCTTGTAATAACCTTCAGAATGGGATCAAGTTCAAAGTTCAAGGTCATGACCTAGTTTGTAATTTGTGAAGTTTTAGGCTATTTTCTTCAAAATTATAAGAGATATATAATATCAAAACATTGCTAAAATGTTCAGCATGACAAAATGTAAAAAGGTACAACGTTTCGTAACTGTGTGATAATGCATGTAGGAGTTGTTGCCCCTGAAATGTTATGTTTTTGCTAATAAAAACTAAAATTGTGCATTAGCTTGAAAACTATAAACTTTTTTGTATAGGCATGTATTTTAGAATATTGTAGGTATTGACATGACAAACATTTTGATATATGGCTCAAGGTCATACTTCAAAGGTTAATGTCATAAAAAGACAAATTGTTTATTATCTTGGAAACTATTAACTTTTTGTATTGGCATATATATTAAAATATTGTAGGAATTGATATGGCAATCATTCTGATATAAGATTCAAGGTCTTATGTTTAAAGGTCAAGGTCATAGATGCATAAGAAGACTCAAATTATTAATTATCTTGAAAACTATTAACTTTTTGCATAGGCATATATATTAGAATATTGCAGGTATTGATATGACGATCATTTTATATGTGGCTCAAGGTCATACATTCAAATGTCAAAGTCATGGGTGCATAAAAAGACTGAAATTGTTTATTATCTTGAAAACTATTTACTTTTTGTATTGGCATGTATATTAGAATATTGTAGGAATTGATATGGCGATTATTCTGATATAAGATTCAAGGTCTTACGTTTAAAAGTCAAGCTCATAGATGCATTAAAATACTCAAATTGTTAATTATCTTGAAAACTATTAACTTTTTTTATAGGCATGTATATTAGAATATGTTATGTATTTTTGCAAATGATTTTGGATATATCCTCAGGTTGGTCATATCCTCAGGTGAGCATTAAGGCCCATGGACCTCTTGTTTTTATATTGTAACTTTGTGTACAGTATTTATGTTTTTACAAAATTATAGATATACAAGTAAATAGGTTATTTCCCTTTTCAGTATGAAAAAGAATTATGCTCTGCAACAGCTCAGTTTGAAGAATTTGTATTGGTGTTTTTAGACAGGTTTGTATAACTTGTATATTTAGGTTTTGTAGTTGGTCTACTGAGTTGGCTCTGGGACAGATCACAATGCTTCTCGTGGCGTAGGCTCGACTCCTGTGTTGGAAGA
The DNA here is from genome assembly GCA_029721355.1 of Tegillarca granosa. Classification (NCBI taxonomy): domain Eukaryota; kingdom Metazoa; phylum Mollusca; class Bivalvia; order Arcoida; family Arcidae; genus Tegillarca; species Tegillarca granosa. The sequence goes on from CM056595.1 coordinate 25,211,155, forward strand.
TACTAGTTTAAGAAAGCTTTTCTATGGTTCACACAGACCTTGAAAACTGCTTGATTTTTATGCTTCTGCTTGAAAACTGCTAGAATTCCAAAGATATACGTTTTTGCATTGAAAAGTGCTTGAATTTAAATATTTTACTGTTTGAATTTTCTAAATATCTGCTTGATTTTTATTTTTCAGCTACATGTATTTTAATAAAAAAATCATGAAACAATCATTTTTAGATTTTATTTGCAATATTTAGTGTAACTTTGAACCAGAACAATTTATCTAGCCAGTAAAATCCCGTATTACTGTTCTGAGAACCGGTGTTCCTCTGTATTCTTTGTTAATACATTGAAGTCATTTCAGAGTTCATTTGGAGCTCTCTGATCCTTTCATGAGTATTGCATATTGATATCAGCAATGTGTGATGTGTAAACTTTGACAAACAGATAGATAATAGAGGTATGAGTGAAAGCACTTCAAAATCCCACATTTGTAGTGATAAAACAGACAGAATAGCATAAATGAAATTTATTGGAAACAGCATCATTTTTTAAAGTGACAAAAAAAAAAATTGAAAAATTGTTGTTTTCATTCAGTATCTGTAAAAGTGCTTGCAAAATACTTGAATTTGACTAGTAAATGTGACTTGAAAACTGCTTTTAAAAGGTAGAACTTGGTCTGTATGAACCATGTTGTCAGTTTGTTTGCCAAAAATTGGTAGTTTTCTCCAGGCACTTCAATTTTCTCCACCATCCCAGAACTGACTGACTCAGTTTTAGTGAAAGAATATTGACTCTGGCCTGTAACCCTTTTACTTTACTCCATTTCATCATATGGAGTTGTCATCCTTTTAAGTCTTACATGATTGACTGTAAGAGTGTTAGCTGTTAGAGTTAAGTTATATAGTATCTATCATACTAATAAAATGGCTTCTCTTTAGATGGTTCTCATAAGGCAAGAACTGCCATTTGCATTTTTGTTTCAGTTTCAACTTAGGCTGTTGTTTATCTAATAGGAGAGGGCTAAGTTATTTTTATCGAAGCAAGTGGCTTATGCTGTATGAAATGTTTTGATGTTTACTTACTCACTAAACTTATACTAGTTACATTATAAAATTTCTTTAGTTTTCTTTGATATATTTCACAATCATGTACATTGTATTTTTTTTAAAAAAAAAAACATTACTACAAGGATATTGTTTACTATGTGTCACAGTAGGTGTGGCATAATCACATCTGATAGTTATAAACTATGTTGTATTGACAATGACTGGTGGTGTCTCAGTATAAATGAAAAAAAAACCTAGATTTGAACATGAACATCATTTATATACCATCTTTTCCTTTTCAACTTTATAACTGTACTACAAAAGTCATAGTTTGACAAAAAAATGTATTACCTTGTGTAAACCACAGATTTTTGGGAATCTTGTATAAACATACATGTTTATTTTATGTTTCAGGATATTTGCATTAATAGAAAATAGTGCACAAGAACATGTTCATGGTAACATAACCAAACTTAACCCTGAACAAAGCATGCTAGAAGTAGGCCTGGCTTCCACATTTACATCTGTTTTACAACAGTGTTCAAATCCTATATTTGAGGTGAGTTTACCATAGGCTTTGTATGTATAATTACCTGAAATTTTTGTGTATAAAAACATAATAATGTAATAAAAATGGATAAATGATTTCTTGGACAACCATTCACTTGATGTAACTATCTGTACAGATGGAACTATCTGACTTCATATGAAAGGGAACACTTTTATATTTAGTTACTTTTTGGGTTAATGTTGTTATTGTCTCACTTTAAAAGATGGGGATGTTAAATTCAAGTCTCATCTGTCTGACTTTCCTGCCGTCCTGCTTCTTGTCTAGAACAATTCTACATACTACATGTACATGTTCAAGTAAATTGTTCTTGTGATAACTAATTTATAATATTTACATGTAATATATATTCATATTTTATCAAGAAATTTTGTTGTTTTCAGGCAGCACTTAACAGATTGCATGTTTTTGTAACTGGAAGAGTATATGAAACAAGGGTGGGTGGAAGGTTTGCTGCAAATCTCTGTAGAGCTGCAGCTAAGGTAGGTTTAATAATAAAATTGTTTTGAAGTTAAATGATATTTAAGTTTTATAGTATAAACTTCAGAATTTTTTTAACTTTCATAAGTGGACAGTTTCATATGTTTTAGTAAATTTCACTTTAGAGGCAGTTAACGATGGTTTTCATGTGCTTATGTACCAGCACAATACTAATTTAAGTAATGTATGCTAAGCCTTGTATGATAATTTATATACATTTATTTCTATATGTACTTGGGTCATTATAAATTATAGGAAGAGATGATTGCTCAAGAGATTCTCTTAATAAATAAAATAAAAACCTCAGCATGGCTTTCTACACAAGTCAACTCCTGTCAAATAATTAACCTCAAACCACAGGAGTGTTCAAAAATATGTGCACTTTCCAATTTGCTCACAGGAACAGCTTACATGTATGTGTCTTTTAATCAGTAGCAAGTAATAACATTGAATCTAAATCATCATAATCATGCAATAACATTAATTTCCCTTAGATTTGGACATGGACACTGACTGTAGAACATTAAAATATATAAATTAAAATTGGGCATATGTTCATAAATCTGGACAAATTTTATCATTCACATCCCTTCTAGAAATGAACCAGACACTTCAAATGAAAAATAAATAGAAATGCATGTTAGTTTCAGATTTAATTTAAACATTTCTATTAACTTTGTCTCCATGCCATCTGAGGCAAACAACCTTATGATAGGCATAGCAGTCATTCAGGTATGCTTGCAGAACACTGTTGAACTAGGTATACTTACAAGTATGTATACACATAACATGCAATTGTTCTCATAAATATTGCTGTTTGTATATCATTAATATCTTTAATTTCTGTAATATAAAACACTGCTGAATACATTACCCTTTAAAATAATATGTTCATTTTACTGAATTTTGTTTTTACTAGGTTAAGCCAGAAGCTACAATTAACAAATTTCTACCTCACTTCTGCAGCAATATAAAACATCATATAGAAACACGTAAGATTCTTCTGAAATATTATGTTTCATGTGTGTGTGTGTGTGTGTGTTTTACACTTTTTCAATATTAATTCAGTATTAATGTGACCATGTGTAAACAGTTTGACATTTATTTTCAAAATGCTGTATTCAAGTTAAAAAAAAACCCATAAATTTTAGCTGTATTAATTCGTTATTTGATTCCAGAATGAATTTCCAGTATTTATCAACTTTGTATTTTGTTGTTTGTCAAACATTGCTGTTTAATAACCCAAATGTATAAAATGAAACTTGATTATCTTGCTTGACTATCAACTTAATGTAATTATACATCCACCTGTGAAATGGGGTGCATATTGGTACTGTCAGTTCTGTTCATCTGTCTGTCCCCAACAGTTTCCATGCATTTAAAGAACTATTTGTCTGATTGATCTCAAACTCGGTCAACTTATTCCTTGTGATGAGACATTGCATGGGATTGCAAATCAGATTGCTAGGTCAAAGGTCAAGGTAACAGTTACTATAAATAGAAATTTTTCCTTGCATTTAAAGACACATCGTTTGTTCAATAGAAATTTTGTTCTTTTGTATTTAAAGATAGGCCAGAGCAGTAAATCAACTGTAATGCAAATTTTGCTGAAAATCTGCAACAGGAACTTTAGTTATGAATATTTTTCTGTTTATTTTGTAAAACTGATCAATTGATTTCTAGTTTTACACTTTAAAACTACTTTCACCTGACTCTGTATAATACCTTGTTGAGGTTCAAAACGGAAGCAGGTGTGTTTTTAACCCTAGCCAGTACAGGTAATTACCTAAGGCACTGGTTCATGTTAAGTCTTAGTGACTCCAGTACAGGTCCACAAAGCCCAATTACAACTTTGCATATGGGTGCAATTATGTTGTTCTCAACTAGCTCTTGTTGATATTTCTTTTGCACAACTGAAATTGCATGAGAATGACCTACTGATTTTAATATTACAGTGTCAGTATTTGACAGTCATGTGGCAGTGGTTTAGTCTGAAACACTGGAATAAGATACTACTCAATGTAAAAAAGTTTTTCAAGTCTGTAAATTTTCGAGTGTTAAATATTTAATAAAACACAGATTAAAAATTTGACCTTGAGATTGACAAGACATTTAATTTCACAATGTTCCTCTCAGTATTGTTTTATGAATAGGTATTTACAGATGTACTGGATTAGTATTCCATCCAAGAGGAGTTTTGTACATTTTGTTATATAGGTTGCTTCTTGTCACTAAAACAGGGATAAACAATGACCTGACAAGACTGTATTTGTGGAATTATCATACATGTACTTTTAATAACTTAACAGTTTCAGAAACAATCCTTTATATTTGGTAAACAGTGATTGTTAATTTGTTTTTCTATGCACCTTGTCAATTATTAAGGAAATGGATTTGTTATTTTTAAAATTATAAATTAACTCAGATTTAAACATAATCTGTGTTTTATCAATATATCAGCATGAAATTGTTGCTTGGAAACTGACATATGACTGACGAGAGAACTAGTTAAACACAAATTGTAGTAATTGTGAAAAAAACATACCTCTTATCTTGTATGAAACAAGGTTAAATTGAATTGTTTTAAAGCTGCATTCAGTTTACCAAGAAAAAAATTGAAACGATGCTTAGCTCATTAATGATGTTCCTAATGAACATTGTTACATTTGGTTCAACAATAAAAGCTCGAATAAATACAATAACAACAATAATTTCCCATTGATATGTAGCATGTGGGATCTAATATTAGAACATGCTTATGTCATAAAAAAACTGGGTCATTTAAACACAACTTACAAAACGGTGAAATATGATAAATTAAACATAGAACTTCTTTGAATTTATCATTTGTGCCTTAGTAAGGGATACATAACACCATTGCGAATACATTTGGATATTAATGACGGACAATTAATACAATTTGTTAGGTTTCACTTTTGATTGATTGGGGTTTCCATACATCCATGTGCATGCTTCCAGCACATGATTTAATCATCGATAAACATTGACCAAACAGTTAGAGGATTCTGTTTATTTACAGCTAAAAGGAATGAAATTTTAGAAAATGAATCTCACGGATCATGATTAGACGTTATCTATTTTTAGCTCACCTGAGCACAAAGTGTCATGTGAGCTATTGGTATCAATAGAGGCAGACCGTCCGTCGTTCGTCCGTCAACAATTGCTTCAAACGACTTCTTCTCAGAAACTTCTGGTCACAATTTGTTTAAACTTGGTCAAAAGCATCTATAGAACATTGCTTTTCAGATTTGTGTTTTTGGTTGCCATAGCTACCAAATGTGGGTCACAATGACCTACATAGTTAAAAACCTAAAAAAAATCTTCTTCTCCACAACAACTTCACTGAGATAAAATCTGATGTGATATTTGGCATCTACGGCATCCTATTTACCAACTTTGTAAATTTCAAGGATTTTTGTGAAAAATTAGGTTACCCGTTTTTGGGTTTAATTTTTGTATATGGTAAAAAGTACTTTTTTACAAAAAATTACAATAATGAATAAATTTAGGTGAATTCTTTTTCCAAACATCATTTTCTTGTGTGAAGAAACATATGTTTGACAATTTTCATGAAATTCTGTAAACTACAAGTCCCTTTTTTCGGCATTTTTTATTTTCAATTCTAGCAACCCAAGGGTCGAGGGTTCAAATCCCACTGGGGCCACATTTTTTCTTTTTTTAATTTTTTTTTTTTTTTTTTTTTTTTTAATTTCTAAATTTTTTGACTTACAATGGTGCATTGAAGAGATTTTATGAATTTTTACTTTTTAGTGAATTATTATTTTTGAAATACATGTGATACTGCAACCCAAGGGTCGAGGGTTCAAATCCCAGTGGAGCCACTTTTTTTTTTTTTTTTTTTTTTTTTTTTTTTTTATTTTACTTTTTAGGTTGCCATAGCTACATTGACCTAAATAGTTGAAAACCTAAAAAAATTTTCTTCTCCAAAACCACTTCACTGAGATAAAATCTGATGTGATATTTGGCATCTAAAGCATCTTATAAACCAAGTTTGTGAATTCCAACAATTTTGTGAAAAATTAGGTTACGTGTTTTTGCGTTTATTTTTTATACATTGTAAAAAGTACTTTTTTTTTACCAAAATTACAATATTAAAAAATTAAGGTGAATTCTTTTTCCAAACATCATTTTCCTATGTGAAGAAACATATGTTTAACAATTTTCATGAAATTCTGTAAAATACAAGTCCCTTTTTTTCGACCTTATTCTTTTTCAATTCTAGCAACCCAAGGGTTGAGGGTTCAAATACCAGTGAGGCCACCTTTTTTTATTTATTTATTTTTTTTTTTTTTTTGAATTTTATGACTTACAATGGTGCATGGAAGAGATGTTATGAATTTTTTTTTTTTTTTTTTTTTTTTTTTTTTTTTTTTTTTTTTTTTTTTTTTTTTTTTTTTTTTTTTTTTACAAAATCATTGTTATGTGACATTATTTAAATTAATTGAACAATTTTTTTAAAATAATTTGCAGTTGAATTTTACAATTTTTAAAAAAATATTTTAATTAATGTGTCAAATCTGTAAAGTTTTAAATCCGGATCTGAAAATTGCTAATGTGAGCTTTTGTTATGGATAGGAACTCTGCCATCCATACATCCATCAAAAGACTTCTACTCAGACTCAACTGGTCACATTTCATTCAAATTAGTCAAATTCAAATTAGTCAATAGCACCTTTAAACCATTGCCATTCTCATTTGTGTTTCTGGTCACTTTGGCTACCATAAGTAGGTCACAGTGACCTATATAGCTAAAAACCAAAACAATAAAAATAATGTTATCTGAAACCACTTCTATTGAGGCAACATGTTATGACTTAACCAGGTATTATCAAGACATACCAGTTACATTTATACTCAGGTGAGCAAATTAGGGCCATCTTGGGCCTCTTGTTTAAAAAATATATTTGCAGAAAACCTAAAAAAAAATTCAGAAAATTGAAAAAGTTAATGCAGCTTTAAAACATATCATATAAATAATTCTTTTCTTTCAGATGAAGACATCATAAAAGAAGAACATCTAGATGACAGTTTCCTGTGGAATTTAATCATGTTATCGCAGGTATGATGTTTTTGTAAAATTTTGTTCAAGGTCCCTTTTAAACCAGGTGAAAGAGAAACTTGAAATGTGGTGGTGTCTCTCATAATTTAGAAATGACAATTGCTTGGTATGATAAATGAGATTTTCTCTGATCGTTCTTTTCACACTGTGGCAAGTAAGCTTAGCATTATTATACCATTAGATTTGCACTGATAGAAACAGTTTTTACATTTTTTTGATGTGCAATGCATTATTCGCTTTTGAGTATTTTTTTTTCACTTTTTGTACCGTGACGTGGTGCTGATGCCAGTTACATGTAGATCACCCTTAGCCACCCCTTTGCAGCTGTGATGGACATTTAGCCACCCCTTTGCAGCTGTGATGGACACTTGGCCACCCTTTGCAGCTGTGACTGGCCTTGAGAATATGCATGTGTCTCTTCTATATAATACATTCTTCAGTATATCTTTTATTTAAACCATGTCTTGTTGATCAGATGAATTTTTTTTTTTAGGTTGTGCGTTGTAATGGAAAAGTTTTGTTACCTCACAAGGATCAGTTATTAGAAGTTATAACAATGACATTACATTTGAAGTGTATTCAGGGCTATGAACTAGCTGGACAGCTACTGAGGTTTACATTGAGGGCATTAACTTTGCATTATCCATTAGATTACAAGAACATCTCAGAATCATTTGATAGACCCTTTGAAGAATATCTTGCAATAAGAGTAAGTGTTGATATACAGCCTTAACTTAAAAAATTGACTTAAAATTATCAATAATAGAATAGCTATGTTTAATAGATAAACTCAAATATGTTCTGTGATATATGTACATTAGGAGTTTTGTGGCCCAGTTATGCATTAGAGTTCTTCACCTGGGTAGGTTCATGTTCTATTTGTGAAAAGAAAAGTGTATGAAAGTTTGTCATATGGAAGTTGGTCATTTTTTATGAAAGAAAGTCATAGACATTTCTACCATGTCATGGTTTTGTAACCAATGTCGTATTGATGTAAACAAATTGTTCCATTTTTTTCTTGAGCACTACTGTTATAATTGCATTCTAAGGAAGTAGACCCAAACAGCACAGTACAATCTTGATGTTACAGATGTATCTTTCATTTTATTTAATTTAATTTCAAAACTTACATTTTAGATAAGAATAGAAAACAACATAAAAAAAACAAACTAAATGAATGAATAAATAAATAAATAATTAAATAAATAAAACAATCCACATCATACTCACATAAAGTTGCTAAGGAATTTCATATCATTTATATCCGGGTTAAGAATTTGCATTTTGACTGTATTTTTGAAACATGTGCATGAAGATAAAAGATCAAATATGACACTGTCAATAAATATATATATGTATAGAGAATCAAAAACAAAACCAAAAAATTTATTTATCGAAGAAACAAAAAGAAGAAAATAAAATAAAGAGGGTATAGTTTGCATTGCAGAAATAGATCATTGAAATCTGCACTCTCCATATACAGTTAAATCTTCATTTTTGGGAAAACTAAACACGAGAGCTGTGTATGTTGGATCCAGTTTGGAATCTATATCAAGCAAGATTCATCCATAACAAATTTCATTTAAATTGGCACATTGGATTCAGATTGGAGTGCAGTGGAGTTAATGATGTTTTACACACCTAAGATTTTTTCACTTATATCAAGGTAGTTAGTTTTTTTATGGTGGAGGAAACAAATCGCCTCCAGAAAACCACTGACCTTTGCCAAGTAAGCTGACAAACTTTCTCACACTAGGATCTGCCCAAGCAGAATTTGAATTTTGGCAGTGAGAGGCACTGTGATCTGTAAGTTAGACCACTTAGTCACCAATACCCCCATTGGTTCCAGAGGATGAGGAGAAAAATAGAACACTATTTTTTGAAAAGTTGATACAGGTAATTTAGAGCATGATGTTTGTTTCATGTTATAGACATCATGACATGTAAATGAAAGAAACTTGACTTGGGTAAATTCTACTTGAACAAGTATGGATATGAATCTGGTTACCAGACTCTCATCACTACTTTCCCTATATTCAGCACAGTCTATGATTTGTTTCAGCCACCTTTATATAATGACCATATATCTATAAATACCACTGTTTTAAGTCTCTTTGCTTTAAATTCCAATCAAAAATCCCTCTTTGTAATATAAAGACTGTTCACATTTTGGAAGGAGTTGGAGTTTATATACAAGTTTTAGTTTACATTTAATTACAATTAGTTACATTACTATCATATGTAGATATTAACATTAACATTTATATTTTTTATTATTAGGACTGGGCAAAGCCTGGAGATATAGATGATTTAGGAATGGTTTGGCATGAGCCTTCTTCAGAGGAGATAAATTTTGCTAATGAAATAATGAGTAATGTATTAGGACCTGAATTGAGTGTAGTCAAAAGCTTATCTGATGACAATCAAATAGACAGGTATATTTTGTTTTAAAAACACTGTAAAAGTATGTCATCTTTTGTAAAACCAAGCAAGTTTAGTGATCTGATATCTGTGTGTGGTCAGAAAATTTAATCTAGTTTCCAAATTTAGGACAAAATGATCAAATTGTCATAATTTTAAAGGATGAAGATTTTTTTAGAAAAAGCAATAAAGTCACTTGATTCTAGAATAAGTAATGATTAGATCATGACTTGAATTTCAATAGAAAAAAAAAAAAATTCACAATTGTGATTCAAAAAGATACATGGAATAGAAGTGTGAAAGTGTAAAATGATTCAAAATTACAAAAGTTTCTTCCTATAAATAAATGTAGATAGTCATGTGAATGTTGTCATTAGTCTGTGTTATAGGCTTTATTTACAACTTCATAAAAAGATTGTACATACATGTATCTTTAAAGTCTATATTCTTGTATTTCAACTACATTTAATATGTAGTTTATTACCACCTTCCTTGTATTAAATTCATAATTTCTGGAGGGGTGGTTTTTATATACAAGTTTTATTGTTTTTACAAATTGTCTATGTTATGGCTGTTAATTAAATATCATTTGATTCTACTGGTTTTTATAGGGAGGAGTTACTTCAGCGTTTAACTGTGATATTAGAATGTTTACTTGGTGCTGGGTCTCTTCTTCCTGTTTGGAAAGATACATCATATAAACTGTAAGTATTGTATGTATTAAATAAAAATAAATTACAATGTCATGTAACTTTACCAAAACTTATTCTTCTGGGTGAAGGTGTGATTTGGTATATTGTGATTAAGAACGGAGTCAAGCATGTTTTTTTTACAAAAACCAAGTTGGCTACCATTATTATAATAATTAGAAAAAAAAAATCCAAATGTATAATGGTTACAAAATTAATATATAAATTTTCTCAAAGTTTTTGAGAAGGAAAATAGGATTCAGTCAGTGTGCTAGTCATATGTTTCTTTAACTTATGTTACAATTTCTTGTCAGCATTCTAAAAACTTTATTTATTAACCCAATTTCCAAAATATTTGTATAGCGATTAAGTATGAAAATATAAGTATCTAAGAAACATTTTGTAATTAATCCCCATGCTCCCATAGTTACAAAATTACTTGTATTTCTCTTTGTTTATTTCATTTAATTTGTTTGTCAGCAACTTAGTAACTTTTGAAGAGAATTCAATTACACTTAAAACAAGGATTTAGTTTGGTAATAAATTGAACAAGTTTTTTGTTCAATTCCCCCACTCTAGTATTTACAGACTTATGCTCTTTTTTCTCTGAAATGGCAAGCCATATGAATCAAATTTAGTGAGAAAAATTGTACTACTTTTGTGATTAATTGTTTTCAGTTGTATCATTGACAGTCAATTACTATTGAGCAGTACTTTTGTAATAAATTGTTGTTTTCTGTTGTAGCATTGACAGTCAAGTACCATTGGGCAATACTTTTGTAATAAATTGTTGTTTTCTGTTGTATCATTGACAGTCAAGTACCATTGGGCAGTACAGTAGATTCCGCTTAATTGCATAGTCTGTGTGTCAGAAAATTTTATGCAATTAAGCAGAATATGCAAATAACCGAAAATGCCCCTTGGGCACAATTGATTGATGGATACATGGGTTGGGGCCATTTTAGTACTTGTTTAGGCATCATAGAACACTGTAGAAACAACAGAAAATAAGTTATTACTTTGAAATTAAAAAATGAAATAAATAATTCAGAATAAAAAAATTTAAAAAATTATTATTTTTTTAATTTGTATATAAAGTTTTAAAAATTCTAGATGATCGATTGACGGATACTCCCGGTGAGGCCGTTTTTTTAGTAAACATCAAAGTCGGTGTACTGTAGAATCAGCAGAAAATTTGTAATTCCTTTGACATAAAAAAATAAATAATTAAAGATAATTGAAAAAAATATTTAATTACATGTAATAAAATCTCAAGACTTGTAATATATTTTCTTTACTAAATAAAGATTTAAAATTCTAGCTGATCGTTTTAAACCTCGTATTTACATGGGATTCCAAAATGTGGTATGGGTGGACTTTTCTTTCAGACCATCGATCTGTGTTTAATCCTAGAAAATGTATGTAACTAGAACATCTGTTGGTATTTAATTCATTGTTGCTTAACACTCGCGATATTCGTATTTCTTGTTTATTTACTTTTTTTTAAAAATCCATGTGTTTGCACATGGCACTGAGTTATACTGTTCGGGTTATCTCCCTTTCACCGTACGATAATCTATTTTTAAATGTGACATAGAAAAAATCCAGTTGTTTGACAACGTGCACGATGTCCGGTAAAATTAGATTTCAAACAGATTTTGTGTAAATAAATTGAAAGATGTCTTATCTTGTTATTAATTTTATACAAAGTTATATTTTAATTGTTTATTGACCAATTATTCGATCAGTCATAAATTGGAAATTCCCGTTGTTATGTGTAACTAGGTCTGATCCAATGAAATTAATGAATAAAACGTCACTTCCTTATGTGAAAAAATGTCTTTGATGTTGAATCTGTATACCGACAAAACTTGCTACATAAAGGGTTTTTCAGCCGTAAACGATGATTTCAACCAGTTTATCTTAATGAGGAAATAATAAATAAAGAATAAAGCATTTGATTGAGGTATGATTGATTGAGTTTACCCAAAAAGAACTGTATATACACGTTATTAAACTTGCTATGGGATAACAGTCAACGTACATACAATGATACACATTCCTTAACCATGTTAACAAAAACATTAATTTAGAAAATGTTTTTGGCTTTATTTAATCTTTGTTTGAAAAACCCAGCACCGAAGTTCCAGTAAAACCATGTCTGGGTTTAGAAAATGTAATGGAAATAAATTTCAGTTAAAAAAAATCGTTATAAAACTTGTGTGACCCGGGTACAAATTTTTCACCTGTCATAGCCCTTTTTAATTGGTTTAACATAATTAATTACGTTTCCTGACAAACGCGTATTGACAGACCAATTGGATGACTACTCTACAAAGTGAACACTAATTAACTGGCTTCATATCTCACCTGGTGTTAGCTGTACACATGTCTATATAATGTAAACATCTGTCGAGGTTACCTTTGCATTGTCGGCAAATATATTTTGTAATCATGAAACTTCAGACCAAGATCGCATAATTTTCAGAATTTTTTATGCAATTAAGAGGAATTTAGACTTTTGTTTATGCAAATAAACGGAATTTTTTACATTGTTAAAATAGGAAATGGTTTGGTGCAGAGAAAAATTATGCAATTAACCGGAATATGCAATTAACCGGTATGCAATTAAGTGGAATCTACTGTACTTGTAAAATAAATTGTTGTTTTCAGTTGTATCATTGACAGTCAATTACTATTGAGCAAAACTTTTGTAATAAATTGTTGTTTTCTGTTGTATCATTGACAGTCAATTACCATTGGGCAGTACTTTTGTAATAAATTTTTGTTTTCTGTTGTACCATTGGGCAGTACTTTTGTAATAAATTGTTGTTTTCAGTTGTATCATAGACAGTCAATTACCATTGGGCAGTACTTTTGTAATAAATTGTTGTTTTCTGTTGTATCATTGACAGTCAATTACCATTGGGCAGTACTTTTGTAATAAATTGTGTTTTCTGTTGTTTCATTGACAGTCAAGTACCATTGGGCAGTACTTTTGTAATAAATTGTTGTTTTCTGTTGTAGCATTGACAGTCAATTACCATTGGGCAGTACTTTTGTAATAAATTGTTGTTTTCTGTTGTATCATTGACAGTCAATTACCATTGGGCAGTACTTTGTAATAAATTGTTGTTTTCTGTTGTATCATTGACAGTCAATTACCATTGGGCAGTACTTTTGTAATAAATTGTTGTTTTCTGTTGTATCATTGACAGTCAATTACCATTGGGCAGTACTTTTGTAATAAATTGTTGTTTTCTGTTGTAGCATTGACAGTCAAGTACCATTGAGCAGATTTAAATGTTTCTCATCATCATATAGTTTAGGTAAGCAGAGATGATTTAAAAGAAAATAAAAAGTTTTCTTCAACAGAATCAACCATATTGAAATATTTACTGACAATCATTTTGATACTAAGAAATGAGAAATGATGTCTTTCAATTTGCCTGTCAGATGACAGATATATTAAAATATTGCTGCATTTCTAGTGACTGACAAGTATTATAATACTTTGACGTAGAAAAAAAAGGATTTTTCAATACTTTATTATAGGACAGGCAAATTGCTGGATATATTTGTTAAAGTCCTGCACCCAGTGATGCTTGTACAATTATCACCTGTTTTCTTTTCTACCCATCATCTGACCAGATTAGGCATGTTTTTGCATCATCTTGTTATTTGATATATAAATATCATAATCTCTATTTTTAATTCATTTGTGTCCTCTGGTTCAAAATTTGTGAGAGAAATTTTTTTGAGACAGAATTCAGATTACATAGATAAATAATGACATCTCTTGAAAGGAAAATATAGGAACATATAAGACTTTGAAGTTTACAAACATGTAGTTTATCTCATCAGAGACAGATCCTTTAATATTTATTAGCTCACCTGAGGTGAAAGCTCAGATGAGCTATTGCTATCTATCTCCGTATGTCGTGCGTCGTGCGTCGTCCGTCGTCCGTCGTCCGTCGTGCGTAAACTTTTTACATTTTAATCTTCTCCTCCAAAACCACCGGGCCAAATTTAATGAAACTTGGTAACCATCATGCCTGGGTGAAGCCCTTTCAGATTTGCACAAATGAAGGAGTTATGTCCCCTTGGGGCCCCACAAGGGGGGAAATAGTGAAAAACTTTAAAAATCTTCTTCTCTGAATCTACAAGAGATATACCTTAGTTATTTCATTTATAACATCCTTAGGTCATCTATTTTCAGATTTGCACAAATGGTAGCCATGGGGCTTAAAATGGGGAAATTATAAGGCACTGAGTGGGGAAATTGCTAAAAACTACATATTTATCACTATATCTTGAAAACTATCAACTTTTTGTATAGGCATATATATTTGAATATTGCAGGTATTGACATGACGATCATTTTGATATATGGTTCAAGGTCAAATGTTGATAGGTCAGGGTCACAGCTGCAAAAGAAGACTTAAATTGCTAATTATCTTGAAAACTATTAACTTTTTGTATAGGCATGTATATTAGAATATTGTAGGTATTGACATGACGATCATTTTGATATATGGTTCAAGGTCATATATTGAAAGGTCAAGGTCACAGCTGCAGAAGAAGACATAAATTGCTAATTATCTTGAAAACTATTAACTTTTTGTATAGGCATATATATTAGAATATTGTAGGTATTGACATGACGATCATTTTGATATATGGTTCAAGGTCATATATTGAAAGGTCAAGGTCACAGCTGCAGAAGAAGACTTAAATTGCTAATTATCTTGAAAACTATTAACTTTTTGTATAGGCATATATATTAGAATATTGTAGGTATTGACATGTCAATCACTTTGATATATGGTTCAAGGTCATATATTGAAAGGTCAAGGTCAAAGCTGCAAAAGAAGACTTAAATTGCTAATTATCTTGAAAACTGTTAACTTTTTGTATAGTCATGTATATTAGAATATTGTAGGTATTGCAACAACGATCATTTTGATATATGGTTCAAGGTCATATATTGAAAGGTCAAGGTCACAGCTGCGAAAGAAGACTTAAATTGCTAATTATCTTGAAAACTATGAACTTTTTGTATAGTCATGTATATTAGAATATTGTAGGTCTTGACATGACAATCACTTTGATATATAGTTCAAGGTCATATATTGAAAGGTCAAGGTCACAGCTGCAAAAGAAGACTTAAATTGCTAATTATCTTGAAAACTCTTAACTTTTTGTATAGGCATGTTTATTAGAATATTGTAGGTATTGACATGTCAATCACTTTGATATATGGTTCAAGGTCATATGTTGAAAGGTCAAGGTCACAGCTGCAGAAGAAGATTTAAATTGCTAATTATCTTGAAAACTGTTAACTTTTTGTATAGTCATGTATATTAGAATATTGTAGGTATTGCAACAACGATCATTTTGATATATGGTTCAAGGTCATATATTGAAAGGTCAAGGTTACAGCTGCAGAAGAAGACTTAAATTGCTAATTATCTTGAAAACTATGAACTTTTTGTATAGTCATGTATATTAGAATATTGTAGGTCTTGACATGACAATCACTTTGATATATAGTTCAAGGTCATATATTGAAAGGTCAAGGTCACAGCTGCAAAAGAAGACTTAAATTGCTAATTATCTTGAAAACTCTTAACTTTTTGTATAGGCATGTTTATTAGAATATTGTAGGTATTGACATGTCAATCACTTTGATATATGGTTCAAGGTCATATGTTGAAAGGTCAAGGTCACAGCTGCAGAAGAAGACTTAAACTGCTAATTATCTTGAAAACTATTAACTTTCTGTATAGGCATGTATATAAGAATATTGTAGGTATTGACATAACAATCATTTTGATATATGGTTCAAGGTCATATATTGAAAGGTCAAGGTCACAGCTGCAAAAGAAGACTTAAATTGCTAATTATCTTGAAAACTATGAACTTTTTGTATAGTCATGTATATTAGAATATTGTAGGTTTTGCGACATTGATCATTTTGGTATATGGTTCAAGGTCATATATTGAAAGGTCAAGGTCATATCAACATAGGAATACTAAAAGTATTCATTATCTTGAAAGCTATTAATTTCATGCATAGGCATGTATATTAGAATATTGTAGGTATTGACATGACAATCATATATGGTTCAAGTTCATATATGTTCAAAGGTCAAGGACATAGCTGCATAAGTATACTGAAATTGATTAATGATTTTGAAATTATTCATTACATTACAGTTACTTCATGCGTATTATATAAGCTACTTATAAATGAAAAGTGAGTGGATATATTTCTGATTAAGTTTTGTGGGAGTTCTTAACTTGAGAAAACTTTTAAAGTTTCTGTACTTAATATATTATCTATTGCACTTTGCAAACAATATTGGACATATCTTCAGGTGAGCGTTAAGGCCCATGGGCCTCTTGTTATTTTTCAGAAGTGACATTAAATGGTAACAATGTTAGAGAAGCTGTGATTGCAGTCATCCGTCCATTACTAAGTAAGTCCTTACTATAAATACTTCTCTCTTCAGTTCATCCACCTACAATAGACCAGGTAGAGCACAGTTGTAAACAGCATGCTTCACAATGGTTTTACAGATTTGATTTCGATCAAGCTCATACTTAACAATTGAAAATTGAAGACTTTTTTTGCCAGGTACTGTATATGTAGAAATATTTGCTGTATATGAATATTTGTAATTTTCATGGCCACTGATAAACCACGAAAACAAATCCACAGTAAAATTTAATATCCAAATCTCAACTTGTGTCATGAATAAAATTGGCCACTTTGACAACCGTTGGTAATTCTACAAGTTTTCTAACATAATTTGTGATAAATGTATTAAATATTTAATAGAAAAATCTTTAAACATGCAGTCATTTCAATCTAAAACATGCAATGATTAAAATAAAAACTTACAGTTCTTCCGTGATAGAAATATTAACCCAGATCAGCATTCAGAGTTATTTCACCTGAAAACATACCTATATTCTCAATTGAACTTTTTGCTATCTTTGCAGATTCCGCTTTTTAACAGAAACTAAATACTTATACATGTACATCTTGTCTATTTCTGAGCCCACTTAAAACTGAGTAATTACTTATTAATAAAACAAATGCTTGAATAGTTTCAAACATTTAATACTTAAAACAGTTCACATGCTGAAAACTACAATGTACTTGCCATATATTCGCTGTATATACGGTAATCCTACAATATTAGTAGATGTAATTGAGTAGCGTCCTTAACATCACCAAACATTAACTTGAAAGTTTATAGCAGCGAATGTCCTCTTGATACCAAAACCACAAAAGTTTATAGCAGCGAATATTTCTCTGTATACAGTATTCAGAATTCAGAATTAATAATGAAAGTTGATTCATATGGCATAAAAATCAATCCTCATTTATTGCCATAAGAGTATTTCATGGTTTAAAAATTTCTACTGTAGAGGTCTCTATATAAACATTGTGAGATGATCTGGACTAGAAGATTAATCCCTACTCACTAGGTCACTATAACACTGAAGAATTGTAAATGTATGTAGTTTCTTTTGCTTAATTTGCACAATAATATTGAATTCTAGAAAAGTGATGATAGTCAGATCTTGTCTGTGTTAATATTTCTGTAACTATTTGTTATTTATTGAAGGTCATATGATGAAGTCATGTGAGGATGATACCAAGAGTGTATTTAGATTATTGAGTGTAAGTATGCCATGTCTAAAATCTCAGATTATAGGAAAAATGCAGTGACAAATGGTTCAGGTGACTCCAGTCTGATCAGCACATATGTGATAAGTTTTTTTGAGCTGTAGATAAAAGAGAAAATTTTGAGTTCCATGAAAATCCACCAACCTCAGTCAGCAAACAGACATTGTCACACCAGTATCTGTCGGGGTGGGAATTTGTGTTAAGCAGTTAGAAAAACTGTAGCCCATACATTAAGTCAGTTCTGTAGACAATAACTGAGGAACCAGTATCTACTTTTTCTATAATTTAATTGTAGATGTTAATCTTTATAATAGATGTATTTAAGAAATGAACTTGGTTATGAAAGTATATTGAAAAAGCAGCAAATGATCAAACTATTGTAACAGAAATCTTAAAAGTTTATTGAGTTTTTCATTGCATTTTGATGTGCCTCTAATTAAATTTTTAAATATATTTTTTAAAAAAAACATACTTATTGGCATCTGCATCAGTATTGGCATCCAGTGTTAGGTTAGGCAACCTCTATAAATGATGCATTCATACAGAGGACTG
The DNA here is from genome assembly GCA_029721355.1 of Tegillarca granosa. Lineage (NCBI taxonomy): Eukaryota > Metazoa > Mollusca > Bivalvia > Arcoida > Arcidae > Tegillarca > Tegillarca granosa. The sequence continues at coordinate 25,229,704 of CM056595.1, forward strand.
TTCATTAGACTGGTTGCTTTTCACTGTGCTCGCACATACAATATTTATGTTTATTGAATGAGTGCAACCAATCAAATTGAATCTAAGTCATCATAATGATCCAGATGTTTAAAAATAATCTACCTTAGATTTGGATACAGACACTTGGCCGGAAATAAAAATGTCAAAGTATAACATTAAATTGGGCATTTGAACACAAGTTTTAACTAAATTCTATCATTCAAATCCATTTTAGAAAGTTTCCATACACTTACACTGAAATATAAATTGAAATGCATGTTGATTTTGAAATTTATTAAAACATTTCTTATTAACTTTATCAGGGGATGCCATCTTGAATTTAAGTGAACAACCTTATGATAGTGATAGCAGTCAATCTTGTGCACTTTGGCCAACAATAACACAAACAATAAACAATAACAATAACTGTTTGCTCGCCAGAGCGAAAGCATACATACACACTCTTGAACAGGCGTTTAGTGAGCTTTCTGATGGCAATTGCCACCCTTTGTTTCTACTTAGTTAATGTTTACATGTTAATTTTTCCTTTTTTGCAGATATATGAAACTGTATTGTTTTTCTATGGTGCTCAGAAAAATGATTTTGATGCAAGATGGAAAAGTTTCCATACTGTGAAAGCTGCATTAGAAGATAAGGTAATGGTTGTATAAGTAAAAATATTGGGATTTTTTTTGAGATTGTTTTTTTATCAAAACATCATCAGCTATATGTAACATTGCAGAAATTTGTTCCCCTCTTAAGTACTTAATGGCAGTAAGCAGTTCAGATTCTTTTTATTGTCCTCTTACTGCACATGGCATCAGTTTTTAAGGTACAAGTATTTATCTATTGAACTTAAAACTCAAAACAAAAAGACTCGACTCTATATTGCCAATCTCTTAATTACAGAGGGTGGCCAAAAGTATTTGTCAAATATGGCCACCATGCTTGAATGACAAACGACAACACCGTCACATAAATCTCTCTTAAACTATTAATTAAAGAAAAACAAAAACTCTTCCTACCTTAGTATTTAGTCAGGTGTCCTTTAGGTCTAATCACATGCAGAATTCTCCTCGGAATGGAATAATAACGACTTTGAAATGTAATTTAAAGGGATGCTCTGCCAGATTCGGAAAATTTCTCTGAACAAGTCATCATTTGAATTTATTTTATGCACATGAATTTGAAGTTTTCTTTTTATATAAAACCAGACATTCTCAATTATGTTCAAATCCGGAGATTGTGCAGGCCAGCTCATAGATTTTCGGTGTGTTTGTGCCATATAATCCTTAGTTAAACAAGCTCTATGGACTGGGGCATTGTCATCTTGAAAGAGATAGTTATTTTCAGGAAAATGTCTCGCAATAACAGGCCAAATATTATCTTCAAGAAATTCTGATATACATGTATTTATCTGCATTTATGTTTCCATCCACCTCCGAGAGTGTCCCTACACCTTGATAAGAGATGCATCCCCAAACCATGACACTACATTTTAGGCCATTTTTTCTTGGAACTAAGTCAGGCCGGCAGCCCTCTCCATGCTTTCTCCACATGTAATCTCATTTGTCCTCTCCAATACATACTTGAGATTCATCACTAAATATAACTTTACTCCACTGATGCTGAATTGTCCACCAGAGCACAAAAAATTAAAGACTTGGCTTATACATTGTAAATTATTTTCCTTTAAAATAAAAGAAATTCCATTCATTGCATTTAAATTCCATTCAATTTTAAATATAAATTAAATGCTTCAACTATTTTAACTCTTGGTGTACTGGATAAGATTTGAATGACCAATCATCACTATGATCAGCTAAATTCATTCTATGATTGCATACTTTATTACTGATTTACATGTATAATTCAATACTCTTGGTTAATGGCTTCAGATTATAAAATAATGATCAAAATGATCTAATCAGTATATGAAAAAAATTGTTCCGTATAAAAGTGGAAATCCTCCATAGCCTTTATAGAAAAAATAAGGAAAAGTTATAATTAAGCAGTGTAACTAGTGTGTATTGAACTGCATGTAAATCTTTATTGTATGCTTAATAATTTTAAACTGATTATTTATTAAATTATTAATGTAGATGAGAGGGAAGAAACAGCATATCAGGGCATTGTTAGTTGACCGTGTGCAGCTTCAACATGAGGTTAGAGAAAAATATTTTTATTTTTTCAGAAGTAGAAGAAATTATTTGTATATACATGTATGTACAGTTTACATGTATATATGAAATTTTACATGTAAATGTGTATTCATTGTGTAAAAGGAAAAAATGAAAAGTATATTAGCAGTGGAATAATTTTTTTGCAATTACTGTTTAATTATTGTTAAAAAAATAATCATTTTTCTTCAATAGTTGAAGGTATAAATGGTTTTTATTTACAGTATATATGTCTGTATATGTTAAATATCACATGTAACTACAAATCCATTCAGTGTCTCACTAAAGTAAGAACTAAAGTGAGAAATAAAAAGTGAGTTAGAAGTGGAATTAACATTTTATAAATACTGTTATATGTAATTGTTAAAAAATATTTTTATGTTGTAATATTTTCTATAATCTAGAATATTGGCATTATTATTTCATCCATCACATACATACAATGTATATTAATAAAATTTGTTAAATGTTTTGTAACTCTATCAGTGTCTGTCAAAGTATTGCCTGTTATTATACATGATATCTTGACTTTTTTACATGGTCACAATTTTTTTTTCAATACAGGTCATCAGCAATGGTGGGTTCTTTGCCAGTACAATGTATATGTATTATATTAATCATGCGTAACCTGTTTATATTATCTTTTTAAGTTACGGATGTTGAACAGCAATGATAAGTCATTCACAGAGAAACATAAAAGTCTACTTTTTGATATCTTTACAGTATCAATCAGTAGGTACGGAGAGGTGTGTAATGAAATATATATTTTATGTTCAGAATGGGATATTCAAAAAAGCCATAGAGTTTCAGAATCTTTGATTTTCTACTTGTGTACTAAAGTGTTTCTCACATTTTGACCTACAATAATAACATAAGTATAACATACATGTAAGTTTCAGCTTGTTTAGTCAAACAATTTTATACATGACTGTTCTTGTACTGGGAAGTTTTGTTCAGTCAAACAATTTTATACATGACTGTTCTTGTACTGGGAAGTTCTTGAATACGTAAATACTTGTACAAATAAATAAATAAAAAATGAGTTAAACCTTTAGGAAGACATATTGTTCTTGAATTACTAAATTTAATTCAGAAAACAAAATTTGAATTGGAAGTTCTACAATAGCTGTTTTTGACATGATTGATTGAGGATTGTTTTCTATTACAAGTGTAGAATAATGGAACAGTGTACTTGTTTTTGATTAAAAATATAACTTTGTGAAAATATTTGTTTTTCAGGTGAGGAAGAAGGCCCAGAGTATTTTGTTTCAGTGCTTCCATAATATGCCATATTCTTACAGGTGCATTATTCCGAATGTTGTTCATAATTTAACAGACCAGAATACTCCGGAACATCAATTTAAGGTACATGAATTATGAATTTTTTTCTTTTTACTGATAAAATTTGTTATTACATGTATTTGTGTGTCTCATCTCATCTCTCTCTCTCTCTCTCTCTCTCTCTCTCTCTCTCTCTCTCTCTCTCTCTCTCTCTCTCATTTTAGATGAAATATTACAGATTTCTAAATCTAGATATTTGACGATTTGCAAAAATGGTAGTTTAAATATATGATAAATATGTAACAAACATGTACATTGTACCATTAATCTTTTTATAGTACTAATACTACCTACATTGTAATTATCATCACATTGGTTGGTTCCTGACCTGTTTATTAATACATTGTATGTCATGTACTTTTCAGGGTGCTTTGTATATTGTACTGGGTAACAGTAAAAGGAATCTGGGTACAAAGAGAAGCTGGGAGGTGCTAGGTTCTATATGGCCAGCAATTGTTAAAGCCAAACACTCGGAGAAACCTTCAATTCTTAAAGTTGTAGATGACATTGTAAATAAAATTGTTAAAAATGTTGAAAGTGTTGCAATCAAAACTCAGGTATGATAATTACAGTTGACTCTTGTTAATTCGAAATCGGTTTAATCAGAATTTCGCTTTAATCGAAATGATACAAACGGTCCCGTCAGATCGGTATGTATTTCTATGCAGTTTTGTTTGTTTAAATCGAAATACTGAAATTTGAAATTTTGCTTAAATTGAAGTGAATTTTCAGTCCAGATTACAAAATATAATAAAAATTCCAATGTTTAAATAGAAATATACTCTCTTTGTTTATCGTAGTTTGAATGTTTATACATCAAGTTGAAAGCAAGCGGCAAAATAAAAAAATACATGTACACAAAAAATATTTTATCTTAAAAATATTAATACCTGAAATTATTAATCCGTCTCTTGCTTAATAAGTGTTTATAGTAACAGAGTGATGGTTTACTTGGAAGATTAATTTCCGACTTAAAATACACATGAAAAAAGTCAGTTTTCACGATTTTCTCTTTGTATTTGACATACCGGTCAGGTCATAGTAAACTGTCTGTCAGTAAAAGGAAAATTTTCATTGGTGTTAAAAGTGGGCGGTCCGCTACTTCCACAGTCATTGATCAAAAGAATACCCCACACCAAACTGGTCAAGGCAAATAGTATACACCATTCAGCTACTGTGTGACATGCCAAGCCGTGATTTTAATAATCACAAAAGTCGGACGCTAAGAATTACAGATGAAGAAGTTATGATTATAAATAAAATTTAATGAATTTTGACACGAGTCACTCATGTTGTAATAAAAGTTGAGATCAATTTTTGTGTTTAACAGCAAATTTCAATGGAACCTTGTAAATTCAGGTGAAGTTTCCGATTAACTTGAGATCAATTTTTGTGTTTAAGGGCAAATTTAAATGGAACCTTGTAAATTCAGGTGAAGTTTCCTATTTACTTATTTAATTGTTAAAAAAACTTTTAGTTTGTTGAGCTTTCATTAACATAGAAAAATTTTAAATTATTTAAAATCTTTAATGTTTACTTTAAACTTAATCTTAAATTTAAATGATAACTGTAAGTGATACACTATAATACATCACAGCATGCATGTAACATCAATAGAGGACTGCTTTACTATGAAGAGCTATCTCATGTTTCTCATCATTCTCAGGTGCCTGTCAGTGATAAAAAGCAGTTGATTCAAAATTCGGATAAATCAAAATTTTTTCATCTGACCCCTTCAATTTCGAATTAACGAGAGTCAACTGTATTTGTAATTTTCAGCTGTCTGTACAAAGTACTTCTTGCACGAGCAAAGTAAATATTGATTTCCAATATTATGATATATTTTTTAAAGCTGTTTAAAACAAATAGACATATAAGTTGGCCAGTTGTATTCTGTTTTTTCTGACAACTCTTGATTGTTAACAAATAGAATAATGTTTTTAAAGAAAGATTAAAGCTGCATTAAATTTTCCTAAGAAAGAATTAGAATGAAATGTTGCTGATTTACTTAATGATGTTCCAAATGAACAATGTTATACATGTATTAAGTCCTACAATAAAAGCACAAATAAATATAGCAGTAATTTCCAGTGAAATGTAAACCTGGGGGATCTTATTTTAGAACATGGTTACATCATAAAAAACTGGATCATGTAAACACAACTTACAAAAAGGTGAAATATGATAAATTAAACACAGAATTTCATTAAATTTGTCATTTGTGTCTTTTTAAGGAATAAAAAACATCATTGCTAATACATTTGGGTATTAATGACGGACAATTAATGCAATTTTTGTCAGGTTTCCTATTTGATTCATTTGAGTCTCTGTACCTAATAATCATTATTAAATATGTGAACAACATGTTAAAGGTTTTCGTTTATTTACAGCTAATAGGAATGAAATTTTAGAAAATGAATCTCACGGATCATGATTAGATTTTATAAGGGCCCGACATCGCAATGTGGGTGCCCTTAAGTATTCACCCGTCTGTCTGTCTGTCTCCGTTTTGCTTTCCGCACTAAATCTTGAGAAGGAATGGTGGAATTTTTTATGAAACTTGTCTGTCCTTTTCGCTTTCCGCACCATATCTTGAGAAGGAATGGTGGAATTTTTTATGAAACTTGTCTGTCCTTTTCGCTTTCCGCACCATATCTTGAGAAGGAATGGTGGAATTTTTGTGAAACTTGTTTGTGATAATTGGTACATACATGTAAGTCCCTCGCTCAAGTTCGATGTTCAACAAATTCAGTGCATATTTAATGAGGCTGCTGCAATCTGATTGGCTGAATATATTCCACATGATATCTTCTAAAGGAATGATGGGATTTTTATGAAACTTGCCTGTGATTCTTAGTACATGAATCCTTTGCTCAAGTTTGATGTTAGACAATTTCTGTACATATTTAATGAGGCTGCTGCAATCTGATTCACTGAATGTTTTTTGCATGATATCTTAAGAAGGAATGATGGGATTTTGATGAAACTTGCTTATGATACTTAGTACATACAATGTAAGTCCTTTGCTCAGGTTCGATGTTCAACAAATTTCATGCATATTTAATGAGGCTGCTTTATCTGATTGGCTGAATGTTTTAAGCATGTTATCTTCTAAAGGAATGGTGGGATTTTGATGAAACTTGCTTGTGATGGTCTTTACCTTATGGTTCTCACTCAGTAACTCGGTATCTGTAGTAATCCCTTGTCTGTCTGTCCATTCATCCGTCTGTTTGTCCCTTTTGTTTTCTTCAAGTTATCTTCTAAATGATTGATTGGATGTTGATGAAAGTTGCTTGTAATACCTGGTACCTGTTCATAAGCAGAAGGTATTATGCGGGGCCCTTCCTTGACATTGGTCTAGTTTATTTTTTAAAAAATATATTTTTAAAAAATTGAAAAAAGTTCAGAAATTTGAACAACTTAATGCAGCTTTAAAAGTGATAATAACTAAAGATGAAATCAATCCTAAGTTTTTTTATGAGCTTACATATAATGTTTAAATTGATAAACAAATATAGTATTATAACAGAGATTTGCAAGATTTATTTCTTTCACATATTTGGAAATCAAAATGTTTTATTATTCCAACATCTTTTGAAAAGTTAACTACATGACATTGTATGAATATCAGGCCATCCTCTAAAACTGTCAAACAAAATCTGATGCAAGTTGCTAATACTATTGATGTGCAAGTACAAAATAATTTTTCAAGAATTTAAGATTGTGGTATTAAAAGTGTCTAACAGTGTTGGGAATTTCTAGATAATTTTATAAATCACAACTTTATTATTATTATTATTATTATTATTATTATTATTATTATTATAGACCCCTGAAGACTGTATAAAGGCATCACAAGCTTTGTTACAGTCAACTGTGCCAAAACCAAGTATATCTTCTGTATCAGCAGATGATTTAAGTAGAGGACAAAAATATGAAGAAGAAAACAACATCTTGGCAGAAAAGTAAGTTTTTTTTACATGTATATAGAATATATATGTTAATGTCTATTACACTTTGCAAGTAATTTTGAACATATCCCCGCATGGCTTTGCTTTTTTTGTCTGACAGGTGTGTGTGTGTGTGTGTGTGTGTGTGTGTGTGTGTGTGTGTGTGTGTCATCTTAAAAATATTTTTATTTATAATTTCAGATCATACTGGAGATTAGTAGATGATCTAGTCAATTTAGTTGAAAAAAGAGATTTGTGAGTACAATATTCCTGTAATTGTTTTATTTACATGAATTGCATCAGGGACATCAATCTAGTCAATTAGGACACAAACTTTTACCATTCTTAACCAAATTTTTGATACCATATTTTCCTTCTAAAGCTTCTTTTATAGCATATTATGATTAATAATTTTGTTCACATAAATCCTTATTTTCCTTAACAAGTGGAGATACATGTGAAATTGCACATGGAGTAATAAATGTATGTAGTAAAAAAATTTATTTATGTTAATATAATATTTAGATGATTTATTATTTAGTTATGGCCAAATGACTGAAAGTTCTGTCTCTATATCATGATAATTGGTACAGTTGCACACATTAGTGAGCTTTTGATAACTTCTCCTGAGATGGGACAAAAATAGTATCCTATAACTTATTATTGTCTAATGATGTAAATTTACATGTGTCTGTATTTAAATGCTATAAAAACTTTTTTGGCTCACTTGTGCAGTAAAAACATAATTAAGAAAAAGTGTGAAAAATGTTGTCTAGGTAAAGAAATTATTATTTTTATTTTTTCAGAATGTGGAAGTTTAATCAGATTGGGTTAGAGCTTTTATCATTGTTACTGCGTCATGATATCAAGTCATCCCCTAGGGTAGTTAACATATATGTCAGGAGTTTGAACCATGATAATATCTATGTTAGAAAAGTATGTCATAGTTGCTTTACTCTTGAAACAGTGAAAATTCAATAAACTTGAAATGCCATGGTCATTTATAGCTCACCTGGCAAAGCCAGAGTGAGCTTATGGCATGGTTAAGCGTGCATGTGTACATGCGTCCCTGCATCTGTAAACTTTAATCTTCTTTTCTGAAACAATAGGCCAATTCAAATAAAATTTGGTATAAAAGGTCCTTAGTTGCTATAGGTTAAAAATTGTTTCCGACATGTCCATCCTAAATCCAGGATGGCTGCTGTTACTATAAATAGCAAAAACCTATAAATGGCCATTATGGGTTCATTTATTTACCGATTTTGTTGAAATTTGAAACATAGAAAATAGATGTCTGGGAATTAAACATATATAACAGGTTTTTCTGTACATTTTTTCGTTTTTACAATAATTACATAATATGCAAATAAGGTCTATTTAGCTGAAATCTTTGAAAATCTTCTTTTCTAAAAGTACATGGCCAGTTGAAAGGATATTGAATGTGGAAGGTCCTTGGGTGGTATAGATTCAAAATTATATCCGACATGTCTGTCAGAAATCCATGATGGTTGCTGGTACTTTAAATAGCAAAAAACTATAAATGGCCAATAGATGTCGGGGATAAAACATATGTAACAGGTTTTTCTGTATAATTTTTTGTTTTTGCAATAATTATGTAACATGCCAATAAGATCTATGTTTAGTCTAAATCTTTTTTTCTGAAAGTACATGGCCAATTGAAAGGAAATTTATGATAAATATTGCTTGAAATAATAGAAAATAAGGATATTGCTAGTGAGTTTGTTTATAATTTACTGATTAGATATATTTAAAAAGAAAAAGCTAACAGAATAAGGGTGTGCCAGGTGAGCAATACAGGCCCTATTGGGCCTCTTGTTTGACTAAGTTTTCCAGGAGATTTAAGTTTTTAAATTCAAATCAACCACAAATTAAACAGATCTTTATATTTTATATTATGTCTTCAGTTTGTCAAGCCATTCTTTTTCAAGAATTGAAGTCTGAATGATCTACATGTATTTTTTTTTTTTTTTTTTGTAACTTTTTCTACTTTGCCAACACAGTTTGACCAGACAGCAGTAAGCTTTGGTCTCTAACATGCTGAAATCTTTTTTAAGGTAGCACCTTCCACTTCTTTGAAATAGCAATTTTTCATCAAATTGAGTTTGAGTTCAATTTTTACATGGGTTTAAGTAACCACTTGTTATTGTGTGCTTTATTTATGTTTATAATGTTTATAATATCAGCTGTCAACAGGTGGGATACTTTCCTTTGACAACACGTTTATAATATCAGCTGTCAACAGGTGGGATCAGGGCTCCACAAACGCCGGTAAGGCCAATCGGCAGTAGGCCAAGGGTACATCCCCCCCCCCCTTTTTCAACGATCGGCAAAGGGTACCCCCACCCACCCCGGATCAATTTTCTGGTTTTGTTTTTTAATAAACAAACATCAGATAGGCAAAGGAATTATCATAAAATTTTTTATTTAAAAATATGGTATTTACATACTGCTTTTTATCTTTCCATAACTGTCCAGTCGTTGGCAATGCAACAAAACGTCAATAAATAGTTAAACTGAATTCTGTTTGGTACATCGGGATATGTCGTTTTAATTATAAATAATAAGTCGATGTGTGACAATGTTGCATACATAGATAAATGTTCATAAATACCGTTTATCAATATCTTGCAAAAATTCCATCACTCGTAACTTAAAATAGATCGACATATAGCAGATACAAAAACCATGTGTAATGCCGTGATCATGTTGTTGTTGGTTACCCGAAAAACTGTCGTTATCAATCTAGTCAGCTCTTGTATATAGAATTCAAGGGCGGATATTAACTATCTATAAACTGGATCGATCAGACATGTGTATGTGTTTGTATACTCTAGTAGCAACAATTTGAACAGGTGAAGCCACTAGTAATCAATTAACTTGTAAGGTATTAGCTAATTACCTGTGAATAGGGAAGTTCAGTGAATCGTGACACAGTCCTAAGTAATTTTAATTGTTAACAGGCCGGTATTAAAGAATTTTTAATCAGATTTTGTCTAACTATTATGGGGAAAAAAGCCGATTCGGATATTTTTCAATCGGCTTTTTTAAGTTTGAATCGGCGGTTTTTGCCAAAAATCGGCGTTTGTGAAGGCCTGGGTGGGATACTTTCCTTTGACAACACATTTTATAATATCAGCTGTCAACAGGTGGGATACTTTCCTTTGACAACACATTTTATAATATCAGCTGTCAACAGGTGGGATTCTTTCCTTTGACAACACATTTTATAATATCAGCTGTCAACAGGTGGGATACTTTCCTTTGACAACACATTTATAATATCAGCTGTCAACAGGTGGGATACTTTCTTTTTGACAACACATTTTATAATTTCAGCTATCAGCAGGATGTGTATCAGCTTTATTAAAACAACAGAAAAGAAAACACAAAACTGTACCTGTAAATATTGCACAAATGTCAGAATCTTCAGAATGTGAAGTGAACACAAGAGTAGAACCAGGAAATAGAGTAGATAATCACTGGATATTATATAATAAAGATGCACTTCCAACTGATAAAGAAAAGTGGGAAAATACCAAATTTGTAGAGAAGACCCACTGGGGATACTATTGTTGGCCAAGGTATATACATTTACATGTACATGCCAGAGTGGTACATGATGTAATAATGTCAGAGTCATTATGTTTGTGGTGGTGAATTATGCAAAAAATTCCACAGAAATCTAATAAACTTAAATAGTGTTAGATATTCTTCATTTCTTTGGTCCTATTTATAGACTGAAAATTGCTATGAACATTCTTGATAACCATAAAACACTGCTATGTAAGAAAATGCATTACTCCCTGCCAAAAACATAGTGACACTGATATATGTATGGTCCAAACTATGAAAATAAAATACTGAGTAAATCATTAACATCTTTAATTGAACTCATTTGACAAGACAAAGTATTAATATTGTTTAATAGATTACACATAAAATATGTAAACTGAAAATCTGTTTAATATTAACAAAGCAAAATTTCTTAGCTTCTGCTGTACAATTAAGATAAATTTTGTTTTATTTACTCTACATGTGTAGATATCCTTTGTAGCATATAGAAATATGGTAGCATACTGTTTTTAAAGATAGCATTTACGTGTACATGTAGGGATTTTTGGTTTATTATAATGTACATGTAAATAAGGCCTATTTTTTCATTTTATTTTTCAATATAAATATATATCAGCCTCTGTTTGTAAAACAAGTTGATTGTTTGGAGGCCTTCAAAAAGTAATATATCCAAGTCACTGGGTATTAACTCTCCAACTAATGCATTGTATAAGTATTATATCTACATCATGGCATTAACTCTAGTGATTTGAAAAAAGTTTATATCAACATCACTGGGCATAACCTCTAGTGATTTGAAAAAAAGTATTATATCCACATCACTGGGCATAAGCTCTAGTGATTTCAAAAAAGTATTATATCCACATCACTGGGCATAAGCTCTAGTGATTTGAAAAAAGTATTATATCCACATCATTGGGCATTAGCTCTAGTGATTTGAAAAAAGTATTATATCCACATCATTGGGCATTAGCTCTAGTGATTTGAAAAAAGTATTATATCAACATCACTGGGCATTAACTTTAATGATTTGAAAAAAAGTATTATATCCACATCACTGGGTATTAGCTTTAATGATTTGAAAAAAGTACAGTAAAACCTGTTTTAAGAGGTCACTAATGGGACAGGACATAAGTGACCGCTTAAGACAGGTGACCTTTAAATCCAGGTTGTTTTCCAGAAGATATCTTTGAAGGAAAACCCAATTTAATCATATATATATATAATGTATGTGAGATATGAAGTGAAATGTTTGTCAACATAATACACAATAAAGTAAAGATCTCATGCAAAATAATCAATGAATTTTTTCTGTTTTATGGATTTAAATAACATTTTGGAGGGAAAGAGAGAGAGAGAGAGAGATCAGGTGAAAATTAAGTGATTAATCAGACGAAGCCATATATATATTTGATAATGTCAATTAACAAGCGTATAGTCTATTGATATAATAAAATCCATTGGGCGGGATTCAACCTGACCGCTATCGGCAGGTGACCGTTAATTCCAGGTGACCGCTAAGGCAGTTTTTACTGTATTACATGTATATCAACGTCACTGGGCATTAGCTCTAGTGATTTGAAAAAAGTATTATATCCACATCACTGGGTATTAGCTCTAGTGCTTTTAAATAGTACTTAATCTACATCAAAGCATTCTATCAAGTGATTTAAAAAAGTATTATATCAACATCACTGGGAATTAGCTCTAGTGATTTGAAAAAAAGCTTTATATCCACATCACTGGGCATTTACTCTAGTGCTTTTAAATAGTACTGAATCTACATCACAGCATTAAATGTAGTGATTTAAAAAAGTATTATATCAACATCACTGGGCATTAGCTCTAGTGATTTGAAAAAAGTATTATATCCACATCACTGGGTATTAGCTCTAGTGATTTGAAAAAGGTATTATATCCACATCACTGGGTATTAGCTTTAGTGATTTGAAAAAAGTATTATATCCACATCACTGGGCATAAGCTCTAGTGATTTGAAAAAAAAGTATTATATCCACATCACTGGGCATAAATAAGCTCTAGTGATTTGAAAAAAGTATTATATCCACATCACTGGGTATTAGCTTTGACAAGTGATTTGAAAAAAAAGCTTTATATTCACATCACTGGGCATTAACTCTAGTGCTTCTAAATAGTACTTAATCTACATCACAGCATTTAATCTAGAGATTAAAAAAAGTATTATATCCACATCACTGGGCATAAGCTCTAGTGATTTGAAAAAAGTATTATATCCAGATCACTGGGCATAAGCTCTAGTGATTTGAAAAAAGTATTATATACACATCACTGGGTATAAGCTCTAGTGATTTGAAAAAAGTATTATATCCACATCACTGTGCATAAGCTCTAGTGATTTGAAAAAATATTATATCCACATCATTGGGCATTAGCTCTAGTGATTTGAAAAAAGTATTATATCCACATCACTGTGCATAAGCTCAAGTGATTTGAAAAAAGTATTATATCCACATCACAGGGTATTAGCTTTAGTGATTTGAAAAAAGTATTATATCCACATCACTGGGCAATAACTCTAGTGATTTGAAAAAAGTATTATATCCACATCACTAGGCATAAGCTCTAGTGATTTGAAAAAAGTATAATATCCACATCACTGGGCATAAGCTCTTGTGATTTGAAAAAAGTATTATATCCACATCACTGGGTATTAGCTCTGACAAGTGATTTGAAAAAAAAAGCTTTATATCCACATCACTGGGCATTAACTCTAGTGCTTTTAAATAGTTCTAAATCTACATCAGTGCATTAAATCTAGTGATTTAAAAAAAGTATTATATCCACATCACTGGGCATAAGCTCTAGTGATTTGAAAAAAGTATTATATCCACATCACTGGGTATTAGCTTTAGTGATTTGAAAAAAGTATTATATCCACATCACTGGGCATTAACTCTAGTGCTTTTAAATAGTTCTTAATCTACATCAGTGCATTAAATCTAGTGATTTGAAAAAAGTATTATATCAACATCACTGGGTATTAGCTCTAGTGATTTGAAAAAAGTATTATATCCACATCACTGGGCATTAACTCTAGTGCTTTTAAATAGTTCTAAATCTACATCAGTGCATTAAATCTAGTGATTTAAAAAAAGTATTATATCCACATCACTGGGCATAAGCTCTAGTGATTTGAAAAAAGTATTATATACACATCACTGGGTATAAGCTCTAGTGATTTGAAAAAAGTATTATATCCACATCACTGTGCATAAGCTCTAGTGATTTGAAAAAATATTATATCCACATCATTGGGCATTAGCTCTAGTGATTTGAAAAAAGTATTATATCCACATCACTGTGCATAAGCTCTAGTGATTTGAAAAAAGTATTATATCCACATCACAGGGTATTAGCTTTAGTGATTTGAAAAAAGTATTATATCCCCATCACTGGGCAATAACTCTAGTGATTTGAAAAAAGTATTATATCCACATCACTAGGCATAAGCTCTAGTGATTTGAAAAAAGTATAATATCCACATCACTGGGCATAAGCTCTTGTGATTTGAAAAAAGTATTATATCCACATCACTGGGTATTAGCTCTGACAAGTGATTTGAAAAAAAAAAGCTTTATATCCACATCACTGGGCATTAACTCTAGTGCTTTTAAATAGTTCTAAATCTACATCAGTGCATTAAATCTAGTGATTTAAAAAAGTATTATATCCACATCACTGGGCATAAGCTCTAGTGATTTGAAAAAAGTATTATATCCACATCACTGGGTATTAGCTTTAGTGATTTGAAAAAAGTATTATATCAACATCACTGGGCATTAACTCTAGTGCTTTTAAATAGTTCTAAATCTACATCAGTGCATTAAATCTAGTGATTTGAAAAAAGTATTATATCAACATCACTGGGTATTAGCTCTAGTGATTTGAAAAAAGTATTATATCCACATCACTGGGCATTAACTCTAGTGCTTTTAAATAGTTCTAAATCTACATCAGTGCATTAAATCTAGTGATTTGAAAAAAGTATTATATCCACATCACTGGGCATTTACTCTAGTGATTTGAAAAAAGTATTATATCCACATCACTGGGTATTAGCTCTAGTGATTTGAAAAAAGTATTATATCCACATCACTGTGCATAAGCTCTAGTGATTTGAAAAAATATTATATCCACATCATTGGGCATTAGCTCTAGTGATTTGAAAAAAGTATTATATCCACATCACTGTGCATAAGCTCTAGTGATTTGAAAAAAGTATTATATCCACATCACAGGGTATTAGCTTTAGTGATTTGAAAAAAGTATTATATCCACATCACTGGGCAATAACTCTAGTGATTTGAAAAAAGTATTATATCCACATCACTAGGCATAAGCTCTAGTGATTTGAAAAAAGTATAATATCCACATCACTGGGCATAAGCTCTTGTGATTTGAAAAAAGTATTATATCCACATCACTGGGTATTAGCTCTGACAAGTGATTTGAAAAAAAAAGCTTTATATCCACATCACTGGGCATTAACTCTAGTGCTTTTAAATAGTTCTAAATCTACATCAGTGCATTAAATCTAGTGATTTAAAAAAGTATTATATCCACATCACTGGGCATAAGCTCTAGTGATTTGAAAAAAGTATTATATCCACATCACTGGGTATTAGCTTTAGTGATTTGAAAAAAGTATTATATCAACATCACTGGGCATTAACTCTAGTGCTTTTAAATAGTTCTAAATCTACATCAGTGCATTAAATCTAGTGATTTGAAAAAAGTATTATATCAACATCACTGGGTATTAGCTCTAGTGATTTGAAAAAAGTATTATATCCACATCACTGGGCATTAACTCTAGTGCTTTTAAATAGTTCTAAATCTACATCAGTGCATTAAATCTAGTGATTTGAAAAAAGTATTATATCCACATCACTGGGCATTTACTCTAGTGATTTGAAAAAAGTATTATATCCACATCACTGGGTATTAGCTCTAGTGATTTGAAAATAGTATTATATCCACATCACTGGGCATAAGCTCTAGTGCTTCCAAATAGTACTTAATCTACATCAGTGCATTAAATCTAGTGATTTGAAAAAAGTATTATATCAACATCACTGGGTATTAGCTCTAGTGATTTGAAAAAAGTATTATATCCACATCACTGGGTATTAGCTCTAGTGATTTGAAAAAAGTATTATATCCACATCACTGGGTATTAGCTTTAGTGATTTGAAAAAAGTATTATATCCACATCACTAGGCATAAGCTCTAGTGATTTGAAAAAAGTAATATATCCAAATCACAGGGTATTAGCTCTAGTGATTTGAAAAAAGTATTATATCCACATCACTGGGCATAAACTCTAGTGCTTTTAAATAGTTCTAAATCTACATCAATGCATTAAATCTATTACTTTCAAATAGTTCTATATCCACATTACTGGACATTAACTATAATGCTTTCAAATAGTACTAAATCTTTATCACAGCATTAAATCTGGCACTTTCAAATAGTACTACATGTATATCCACATCATGGGCATTAACTCTAATGCCTTCAAATAGTACTATATCTACATCATTTACTCTAGTACCCTCAAATAGTACTATATCCACATTATTATTTTTAGTGCCTTCAAATAGTACTACATCAACATCATTATTTTTTGTGCCTTCAAAAAGTACTAGACATTAACTTCTAATGCTTTCAAATAGTAATACATGTATATCTAAATCACAGCATTAAATACAGTTCTTTTAGATAGGACTATATCCACATCATTAACTCTAATGCCTTTAAATAGTTCTATATCCACATCATTAACTCTAGTACCCTCAAATAGTACTATATCCACACCATTATTTTTAGTGCCTTCAAAAAGTACTACATCAACATCATTATTTTTAGTGCCTTCAAAAAGTACTACATCCACATCATTTTTTCTAGTGCCCTCAAATATTACTATATCCACATCATTATTTTAAGTGCCTTCAAAAAGTACTACATCAACATAATTTACTCTAGTGCACTTTAATAGTACTATATCCACATTATTTTTAGTATCTTCAAATAGTACTACATCCACATAATTTACTCAAGTGCCCTCAAATAGTACTACTTCCACATAATTTACTCAAGTGCCCTCAAATAGTACTATATCCACACATTAACTCTAGTGTTTTCAAATAGTACTTTATCCACACATTAACTCTAGTGTCTTCAAATAGTACTATATCCACATCATTAACTCTAGTGCCTTCAAATAGTACTATATCCACATCATTAACTCTAGTGTCTTCAAATGTACTATATCAACATCATTAACTCTAGTGCCTTCAAATGTACTATATCCACATCATTAACTCTAGTGCCTTCAAATAGTACTATATCCACATCATAAACTCTAGTGCCTTCAAATGTACTATATCCACATCATTAACTAGTGCCTTCAAATGTACTATGTCCACATCATTAACTCAAGTGCCTTCAAATGTACTATATCCACATCATTAACTCTGGTGTCTTCAAAAAGTAGTATATCCACATCATTAACTCTAGTATCATTAACTGTAGTGCCTTCAAATAGTACTATATCCACATAATTAACTCTAGTACCTTCAAATAGTACTATATCCACATCATTAACTCTAGTGTCTTCAAATGTACTATATCCACATCATTAACTCTAGTGCCTTCAAATGTACTGTATCCACATTAACTCTTGTGCCTTCAAATAGTACTACATCAACATCATTAACTCTAGTGCCTTCAAATGTACTATATCCACATCATTAACTCTAGTGCCTTCAAATGTACTATATCCACATCATTAACTCTAGTGCCTTCAAATAGTGCTATATCCACATCATTAACTCTAGTGTCTTCAATTGTACTATATCCACACCATTAACTCTAGTGCCTTCAAATGTACTATATCCACATCATTAACTCTAGTGCCTTCAAATGTACTATATCCACATCATTAACTCTAGTGCCTTCAAATGTACTATATCCACATCATTAACTCTAGTGCCTTCAAATAGTACTATATCCACATCATTAACTCTAGTGCCTTCAAATAGTACTTTATCCACACATTAACTCTAGTGCCTTCAAATGTACTATATCCACATCATTAACTCTAGTGCCTTCAAATAGTGCTATATCCACATCATTAACTCTAGTGTCTTCAATTGTACTATATCCACACCATTAACTCTAGTGCCTTCAAATGTACTATATCCACATCATTAACTCTAGTGCCTTCAAATAGTACTTTATCCACATCATTAACTCTAATGTCTTCAAAATGTACTATATCCACATCATTAACTCTGGTGTCTTCAAATGTACTACATGTATATCCACATCATTAACTCTAGTGCCTTCAAATGTACTATATACACATCATTAACTCTAGTGCTTTCAAATGTACTATATCCACATCATAAACTCTAGTGCCTTCAAATGTACTACAGTAGATTCCGCTTAATTGCATAGTCCGTTTGTCAGAAAATTTTATGCAATTAAGCGGAATATGCAAATAACCGAAAATGCCCTTTGGGCACAACTGATTGATGGATACATCGGTTTGGGCCATTTTAGTACTTGTGTAGGCATCATAGTACACTGTAGAAACAACAGAAGATTAGTTATTACTTTGAAATTAAAAAATGAAATAAATAATTCAGAATAAAAAAATTAAAAAAAATTATTTTATTTAATTTGTATAATGTTTTAAAAATTCTAGCTGATCGATTGACGGATACACCCGGTGAGGCCGTTTTTTTTTTAGTAGACATCAAAGTCGGTGTACTGTAGAAACAGTAGAAAATTTGTAATTCCTTTGACATAAAAAATAAATAATTAAAGATAATTGAAAAAAATATAATTAATTAATTAAAATCTCAAGACTTGTAGTATATTTTCTTTACTAAATAAAGATTTAAAATTCTACTAGTAGCTGATCGTTTTAAACCTCGTATTTACATGGGATTCCAAAATGTGGTATAGGTGGACTTTTCTTGCAGACCATCGATCTGTGTTTAATCCTAGAAATTGTATGTAACTAGAACATCTGTTGGTATTTAATTCATTGTTCCTTAACACTCGCGATATTCGTATTTCTTGTTTATTTACTTCTTTTTAAAAATCCACGTGTTCGCACATGGCACTGAGTTATATTGTTCGAGTTCTCTCCCTTTCACTGTACGATAATCTATTTTTAAATGTGACATAGAAAAAATCCAGTTGCTTGACAACGTGCACGATGTCCGATAAAATTAAATTTCAAACAGATTTTGTGTAAATAAATTGAAAGATGTCTTATCTTGTTATTTATTTTATACAAAGTTATATTTTAATTGTTTATTGACCAGTTATTCGATCAGTCATAAATTGGAAATTCCCGTTGTTATGTGTAACTAGGTCTGATCCAATGAAATTAATGAATAGAACGTCACTTCCTAAAGTGAAAAAATGTCTTTGATGTTGAATCTGTATACCGACAAAACTTGCTACATAAAGGGTTTTTCAGCCGTAAACGATGATTTCAACCAGTTTATCTTAAAGAGGAAATAATAAATAAAGAATAAAGCATTTGATTGAGGTATGATTTATTGAGTTTACGCTAAAAGAACTGTAAATATGCGTTATCAAGCTTGCTCTGGGATAACAGTCAACGTACATACACATTCCTTAACCATGTTAACAAAAACATTAATTTAAAAAAAAATGTTTTTGGTTTTATTTAATCTTTGTTTAAAAAACCCAGCACCGAAGTTCCAGTAAAACCATGTCTGGGTTTAGAAAATGTAATGGAAATAAATTTCAGTTAAAAAAAATCGTTATAAAACTTGTGTGACCCGGGTACAAATTTTTCACCTGTCATAGCCCTTTTTAATTGGTTTAACATAATTAATTACGTTTCCTGACAAACGCGTATTGACAGACCAATTGGATGACTACCCTACAAAGTGAACACTAATTAACTGGCTTCATATCTCACCTGGTGTTAGCTGTACACATGTTTATATAATGTAAACACCTCTCGAAGTTACCTTGCATTGTCGGCAAATATATTTTGTAATCATGAAACTTCAGACCAAGATCGCATAATTTTCAGAATTTTTTATGCAATTAAGCGGAATTTAGACTTTTGTTTATGCAAATAAACGGAATTTTTTACATTGTTTAAATAGGAAATGGTTTGGTGCAGAGAAAAATTATGCAATTAACCGGAATATGCAATTAACCGGTATGCAATTAAGTGGAATCTACTGTATATCCACATCTCTGGGGAATTAACTCTGGTGCCTATTCAAATCAAGAAGTTTTAAAATCAGTGGTTGCTATTTTTTTTGTCTTTCCTTTTGTGTCCTGTTTGGCAGTCTTTATCAATGACTTGTATTGTGTCATGTTCTTCGTTGTTTTGGATGTTGCTAAGTACATGTTTTTCAGCTACAATTTCTAAACTATTGTAACAGTTACATTTTAAGGTGCAATTAAAAAGTGCTACATTGAAAATGAAGATGCAAGTACTATTATGAATTATAAACTCTTATTGTAGTGATATGCAAATATATGCACCCACCTCTCAACAGCCAAAATTAAATCGTAGCAAAGAGGAATTGTTTGAATATGAAGTGCCAATCTATGAGGCTATGATTGATAAAGACTTTGTAGAAAAATTTATGGGTTATTTTTCTATGGAAGAAGTGAAAGGAAAAGATAAATTCAGGAACAAACATTTAACATTATTTAAGGTAAGATTTTTATAAATTTAAAAATTTTAGCACTCTAACTTTGATAACTAGAAGTTAAGTCACATTTGCAATTTATGCCTGATCTTACTATATTTTAACTGTATGTAAAGATTGTAAAATGTGAGTTTCAGTTTTGATGTTTTCTTGTAATTCTTCATAATGGAGTCATGGCAAAAACTCCCTTGAGTATTACCAATTTTCTAGATAGTAATAATTTGAATATTTTACTACTGTGTGGCTATTTTTGAAATAATTTATGTACAGAGAAAACAATTGTTAGTATTTTATGTGGTGTCTCTGCATTTTTGATATAACAGGTCCATTATACCTCTTGTTGTATCAAGGAAGTTGGGAAGTTGTTGAGTTGTCAGATTAACAGTATTCTAGTTTTAAAAGTTAAACTGTTTGTTATTTATACATTTATAGAAGTGAAGTCATCATTAATTTAATTTTCATTGTGACAGGGCTTATTTAGAAATTTTGGTGATACATTCCTGGAGAGTTTTAAACCTCATATAGACAAGTTAATGAATGATACTAGTCATGATAAACATGACAGTAGTCAGAGATGTGCCATGGAAATGTTAGCTGGTATACTACGTGGATCTAAACACTGGTCATATGAACAGGTATTACTATTGACAGAAATACTCTACTGATTGTAAAGTGACATTTATACTGAATTTGCCTATTATGCATTTTTAAGCAGTCATACTGGACAAATTATCTTTTTAGTAAGAAGACTAGACAAAAACTTATTGTAGAAGAGGTTGTTGTCGGGTATGGTAAAAATTAGTCCACTTGTCCAGTGGAAATCATTTAAATTGGAAGTATGCTTATTGATGGTTGAAAATTTAAAATACAATTTGGATAACAAAAGACTTTATGGAATTAACAAAAGTCTATTTACCTGATGATTGAGTTGTCTTAATCTTACATCTCTTATTGGTCATGTCAAAGTTTTAAAAGTTTACAATTTAAATCTACATGTAAATATTAATGATTTTTGTATGTTAAATGAGAAATTATTTACATAGAATAAGGTATTTACATACATATATGTATTTGAGTGCACTTGAATTTTACTGATGAATGAAGTGTTTGACATATTTCTTTAAGGTATCAGCACTATGGGATTGGGCTATTCCTATGATCAAGAAATCATTATCCGGTATAACAGTGGAGACATATGAAGACTGGGGAACATTTTATACAGTTGTTTCTGTAAGTTTATTCTAAACTTAATTTTCTCATGTAGAACTTTCTTGTGTAGACATTACAAAATTGTTATACACATTCATGTGAGAATATTTACATTTGCTTTGCAACTTTACTATATAAACATGTTTGAGACATGTGGCAAATACGGGACAATAACTGTCATTGATCACATGATCATTACACTGTGATTATAAAAATTTCACTATTTTGACTACTTTTCTAAGTAGTTTCATAGCAAAACAACAACAAAACCTGAGAAAAAATTTTATTAATTTTAAAATACATGTATACATTAAATTGAATTCACAACTGAAATCATCCCAAAATTTCCAATTATCTAAAAAGTACCCCAATTAGTCTCATAATACTGAGAGTGTGTATGGTGCCATCTATCTATAAATTTTGTTTCTTGGGCTATGGAATTTCACCACTAGTTAAAACCACACTCATTTGAGTTTCACAATGATGAGTCTGGAGAATATGTCCCTTTAAAACATAAAATACAACCAAAAAATTTATAGGAGGGGGGGTTCTTATATAGATGAAAATGACAGATGTTCAAAAAGAATATATACAACTGATACGATCCACTGCCCTGTAAAAATGTTTAAACCGCTGCATCAGTGCTTGATAAAACTGACAAAAATGCCCAAAGATTGTTCAACACCATTGTTTGTCCTCAAGAGTCTGATATACATGTAGTTCACGTTCAAGACACTTTCAAAGTGCACCTTTGCCCGTTTTTTATCCGACATATGCAAGTTGAAACTAAACAACTGCTTCTGCTGTTTGCAGAAGACGGCTATTCAGCATCTCAATGACCTGGGGTACAAAGCACAGCATAATGTTAATGTCAAACTATTAATGTGAAGCTTCTCTCGATCTTACAACAGAACTGTCTCAACACACAGAAAAAAACCTCTTAGTAACTCATTGTCTGAATTAGCTCACACCGAAGTTAATTTAAACACTAAATCAGCTGTTGTTGTACCATGCTAAACTGGGTCACAATCTGGGACGCACTATGTGGTCAGTTCCACAAGTTCTACAAATAATAATGACAGAAACTATGATTTTCCAATCAGAAAACATTACCATTATCCAATAAATTCACTCCTGGTTTCTTCGCAAATTCCAATTTCTTGCACTGCACTTTAAATTTCCAAAAATGACAGTGAGAGTGAAACATCATTTTCATGTCAATCTTTGAGACTGTTGACTTGTTTGTCATCGGCTTAGGAAATTTGTTGGGTTTTTTTAAAAAATAATTTTGTAAAATTCTTACAAAAATGACTAAATTGATGTTTTAAATAAATTGTGCAAAACGATGCGAAGGTTAATACAATATTTCATAATTTTTTAGTTTTAAAATAGTTTTTTCATGTTGCACTATATTTTACTTACATTGTTACGCTGTTCCATAAAAAAATTAATTAATTACTTAATAAATAATATAACATAAATATAACCATTGAACAGCATAGCCATGGGAGTTATTGGATTATAAATGCCATAGTTTTGCCAGGCAAACCAATCATAACACACTAAGGCCATAATAAATTAATACCTAGATTTTCATCCAATGCAAGGGGGCGGGGGATTTTTTTTTATTTTTTTATTTTTCAGCATCAACTTTGGCCGAGCTTTCAGACACCAAAATACCAGTCTTATCTTGATTGAATTCAATATACGATCCCAAAAATGAAACATTTCCAACTATTGTGATAGGATTAAACTCTGTTAACTTGTGTTTTGTGCGACCAACACGAACCATGATTCTTGAATTCAATGCGTTAGCAACAGGCATCTGATGATCGAGATTACCACCTACAAAGTCGCTATATAATTCCATTAATGTCATGGTGTCTGCAACTTGGCAGCCATACCAGTTTTTGATTGTTTTTAAGCCCGATTTTAAGTGGCTATAATAAATACCATGCTACAACCAATATGCGAAACACGCTACTTTCGTTTTTGAAAATCCGTCTGCAATTTGATCGGACACCAGTCAACTTCTATGTATAATTCTATGGCTCATTAAGCACAAAACACTCTACTTTCGTTGTTACAACGCACAATTCAATCGGAAACCAGTCAGCTTTTACTTATTACCTTGTGGCTCATGGAGCAAGCAGATTTGTTATAAAAGCCGGTATCGAAACCGGACACGAGTTCAAAATCCGAAAATAAAATAAATCAGGGTGGGTGTTAAAATAGGGGGCGGGCAAGGATGAAAATCTAGGTATTAATTTATTATGGCCTAATGCACGTTATTCAGTTTGCCTGGCAAAGCTTTGGCATTTATAAGCCAATAACTTCCATAGCTATGCTGTTCAATGGTTAAATAATGTTGCAGAAATAAACTGGTGATATATTTCTGAAATTTCTTGTGCTGTAATAATAACAAGGATTTTTTTTCTGTAAAAAAAAAACACCTTCTCATTTAACTAAAACCCTTTAACATGTTGTTTGGATACAAATTTAATGTGATATTTAAATTTTCTAGGCTCTTAAAATCTATAGGGGAAATTTTTTTTTCAAAATTTTAATTTGTGAGAAAATGCTTATGTTGATTAAATGTAAAGATAAACACTGGGGTTTTCAGTTTTTGTTTAATTGTTACAAATAACCTTTAGATTTAGGTCATGACCTACTTTTTGATTTTCATAATTCTTGCTATATTCTTTAAGATTGGAATGTGGAAACAAAATCTAATGATGGGTTAGAATTTTCTAGGAATAAAATATACATTTGATACTGTTACAAAGAATTCAAAATTAGTGTTCATGATCATAGTATATTTTCAAAATATTAAAAGTATTTTTTCAAAATGGAAAAAAAAAATTATTCCAGTGTTAAAATTTGGAACATACTCCAAGCATATGTTTGTGGTGTACAGGCATATCTGTTTTCAGCCACAGTGAAGATATTTGTTAAAGATCACTTAAACAAGACAGTTCATGTACATGTTCATGTTGTATACAAACTTCTCACATATTCATAATATCATTTTACAAAACAAAGTACCAGTAACTAGTTAATTCAGTTGACCAAATGCCCCATTTGTTCTCTTGTTAGGTTTTTATACATTAATTTGCAAACACCTGTTGAAAAGCAGGATATTTTATATGTCAGTGCTGGCCATCTGTTTTTCAAGTGCAAAAAGTGTTCTCCACCATGTCTTGGGTCAAATGATGGCATATATATATTGTGCCATTGGCATTACAGGGATTTTTCTGGCCACTCACAGGGTCCGGTAAAGGGACCCATTCCCAATGCCAAAAAGCATTAAATTTTCCAAATTTTGTAGGTAAAAATTCCCAAATGATCCTGCTTTGAGAAACTTAAGAAAAAGTGAAAAAAAAAACTATATTTTTGGTGTAGCTTGTATATCTTTATAATAACCTGTATTTATGCACATTTTGATTTATACTCAATGAGGATCTGGTAGAATGGGAGCAACTAATGAAACAACTTTATCAGATGTTTGTATTGAAGCCAGTCTATGAAGATATTGTGTTAATGTCTGAGTGATTTGGTACAAATGAGTGACTACCAGCATGTATCAAAATAGTAAATATTCCAGGCAAAATATTTGATGTGCTGACAATGAGTTTAATGAAAAATTTTCCCAAAATGTCGATTTTGTCAGTGATTTTCCCAATTTCATCCCAAGGTCCCTTTCCCAAAATGGCCAGAAAAATCCCTGCATTACTCTTGTCTGTTATTATGTTATTATCAAGGTTTTCTTGGTTATACAAAGCTTTAGTTATATCAAATAATGAGTTAAAAATCTATGTCACAGGAAAGTCGAGATCCAAAGAAGTTGTATAGGTTCTTTGAACTGTTGATGGATAATCCATTAAGTGGAGAAGGAGGGTCATTCGGGGATACAAGGTAAGTTATTTTTTACTTTTTCTAACAAGAGTACAAAAGTGACAACAGTTAAAACTCTAACTTCCTCAGTATAATATGTATAATGCAATCTGCCAAGTATAGTGACCACCTTTATATATAACCCACCTGTCAAGTATAGTGACCACCTTTACAAATAACCCACCTGTCAAATATAGTGACTACCTTTATAAATAACCCACCTGTCAAATATAGTGACCACCTTTACAAATAAGCCTCCTGTCAGGTTTAGTGACCGCCTTGATATATAAACCACTTGTCAAATTTAGGGACCACTTTTACATATAAATCACCTGTCCAGTATAGTGACCACCTTTACAAATTACCCACCCATCAAGTATAGTGACCACCTTTACAAATAAGCCACCTGTCAAGGTTAGGTACCACATTTATATATATATAACTGATCTCTTTTAAGCTCACCTTACCGAAAGGTCATGTGAGCTTATGGCATGGAGCGGCATGTGTATGTGCGTGCATGCATGCGCGCATGCATCGTTAACACCTATTTTCAACTTCTCCTCCAAAACTGCTGACAAGATTTCAATGATACTTGGTCAGAAGCATATAGGGGCCGGTGCAATTCAGATTTGTTCATGTCGCTGCCATGGCTACTAAAACTAGGTCAAGGTGACCTAGGCGTCCAATAATCTTAAAAAATCTTCTCCGAAAGCAATGATTGGAGGAAAAATCTGATGTGATATTTGGCTTCTCTAGGGTCTTAAGCCTATAGTTTGTTCATTTGGTGAAATTTGGTTGAAAAATGGGTTGCACGTTTTTGCATTTAATTTAAAAAATTTCGTAAAATGACTTAAATTGTTATAACTTGACTGTTTGAACTGAAATTGTTAATTATCTTGGAAACTATTAACTTTTTGTATTCGCATGTATATTAGAATATTGTAGGAATTAAAATGGCAATCATTCTGATGTATCATTTAAGGTCTCTCGTTCAAAGGTCAAGGTCATAGATGCAAAAGAAGACCCAAATTGTTAATTATCTTGAAAACTATTAACTTGTATATTAGAATATTGTATGTATTTTGAAAATCATTTTGGCTATATCCTCAAGATGGGCCTCTTGTTTATATAGTCCACCTGTCAAGTATAGTAATCACCTTTATATATAATCCACCTGTCAAGTATAGTGACTACCTTTATATATATAGTCAACTTGTCAAGTATAGTGACCATGGTAATATAAAGTCCTCTTGTCATCTTGACCATCTTTATACATAAACCATCTGTCAAGTATGAGAGTTAAAACTGGTTATAAACATAATTAAACAATAGTTCCAGAAACCTTATAAGTTTGATAAATTGATAAATTATGTTACTTTAAAAGAGCATATTTGCTTAGCAAGAAAGAAGACTTTTAAAAGAATGGATCTGTGAATTGTACATACATGTACATGTATAATGTGTGTTAACTACATGAAGATTCAGTTATTTAAATCCAAGTTCTTGATCTGTATGCTAAAGCAAATCCATGTCTATTTTTGACAGTAGTCTGTTTGGTTTAATTTTTGGCCCAATTTGATCAAAGAAATTGTTAGTAACCTTATTTGAACATGTTAAAATTCTCAATCATCAGTTTTCAGTTGTAAAAAAGAATATTATCAATCAAAGAGTTTATTTATTTGTTTTAGGTACAAAATGATGGT
Source organism: Tegillarca granosa (assembly GCA_029721355.1). Taxonomy (NCBI): domain Eukaryota; kingdom Metazoa; phylum Mollusca; class Bivalvia; order Arcoida; family Arcidae; genus Tegillarca; species Tegillarca granosa. Next base: position 25,257,336 of record CM056595.1, read on the forward strand.
ATCCCATATCTATTGTCACTTTTCATACCTTTTTCTTTGTAGTCGACTTTATGCAATACAGAATGCCACTATACAGCAAGAATGGAGAATTCCTGAACTTCTCCATAGATTACTTAACTATCTACAACCACATCTCTCACATCAGTATAAAAATGTCAGAGACAGGATTGGAAGGTAATTATAAAAAACAGATAAATCATTCATAGTTGTACAGTGAAACCTGTCTAATCTGAACACCTATACTTAAGATGTTCTACAAATATAATTCTTTTTTTTTTTCAGTTTTCTCATGTAAATTTAACAGTGTTAATGGCATCTCTTAATAAAATATGTGTAGTTTATATTATTTTAATTTTCACAGGTTTTACAAATTTAAAATTGATACACTTACAATGCAGTAGAAGCTCAAATTTCCACCTCATGTGTTCAATCAGAATTTTGCAAAAACAATTTATAAAGAAGTGGTGAAACATTGTGGTTTACCTATCCAGTCAAGATAATTTTTCAATAAGGGATGATTGAGGTTATTAAAGTACACTGGGGAAGACATGATTCTTTAACAAGCCCTATTTTGAATCAATCAGTATTTGCATTATAAAAAGTTTTACAATAAACAGAAGCAGACTTAGAAAAATATAGAAAAAAAATTTGGGGGCTTTAAAACAAATCATAGCTAGAATGTCTGAAGTAGATGCATATTATTTAGTTTTTGGTTTTTGTATATTTTCAGTTTGCTGTCTAACATTTTCTTGTATGACTACAAGATCAATCCTAATTGTAAAACCATATCACCAACAAGACAAGAGTTTATACAGCAAGTTTTACCCTACCTTGAAGGATTAAAATATACCGTCATTGATGAAGCTAATGGGGACAGTTCTAAAGGTATATTATTGAATAATTTGAAGCAGCTTAAGCAGTAGAATAAAAAGTATCTAATTCCAGACTTTTCAACTTTTCCAGAAATCCAAAATATCCATGTTTGAGATATATAGCTAAAAGTTTGATAGATGAAAGCATAAGCCAGATATGAGATTTAACTTTAATTTGTTTTAATTTTATCATTATTAATTAATAGAGTATATGTACTTCTGATATTGCAAGATTAGAAACAATCTAGCCACTTGCCCTTGAGGTAGTTCCTAGCACCTGAAGCAAAAAAATTTCCCTGAATTGGAATTTTCTGAAAATTTGCACACAGATTCCTTAGAATGAATGTGCTTTGTTTTGTTGAATTTTCTTCTTTTCAGTAGAGTGTGTTAAACCTACTCCACACTTGACAATCTAATGGTAATTTCTAAATACCCCTGATTGTTAATTCCATGTTTGTTATTAATTAAAAAATGACAAGATGTAATGAAAAAATTTTATTTAATATTTTAGTAAAAGATGTGCCATGAAATGATATACATAGCATCTAGATAATAAAAGCATAAGTTATTTTAGCGTTTAAAAAAATGTCTTCATTTTCATTGACGTTTACCACAAAAATCCAGATTTCATAAAATTTGTGAAATATGTTTCTTTCAAAATCTCCACAAAGAAAGTTTGTTTTAAATTCTTCAAAATTAAATTTTAAAAAATCCTATGCTTATGTTCTTGTTTTCGAGATATGGGAAGAATCTCCCCTACCCCTTATTGCCATCTGAGCTTATGGCATGGTGAAGCGTTTGTGTGTCCATGCATGCATGTGTGCGTGCTTAAACTTCAATCTTCTTCTCTGAAACCACATGACCAAATGAAACCAAATTTTGTGTGGAAGGTGGAGTAGATTGAAATTTTCGGCCCGTTCCTAAATCCAAGCTGGCCACTGTTTTTATAAATAGAAAAAAACAGGAAAATGGCCATAACATATTTATTTGTTGATCAATTTAGTTCAAATTTGGTATATGGAATGTAGAACTCTGGCCATTTAGCATACAGTCAACTCTCGTTAATTCGAAATCGGTTAAATTAAAATTTCGCTTAAATCCAAATGATATATACAGTCCCGTCAGATGGCTATGTATTTCTATGCAAATTTGTGTTTAAATCGAAATACCGAAATTAGAAATTTTGCTTAAATCGAGGTGAATTTTCAGTCCAGATAACAAAATATAATAAAAATTCCAATGTTTAAATCCAAATATACTTTCCTTGTTTATCGTGCTTTGGATTTGTTTATACAAGTTGAAACTAAGCAGCAAAATAAAAAAAAAAAAAATTACATGTACACAAAAATATTTTATCTTAAAAATGTTGATTTATACCTGAAATAATTAATCCATCTCTTGTTGAAGAAGTGTTTATAGTAACAGCGTGACGGTTTACTTTGAAGATTCATTTCCAACTCAAAACACACATGAAAAAGAAAGTTGGTATCCCATGCTATTTTCATGATTTTCTCTTCTGGTCAGGTCATAGTAAACCGTCTGTCAATAAAAGGAAAAATTTCATTTGTGTAAAATTAAAAAGTGGGTGGTCCGCTACTTCCACAGTCATTGATCACAAGAATACCCAACGCTAATTGCCACGCTTAAACTTAATTGATCTGTCGAGCCAAATGGTATACACCATTCAGCTACTGTGACATGGCAAACCATGATTTCAATAATCACAAAGGTCGGATGCTAAGGATTACAGATGAAGAAGTTATGATTATGAATAAACAAACTTAACTGAGCCTGCCTGATGGTAGTCAGTGTTTAACAAATTTTAATGGAACCTTGTAGCTTCCAATGAATTTTCCGATATGCTTAGTTTAAGGTGCAAAAAACTTTAGTTTGTTGTGCTTTACATTAACATAGAAAAATTTAAAATTATTTTCAATTTTTAATGTTTAATTTAATCTTAATCATAAATTTTCAGTGTCAATTGTAAGCATTATAATACTTAACAGCATATACGTGACGTCAATAGAGGAGCGCTTTACTTTTAGAGTTATCTCCCGTTTCTGATTGTCAGTGATCAAGACGGTTAATTCGAAATTCTGATAAATCTGGACCCTTCAATTTCGAATTAACGAGAGTCAATTGTATTTAATGGGTTTTTCTGTATCTTTTTTCATTGCCTAGTTATTGGCAAATGAAACAAAATTAAACCGAATTTGATGTGGGAGGTCCTTTGGTGCACTAGTTACAATTACACCCATTGGGTCTCTTGTTTCTTTCTCTTTTTTTTTGATCAGATAATTAAGCATATTGTTTGGGTTCCTGTTACCGGTAATTGGTAGCCAAGCGTACAAGAATTCTGTTTGAGATCTTAAATTGTTTACATATAGTTTTACTGATTACAGAAGGAAGTGATGAAAATAAAAAAAACAATGTTAACCACAAAATTGCTGAAGCTATGGAAACAGATGAGAATGGAGAAGAAAGTGAAGAAAGGAAAACTGCAATAAGGATTTGTAAAACTAGTAAGCATAATAAGATCATATAAAACCAAAGCAATAGTTAGAGACATATATAAAGTAATATAAAGCCTTGTTTACATATAATATTGTAGTTTAACATACATTAAAACTTTGATAACTTAAAGTGTATGTGACTTTTACATTGACTTGAACTAATTCTTATTGCCAAAAAAAAATTGACTTGAAAAAAATAAGTATTTTTTTTTACTGACTTGAACTTAATCATAACAGGAAATTGCTATACACATCCACGATTACCATAGAATATCTCTGCATTAAATAAATTGTCACTGTGAAAATTTTATATACTGGAAATTAGGGGAATGCTGCATCTTTCTATGCATTCAAAGTGATAGCTCAGCAAGAATTTTTGATGTTAACATGCCATTTTCAACTTGTAAAATTCCCAGAGCAGCATATCTTAACATTGCCAATATGGGAATTTCCCATGCACAAAACAAGGCAAATGGTGTTTTCTTCAACATGTAAAATCCCCGTAATGGCATCATTTTCTCTCCCACAGAAGTATTTTATGGTTACTTCTGATGCACACAAGGCTCCCGATAAGGCACATCTTGGATGTTTTAAAATTATACAAGACACAAAAAAAAATAACTCCAGTGGGTTTTTTGTATAGATGAAAATTTCAGATCATTTTTATTCGTGAAAGCAAGGTTTTCTCGAATATAGCTATCACATGCGTGAACACTTGAGTCCGTTACAGAGTTCAGCTCTCTCTTGTTTGTTGATTGAAGTTGAATAAGAACAGATAACCCAAATTTAGGCCGCTTTTGCATCTATTGATTCAGTGATGAAATTTCCATGATAAATCATGACAATTCATTGATTGAAATTGATTTAGTCGGAAACGAATTGGAGAATTGAATGAGAACGCCACATTTTCGCTATTTGAAGACGGACTTTATTTTGATGATGTCACACACACACACCCTATTAATTGCCTGTTGACAGGTCTCTGTCATATGTATTCTTGCCCAATAAATCCTATGCATGCATCCAAGAGGTGAAATAAGTGTTTGTTTAAATTACTGAAGTCCTCTGAAGGAAAGGATGATTTTTAGAAATTATCAGGTCTTGTTTACTATAGGTAATCCAAGGGTAATATTTGGATTTACTCTTGTATGCAGATGAGCTCTTCCTTTTTGAAGTATTGGGGTCAAAAGGACAATCAAAGACAAATCGAAAGTACTTCAGATATCAATGTATGAAAGGTGCAATCTTATATCGCCTTCACATTTGTAAATATGATAAAAATATACAAAAATAAAAATTATTGGTTGAGATTCGAGAAGTACTTTGCTTTATGACTGATTTAAAATAACATTTTTGTTTACACCATCCTGTTTTTAGATTGACATGAACCAGAACATGTTTTCAATTCTTTAATTTAAATGGACAACTAAAAAAATTAGAAAATTTTTAGTATTATTGTCAAATTAAAAAAATAACATCCAAAGACAATTAAGGCAATCTTCTCTGGAAATGTGTTTGTTTTCATTAAAATGTATTTATGCAACCCAGTAAATTAATTATAAATTTTAAAAATCAAGTAAATGGCTTCTGATTTATAGGATTGATATTTATTTTAGTTGTGCAAGTTATGTGAGACAGACACTATTGTCTTCTGCTTTAAGCATTAACATGTAGGTGAAAGTCAAAACGAAAGTGAAAGTAGTATAAGTAATGTCTGTGCTAACAAAACATCATCTAAAATCAAAATCAGAGTAAACATTTCAGCAGTTGACTAAAAGAGTTTGATAGACCAGAGCCAAAAAAAAAAAGTGACGTCTTTCACAATAAATCACAGTCAATCAGTAACAATTTTGTGATCAGTGAAAATAACAGCTTTTGCAGTTTTAGCTCACCTGACCAAAGGTCATGTAAGCTTATGGCATAGGGCAGTGTGTGTATGTGTGTGTGTGCATGGTGCGTGTGTGCATACGTGCGTGTGTGCATTGTTAACACACATTTTCGACTTCTCCTCTGAAAGTACTGGACAGATTTCAATGAGACTTGGCCAGAAGCATGTCTGGGTCATTGCAATTCATATTTGTGAGCCTCATGACAGTTACAATTAAAGGTTTTTAATGAACTTGGCACAGATGTAGCTTATGACGAGTTCGCTTGGGATTGATTTTCGGGTTACTAGGCCAAAGGTCAAGGTCACTGACTATAAATGGAAAATCAGTTTCTGGTTATTTTAAAGTTAACCATTCAAGATTTTTGTCTTCTGCTTTCACCGAAAGGGAGACACAAATGTTTTTGGCTATACTTTGGTATACTAGTGAGCCTCATTTCACTATGGAAATGTTTTTGGATATACTAAAGAGCCTCATTTCACTATAGAAATTTTTTAGATATATTATGGTATGCTAGTGAGCCTCATTTCACTATGGAAATGTTTTTTTGATATACTAGTAAGCCTCATTTGTTATAGAAATGTTTTTGGATATACTTTGGTATGCTAGTGGGCCTCATTTCACTGTAGAAATGTTTTTGGGTATGCTATGGTATGCTAGTGAGCCTCGTTACTCAGTAGAAATGTTTTTAGGTATACCATGGTATACTGGTGAACATCATTACTCAGTAGAACTGTTTTTGGCTATACTTTGGTATATTAGTGAGCCTCATTTCACTATAAAAATGTTTTTAGGCATACTGTGGTATACAAGTGAGCCTTATTTCACTATAGAATTTTTTTGGCTATACTATGGTATACTAGTGAGCCTCATTATTCATTAGAAATGTTTTTGGCTATACTATGGTATACTAGTGAGCCTCATTTCACTATATAAATTTTTTTGGGTATACTATGGTATACAAGTGAGCCTCTTTACTTAGTAGAAATGTTTTTAGGTATACATTGTACTATGGTATACAAGTGAGCCTTGTTACTCAGTAGAAGTGTTTTTAAGTATACATTGTCCTGTGGTATACAAGTGAGCCTCGTTAATCAGTAGAAATGTTTTTGGGTATACTGTGGTATACTAGTGAGCCTCATTTCACTATAGAAATGTTTTTGGCTATACTATTTTATGCTATTGAGCCTCATTTTACTGAGAAATGTTTTTGGATATACTATGGTATGTTAGTGAGCCTCATTACTCAGTAGAATGTTTTTGGATGTACTATGGTATGCTATTGAGCCTCATTACTCAGAAGAATCTTCTTGAATATACTATGTTATGATTTTATTATGGGTCAAGATCATACATTCAAGGGTCAAAGTCAAAGTTGCATAAGAAGACTTAAAATGCTGATTATCTTGAAAACTATAAACATTTTGTATAGGCATGTATATTAGAGTATTGTAGGTATTGATATAACTATCATTTTGATATATGCTTCAAGGTGATAGGTTTAAAGCTGCATAAAAAGACTGAAATTGTCAATTATCTCGAAAACTATTAACTTTTTGTATAAGTATTATATTAGGATATTGTAGATATTGATATGAGGATGATTTTGATATATTGTTGAAGGTCATATGGTCAAAGGTCATGGATATAGCTGCATAAGTTTACTGAAATGGTTAATGACGTGAAAAATTTTCATTGTACTATAGCTAAAGTTTAACGTTTCTGTAATTAATATACATGTATTGTCTATTGCACTTTGCAAACAATTTTGGACATATCCTCAGGTGAGCCTTAAGGCCCATATGCCTCTTGTTTCTCTGTTAAAGAAAATCAAAAGTGCACATATATCTTGGAAGTAAGTAAGATAAAACTTTTATTACTGTTTTCATTTTCAGTGATGAAATGGATAACAAATGGTCTTGGTAGAATGTTCACATCAGCCCCTGCAGAACTCTTTCCATTTTTACCTATTGTAAGTATTAACATGGATATGTTTTTCATTTTGATCATGACCAGAACATGCTGATATAAGGTTAATTTAGATAAGGTTAAAATGGTAAGATGTATGATTAATTGTACAGAATGTTTACAAAGAGCATTTTGTTTTGAGATACGAGTAAATCTAAAATTAGCTTTCATAAAATTTGGGAAAATTCATATCAGGGTTTAACATCAAGATAAATATCCATATGTCCTATTGAAAGAATACAGTTGAAATACATGTGTGCAGTTTTTTTTTTTTTTTCTCTTTTTAAAACTTGTCTGTTTGACTGGTGAACTCTGGTAAAGGACATACAGGCAACTTTTATAGTTTTGTAAAAATCTATATATTAACTGGTACAAAATAATTATTTTGACATGATTTTTGTTTATACAGTATATCAAATTCAAAGCTGAAATAAGCTATACATATACATGTACATGCATATTGTTTGATATGACTTATATGATGATATTGTTAGTACTGAATAAGTTTATATAACAGAAATATATGAAAATGAAATTTGGTATGTTTTTATACATTTGTGTCATGTGCATAGAAAATTAGTGCCATTTCTATCTATGAGAATGATAAAACAGAATCTAAAGTTGTATTATCTCACTGACTTGCTGAAAATTCACATTTTTTTCCTGAGGCTGATTATTACACTCTAAGTTATCAGGGTTTTATTTTTTGGATTTTAGACATTATTTGTATAAAGCAAGTTAGTGTAAAGTCTCTTGAGCCTCTATCGTCATCATAAGTCTATGCTTATTTCAGTTTTAATGAAGTGACCAAGACTAGCACTGGATTTGACCTCAGTCTTTTTTAAGCTCACCTGGCCTGGCCATAGGCCATGGTGAGCTTTTGCAATCACTTGGTGTCCGTCTTCTGTCGTCCGTCGTCCTTCCGTAAACTTTTCACATTTTGACTATCTCCTCTGAAACCACTGGACCAGTTTGAAGCAAACTTTACAGGAATGATGTATGAATGGTCCTTTACTAAGTTTGCCAAAATTTTCTGGATCCACCAAAAAACATGGCTGCCAGCGCAGGACATAGTCTAACATTGGACCCTATGGGAAAAAGCATATATTGGCTATCTCCTCTGAAACTACTGAAGCCAATTGAAACAAACTTTACAGGAATGATGTATGGATGGTTCTTTACTAAGATTGTCGAAATTTTCCGGATCCACCAAAAAAGATGGCTGCCAGCGCAGGACATAGTCTACCATTGGACCCTATGGGAAAAGCATATATTTGCTATCTCCTCTGAAACTACTGAAGCAAATTGAATCAAACTTTACAGGAATGATGTATGGATGGTCCTTTACTAAGATTGCCGAAATTTCCCGAATCCACCAAAAAACATGGCTGCCAGCACAGGACATATTTTAACATTGGACCCTATGGGAAAAAGCATATATTGGCTATCTCCTCCGAAACTACTGAAGCCAATTGAATCAAAATTTACAGGAATGATGTATGGATGGTCCTTTACTAAGATTACTGGAATTTCCTGGATTAACTAAAAAACATGGCTGCCAGGGCAGGACATATTTTAACATTGGACCCTATGGGAAAAAGCATATATTGGCTATCTCCTCTGAAACTACTGAAGCCAATTGAATCAAACTTTACAGGAATGATGTATGGATGGTATTTTACTAAGATAGCCGAAATTTTCCAGATCCACCAAAAAAGATGGCTGCCAGTGCAGGATATAGTTTAACATTGGACCCTATGGGAAAAGCATATATTTGCTATCTCCTCTGAAACTACTGAAGCAAATTGAACCAAACTTTACAGGAATGATGTATGGATGGTCCTTTACTAAGATTACTGGAATTTCCCGGATTAACTAAAAAACATGGCTGCCAGTGAAGGACATATTTTAACATTGGACCCTATAGGAAAAGCATGTATTGGCTTTCTCCTCTGAAGCTAATTAAGGAAATTGAATCAAACTTTACGGGAATGATGTATGGATGGTATTTTACTAAGATTGCCAAAATTCCTGGATCCACTAAAAAACATGGCTGCCAGCGCAGGACATATTTTAACATTGGACCCTATGGGAAAAGCATATATTGGCCATCTCCTCTGAAGGGTTCTGAAGCAAATTGAACCAAACTTTGCAGGAATGATGTATGGATGGTCCTTTACTAAGATAGCTGAAATTTTTTTTGGATCCGCCAAAAAACATGGTTACTAGCATTGGACATAGTTTAACATTGGACCCTATGGGAAAAGCATATATTGGCTATCTCCTCTGAAACTACTGAAGTAAATTGAACCAAACTTTGCAGGAATGATGTATGGGTGGTTGTTTACCAGGATAGCTAAAATCTTCCGGAAATGCCAAAAAAAAAAAAAAAAAAAAAAACATGGCCACCAGCACAGGACATAGTTTAACATTGGACCCTATTAGAAGCATATATTGGCTATCTCCTCTGAAACTACTGAAGCCAATTGAACCAAACTTTACAGGAATGATGTATGAAAGGTCCTTTCCATTGATTGCTGAAAAGTTTTTTTGAATTTGCCAAAAAACTTGGACACCAGCATAGGATATTGTTTAACATTGAACCCTAAGGGAGAAGCATATTTTGACTATCTCCTCTGAAGCTACTGGTTTAAATTAAACCAAACTTTACAGGAATGATTTAAACATCTTCTACTAAGATTACCTGGCCCAGGTGAGCGATACAGGCTCAGCCTTCTGAGCCTCTGGTTATGTTACCCCTCAATATATCTGCCAATGCTATTCATCTGGCAGTTAAGTGAACTAGATTAATGTGACATTAAATTTTTTGCTCATGAATATATCACACAGCCTGGTTGGAGCTCCAAGTCCATGAGCCTTGAATCAATAGTTCATAACTGTAACCACTTGACCACACGTCACCTAGACTTATGTTTGCATTATGTATACATGTTTTGATATTTATTACAGATGTGCACATTAGAGAGTGAAACTAAAGATGATGAATTGAAGTCAGATTGTTCACTTGCCCTGGCATGTTTCTCCCAGGCACTCATTAGTCCTGATGTTATCCCTGTAGCTTTAGCAACTGCAAAAGAGGTAAATTTTAAAATTGTTTTTATGTTTGAGAGCATTTTGATTTTTTTGTTAAGTAAACAAAAGTCTTGGTTATTCTGAGTTTCTGTTGTGTCAAAAGAAATAATTGCAAATAAAAATTACATGTATTACAAATTATTGAAATCATATTAATCTGAAATTAATTAAAATATTTCATATGATGTAATCTGGCAAGGCACAGTGTTTCATTATTGTGATAATATTTAAAATTATAGAGATAACTATAAAAACTGAAAATCAAATGTAATAAAAGAATAATCTTTAACTCCATATCCAAAAATTTTCAAAAATTTTAGAAACATGTCCGGTACCTATACTTATAACTCATCCTGAAACCATGTTTTGTTTGCTTCAAACTGTGACGTAAGGCTATTGTAGACCATGTTTTGTTTGCTTCAAACTGTGACGTAAGGCTATTGTAAACCATGTTCTGTTTGTTTCAAACTGTGACGTAAGGCTATTGTAAACCATGACGTAAGGCTATTTGTAAACCATGTTCTGTTTGTTTCAAACTGTGACATAGGGCTATTGTAAACCATGTTCTGTTTGTTTCAAACTGTGACATAACACTATTATATCCCTCTTCATAAAAATAGTACATTCAGTTATCTAATTTCTAATGACAAAAACTCAATGTTTATTAAAATTATGAACATTGTAAAGTAAAAATATCATTTATATCTTATGTATATACATGATTTTACATCAGTATCTTGTCTTGTTCCCTGACATATCATGACTTGACAACAGGGGCTCAATGTAATATCCTCATGGGAACAAGAATTGCCTTTGATACAAATCTAATGCACAAGGTTTAGATAATATGTATGTATCTTCAGATTACTAGAAAACAAAGTATTTTGTATAACAGTATCTAACCTATAATCTGTACTATTTATTTAGGTAGCTGTTTTACAATCGTGGCATGCCAGGTCAGCAGTTCTAGGGTATATACAAGTCATGGTATTTTGTAACTTCTTTACTCTAAGGCAAGAGAAATACATAGGAGAAATTAAAGAAATGGTTCTTCACCTTATATGTGATGATCAGTTAGAGGTAAGTGAATTTTCTGAAAGGCATATATTAAGGTTACATCATCCTTCAACTTTGATAACTCGAACACCCCAATAACTTGAAGTCACCACCAAAGTCCTGCGCACTTTGAGTTATCAAAGTTCTACTGTATATCCTGTAAAATTCACCACAGTATTTTTAGCTTACCTTGCTATGGCATGCCTAGCTCATAGCAAAGAGAAGATTAAATGTGTTTGTCTATGTATCTGTCCAACAACTATATCTCTTCCTCATAAAGCACTTTGCCAACTGAATAAAAATTTGATGTTGAGAATTTGGTAAAAGTAGGTTAAAAATTGTGTCCAGCATGGCCATCTCAACTCATGAATGTCACTGTTACTGAAAATAGAAAACATAACAGATAACTATCATCAATAAATTAGATTAAGAAGTAGCTCTGTTGTATAGACCCTTTGTCATAACAGGTTGCATTTTCTGTTTTATACAATAAAAATCATCAACAAATGTAATTACAATATAAAGGAGTTCCAATGGACATGCATTCTGTGACAACTTGACTGTTGACTAGTGCTTTATCTAATAAGTCACAAGGGTAAACTTTCTACTTCACAACTGCATTTCTGGAAAATTGTTAGTGTAATGCTATCAAAAATAATAATTTGATAATTGCCCAATCAAACTTCATAACAAATAGATAATTTCTGATCAGACTTTGTAAAAAATAGATTTTTGCCCAGATTAAACTGAGTAACAAATAGATTTTAACAAATCCAGCACCATATTTTTTTAACCTTTACTAGGTAAGAGAGATGGCAGCCGTAACTTTGGGTGGATTACTCCATTGTGGTTTCTTACAGATGAACACTGACATGCTGGTTTGTATTTGTATTTATATATATTAAGGCATTGCTTTAAGCAAGTTAAGCGTTTTTTCAGATTTAGATGCAGTACCTGTATTTTGTTTTTTTATGCATAGTTTCTCTAGATTATAGACATGCCATCTTAAATGTTAAATACATGTATCTTAAATAAGCTAAACTGAAAACAGTTATACATGTATGTACTTGCTCTGCTCCTATATAGGGTATTAAAGGTCTGTTATACTCTAATTTAATGTGGTGATAGTAATGAACACTACAGGGCTATCAGACATGAGTATTATTTATGGATGTACATGTATATACATGTTTGTCACCCTTCAAAGAAATTTTTCGCATAGTGATTTGTTTACTTGCCAGGGTACATGGAACTTTGTTCATAAATCTGCAGAGGGTACATAATCTCATGCAAAAATTAGAACTACAAAAGTAAAGAAAAAAAAAAAAGAAATAATAACAGTGTTAGAATATTAATTGATAATATGTTAGCTGTTTATTTATTTTTAAATTGTTAATACATAAAATGTTAGTAAAATGTTTGTTGTTTTTAATTTTTTCTCACTGATAGTTAATATGTTGCTTTGAAGGGTGACAAATACATTATACAGGTTTTTGGTTGCTGCTTCTGCGGTTTTTAGCTCAACTGGTTAAAGCCAGATGAGCTTATGGCATGATGCGCGCGTGCGTGCGTCCGTGCGTCCGTCCGTTAACAGCAAAAACTCAGAAACTATTGGGCCAATTTTAACAAAACTTTGCAGGAATGATCCCTAGAAGAAGTAGATGAAAATTTTTACAATTGGTTTCCATGGCAACCAAAAGTAGGTCACAGCGATCTAGAATGTAAAAAACCTAAAATAAGCTTCTTCTCTGAAACCATAGGTTATATGCAAAATCTGATGTGATATTTAGCTTCTAGACACCCTTAAACATATAGGTTGTACATTTCGTGAAATTCTGTCAAAAACTAGGTTACGCGTTTTTAGCGTTTTTCTGTCATACTTCGTAAAAAGTGAAAATAAGGCTTATAATGAGATATCAACTTTGAAAATCTTCTCCTCTGAAACCATAAAGCCTTCAGCTTTCATATTTGGCAGTTAATAAAAGCTTGAGCCCCTTAACCAAATTTGTATAAATAGTGTCCCCCGGTCTATTTTTGGCCCCACCCCAGGGGTCCATATATCTGCATATGCATATATGGCTTATAATGGAAAATCAACTTTGAAAATCTTCTTCTCTGAAACAATGAAGCCTTAAGCTTTCATATTTGGCAGTTAATATCAGCTTGAGCCCCTTTACCAAGTTTGTACAAATGGTGGCCCTCGGTCCATTTTCGGCCCCACCCCAGGGGTCCATATATCTGCATATGCATATATGGCTTATAATGAGATATCAACTTTGAAAATCTTCTTCTCTTTAACCATGAAGCTTTAAACTTTCATATTTGGCAGTTAATATCAGCTTGAGCCCCTTTACCAAGTTTGTACAAATGGTGGCCCTCTGTCCATTTTCGGCCCCACCCCAGGGGTCCATATATCCGCATATGCATATATGGCTTATAATGAGATATCAACTTTGAAAATCTTCTTCTCTGAAACCATGAAGCTTTAAGCTTTCATATTTGGCAGTTAATATCAGCTTGGGGCCCTTTACCAAGTTTGTACAAATGGTGGTCCTGGGTCCATTTTCGACCCCACCCCAGGGGTCCATATATCTGCATATGTATATATGGCTTATAATGAGATATCAACTTTGAAAATCTTCTCTCTGAAACTATGAAGCTTTAAGCTTTCATATTTGGCAGTTAATATCAACTTGAGCCCCTTAACCAAGTTTGTACAAATGGTGGTCCTGGGTCCATTTTCAGCCCCACCCAAGGGGTCCATATATCTGCATATGCATATATGGCTTATAATGAGATATCAACTTTGAAAATCTTATTTTCTGAAACCATGAAGCCTTAAGCTTTCATATTTTGCAGTTAATATCAGCTTGAGGCCCTTTTCCAAGTTTTTACAAATGGTGGCCCCCGGTCCATTTTTGGCCCCACCCCAGGGGTCCTTATATCTGCATATGCATATATGGCTTAAAGTTGAAAAATTAACTTTGAAAATCTTCTTCTCTGAAACAATGAAGCCTTAAGCTTTCATATTTGGCAGTTAATATCAGCTTGAGGCCCTTTACCAAGTTTGTACAAATGGTGGCCCTCAGTCTTTTTTCGGCCCCAACCCAGGGGTCTATATATCTGCATATGCATATATGGCTTAAAATGAGATATCAACTTTTAAAATCTTCTCTCTGAAACTATGAAGCTTTAAGCTTTCATATTTGGCAGTTAATATCAGCTTGAGGCCCTTTACCAAGTTTGTACAAATGGTGGCCCGGTCCATTTTTTGCCCCACCCCAGGGGTTCATATATCTGCATATGCATATATTGGAAATCAAGTTTAAAAATTTTCCTCTCTGAAAGTGTAAGGCATAATGCTTTTATATTTGGCATTTAATATCAGCTCAAGTCACTTTACCAGGTTTGTACAAATGGTGGCCCCTGGGCCATTTTTGGTCCCACCTCAAAGGTCAATATATCTACATATGCATATATGGGAAAGCAAATTTAAAAATCTTCTCTGAAACTGTAAGGCTTAAAGCTTTCACAATAAGCTCAAGTCCCTTTACCAGGTTTGTACAAATAAAGGCCTCTGGGCCATTTTTGGTCCCACCCAGGGGCACATATATCTATATATACTTATATGGGAAGTCAAATTTAAAAATATTCTTTTCTGAAACTGTAAGGCCTACAGCTTTTATATTTAGTATTTTACATCAGCTCAAGTCCCTGTACCGAGTTTATATAAATGGAGGCACAAGAACCATTTTTGTCAGTTGAGCTCCACAGGCCCTTTTGGGCCTCTTGTTTTTTTTTTTATTCAAGGATAGAAGGTCAGCACAAGAACAATACCACTTAGTCATGAATATTTGTAAATGATATGTTTTTTCAAAAATCTACTAGTATTTCTGTCAACATAACATTTTGTAACATTTTTTCCAGGATCATTTTGAGAGATTAAGCAGTACAAAACTAAAGAAACGCAAAAGATTAACTGATAGTTTACCAGTGGAAGCATTGCTGAAACGTCATGCTGGTGTTCTTGGTTTAAGTGCATATATCCAGGCACATCCATATGATGTACCAGATGTAATGCCCCAAATACTGATGGACCTTAGTAATCATGTTAATGATCCACAACCAATTCAGGTCAGTATATGAGAGAGAGAGAGAGAGATTAGTAATGTTATACATGTAAATGGCCAATACAGGTCATTATGAGACATTTGTAATGATGTTCATGATCAACAAACAATTCAGGTCAGAAAGAGAGACCTGAGTAATGTAAATGATTTGCAACTCATTTAGTTTTGTTTGAGAAACTGAAGTTTTCATTCAGATGAAATAAAAAGATAATATCTTTTTCTTTAGGTAGGACAAATACCATAAGATTTACCCATTTTAACTGTCTAACATTTTTAGCTCACCTGAGCACAAAGTGCTCAAGTGAGCTATTGTGGTGGGTCATTGTCCGTCGTGCGTCGTGCGACGTGCGTCGTGCATCGTGCGTCATGCGTCAACTTTTGATTGTTAACACTCCTGAGGCCACAATTTAAGTGCAATCTTAATCAATCTTTCTCAGAATGATCCTCTTGACAAAAGCTAGCTCAAGTTCGTATATGGGCAATGTTGGGTCAGTAAGTAGGTCACTAGGTCAAATTGTAGAAAAACCTTGTTAACACTCCTGAGGACCCAATTTCAGTCCAATCTTCATCAAACTTAGTCAGAATGATCATCTTGACAAAAGCTAGTTCAAGTTCGTATATGGGCCATGTTGGGTCAATAAGTAGGTCACTAGGTCAAATTGTAGAAAAACCTTGTTAACACTCCTGAGGACCCAATTTTAGTCCAATCTTCATCAAACTTAGTCAGAATGATGCTCTTGACAAAAGCTAGCTCAAGTTCGTATATGGGCCATGTTGGGTCAATAAGTAGGTCACTAGGTCAAATTGTAGAAAAACCTTGTTAACACTCCTGAGGACCCAATTTTAGTCTAATCTTCATCAAACTTAGTCAGAATGATCTTCTTGACAAAAGCTAGCTTAAGTTCGTATATGGGCCATGTTGGATCAATAAATAGGTCACTAGGTCAAATTGTAAAAAAAACCTTGTTAACACTCCTGAGGCCCCAATTTTAGTCCAATCTTCTTTAAACTTGGTCAGAATGATGCTCTTGACAAAAGCTAGTTCAAGGTTGTATATGGGCCATGTTGGGTCAATAAGTAGGTCACTAGGTCAAATTGTAATAAAACCTTGTTAACACTCCTGAGGACCCAATTTCAGCCCAATCTTCATCAAACTACGTCAGAATAAACTTCTTGACAAAAGCTAGCTCAAGTTTGTATATGGGCTATGTTGGGTCAATAAGTAGGTCACTAGGTGGATTGTAATAAAATCTTGTTAACACTCCTGAGGACCCAATTTTAGTCCAATCTTCATCAAACTTAGTCAGAATGATGCTCTTGACAAAAGCTAGCTCAAGTTGGTATATGGGCCATGTTGGGTCAATAAGTAGGTCACTAGGTCAAATTGTAGAAAAAACCTTGTTAACACTCCTGAGGACCTAATTTTAGTCCAATCTTCATCAAACTTAGTCAGAATGATGCTCTTGACAAAAGCTAGCTCAAGGTCGTATATGGGCCATGTTGGGTCAATAAGTAGGTCACTAGGTCAAATTGTAATAAAACCTTGTTAACACTCCTGAGGACCCAATTTTAGTCCAATCTTCATCAAACTTAGTTAGAATGATGCTCTTGACAAAAGCTAGCTCGAGTTTGTATATGGGCTATGTTGGGTCAATAAGTAGGTCACTAGGTCGAATTATATAAAAACCTTGTTAACACATATGAGGGGATCCATTTTAGACCAATCTTATCAAACTGTCTCAGAATGATGCTCTTGACAAAAGCTAGCTCAAGTTTATATATGGGTCATTTTGTGTCAATAAGTAGGTCACTAGCTCGAAATATAGGAAAAAATCTCTTTTAAGAATAGAAGCTCCAGTTTGCCAAAATCGAGCTGAGTGTACATCATTTTCAGGTGAGCGTCCAGGGCCTTCATCGCCCTCTTGTTTAACATTCAAATGATTTTTTGTACAAGTCCTTAAGATCTGATAGCATTGTATACATAAATTGTCATTGTATACACAAATTGTTTTTCCATTTCAACCGGATTTATTACAAATTCAGTGTGGGAAGCCAATTTAATTATTTTACAAATGGCAACTTATTGTTATTAACTATTTCTGTTATAAAAATATACATCCTTCTGCTAGGCCTTGGAAGATCTATATATGTAATACATAAATAATGTAAAAAATGGTATTAGCTTATATGTACTTTTTATGCATTCTTTTGTAGATGACAGTTAAAAAGACTTTATCTAATTTTCGCCGTACACATCATGATAATTGGCATGATCATAAACAAAGATTTACTGATGATCAACTAGTGATATTAACAGATCTTTTAGTTTCTCCTAATTATTATGCTTGATGCACATATACAGATTAAAAATATATAAAGTTTTTAAATTAGACATTCTTGTTAAACATTTACATGTAATAAATATTCTAATGTAAATAATAACCATTTTTTATGATGGAATGAATATATATGTAAATGCATGTGTGTGTGTGTGTGTGTGTGTGTGTGTGTGTGTGTGTGTGTGTGTGTGTGGTCAACATTATGGGAGTTTGTGTAAAATACTTTGAAGCAAGATTTGCCAGCAAACGGCACAACTCGTATCCCAAAATATCTGTGCAGAAGTTTACAGAAAAAAGTTTATTTGTTGCAAATTCCTCAGAATTGAAAACATTAATTTATGATATTGCATATCTAATTTTTTTTCTCATATTGCATGGTAAGCTGGTGAAGCTGATTGATTATAACTTGGAGTGACAAACATGTACAAACTTTTAACATTACTCTTGAAAATAACATCTGCTGATATGCAAGACATCAATTTCGTCTTGTAACTAGTTAAGACAACAGAGCTTTAAAAATTAAGACCCAGACATATTTTTTGCTGTAAAAATTTCAAGCTTTTTAATGTATTTATTTTTTGGTTTTACTGTAAATTATGGAAATTTTTACATTAGTTTCATTTTCACATAAATTCTACAACTATAAGGTGCTAAAATAAAACTTTGATTTATGACAAATGATTGATTTTATTATAATTTTATTGCTTTTGCATTTAATGTCACTCGTTTTGATTTTTTTTCTGTTGATCAAAGTCTGTGATGAAATGATGCATTATGCATTAATTAAAGATATTTTATGGATAAAAATTAATGTACATGTTTGTGGTTGGTTTGCTCTTTTGTCTTGTGGACTAGTGATATGAAGAATGTTAGGTGGTTTGTGCATTTTGAAGGTCTGTAATGATGGTTTTGATATAATTAAGATACCAGAAAATATCTGCCATACATGTACATAGGAAAAGCTTTTAAGTTTAAAGAAAAATATTCAGTATGTATGATCATTTAAAATCATGATTCAAATTGAGTTCAATAAGCAAGTCTGAGACCTGTAACTTTCAGTTTGACCTGTAATATTTTGTAAATTTTTTTATATAATAATTTTGTGGAAATCAGTAAATTTTGGGGTTTGGGTCAGATTAAATTTTAGTCTATTTTAGACCATTTTTAGTACCTTATTTTGCCTCAATATTAGCAACAGTATTTGCTTGATTTAAAAATTATTTCTGAGTGGAAGATTTTTGAAACAATACATGTATGTGTAATTAAGATGTTTTATTCAAGAATTAAAAAAAATTAAAAAAGAAAAAGAAAGAAAACCAGGTGCCTTAAAGTTTTACCTTGTGTTTTATGTATATAATACAATTTGTTTATCCATAATCTAGGTTATATAAGTCACTGTCTTTTATATATTGAGGAAACTTGATAAAAATTTCCCTTCTGAAATCAATAGGTACTTTACTTATTGTTAAATACACATGTTTATATCATTCAGACTCTATGTAAAAGAATTTTATTAATTTTGGTTGAAAATGTTTGTTGATGTCTTAGAGGATACTGTTGGCTTCAGAAATGCCTTTAAAATATTTTATTTTACCGATATACATGTACATTTTTTTTTTTTTTTTACCTTGGATTTTAATATAAGTACTGATTTAGACTTTTTTGGCTTTAAATTACACTGACCACATATACTATAAATAAATAAAACATGCATCATTGTTAATTCTTGAAAATCCATTATGTTTTGACTGATAAATTCCAATTTCATGAAATGATAACTCAGATTAGTGTCCAAAGTAAAATCCATCTGTGTGGTATGTTTTGTCAAAATAATCGTGTGTGTGTGTGTGTGTGTGTGTGTTTTCAGAGAAAATAAGAAACAAAAACTGTAAATGTTTCAGGGTAATGTTGCTTTCATTTTTGTAACTAGAATTCAGCAGCATTAAATTATTTTATGAGTAAATGAAAAAATCTGTAACATGCTAATAAAGTCTTTTGTAAAAAATGATAACTCTATTGCCCTGAAAGGTTTTATAGTGCATGTGTCAGTATGTATTTATGTTAGTTGCTGTATCAGATTTTTATTTTTATGTTTTTGAAGGGGATAGTCAGCAATGTGTTTAATCAGATTTTATTTTGCATGTGTTTTGCTATGAAGGTTACATGTTCTAGTAAAAGATTTGGCAACTTGAGAAAGTTTGCTATGATGATGCAGAACTTTTAATCAATCAAAAGGGTTTGTAGAAAAGAAATGAGGTGCACCTTTGAAATATGAAATACCTGCCATCTTTATGGCACTATCATTTCTACTGGTTGATGTTTATAGAAAATGTTTTTGATGCATATTCCCTGAATAATGACATTTTATGGCAAAACCTCAAGTTATGTTGTTGATGCTCTGTCAAATGAAAAATAGTTTAGCTAAAAGTAAAGTTGTATCATGTAATGCTTTAGTGGACTTCATTTTCCATTTTCTGCAACAATACCTAAGGATGCAAAAATGTTTATTTTTTCTCTAAATATCCTATATACATGTGATTTTATTTATTTCCATTTAAAAAGTTTTGCCATTTATTTTATCCTGCTCATTTCTCGGTTTTTCATCAACACATTCCATTTCTATAAATGTTTTTTAACAAACCATCAATAAACATTTATGTGTCTCCACTTTAAGGCCATATTGGCTGCAGCTAACTAAGGTCATTTTGTGAGCATGCATCCCTAAATATTTGTCTTCATCTCCAAAGGTGGAAGAGAACCAAATTTGATGAGGAAGACCTTTGGTTGAATCTTATCCAGCATGGCTGTCTGAAAAAATTACTGCAATTGCTATATTTAAAAAAATGTATAAAGCTAATACAGATTTAAATTTGTAAATACAAAATAGATGTATAACCATTTAACATATATGATGGGTTTTTCTTAGAAGGTTTTTGGTCAACCTTTAGTTGAAAAGGGGTGTTATTTAAAGCATGTTTAGTACAATGTAATTAGTAACATTAAGAACAGATGTTACTCATAATATCCAGACACCAACCATAACATTTTACTGAAGTACGCATTTGTACATACATATATGCTTAAAAATATAATAAACAAATCAGGCAGACACTTTATTCTGGTTGTCTTTTATATATATCTATAATTTTATAATAATAATCAGTAAATTAATTATCCTCTGTTTCATGTCCGAAATGATAAAATACAGTTTTATAATTATTTTGCCAATTTTTTATTTTGTAAGATGAGTATGTTAGCAGAATTTTTTTTTTAAACCTAGAAGTTGAAAAGTCTTTGGCTATTATTGCATATTGAAGATAATAATTTCCTGAAATATTAATTATTAAAACTTATTAATGATAAAAAATTTAGTTAATAACAACCAAGTTATCTTTCACTGCCATTGACTATCACAAACTTAAATGCTTTATTAAAAGTACTATTTTTCTGAAATAAAAAAAATATTGTATTTGCTTAGATGCCTGTGTAAGTGTATAATCATAAATTGAACATTCTGTGTTAACTTATTAATTTGATGTATTTTGTTTTTAATTTTTATGTTAAAATATATTTATATGTAGTGGTCAATCTTTGTTATAATGACTGTGCATCCAGAAGGCAATAGTTAATAAAAGAGAAGGGTAATTTTTAAAAAAAGTGTGTTTCAAAATATAAGATTCCATTGTAAATGGCATTGGGTTTTATTGTAACCTGTGTCTCCAGAGGCAAAAGCAGGTCTAGCAATGGCTGGACTCTGTCCGTCAATCTGCCATTCTGTCAGAAAAAGCATATGAACAGAGCATAGTTTGTGTAATTCATAACTACTGTAAACTTTTTCCAAATTGAAAAAATACCCATTGATGTGCACCTTCTATTTTGGTAAAATTTGCTGATTTAAAAAAAAAATATTGCATATGGAACTTTGTCATTTTTTACAGAAAAACATATGAACAGTGCATAGTTTGTGTAATTTATAACTCCTATGAACTTTTCCTAAATTGCATAAAACTTCAGTGACTTGGACTTCCTATTTAGTGACGTTTGATTTTTTTTATTTTTTTTTTATTTTTTTATTTTTTTTTTTATTTTTATTTATTTATTTTTTTTTTTTTTGTTGTAAAGTAATTACTTTGTCATTTTTTACAAAAAAGCATACCAACAGTGCATCATTGATGTGCACCTCCTATTTTGGTGACTGCCATGTGCTTTATACTCACAGAAGGTATAAATGTGTTGTCAAAAAATGGAGGTTAAAAAATAGTAGCTTGTAATTGAAATACATGTACTTAGCAACAACCAACACAACCAAGAAGATGGTACAACATTTGTGTTGAGGAAAAATGGACAAGACATAAATAATAATGCATATTGAAACTACTGATACTAAATATACTTACTTTGGATTGACAAAGTAATTTCATGCCATTGAAACTTTTAATGTGCCATCTATTCATAAATTGTAAAATAGGTCATTATTTACAACAGCTTGATTTTTTTATTTCCCATTTTATATATTCTTTGTATATTCATATATTGAAATTTGGAAGAATTAATATAATTAATCACATTTTTCATATGGAGTTGTTTATATGAATGTTTCATCAAGGGTTTACATAAACTATCATTCCTTTCTATTAATTTTACAACAGTTGTGAAACTTATCCAACCCAATAATGCTAGTTAGACTATTTTTATGCAATGTTCATATGGCTACTACACTTCCTTACTTCCAATATATCCTAACAATAACATGGCCACTTTGAATCGCTTGATGTTTAGTTTTATGACTCAAAACCTTCTTTTCTAAACTATTTTTGTAATTGGTAGGATATAATCATTACATGGTGTGTTGTAGACCTATTATAACTTATTTATGGTCAGTAAATTTCATGTCTTTGCTTGCAGAAACATTTATAAAACAATAGTATTTGAAACGTGTTTCACAGTTGTTACAAAATCTGTATTTCTGACTATTTCCAGTTAAAAAAAACCGCAGTCACTTATTTCTTATATTATATTATAAACTACTAAGATATGTAATTTCTCAATATCAGAAATAAGTACTTGTGGCAATAATATCCAGGCTGACACAGGTTTTGATCCTATATGAGTCTTGTTTTTAAAGTATACATGTAGGTTTTCATTAGGAAAGATTTGGTAAACAAGAAGCCAATGTACCTTATAAATTTTTTCCCCTCCCATGCACTATAAAATAGACAATTTTCTTTAATTGTAAAAGTGCTCTCTTAAATTTCTGCATATGGTGTACATCAGCCAAGAATTGTACCAAATTGATATTTTTATTGTCTTGCTATTGTATATATATATAACACAAATACCAGTTAAATTGTGATGTGCCAGATGTGCACATTTCGGAATTTCATTACTCATCAGTGATATATTACACCGCCAAATTTGATTATAAGTCATTATTCATATCGAGTTTGAGAGCTTTAATGAAGGTTGCATTACTTTGGACACCATAATGGGGAAATCGTTAGGGCCAAAATTGTGTTAAAACTTGAAGGGGTCTAAACATAGAATCTTTGTGGCTTATTGCACAAAAGATTGTACATGTGGTAGGACCAAAGATAGGGAAACTGTAAAGGGCCCTTATAAACCATTTAAATGTCTTAACTGACAAGTTTCAGAGACAAATGATAATTTTGAAATACGCGCATCCTGTGACAGTGAACTATATTGTATGAATGAATTTTCTGGTATAAATGCGTGTCAAATATTTTAGATATTTTCTATTCATTTGCCTTTGTGACCACTATCTCTGTCCGCATTCTTTGCTATCCAAGATCTTTATTTAATTCACAGTAATGTATACAACAACACGCTTCAAACGATTCTACTATCAGTCCATAAATGTTTGTCATATACATATTTTGGAGAACAAAATTCCATATTGAAACAAAATCATTCAAAAACATCAAAATTCAATGTAAAATTTATTGACCTAATTGGGAAAAATAACCAGACTTATTGAAAACGTTTCTTTAATTCTGTGCATCTAACAATTTTTTAATGTTTTCAACAAAGTAGCAAATTTACTGTGTCCAAAATATCCCTTATACACCTTCCTAGTTTACCATACATAAGATATGTTGTCATGATCTGAATATTCATGTTGATCACCCTTTGAAAAAGTAACAACAAAAAACACCAAATCAGAGGACTAATGGCTCTTTCCTACATTTGTTTAATTCAAAAAATCTTAACTTTTTATACTATATCTATTGCATTTTTAGCTCACCTGAGCTGAAAGCTCAGATGAGCTATTGCTATCCATCTTCGTCCGTCGTGCGTCGTCCGTCGTGCGTAAACTTTTTACATTTTAATCTTCTCCTCCAAAACCACTGGGCCAAATTTAATGAAACTTGGTAACCATCATGCCTGGGTGAAGCTCTTTCAGATTTGCACAAATGAAGGAGTTATGTCCCCTTGGGGCCCCATAAGGGGGGAAATAGTGAAAAACTTTAAAAATCTTCTCCTCTGAATCTACAAGAGATATAACTTAGTTATTTCATTTATAACATCCTTAGGTCATCTATTTTCAGATTTGCACAAATGGTAGCCATGGGACTCAAAATGGGGAAATTGTGAGGCACTGAGTGGGGAATTTGATAAAAATTATATATTTGTCACTATATCTTGAAAACTATTTACTTTTTGTATAGGCATGTATATTAGAATATTGTAGGTATTGACATGACGATCATTTTGATATATAGATCAAGGTCATATGTTGAAAGGTCAAGGTCACAGCTGCAAAAGAAGACTTAAATTGCTAAATATCTTGAAAACTATTAACATTTTGTATAGGCATGTATAATAGAATATTGTAGGTATTGACATGACAATCATTTTGATATATGGTTCAAGGTCATATGTTGAAAGGTCAAGGTCACAGCTGCAAAAGAAGACTTAAATTGCTAAATATCTTGAAAACTATAAACATTTTGTATAGGCATGAATATAAGAATATTGTAGGTATTGACATGATGATCATTTTGATATATGGTTCAAGGTCATATGTTGAAAGGTCAAGGTCACAGCTGCAAAAGAAGACTTAAATTGCTAATTATCTTGAAAACTATTAACCTTTTGTATAGGCATGTATATTAGAATATTGTAGGTATTGACATGACGATAATTTTGATATATGGTTCAAGGTCATATGTTGAAAGGTCAAGGTCACAGCTGCAAAAGAAGACTTAAATTGCTAAATATCTTGAAAACTATTAATGAATTGTATAGGCATGTATATTAGAATATTGTAGGTATTGACATGACGATCATTTTGATATATGGTTCAAGGTCATATGTTGAAAGGTCAAGGTCACAGCTGCAAAAGAAGACTTAAATTGCTAAATATCTTGAAAACTATTAACCTTTTGTATAGGCATGTATATAGAATATTGTAGGTATTGACATGACGATCATTTTGATATATGGTTCAAGGTCATATGTTGAAAGGTCAAGGTCACAGCTGCAAAAGAAGACTTAAATTGCTAATTATCTTGAAAACTATTAACCTTTTGTATAGGCATGTATATTAGAATATTGTAGGTATTGACATGACAATCATATATATTTTGAGGTCATATATGTTCAAAGGTCAAGGACATAGCTGCATAAGTATACTGAAATTGATTTATGATTTGGAAATTATTCATTGCACTACAGTTACTTTATGCATATTATATAAGCTACTTATAAATGAAATGTGAATGGATATATTTCTGATTAAGTTTTGTCGGAGTTCTTCACTTGAGAAAACTTTTAAAGTTTCTGTACTTAATATATTGTCTATTGCACTTTGCAAACTGCATTGGACAATATCTTCAGGTGAGCGTTAAGGCCCATGGGCCTCTTGTTGGACTTCAATTCTTTTTAATATTAATTTCAACACCATGTAGTAAAGAAATGTAATTTGCATATCAATTCATTTGAACTCTGTTAACCTTAAAATACCTTGATGTAATCTTAGGTGAGGCCCAATCGGATCAATAAGGTCATTTAATTTCAGTTTTTTTTCGAAAATCTTCTCTATGTACAGACGAATTCGGTTAAGATTTTTTTTATTTAAAAATAGAATTTGGTGATGCCAATGTTTTTTATTTCAATCTTGCTGTTATTTTTATGAGGAAAGTTTTGAATTAAAGAAATATTTTGAAAAAACCTTGTGACAAACAATTATCGACCAATAGTAGTCTATTTAACTTTAAATGCATTTTATAAAAAAAAAAAACCAGTCTATTTTGAATCGTGATTGTGAAAAGTATACATTTAATCTTAGGGTAAACTGGTGATATATTTATCCAAATTTAATCAAAATGTTGTAAAACCAAGTCTTACCTTGTTATGAATCAGTAATCCCGACCTTTGTCTTTGTAACTTTTTCATTTTCTTTCACTTCTTTGATAAATTTGTATCAAGTTTGCTGACTTCTCGTCAAGGCAGAAAAGTCGATCAATTGACAATCCATTTGATCCATAATACACCAAAAAATTTTAGAACGAGCGCATAAGACCTTGATCTATTAGCTTACAAAAAATCACTGGGCTCTGATTTTTGTTTGGTACACAGATGAGTACGAATATTTCCACTGGACAAAACTGCACATCTTTCAGTGACAGCTTTCGATTTTCATTTATTTTAAGTCGAAAAATTGTAGAAGTGAATTTGGATAATGTAACATCGTTATACATCATTACATAAATCTTGGGTCTATAAAAGTTCGCCTGATAAAATCGAATTTGTATATATTATTTTAGTGTTTTAGTTAAAGTTAAAATTCAAGGTCCACTGTCTTCTAATATTGATATTAGGAATGAAAAAGGTATAACGTACTCATTTCAGGTATAAGACAACATATTACTACCTCAAAATATCGAGTTCCCTTGTCATGATTTGTACTGTTCTCGGAGCCATTACAAATTGCTGGAATTGTTACCTATACATATTTTATTAAGCAGCTGGAATCTTTATCAAAGGACAGAACTATACATATCTTATTAAGCAGCTGGATTCTGTATCATAGGACAGAAAGAATACATATCTTATTAAGCAGCTGGAATCTTTAACAAAGATATTAAGAAGCTGGAATCTTTATCAAAGGACAGAACTATACATTTCTTATTAAGCAGCTAGAATCTGTATCGTAGGGCAGAGCTATACATATTTTACGGAGCAGCTGGAATCTGTATCATAGGCTATACATTTATATGACACAAATACCAGTTAAATTTTGATGTGCCAGATGTGCACATTTCGGAAATTCATTCTCATCAGTGACACTAAGACCGAAAAGTTTGATAGATAAAAACATAAGCCAAACATTTGAAAATAATGAATCTAAAGTTCCAAAATTATATAAATCTAAATCCAGCTAAGGAATGCTTTGCATTAGGGAACAAACCTTAGTTTTAAATAAATTTCAATGTTTAGACGGCTGAAAATTTTGCTAAGTGGTACATTTTCTGGCCGCACAAAGTACTGCCTACTGAGTTATGGATACCCTCGGGGTATATATCTTAATATATTAATTACATATCTTATTTAGCAGCTGGAATCTGTATCATAGGGCGGAGCTACTAGCGGAAAAAAGTAACTGTGCATCAATAAAATTTATAATTTCGCTATTATTACTGAATGTATAAATCTTAAAATTTGCACAAATGGTAAATGTATATACCTCTATCATATCGCTCTGTCATTGCATCAATTGTCCGTGATTTTTTACGCTTCATGCGCACGGGTCGGTTTTCACGCAATTGTCGCCCAGCATTTCAAGTGTGACAATATTTTAGGAATAATTTACTGTTGTTTGCTCGTTTGGACACCAGAAAACCAGAAAAGCAAGTTTATTCGGTTGAAAGCTTCCATAGTGTAATGCCTAGGCTAAATGAAAATGATCGCCTCCGCGCAATTGATATGCTTGAGGCTGGTATAACCCAAAGCTTTGTCACTAGACATTTTGGTGTCCACAGAAGCACTGTTTATGCTTTATGGAGACGATAGCAACAGTTTGGCACCACTAGAGACCGCCCTCGTTTAGGACGTCCACGCGTAACGACATGGCAGCAAGACAACCATATCCGGCTTGTGCACCTCCGGAACCGTTTCCAAACTACCAGTACTACTGCCCGGAGCATTCCTGGACTACGCCCAATCAGCCCCAGAACAGTACGGAATCGTTTCCGGGAAAGACATATTCGCCCACGACGTCCGGCAATCCGTCCAATTCTACAACGACGTCATCGCACAGCTCGTCTTGCATAGTGCAGAACACATTTACGCTTCAATCGACGAGATTGGGCACAAATTATGTTCACCGATGAGTCCAGATTTCACTTGGACAGCAGTGACGGACGCTCCAGAGTGTATCGGCGCATTGGAGAACGTTTCCATGACGCGTGTGTGGTGGAACGACGTTCGTTCGATGGGGGCAGTGTAATGGTTTGGGGTGGCATCACAGCGAATGACAGAACTCCTCTGGTAGTCATCGACGGGAATTTGACCGGTGTACGGTACCGTGATGAAATCCTACAGACCCATGTCATCACATTCATTCAAGGACAGCAACGTAACGTCACTTTTCAGCATGATAATGCAAGACCACACGTCGCACGGGTTGCAATGGTTTTTCTGGCACAGCATAACGTCAATGTGTTACCGTGGCCAGCCGTTTCACCCGACCTTACTCCAATTGAACACGTATGGGATGAAATGGAACGCCGATTACATCATCTGCCCAATCAGCCTGTTACATTGCAAGGGTTGGCTCAAGCGTTAGACCAGATATGGAACAACATCCCTCAAGCATTCTTTAGGCATTGAATCAACTCCATGAGGCGTCGCTGTCAGTCCTGTGTCAATGCTAATGGTGGTCACACACGATACTGATCTTGTGAACTGACTTTTACTATCTGGTATGTTTCTAGTCCCCTGCGTATGAAATAACAGTATCTGTAACCTTTTCAATGACATGAATTTGTAAAGAAATATCTAATAAACAAATACGAAATAATTCATTGCTTTGCATTTTAAATTATTTTATAATCTCACATTTCAGTCATGCACAGTTACTTTTTTCCGCTAGTATATTTTACGGAGCAGCTTGAATCTGTATCACAGAACAGACCTATACATATTTTACGGAGCAGCTGGAATCTGTATCACAGGAGAGAACTATACATATTTTACTAAGCAGCTGGAATCTTTATCATAGGACGGACCTATACATATCTTATTAGGCAGCCGGAATCTTTATCAAAGGACAGACCTATAAATATCTTATTAAGTAGCTGAAATCTTTATCGAAGGACAGACCTATACATATCTTATTAAGAAGCTGGAATCTTTATCGAAGGACAAACCGATACATATCTTATTAAGCAGCTGGAATCTTTATCGAAGGACAGACCTATAAATATCTTATTAAGTAGCTGAAATCTTTATCAGGGAAAGACCTATACATATCTTATAAAGCAGCTGGAATCTTTATTAAAGGACAGACCTATACATATCTTATTAAGAAGCTGGAATCTTTATCGAAGGACTGACCTATACATATCTTATTAAGTAGCTGGAATCTTTATCGAAGGACACACTGATAAATATCTTATTAAGCAGCTGGAATCTTTATCGAAGGACAGACCGATACATATCTTATTAAGCAGCTGGAATCTTTATCGAAGGACAGACCTATACATATCGTATTAAGCAGTTGGAATCTTTATCGAAGGACAGACATATACATATCTTATTAAGCAGCTGGAATCTTTATGGAAGGACAGACCGATACATATCTTATTAACCAGCTGGAATCTTTATTAAAGGACAGACCTATACATATCGTATTAAGCAGCTGGAATCTTTATCGAAGGACAGACCTATAATTATCTTATTAAGTAGCTGGAATCTTTATTAAAAGACAGACCGATACATATCTTATAAAGCAGCTGGAATCTTTATTAAAGGACAGACCGATACATATCTTATTAACCAGCTGGAATCTTTATCAAAGGACAGACCTATACATATCGTATTAAGCAGCTGGAATCTTTATCGAAGGACAGACCTATAATTATCTTATTAAGTAGCTGGAATCTTTATTAAAGGACAGACCGATACATATCTTATTAAGAAGCTGGAATCTTTATCGAAGGACTGACCTATACATATCTTATTAAGTAGCTGGAATCTTTTTGGAAAAACAGACCGATACATATCTTATTAAGCAGCTGGAATCTTTATCAAAGGACAGACCTATACATATCTTATTAAGCAGCTGGAATCTTTATCGAAGGACAGACCTATACATATCTTATTAAGCAGCTGGAATCTTTATGGAAGGACAGACCGATACATATCTTATTAAGCAGCTGGAATCTTTGTCGAAGGACAGACCTATACATATCTTATTAAGCAGCTGGAATCTTTATCGAAGGACAGACCTATACATATCTTATTAAGCAGCTGGAATCTTTATCAAAGGACAGACCTATAAATATCTTATTAAGCAGCTGAAATCTTTATCGAAGGACAGACCTAAACATATCTTATTAAGCAGCTGGAATCTTTATGGAAGGACAGACCTATACATATCGTATTAAGCAGCTGGAATCTTTATCGAAGGACAGACCTATACATATCTTATAAAGCAACTGGAATCTTTATGGAAGGACAGACCGATACATATCTTATTAAGCAGCTGGAATCTTTATCGAAGGACAGACCTATACATATATTATTAAGAAGCTGGAATCTTTTTTGGAAGGACAGACCGATACATATCTTATTAAGCAGCTGGAATCTTTATCGAAGGACAGACATATACATATCTTATTAAGTAGCTGGAATCTTTATGGAAGAACAGACCGATACATATCTTATTAAGCAGCTGGAATCTTTATGGAAGGACAGACCGATACATATCTTATTAAGCAGCTGGAATCTTTATCGAAGGACAGACCTATACATATCTTATTAAGAAGCTGGAATCTTTTTGGAAGGACAGACCGATACATATCTTATTAAGCAGCTGGAATCTTTATCGAAGGACAGACATATACATTTCTTATTAAGTAGCTGGAATCTTTATCGAAGGACAGACCTATACATATTTTACGAACCATCTGGAATCTTAGGTTAGACCTATATTTATCTTACAAAGCAGGTAATTGCTGATGTGATTAGGTTTGTACTAGAAACATTACTCATCCTACCATACATCTCTGTTACACACTTAGTGGAGAAATTGCTAAAATATATATATTTGTCAATATATCTGGAAAACTTATTAACTACTCGTACATTCACGTATATAAGAATATTGTAGGTATTGACATGACGATCATTTTGATATATAATTCAAGGTCATACATTCAAACGTCATAGCAGCATTAGAAGGCTAAAATTGTTAATTATCTTGAAAACTATTAACTTTTTGTATAGGCATGTATATAAGAATATTGTAGGTATTGACATGACGATCATTTTGATGTATGGTTCAAAGTCATACACTCAAAGATCAAGGTCATAGCAGCATAAGAAGACTAAAATTGTTAATTATATTGAACATTATTAACTACATGTATTTATATATGTATATAAGAATATTATAGGTATTATCATGATGATTATTTGAATATATGGTTCAAGGTCATAAATTCAAAGGTCAAGGACATAGCTGCATAATTATTTTGAAATGGTTAGATTTAGAATATTAGATATGGAAATTACTCATTGTACTACAGTTACTTTATTAGCTACTTATAAAT
Organism: Tegillarca granosa; assembly: GCA_029721355.1. Taxonomy (NCBI): domain Eukaryota; kingdom Metazoa; phylum Mollusca; class Bivalvia; order Arcoida; family Arcidae; genus Tegillarca; species Tegillarca granosa. The sequence goes on from CM056595.1 coordinate 25,288,989, forward strand.
GAAATGTGACTTGATATTTCTGATTAAGTTTTGTGGCAGTTTTTAACTTGAGAAAACTTGTAAAGTCTCTGTACCTGATATATTGTCTATTGCAGACAATTTTGGATGTATCCTCAGGGGAGCGTTAAGGCCGATGGGTCTCTTGTTTCTTTTTGTAATTTTATTTTCTAACTTGCCTCAAATTTTGAATTTAAAACTTAAAAATGAATTTTAAGAAATCTACATTTTTCTTATTCCCTTTCTTTTAACTCAATTCAGTATAGTGTGTTATTCACAATCAACTATTCTAGTGTTTAAATATGAAGAATTGTTCATAGAACAAATTTTGGTATAGGTGTTCTATAAATATGTCGTGTGCAAAGTTTTGCATTTTTATATAATAAAGTATGCTTTTGATGTGCACGTGTGTTAAATAGTCTACCTTTTGGTAAGTGCTAGCTCACTGAGTCAGTATGCAAAATAAAAACAAACTACTCCCTCAGTCATTTATCCTTGCACCAGGTGAACTAGTTAATACTCTATTCTACGAATGCCGAGCACGATGCGATGAAGCAATATCTCAATTTTTTTAAGTCTAATGTATAACCCGATCGGGGTTTGAACCGACGATAACCCGCTCTCGAGGAGCCCTCTATCACCGAGCCACCGAGGCGGTCGCCATGCCCCGAGTCAAATTATCCAGGGAACTAGTAAATTACTTTACTTTTAACCAGTTCTTATTTAACTCCCCAAATTTTTTTTTCACATCAAAGATTCAAATCTTTTAAAAAAAAACTGCTTATTTAGTGTTATTTTGTAACCAACCTGAAAACATGATTCATTTTGTATTCTAAGCTAAATAAAAGTTTTCATTGACAGCAATTCTGAACACACCAAATCAGGTTTTGTGGTTTGTTGTTTAGCAAATTTGGCAGTTACAATCACCTGATGCATTTTGCTTGATCAAGTAATTGATTAAAAGCAAACTAACCATGAACTGTTAGGGTTGCAACCAACCAATTAATTGAGGTATAAAGACTGTGATTTAGCCAGAAGCTACACATGTAATGGATAATTGACAAGGGAATTAAAGCAATTATGCCTATGAAATGCATGTAATTATGCTATTGAATGGTTTTTAATTCTTGCTTATGAATTTAAACCTGTATACGTGGCGTCAGGAATGGAATCAAGTATGTTTTAGGGATGGTGACAATAACAAAAGTAAATGTGTGGGTTAAGAATTATAGCCCAACCAACCTCCACCTCTCTATTTGGAACAACTCTCTATGTTTTTGTTATCACCGTTCAAATCAGAAAATATAAAAGTAAAGGAGTAAGAATCTCAACTATTTAAAAGTTATACATATACATAGCACCACCCAGCCCTACTCTGCAGTGGGATATAACCTTACTATTGGTCCATAATTGTTTGTCACATGGTTTTTTGTAAATATTTCCTTTATTCAAAACTGCCCTCATAAAAATAACAGCAAGATTAAAATAAAAAACATTGACCTAACCAAATTCTATTTTTGAATTCAAAAATCTTCTCTGAATTTTTTTGTACATAGAGCAGATTTTGGGAAAAAGCTGAAGTTTAATGACTTCAATGATCCAATTTGGCCTCACCCAAGATTACATCAGGGTATTTTAAGGTTGATAAAGGTCAAATCAATTAATATGCATGTCACATTTCCTTACTACATGGCGTTTAATAAAAAAGAAATTGATGTGAAAAGATGCAATAGATATTGTTAATAAAGTTTTGATTTTTTTTAATTAAAAATATGTAGGAAAGAGCCATTAGTTTATAATTGGGTGCTCATTGTTGTTCGGATTTTTCAAGGGATGATCATCATGAATATTCAAATTATGACAACATATCTTATATGGTAAACTAGATAGGTTTATAAGGGATATTTTGGACATATTTGTTATCTTGTTAAAAACATTAAAAAATTGTTATATGCATAGTTAAAGAAACTTTTTGAATAAGTCTGGTTATTTTTCCCAATTTGGTCAGTATATTTAACATGGATTTTTGATATTTTTGAATGATTTTGTTTAAATATGGAGTTTTGTTCTCCGAATATGCATATGACAAACAATTATGAACTGATAGTATATGTCTTTGATTAGTATACCTCGATTCATAAAGAATCAGAAAATAAAAGGTTTAGGGTTAGGAGTCTCAAGAAATTAAAAGTTAAACATGTACTTAGCACCACCCAGCCCCTCCTACTGCAGTGAGAAATTAACTCAGGCGTCTTTGATTAATATTGATCGTGTAATTTTTAGCTCAACTGGCTAAAGCCAGATGAGCTTATGGCATGATGCGCGCGTGCGTGCGTGCGTGCGTGCGTGCGTCCGTTAACAGCAAAAACTCAGAAACTACTGGGCCAATTTTAGCAAAACTTTGCAGGAATGATCCTTAGAAGGAGTAGATGAAAATTTATACAATTGGTTTCCATGGCAACCAAAAGTAGGTCACAGCGACCTAGAATGTAAAAAACCTAAAATAAGCTTCTTCTCTGAAACCATAGGTTATATTCAAAATCTTATGTGATATTTAGCTTCTAGACACCCTTAAACATGTAGGTTGTACATTTCGTGAAATTCTGTCAAAAACTAGGTTACGCGTTTTTCTGTCGTACTTCGTAAAAAGTGAAAATAAGGCTTATAATGGAAAATCAACTTTGAAAATCTTCTTCTCTGAAACCATGAAGCCTTAAGCTTTCATATTTGGCAGTTAATATCAGCTTGAGCCCCTTTACCAAGTTTGTACAAATGGTGGCCCCCGGTCAATTTTTGGCCCCACCCCAGGGGTCCATATATCTGCATATGCATATATGGCTTATAATGAGATATCAACTTTGAAAATCTTCTTCTCTGAAACCATGAAGCCTTAAGCTTTCATATTTGGCAGTTAATATCAGCTTGAGGCCCTTTACCAAGTTTTTACAAATGGTGGCCCCCGGTCTATTTTTGGCCCCACCCCAGGGGTCCATATATCTGCATATATATATATATTGGAAATCAAATTAAAAAATTTTCTTCTCTGAAACTGTAAGGCATAATGCTTTTATATTTGGCATTTAACATCAGCTCAAATCCCTTTACCAAGTTTGTACAAATGGTGGCCCCTGTGCCATTTTTGGTCCCACCCTATGGGCCAATATATCTACATATGCATATATGGGAAATCAAATTTAAAAATCTTCTTCTCTGAGACTGTAAGGCTTTAAGCTTTCATAATCAGCTCAAGTCCCTTTACCAGGTTTGTACAAATAAAGGCCCCTGGGCCAATTTTGGTCCCACCAAGGGGCACATATATCTACATATACTTATATGGGAAGTCAAATTTAAAAATATTCTTCTCTGAAACTGTAAGGCCTACAGCTTTTGTATTTAGCATTTAACGTCAGCTCAAGTCCCTGTACTGAGTTTATATAAATGAAGGCACAAGAACCATTTTTGTCAGTTGAGCTCCACAGGCCCTTTTGGGCCTCTTGTTTTTTAAGAAACAAGAAAATACAAAGTGTAGGGGTATGGGTGTCAACTGTTCAAAAGTTTGACAAAGTGCCATCCAGTAGCACTTCTAAGTGGGACCCCTGGAAAAAAAACTTTCAGTTATACGAGTTTTGTGCGCCTTGAGATGCTGATAAGAAATATATATATAGTTTTATAGTAAACAGCAAAGAGTATATGGAAATATTGTGATTTTTGTTTTTAAGACCCCGCCTTCCTGCCCCTCCGCATTAAACCCCCGTGGATTTAAATACTTGAAAGCACAACTTCAACACTACAGGAACCTACACTTATAATTAAACGAGATTGAATTATGCGTCTAGTAGAAATCCCACGGACAAAAAGTGATCAGCCGGAAAAATAATAAAGAACATGAAACGGAAGAAAAGCAAGGTGGAAGTCTTAATAGAATTGAATAAAGTTAAAACAAAAGAAATAAAAAAAATCGGATGATCATTGTTGTACTCGAATTCCTAAGGCCCATTCAACAGTGTGTATGTACGCTTTCACTTTGGTAAACGTACTGTAAATAGGTGACTGTTCGCACAAGGACAGGCGTATGAACACAGTCACTATCATAAAGTTTTCGTCTTAGATGCGAGATAGGGTCTTAAGAGACAAAAAATAAACGAAATCATTTAATGTTATGTTAAACTAATACGCATTTCTGTTTACATTCACTGCAAGTGTATGATATTATTTAAATACGGATGTTTGAATAATAAAATTCATTTACATATGCTCGATATGATTTATTTTTGTACATTTGTACTCCACTAAGTGTCCGTGTCCGGATCCCATTGTCTGTCTGAAATACGTATCACGCGCATCATTTGTCAAATGAAAGCATGTTCAGTTTAAATACAGGTTCATTTTGTTTCATGTGAAATTTTTGCAAGTTATGAGTCGCATCTACTAAAGTAAAACAGTGAATATTTCAAAGCCTTATGTCTTGTAAGAAATTATGATAAACTTTTAAATCATATCTTTAAATCAAAGTTTTGAGGTTCTAAATGCAATCCTAAATATTTGTAACAATTCATCGGCCGAGATTTAGCTTATCGAGCAATCTTTTTTAAATATTTCCCTTACTTATGTATTTACTTACTGTCTTACTCCTTTAACGCCACTGTAAGATTTAATTTTCGAAAGGCGTGTCTTTATAATATTGACTATTAACTTGTGTCTCCGGTTCCGCATCTAAAGTGTAGCAACTTGGTGATTTTTTATCCAATGTTTATTAAGACGACTTTTGAAGGCATTTATTGAAGGCCGTTTCAGGTGTCAATAACCCTATTTGAAAAACAGGAGCCCCGTAAATTTGTCTTATTATCCCCCGCTCCAACGAAGTTGACGGGGGATATAGAAATGGGTTCCGTCCGTTCGTCTGTTCGTCCGTCACAAGTACAATGTTACGTTTTTCCGTTAAAGTTTTTCAAACAGTTAAAATTCTTCAAAATTTTTTCATTCTGATTTAAAGAAATTATTATTCTAATTTATTTTCAAACATGTGTATATGTTTTTACATAATTTATTGACCAGAAAACCCATCTAGAACACAATGTTAACCTTTTGCGTTAAAGTTTGCTACATGTTTTATATTATGATTTAAGAAAAGCAAGTGATTAATAATAAATTCATACCAAAAATAAATATTGCTATTACTTCAAAAGTGTTTACATATTTCTCTGCAACATTTTAATACCTGCAATTTTATTATTTCTTAGTAAAAATGCATATTTTATATGAAAAATGTACATTTTGAGAAAATGAACTTGCTTATTTATTTTATAGGATTTTCTGTAGAAACTCTAGATATCATGTAATTATTAAAAGAAGTTTAACATATATACATGGCTTTTTAAGTGGTTTAGTATTTTTGGGGTCAATTTAAAAATAAAACACTGATTTTGAGAAAATTCTTTTTGTGGCTATTATCAATTTACTGTTATCTATAATGGAGTTTTTTATATTGGGTGGGTATATTGGTGTAGGATTTTATTTTTCTGAAAAAAATACATTCATTATTTTTTATACAAATATTTAAAAAAAAAAAAAAAAAAAAAAGGGGGGGGGGTGATGATTATAATGCTACTGCTGCTGATGACAATGATGATGATGTATGCTGCTGATGATGTTGAATTTATGCTAGGGATGATGTTGAATTTTCTTAATGATGCTGATGCTGCTGATGATGATGAAAACTTGCTCTTGATGATTTTCATACAGTGGAACATACTTATAATGAATATCATTAAATGAGCAAAATTAGTGATATATAACAGTAATTATTACACTGTCACATATATATTTTTTTTTCATTAATAGCGTGTATTACATGTGGAATTTTTGTGGAACAACTTGTCTCTTTAATGATGATGATGACGAACAAATTTTCTCTTTGATTATTTCCTGTTTTAAAAAATGATGTTATATATTTACACATATGCATTTAAACCTTAATAGCTTATAGTCACTTTTGTTTTCAATGAATACAACACCAACAACAAAAAATGAAAAAAAAAAAAAACATGAGAAAAAGAATCAAGTTCTATCCATGTGTTACTGATGACAAATGTTTACTACTTATGGATATTATTGATATTTTGATTAAAATAAGAAATGTCATTTAAAAACATTATACATGTAGTTTTCCAGTCATTGTTAAGATAACAAAAGACTATTAGTACAACATGATATTGAATAGAAGTTGTAATCGCTGAAACTATTGGTAGGAAATAGAAAGTTAGTAGAGCGGGGGATTTGAATGACAATGTCTTCTTGGTATCTATTTTTAAATTACTTTATTTTGTTCCCCTTTGTTTGTTTGGTATGGCTACAATTAAAAATAGTACTGTTTACCTTATCAATAGAATAGATCTAGAGTATTTTAAACACATCGACCATATCAAGTTTCAGTCTGTGGTTTTCTAAAGTTGGGAGTCCCAGCGATTTTAACCTTTCTGGATATGGTAAGTTTTTAATCCGCTGGCTTCAAGAAGCCTTGCGGTTTTTAGTTATCACTTTGTCGTCTTACAAGGTATGTATTCTCATTGAAGTTATCGTTATTGCTCAGTAGGTAACGCTTTGTCCATTCAAACACTATATTGCTGAAATAATCATGCGGGTTAGGATACAAAATTCCTGGATTAGTCCATTCAACTGTAGGTGTGAAAATACTGAAAGAACCACAAGAACTTGTCATCTGGTGTTTTAAACATGAAGAATTTCATTTAATACCGACCAAAAAATTGTTCTTCATTCATTACAGTATTCCGATTTAGTTAAACCAGAACTATAACGTACCACATACATAGACCCAGTGCAGCATTTCATGTAATAAGATTTACGAACAAGCGGAATTAGACCCGTCAGTTTCAAACAATTCCATTGGATGTTAGAAATTCTGTGGGTATCCTCGTATGTTACGAGAATTACGAAAATTGTCAAAATATGTAATAATTGTCGATTGAAATATCATTAACAAGAAGGAAATATAACTTAGCCCACGGCGAAATTTTATAGTGTTAAATAAAGTCACATATATTACTTGCAAATAAAATGGCGTCCACGATGTGTATTGCTTTATGAATGAATGAACCACGGCCATAAAATCCATTGAAAAAATGGTAGAACTCAAAACATTATGATCTAAACTAATAAAAATAATTTTATCAATCCATGTGTTCTAAGGAAAACTTGTAAATAGGAAATAAAGATGCTTTACATAGAGGAAAGGACAGTAGTCATTCTACTCATTTTACATTAACACTTGACACTGATTAATCCATAATTAGAAGCTTATCATAAAATCCTCTGAAAGTTTGTTCATCAATTATCCACACTATGATGAAGCCCTATATTAACGGTAAATTGTTACAGGTAAAGATTTAAACACTGTCAAAAAGTCTGGCTATTCACCGTGAGTGTTTTTTTTTTTTTTTTTTAATCACCTCTCAGTAGGGCTCACAAAGGGATTAGGTTACCTGGACACGTATTACCGGTAAAAACAATTTTTCATTTATTTTATTTTTTTATTAGTCCTCATATTGCTTAAATACAAATATTTTTCTTGTCAGTTATATTTTTTTAAGTAAAAGTTGTCTATATTTTTTTTTTTCATTTTTAATAAAAATTTCCCCTTATTGGCAACCCTTCTAAAACGGAAGTTGTCGGGAGAACTTCTTGAGATGGAGATGCAGATTATTAGCCTAGGGGTTTAGATAGTGTAAGAATGGTACAAATGCCAATGCTTGGCTTTTTGAAGCTCACCTGATAAACTGGATGTGCAGAAATATTTTGAAAAAGATATATGAATGCATAGAAAATTATATAATCAATAAATGACACAAAGCTAATAATTTTTCTTGCATTTTAAAAGTCCATAAAATATTGAAATAAAAACAATTGTCCATGGCAATAACTATATGCACTTTATAACTAATGCAAATCAAGGGACATAATTGGTTCTCAGATTATCGACCCTGTTTACAAAGGTCACCTGTCAACAAAGGCCAGTTTTAGCCAGTCCCTCAAGTGGCCTTTGTAGACAGGTTTTACTATAATAGCAAGTACTTTTTTTATTTATTTGTTTGTTTTATTTAATTTTTTAGTCAGATTTTTTGGATTCTTTGAGTTGTCCAAAAATATTGATTTATATAAACAAACATTATCCCCTTGGTCAACTCTTTATTGGCCTAGGTGTTCAGGTAATGAAGGAATGGTTAATGTCAATGTAGGTCTTTTTTGTAGCTCCCAAGGGAAACTTTCCATGTCAAAAAATTATATAATGACGCTTTATCAATAATTTCCACTACAATTAAAAAGTCCCCAAACTATTCATAAACAAACATCAATTGCCATGTGATAATTTATTGATTTAAGTTGGTGAATTGTATATTTATTTTATGACTGTGACATTGGAAAAGACAATTACCTATATGTCAAATGTGAATCATGGGGGGTTTCTGGTCCGTGAAATATTGACCTTGTGTACAATAGTCATCCTGTCAACATTCCTTAAGTAGCTTCAGGTTTTACTGGACTGACTTTTCCATTTTTAAAAAAAAAAAAAAAATACCTTCCTGAAAATGCTCTTAGTGCAGGGGAGCATTTGTGGCAAGTTAAAGAAAATAACTGAAAAAATGCCAAAAAAAAAAAAAATAAATAAATAAATAAATAAATAAATAAAAAAAAAAAAAAATAAGACTCACTATATTAAAAGATTTTGATGTGTGGCTTTCAGTATTTATGTTTTTCTTCAAATGCAATAAAATGACTCCCTGGCTTTTGTGGTCCACAGTTTAAAGCATGATCAGTTCCAGCGGATTTTCAGTTCTTTCAGTACTTTGATTAAGATTGGGGATCAATTTTGTAGCCCTACGTTGCACATTTTCTAGTTCTACTTTGTTCTTTTGTACAAAGGTGTCCAAACTGATGATGAGTACTCTAGGTGAAGTCTTACAAGTGATTTATAGAGCATCAAAACATATCTTTATCGATGTATATAAAAGTTCTAAATATGATGCCGACATTCCTGTTTGCTTTATGTGTAACATCGTGGATATGTTGACTGAATTTGAGCTGGTCTTTTTTCTGACTGGACTGTTGAAATTTTTGTGCTAGCTTTGTTTGTATAGTTCAATAAAAACTCTGAAACCTGTCCTTGTTTTGATAGATAGACATGGACATGTTTACATTTGTCGTCATTAAGCTGCATTAACCAGTCTTCTGTCCAATGACAAAATAAATATTCATTGATATCATTTTGTAGTGAAGTTACACTATGAGTCCTTTGATGCATTGTAGATCTTTGTGTCATCAGCAATTAACCGTACAGTATTGATAACTCATCTGGCAGATCATTGACATAAATTAGGAATAAGATTGGTCCTAGGACACTTCCCTGAGGCACACCACTGGTAACTTCAGCAAGTTTGGACAATTTACCGTTTATGACGACTCGCTGTTGTAGACCAGAAAAGAAATTATGGGTCCAATTAATAATTTCGTCACCAAGTCCATAGGCATACATTTTATGGAGACTTGGTTGGGTTAAGTTTTGATATAGCTTTTACGACGAGTTCTTCTGTAAAGTGAATTTTTCGTATTACATTTTGATGCGTCCTGGGTTCGAAATATGGGAGATCGTCTGTGTTTTCTTTAACAAAAACACTGGTGAATACTCGTTGAGTTTATTGACCTCGTCTTGGTCGTTTGTTATAACAAATTCATGGTCGTCTTCCAAGTTGCCAACTGAATCTTTGGCTTTACATCTTGATTTTACATGTTTCCAAAACAGTTTAGGATCGGTTTTAATCTTTGAAGCTTGGTCCTCATAGCTTCATAATCATCTTTAAAATAGTTTTTCTTATAAACATTTACATTATGTTCATTGCTAAAACAGTTAAAGTTAAAATCTAAACAAATATGATCACTACTACAGAAACTTATTAGGTATTTATTTTCATCCACCATTTGTTCCTCATTGGTTAATATAAAATCTAATATCAATGGTTCATTTCCCTCGCTAAACCATGTTGGTTTCGTTATGTGTTGAAACAAATACCGGTAGTTATCTTTGATACACTCATCAAATTTAAAATTAATGTGGCTTTTATTGGTGTTAGTTGTTTTTGTATCCCATTTAATATTTCTGAGCTTAAAGTCTCCCATAATCAAGAGATGGGAAATTTTGTGACTCATATCGCTAAAAAGTCTGACGAGACTGTTTAAAATTTCAGTGTTGTTATTGGGACTCCGGTAAATGCAGCCAATTAAGAAAGTATTTTTATTTCCCCGGAGTTGAATTTTGCACCATATGCTTTCTTTAAAGTATAATCGACGTTGACTTCTGTTGAACTGATGCCTTCCTTAATGTAGATGATAATTCCTCTCCCATTATTTGTGTCACTTATATACATTTCATAACCTTCTAGTTGGTAATTTTCTCTAAATGGTGGGAAGGGACCGTGTTTTTAGGGAATATTTCTGTTATACCATTGATATCTGGATTGTTTATATTTACATATTGTCTCAGTTCGGACTGTTTGCTTTTTGTCATTTGATCAACATTTGTATAAAAAACAGTTACATTGTATTTTTAAAATTTGGGTTAACAACTAGTGTGTTATTCCCACCACAGGTAGGAAGGGCTGTTCTGCTGAACCTGAGCTATCTAAATTGATTTGACTGCCTCCAATGACTGTGTCATCGTTAAAATTTGGGTTAAAACTAGTGTGTTATTCCCACCACAGGTAGGAAGGGCTGTTCTGCTGAACCTGAGCTATCTAAATTGATTTGACTGCCTCCAATGACTGTGTCATCGTTATAGATGGTCTCATTTTCAACAGTAGATTGTTTTTTTACTAAATGTCTTGGTTTTGATGCTATTCTCGTGATATTTGGTTTCATTTTTTTTTGGTGGTGTTTTTTTTGCTCGACGGAGTTTCCTTTCTTCTCTTTGTTTCTACAGTTTGGTCTCTGGTTAAGATGACTCTTTTAAGCTTTTTGGATGCTTTTGTGCCAATATGTTAGCGTTTTCCAAAAGATACTTTCTTTGGCTGCGGCTACCTAATCTGGCCACCAGGGTTGTGTCTATATTATTGAGTGTAGGTGCCGTGTTGATACAACTTCGACATGTTTATCTTTGGTGTATTTCCCAAGCCGGTGTTACAACTAGATTAGGAATTCCCAGGTTTTTGGCATGTTTGCGTAATGTTTGCATTCAATCCATTTCTCGTCTAATCTAGTATCACATTTGCCACACTCCTGTAGATAACTGCTTGGTGACTCGCGAAACCGTTTATGTTGTTGGCTTGAGTACGAGGGGTGCTTGATGCATATATTTTACTAGAGATAAAGTCACCAGATAGAGTGTTATCCATATTTGTGGCCTTGAACTAGACTGATAACAATAGTAATTTAATTTGCTAAACGAAAACTATAACTTTTAACTAAGATGTGAAGAATGCAACTATTGCATTTTACCGTGATTACCTGAACACTGTAGCTTCTCCGAGTATTCAACTGTTTGATAAAACTTTTATTTAAATACGAGACCAGCGGGTAATGCAAAATAGTTACTAAAGACACTTAACCAGAACTGAGCACTGGCAGAGTGTCTGTGCAGAGTTTTCAACCATTTAAAAGAAAACTATCATTTTCCCGCCTTACCAAGACAAGATGTGAAGATATATTAAATGAATATCTTATAGTTTTTTGATTATATAAATTTCCTTGAATTTGTGAAAAATAAAACACATTGCATCCGTTATTGTTACTTATTTCAATACTTTATAAATAGTTTCTCAGTAACCATCTTATGAAATATCCAGTATAATATGTTCTATGAATTGGTGTCTCCATCTGTCAGTACAGTACTTCAATATTCTATTTTAAGTACATGTACAAATTCTAGTCAGGGCGGTAAGCGTTGATCAAGGTCATACTGTATACATTTAGATAAATTATAGGAATATTTGTTTAATATATGGTAGATCTACAAAATCATTTTACGTGTGATAAGGATGGATCACAATAGTTTTATTGAAGGAAGGGGAGACAAGTGATATCGGCCTACTAGATCTAGTACCTACAGGTAACGAACGATAAGAGCAGTAGGGTTATTCAAGTGTGTCGTAGATATTACTAGTATATGTTACAGTAAGTTCCTATTATAAACAGCAAATTTAACCACAGGGGCTCGGGGAATATTATTTTAGTCTATATTGGTGTCAGAATTGAATAATTCTCCATATGACACCAACACAGGCGCTTGTTTCGATAATAATAATAAAACCCCTTGGCAGTAGGACGGCTAGACCGAGATTTCTGCGGTCTTTAGATTTATCCTTTTCAATTTTTTTGCCTTGGCGGAAAAATCAAAGACCGAGCGGGGTATATATGAAAACGTTCATTTTGACGATCTTACCCCTAGTACGACATACGGTGTTTTATATCTCTCCTAAGGTGATAATCCTCCATTATTTTCACAACATTTTATTCCCATAGCATTTATCTTCCATAATACGAAATATCGGGCGTCTATTCCAATATTTTCTACACTTAATTACTCCATTTGTTTCAGTTACCACTTATTTCCATTTAAACCCACCGCCATTTTGAATGAAGTGAAGTAGGTCACAAAAATAATCTCGAAACAAAGTTACTATAAAATTATGCAAATTTGACTTATCACGTGATATATTCATTGATATCGTCAATGTAAACAACCGACGGTCTTAAACAGCTGACCAGTACAATGGAACCTGATTTTATAACTACATATTCTGGGGATCTTATTCTGTCAATATCACTGTGTCCAAATCCGAGATTTATGTATACAATTAGCGCACACGTGTTTGTCTATAAATAAATGTATTAATCACGTGATATGACAATTTAAAACAAACTCATAGTAACTTTGGTTTCGAGACTATATTCCGCCATTTTGAAAGTTCATTGATTGCTACGCTTGATGGAATAATATCGATTAGTTACACTTAAACAAACATGAGGAACTTTATTGTATATGCTTCAACGTCGAGTTTTAACATATAATTATTAAGGTAAATAGGTGTTACCTGCTCTATATTAAAACTTTTACAATTATAGCATGCGGTTCCTCGAGGCACCGCTCAGATGCAAGAAAACAGGCGCTTGCCGTTCTGACGGTCTACTGCACGATTGGAGATTGGAGATAGACCGTCAGATTTTCGGACTATAGGACGGCCAGCTTCCAACATGGCTAATTGTTGACCAGCGAGATCACTGGGGCTTGACGATTTTTATAACTATATGTCCTAATTTTTAGAATATTAATAACCTAGGAAATACAGTATATTTTAAAGAAAGATATCGAAAAACGCTGTGAGTGAGATGATATAGACTGTAGTTCAGTTGCTACTACATGTATGTAACATTGTTTTTATTATGTATATAACATTGATTGTGTTCAATTTTGAAGGTTTATGTTTTCATAACACATTGCTATACTATACATGTATGTTAGAGGTACAAACAGCATTGTTCATGTTCAACTTTTAATGTTCTTATTTCCATTACATGTTAATATTCTATGTTTGAGCAGTAAATATTATTATCATTACTTTTATTATTATTATTATTGTTATTATTATTATTATCATTATTATTATTGTTTTTTTATTATTATTATTATTATCATCATTATGATGATGATGATTATTATTATCATTTAATAATTTTTAATGTTCAAATTTCCATTACATGTTGATATTCTATGTTTGAACAATAAATATTATTATTATTATTATTATTGTTGTTGTTGTTGTTGTTATTGTTATTATTATTATTATCCCTTTACTCCTAAATGATGCAATTAAAGTATACAAGTGTAAACCTTTGATAAGGAAGATTCCACATTCCCACATTTGGCGTTGATTTGCGACAAAAATCATAAGTAATGAGAAAATTAAAATTCTTGGCTTTAGCTTATCATTCTCTAAGTCACGCCATTAACATTTATACGTCTACAACACTGATTTACGTGATGCTGGAGATTGAGTAGTCCATTAATTAATACTTATAACAAACTTCCTATGATGCATAAACTTGCAAAACAATTATGCAATCACCAAGTTGGTTATAATGTTCATGAACAATGCAGAGGTATGGCATGATTTTCAATAAATTTACTATATGGTATTTATTAGCTATTTCTTGGGCACTATAGATACAAGTTATCAATTTGTTAGTCAATGCAATCTTTGCAACCTATAATGATTGGTGCTTTTTGTAGTTCAAGAATTCAATAAGTTTGTTATCTTGTGCTGTCCTGCCTTTGTGTCTCTGAGCCTGAGGTAAAGCATTTACCCAAAAAGTTGGATGTTGTGGGTTCAAAATCCCACCCAAATAAGTATAAGACTATAAAATTTTGACCTACCTCCTTGTCTTGCACTCAGCATTAAGAGGACAGAATAACAACTGAACCAGCAAGTTGAAAACATCCTGAGTGTGCACTAGTACAAAGCAGACCATAACCCCCCCCCCCCCCCCACACACACACACACATACAACTCAAGTCGTACTATAACTTGTTCTTTGATTAATCATTAACAATTAATAGACTTACTGTCATCATTAATAGCTGAAAAAAATTGCTAATACATTGTTAAACAACATTTTACCAACCTCTGTGCTGTAGCTTTATATATATAGTTTTATTTCAGATGTGACAATGCAAACTGAAGAATGGGAATTGATCAGAAGAAACCTGATTTTCATGAGAGAAAGGTTAAATATTGATGTTGTCACTTTATACCTGTATCAAGAACATGAGATAAATGATAATGAAGAAGAGGCTCTAGCTGCCATACCTGACAAGAAGGACAGAAGTGTTGGGTTACTTCGGCTGTTGAGAACTAAACCTGGTGGTTACATTGCACTCCTTAATGCTCTGAAACAAGTGCAGCCAGACATTGCTACCTGTCTATTACCTACATCCAGAGGAGGTAAGTTTGAAATGTTACTGTGCCAAGAAATGAACAGTTCTGTGTTGAGAGAGAGAGAGAGAGAGAGAGAGAGAGAGCTTATTGTATCTGAACTGAAGGAAATTTAGGTTTTCAATTTTACACAAAAAAACAACAATGATAATTTTCATTTCTCAAACATTATAAACTACTAATATTAAATGAGTAAAAACAATGTCATTTTACTTGAATTAGTATTACATCAGATAGGAGAGTTTTACAAATGTGTGTGTGTGTGTGTGTGTGTCATATATTCAATACAAGTACATCACAAAAATTGTCACAGTATGATTTTTACTTTAATATAACCTTTATTACAGGAGATGGGAGTACCTACAATGCCAATGATGCACCTAATCCTCCTCCACCACCATATACTAGTAGATATTATAAACCTCAATCATCTGTTCAGCCACCATCATATGAACAATCAGTTTTTATTCCTGGATCACCATCCTATAGAAAAAAGAGAACACAAGGTCAAATTTGCCATCCAATCTAGTAACACCATCAGCAAATACAAGCTCTCACCAGAGCTTGGTCAGTTGTACCATTCCTAGTCGTGAGACTGCTTTAAGATCTGGTAATAACAGATTAACACATAGCACAGAATCTTGTCAGAGTCCCATCAACTTGACTGTTCCAAGTAATGCTTCTGCTCTTATATCTGATAGTTTTAGCTCAAGGCATGACTCGTATCTAGAAAATCACAATCTGCCATGTGCACATCCAACTGAAGATAGCATGCCTTCATCTGCTACACATGCATACAATTCAGGCTCTTCTGCAGCCCCACATAAAGGGTTACAGTCTTCAGATGATGATTTTGGTCATGCCCAACCCACTGAAGTTGAAATGTCTGCTGGTCCTTTACCTCAGTTGTGGAAAGATCAAGAAACAATTGAAAATTTAAACTCTAAAGTAAATCCTGTTGATCAAGCATCAAGAACCCCCTTCGGTAATGAAATGGGTTCCCTTAATACATCACACAACAGTTTAATATCAGATCAACATCTGGATGATGATGAAAGTCAACCCAAATGTAAGTTGCTTTAGTTTACAAAATAATACATGATGAAAACTTAAAAACTTAAAACTTATATACCTAAGTCCCAGAGTCTAAGTAAGAATGTAAAGTATTATCAGAAATGCTTTCACTTAGTTTTACGAAGATTTCTCAAAAAACTAGATGAAAATGAACAACAGAAATTTGGCTATGTATATATTAAGAGCCAGCTCAATATATCATGATGGTTTGAGTTTTATTTCATATTAACTTTGATTCTGTACAGTGTTAATTTTATAAAAAATGCTCCAAGTGAAAAAAAAAAAAAAAAAAAATTTTTAACTCCATCTGAAATGACAAGCTCCGCCTCTTTTACTATGACTTGTTTTCAAAGTTTAAAAATTATCTCAGGTGACTGACTAACAGACAGATTAGTCCAAGGATAAATAAATGTCTGTGTATGTGTGTATAGAGAATGAAAAAATGCAACAGTTGCCAAGCAAATGCAAATAAATTGCAATCAATTTTTAATGAACTGCATTTAATACTTATGAACGGAAGCATATAACTTTTTTAATTTATTGCTTAAATACAAAAGCAGCAATCAAGTATAAAGTACAAGCTTGTGTTTGTAACTAAATTATTATGTAAAATAGAGTGAAAATGTCTCAGTAACAATGATAATTTGAATTATAGAAGGAATATTTTTCATGTCAAGATATCAGCTTATTGCAAGTTTCCATTTAAAGTGCCCTTTTGTTAATAATAAGTCACAGTGAACTATTTTTCTGATTTGCTATGGCCTTTCCAAAGATGTACATATACAGTAGAACTTCGATAACTCAAAGTGCATGGGACTTTGGTAGTGACTTAGAGTTATTGGGGTGTTTGACTTATCGAAGTTGAACAATGACATCACCTTAATACTAGTATATGTTTTCTACTTCAGAAATCTTTGATGTTGTAAACAGTTACCAGTACTCAAATGTAATGCAATTAAGAAAACAATAAATACTAATAGACACTTTTGAAATAATAATAATAATAATAACAATAATGTATTAAAGAATTGATATCAACCGCAAATGCAAAAAGCATTCCTTTATTTTAAAATCAAGATGTATACGAACAACGAATCGGGAATCAGATATATGTACTTGTTTATCAGCAATACTTATTATTAAATTTGTAATAAAATACAAACAGATAGTTAATAAATTACTAAAATTACAAAGCAGCACAATGTCTAAGATTTTAATGCAGTACTGAGTACCACAGGGTTAGTCGTTTAAATTAAGCTTGGAGTAATTAAGTCGAAAGTTGAACTGTTATCGACAGCGGCATCTTACTCAGTTTCTGTAATTAGAGTAGGGGATTGGCATACCTGTTAGACTCAAATGTCCGTGATGGTACTGAATGTTAATTCGTTATTTGATACAAATTAATATGGTAGATCACTAGAACTACTCTCTAATATAACGGTAGCCTAATTATCAATATGTGATTTCTCTGATTGGTTTATTTAACGGGCCATTCATCATACATTGTTATAAAAAATTCAAGTTTTTGAAGTTAATTTTTAATAGATTTTTAAACTACAGAACAAATTTTTACTTCAAGTTATTGGGGGTATTTGAATTATAGAAGTTTGAGTTATTGAAGTTGTTTTAATATAATTTATATAGAAAACCGGTTGGGACAAAATAAAGACTCTTATTTGTTGACAATAACTTGAAAGAGACTAGGCAATGCAATTTGGTCACAGAGTTTCATTGTTTTATATGTATAAAATATATATAATATGTACATTAATTTTCTGATCTGATCTCAAAGGTTTTTCATTTTAATGCACTCAACTTCTGGAAGCATTATGGTAGAATAACAATAAAACACAATATTAATAGCTTTGGCCTTGATCCAAGATCAGGTCATATTGTTTATTTGCCATTCTTGTATAGTAAACAGGTTACATGAATGAAAAAGGTCATGACATACACTTATTCTTTACATGGAAAAAAGGTGGAGTCAATATTGTCAATTTACCACCATTGCAAAATTTGCCAATTTTTTTTTTTCATTTAAGCTGGATTAATTCAAATGTACATTATGGAAATTTTAAGTACATATTAGGCAGAGTGATTGTAAATACATTTAATCAAGAAAATAAAAAAAAAAATATTTTCAGTAGTTACATTTTTACAGACAGATAACTGAGTTTAAAGTATTTCTGATTTGAATTTATTTTAACTATAACCAATTATTTCAGTGAATGTTGCAGGGTTTTAGAAGTGTTTCCAAAATTAACACCACTTGAAAGTCAGAATTATACATATTCTTTGCTCATTTATTGTAAAGTCAACATCGGTTAATACTTGCATTTGGTAAAATATGATTGACAGTTTGAGTGTTAATTAATGATACAGATTAATTCAAAACATTGAATTTCTGACAATTAAGATGTAGTACAATTTACTTTTAAATAGGAGATTTGAGGAAATAACAGTTTTAGTAAAGGATTTGTACACAAACAACTTAACCTGTCGCCGTGATTCATGTAGACATCTGTTACTTAACTCTACAAACAACATGGAGAAGGTAAGCCAACTTGCTGGAGGGTAAAATGGGGAAGGTAAGTGAGCTTGATGGAGGCTTAAGGGAGGAGGGTAAGCCAACTTGGTGGAGGCTCAAATGGGAAAGGTAAGTCAACTTGGTGAAGGCTAAAGTGTGGAAGGTAAGTTAACTTAAAAATAGGATGACTAGTTAACCTGTTGGAGGCTTAAGTGAGGATGATAAGTCAATTTGGTGGAGGGAAAAATGGGGATAGTAAGCCATCATTCTGGAGGTTAAAGTGAGAAAGGTAAGTCAACTTGGTGAAGGCTAAAGTGAGGAAGTTAAGTCAGCTTGGTGGAGGATAAAAATAGGATGATAATTCAACCTGGTGGAGGCAAAAGTGAAGATGGTAAGCCAACTTGGTGGAGGCTAAAGTGAGAAAGGTAAGTCAACTTGGTGAAGGCTAAAGTGAGGAAGTTAAGTCAGCTTGATGGAGGATAAAAATAGGATGATAATTCAACCTGGTGGAGGCAAAAGTGAAGATGGTAAGCCAACTTGGTGGAGGCTAAAGTGAGAAAGGTTAGTCAACTTGGTGAAGGCTAAAGTGAGGAAGTTAAGTCAGCTTGATTGAGGCTAAAGTTGGGAAGGTATGCCAACTTGGTGGAGGCTAATGTGAGGAAGTTAAGCCAACTTGATGGAGGCTAAAGTGAGGAAGGTAAGCTGACTTGGTGGAGGCTAATGGGAGGCAGTTAAGCCAACTTGATGGAGGCTAAAGTGAGGAAGGTAAGCCGACTTGGTGGAGGCTAATGTGAGGAAGTTAAGCCAACTTGGTGGAGGCTAAAGTGGACAATTAAAATGTAGTACAATTTACTTTTAAATATGAGATTCGAAGACATAACAGTTTTAGTAAAGGATTTGTACAATAACAACTTAAACTGTTGCCGTTATTCATGTAGACATCTGTTACTTAATTCTACAAACAACATGGAGAAGGTAAGCCAACTTGCAGGAGGCTTCAATAGGTTCAGTGAGCTTGATGGAGGCTTAAGGGAGGAAAGTAAGTCAACTTGGTGGAGGCTAAAGTGGGGAAGGTAAGTCAACTTGTTGAAGGCTAAACCAAGGAAGGTAAGTCAACTTGTTTGAGGATAAAAATAGAATGATAAATCAACCTTGGAGGCTAAAGCGAGGATGGTAAGCCAACTTGGTGGAGAGTAAAGTGGGGATGGTAAGCCATCATGTTGGAGGTTAAAGTGAGAAAGGTAAGTCAACTTTATGGATGCTAAAGGGAGGAAGTTAAGTCAACTTGATGTTGAGATTAAATCAGCTTGTTGGAGGCTAAAGTAGGGAATGTAAGTCAACTTGGTGAGGGCTACAGTAAGGAAGTTAAGTCAGCTTGATGGAGGCAAAAGTGGGGAAGGAAAGCCAACTTGGTGGAGACTAAGGTGAGGAAGTTTAGCCAACTTGGTGGAGGCTAAAATGGGGAAGGTAAGCTGACTTGGTGGAGACTAAAGTGGTCAAGGTGAGTCAACTTGGAACAGGCTAAAATGGGGAAGGTAAGCCAACTTGATTGAGGCTAAAGTGGGGAAGATAAGCCAACTTGTTGGAGGCTTAAATGGGGAAGGTAAGCCAACTTAGTGGAGGCTTAATAAGGGAAGGTAAGTCAACTTGCAGGAGGCTCAACCAAGGAGGGTAAGCCAGCTTGGTTGAGGCTAAAGTGGGGAAGGAAAACCATTTTGTAGGAGGCTAAAGTTGGGAAGGTAAGCCAATTTTGTGGAGGTTAAAGTGAGGAAGGTAAGTGAGCTTGGTGAAAGGTCATCCAACTTGGTGGAGGCTAAAGTGAGGAAGTTAAGCCAACTTGGTGGAGGCTAAAGTGGGAAAGTTAAGTCAGCTTGATGAAGGCAAAAGTGGGGAGGAAAGTCAACTTGGTGGAGGCTAAAGTAGAGAAGGTAAGCCAACTTGGTGGAAACTAAATTGGGGAAGGTAAGTCAGCTTGATGGAGGCTAAATATGGGAAGGTAAGCCAACTTGGTGGAGGCTAAATTGAGGAAGGCAAGTCAGCTTGGTCAAGGCTTAAGTGGAGAAGTTAAGTCTGCTTGTTTGAGGCTTAAGTGGAGAAGTTAGTCTACTTGTTGGAGGATAAAATGACAAATAAAATGTTTAGAATCCTGCGATTAGGGAAAAAGTCTGCAGACCATAAGTCAACAGTAAACACAAATGTTGAAAAAATACCAAGCTGATTTTTATATTATTTTGACTTTAATTTTTATGAGTCATTTATTTTTACCTTTTTCAGAGAGGTATAGTCAAAGCAGGAGGTATAGGTGCTTGTTTAAACATCATCAAGATGGAAAAAGATGAACCATTACTGGAATATGCAACTGGGGTTCTATGGAATTTGTCAGCTAATGCGGTAAGATATAAATTAAAAATGGAATTTATCCTCTAAATTTGACTCCATAGGTCATCATCATCTGGCTCTGTGTACAGGACATTTGTCGTTACTCAGAATTGTTTGTAGATGTAACCTATAGCTATTTTATATTATAGTGTCTCCACTGTCTATGTCCAAACCTCATGTTGGCAGATACTAGTGTGTCAGTTTGCATGTTGAAGGTCTGTGGATATCTCTTGGTACTCCAATTTTCTCTACCAACTGGCTGCCTTGATATGAATGAAAAAAATGTTGACTAGGATGTAAAAGTTCCACCGTTTCTCTACTGGACTACAGATTTTACTGTATAAATTCTCTTTGTGTTTTATTTGTCATCCTTATTGATAATTACATGTATGATTTACTAATACTATTTATTATGGTTTAATTGTTTCTTTTCTTTTTATTTTATTTGTATTATTTATTGATTTATTAGTCCCCTACCGGCGAAAGCCGAAGGGGACTATAGGTTTGCACTCTGTCTGTCTGTCCGTCCGTCCATCTGTCATGCCTCAGTTTTCCACACTTTTTTCTAAATGCTTTTAGATTATAAACTGATTTTTGGTATATGAGTCTACCATGATGAGTTAAGAATCAAGTTTATGTTTCGTTTCCATCTTCTAATTTTTACCAGAGTTATGGCCCTTTGATCTTTGAAAATTCACAGAAATTTTAGTTTTCCGCAATTTTTTTCTACATGCTTGCAGAAATATAACTAATGTTTAATATGTGACTCTACCTTGATGAGTTGCAGATCAAGTTTGCGTTTCATTCTGGTTCGAAAATTTTTACATAAGTTATGGCCCTTTGAACATTGAAAATTCACTGAAATTTCAGTTTTCCGCACTTTTTTCTAAATGCTTTTAGATAATGAACTGATTTTTGGTATATGAGTCTACCATGATGAGTTACAAATCATGTAAACGTTTCGTTTCCATCTGCTAATTTTTACCAGAGTTATGGCCCTTTTATCTTTGAAAATTCACAGAAATTTTAGTTTTCTGCACTTTTTTTCTACACGCTTGCAGAAATGGAACTAATGTTTAGTATGTAACTCTACCATGATGAGTTACAGATCAAGTTTATGTTTCGTTTTCATCTGCTAATTTTTACGGGAGTTATGGCCCTTTGAAGTTTGAAAATTCTTTGAAATTTCAGATTTCCGTACTTTTTTTCTAAATGCTTTTAGATAATGAACTGATTTTTGGTATATGAGTCTAACATGATGAGTTACAAATCAAGTTGACGTTTCGTTTCCATCTGCTAATTTTTACCAGAGTTATGGCCCTTTGATCTTTGAAAATTCACAGAAATTTTAGTTTTCCGCACTTTTTTCTACATGCTTGCAGAAATGGAACTAATGTTTTGTATGTGACTCTACCATGATGAGTTTCAGATCAAGTTTATGTTTCGTTTCCATCTGCCATCTTGAACAAACATAATTTATAACTATAAATCTTTGTACCATATAATAAGGTACATTTTACCTAAAACTTTTGGATTAGTGAAATATGCGACCGGTTGAGGACTATGTATTGTTTTGCAATACTCTCAGAATGCTTGTTTTATTCTAATATTATTATTATTGTTACTGCTTGTGTAATGGTGAAAATGACTTTGCTGGCCGAAGGCTCAAGTGAACTTTTCTGATCAAAGTTTTCCTGTCATCGTCATTGTTGCCGGTGTTGTTGTACACTTTTATATTTTCGACTCATTCTCTGAAACTATGGGGCAGATTTCAATTAATGAAACTTGGTCAGATGCATATACAGGTTGAAGCAATTCATATTTGTTCGTGACGTTGTCATGGCTCCCAAAAGTAGGTCGAGGTGACCTATAGGTCAAGAAATCTTAAAAAATTTTCTTCTCCGAAAGCGATGATGGGAGAGAAAATCTGATGTGATATTTGGCTTCTCTGGGGTCTTAAGCTTATAAATTCTTAAGCTTATAAATTGTTCATATCATAAAATTTAGTCAAAAATTAGGTTACGTGTTTTTGCGTTTAATTTTAAAAATTTCGTAAAAATGGCTTCAAATTATTATCATTTCACTATATGAATAGATAATGACATGGGGTTTTCAGTTTTGACTTTTTCTTCAAAATGGCCAAGGTCAAAGATCAAGGTTATGACCTAGTTTGTGATTTGTGCAGTTTTAGGCTATTTTCTTTAAAATTATAAGAGATATATAATATAAAACATTGTTAAAATGTTCAGAAATACAAAATTTAACAATGTACATGTACTAAGTTCATAACTATATGATTAGTCCCCTACTGGCGAAAGCCGAAGGGGACTATAGGTTTGCACTCTCTCCGTCCGTCCGTCCGTCTGTCCGTCCGTCAGTCTGTCACACCTCAGTTTTCCACACTTTTTTCCTAAATGCTTTTAGATAATGAACTGATTTTTGGTATATGAGTCTACCATGATGAGTTACAGATTTAGTTTATGTTTCGTTTCCATCTGCTAATTTTTACCAGAGTTATGGCCCTTTGATCTTTGAAAATTCACAGAAATTTTAGTTTTCCGCACTTTTTTTCTACATGCTTGCAGAAATGGAAGTAATGTTCTGTATGTGACTCTACCATGATGAGTTACAGATCAAGTTTATGTTTCGTTTCCATCTGCCATCTTGAACAAACATAATTTATAACTATAAATCTTTGTACCATATAATAAGGTACATTTTACCTAAAACTTTTGGATTAGTGAAATATGCGACCGGTACAGGACTATGTATTGTTTTGCAATACTCTCAGAATGCTTGTTCATGTAGGAGTTAACGTTGTTGCCCCTGAAATGTTATTTTTTGCTTATAAATACGAAAAATTATGCATTAGCTTCAAAACTATATACTTTTTGTACAGGCATGTATTGTAGAATATTGTATGTATTGATATGATGATCATTTTGATAAATGGCTCAACATCATACATTTTAAGGCCAAGGTCATAGCTGCATAAGAAGACTGAAATTGTTTATTATCTTGGAAACTATTAACTTTTTGTATGGGCATGTATATTCGAATATTGTAGGAATTGATATGGTGATCATCATGATAAATGATTCAAAGTCATAGGTTCAAAGGTCAAGGTCATGGATGCATAAGAAGACTAAAATTGTGAATTATCTTGAAAACTTTTAACTTTTTGCATAGGCATATATATTAGAATATTGTAGGTATTCATGTGATAATCATTTTAATATATGATTCAAGGTCATACATTCAAAGGTCGAGGTCATAGATGCATAAGAAGGTTGAAATTGTGAATTATTTTAAAACCTTTCAACTTTTTGTATAAGCATATATATTAGAATATTGTAGGTATTTTTGCAAATGATTTTGGACATTTCCTCAGGTTGGACATATCCTCAAGTGAGTGTTAAGTCCCATGGACCTCTTGTTTGTACTACTGTCAGTTTTCTGTTGTTGACAAGTTATACTATGGGAATAAGAAATTTAAATAAGTCATAGTGAAAAGTGGTAAATATCAAATTATGATGATGGAAAGGTAGATCCATACTTTACACACACTTGGAAGTATTTATCAATGTTTTGATATGTTATACATGGATCTTGACTTTACTATGTTTCAAAATTTCATGATATTTGTCTGGCTGTAGAAAAGCCACCTGGCTGCCATTTTCATAGTATATTTTATTCTAGGCTATGAAATTAAAACAAATGTGACTATATTGAGTATCAGACACTACAAAAATTATGCATTTAAAAATTTTAATTTTTGTCTTAATGTATGCTGCATATACCTGTGTTTAAATTTACTGATAAAAGCTTATACAAACTATTTAAAACATCTGTTTTTAACCAATTATTAATAGTTCGGTTTATTAAAACTACTTACAAAAGAGTCCCTTAAATTCTTTAAAATTAAACAAGTTATTTAAGATTGTTTCCCTAGCATTAATCCTTTTGAATTTTTAACTGGATTTGATGCAGAAGCATAATGGATTATTCTAAATAATATGCATACCAACCTCCCTGCTATTATTCTGTAGACATTGATGACCGAAAATTAGTAATACTTAGATAAAACAAAACATTGCATACATGTGTACACAATAAAGATGTCACTATGGTATAGATTCTCCTAAGTAAATGTCTGAAGACAATACACTCCTAAGAATTTACACCTGTTTCAGTTAGGTTTAAAACTTTAATGTGTTTGGGACACCAGTTCATCTCAAAGTGAACAAAACTCCCAGCATTTCTACTGTACTCATTCATTTATCAACCAGATGGTCTTGAGCATTCATGCTCAAGGACATGCCGTTAAGCTTGGATCAGTTCTTGAGTTTTATTCTTTCTTCTTGTATGATTGGTAAGTATTTTTTATATATGACACATTTATTAATATTATAGAAATTCATAGATACTGTATTATTTTCTTTTTAGACAATACATGAATTTATATTATAGGAATACATGGATACGTTAATGTATGAGGGTTTAACAATTTTGGTCAAGAATGCAATTGTGCCTTTCGAAACATTTTCAAGAAACAGATTTATTTTTAGAAATGCAATAGGCATTATAAGGTATGAAAGGAAAGTATAGATCAGTGTAAATGAATATCATATACATAGCAACAACTATGGCAACCAAAAACAAAACAAAAGCAAAACAAGTAGACATAAAATTAACAAGTAGTCCACTAAAAATGAACTAAAATTGTCACTTGGCATAGAGACCAGTATATCTTGTGGCACATATGATGAAGTTGGCCGGTGTAAGAAAACTTTAACGCAATTAATATCAGAAGCACTTTTACAAAATCACATCACATGAGCAGCCCAAAGTGTGAGATTAATGAAGTTTTGCATCATGGAGTATACCTTATAAATTTGATCCATCAAAATATATATTAACAACCAAGCACTTAAAACTTCATAATGTATTCACAAATCTTGAGATAATTGTACTTAAGTATTTCAATCATTTTGTGTTTGATTTCAGAAATATAAGTACAGCAAGTCTAAATGATGACCAGAATGGCTGGAAAATCAGAAATAAGCTTAGAGAACATGAAGGATTAGCAAAAAGCATTGTACTGTTTCTACGTACATCAGTGAACAACTCTGATTTAGAAACAAAAGCTGTTGAAAATGCTGTTTTTGTTGTACGGAATTTATCACATCGCATACAAGAAATTTTTGATAAAGATTATGACATGTTACCTCAAGAAGAAGAAGAAGAAGAAAAAGAAGAATTGAAAGGTTTATTCAATTCTTGTACATATATAAATAAATATGTTTTTATTCAAATGGATGTAATTTCGTTGTATGATACATTTGATGGCATCATGTTCAGAACATATTGAGCCAAACTGTTCCATTGACTGAATATGCATCTCAGAAGCAGTAGCATCTTAAATTTCCTTAAGGATTGAAAAAAGCAAAATAAATAAGAATATTGTGAAAAAGATATACACTGAGTCTCATTGAACTTTCAAGAAAAGCTAACTGATGTAGTTTGCCTTACATGGCAGTTGAAGTTATAATACACATACATGTACCATAGAGTCCATTTTTTGGCAGTTCATTGATTAAATATACTGTCAGTTTTATATTTTTCTTGAAATCAAATATCTCAATACTTAAAAACCTGCCATAGCAACAACCTCTATATAAAGACCTTCTGTTCATTAGGACCAATATTTTAAAATCCCGTTTATTTCATATTTCAACCAATATCTATCTATCTATGAAGCTATCTTCCTCAGGACCAATGAGTGATATTTTTAGCTCAACTGGCAGTAGCCAGCTGAGCTTATGGCATGGCAAAGCGTGCGTGTGTCCATGTGTAAACTTCAATCTTCAATAGCAAAAAGTGATAAATGGCTGATACACGTTCATTTATCAACTGATTTTAAATTAGTTTAAATTTGGTATACAGAAAGTAGATGCATAGCCATTTAATGTATGTAACACGTTTTTCAGAAACAATTTTTATTTGGTCGCTTTTAGCAGAATATTCAAATAAGGTGCTATATTTAGCCAATTCTTTGAAAATCTTCTCCTCAGAAACTACTGCACCTATTTGAACCTTATTTGGTGTGCATGGCCCCTAGGTGATACAGATTAAGTTTGCACAAACTGTGGCATCCAAAATGGCCGCCATTATTATAAATAGCAAAAAGGAATGAATGGCCAATACACATTTATATATCATACAATTTGGTTCAAATTTAGTATAAAGACGTAGATGTATAGCCATTTCACATACACATCATTTTTTATTGAAACATTTTAGCTCAACTGGCAATATATAGCTAGCAGCATGGCTGTCTGAAATTCACATGCAAATAAAGTTCCAGTTGAGCGATACAGGCCCTTTTGGGCCTATTGTTTATGTAGGTTTTAGTTCATCATTTTTAGCTCACCTGACCGAAAGGTCATGTGAGCTTATGGCATGGCGCGTGCATGCGTCGTTAACACCTATTTTCATCTTCTCCTCCAAAACTGCTGGACAGATTTCAATGATACTTGGTCAGAAGCATATATGGGCCGGTGCAATTCAGATTTGTTCATGGCGATGCCATGGCTACCAAAACTAGGTCACTGTGACCTAGGGGTCCAAAAATCTTAAAAAATCTTCTTCTCCGAAACCGATGATGGGAGAAAAAATCTGATGTGATATTTGGCTTCTCTAGGGTCTTAAGCCTATAGTTTGTTCATTTCGTGAAAAATGGGTTACGCGTTTTTGCGTTTAATTTTAAAAATTTCGTAAAATGGCTTCAAATTGTTATAACTTGACTACTTGAACAGATAATGACATGGGGTTTTCAGTTTTTACTTTTTCTTAAAATAACCTTCAAAATGGGGTCAAGGTCAAAGTTCAAGGTCATGACCTAGTTTGTAATTTTGCAGTTTTAGGCTATTTTCTTCAAAAAATTTTAAAGATATATAATATCAAAACATGGTGAAAATGTTCAGAATGACAAAAATCAAAAAGATACAAAGTTTCGTAACTATATGATAATGCATATAGGAGTTGTTGCCCCTGAAATGTTATTTTTTGCTTATAAAAACTAAAATTGTGCATTAGCTCGAAAACTATTAACTTTTTGCATAGGCATATATATCAGAATATTGTAGGTATTGATATGACGATCATTTTGATATTTGACTCAAGGTCATACATTCAAAGGTCAAGGTCATAGATGCATAAAAAGACTCAAATTGTTAATTATCTTGAAAACTGTTAACTTTTTTCATAGGCATATATATTAGAATATTGTAAAGATGGACATGACGATCATTTTGATATATGACTCGAGGTCATACATTCAAAGGTCAAGGTCATAGGTGCATAAAAAGCCTCAAATTGTTAATTATCTTGGAAACTATTAACTTTTTGTATAGACATATATATTTGAATATTGTAGGTATTGACATGACGATCATTTTGATATATGACTCAAGGTCATACGTTCAAATGTCAAGGTCATAGATGCATATAAAGACTCAAATTGTTAATTATCTTGAAAACTGTTAACTTTTTGCATAGGCATATATATTAGAATATTTTAGGTATTGACATGACAATCATTTTGATATATGACTCAAGGTCATACATTCAAAAGCCAAGGTCATAGGTGCATAAAAAGACTCAAATTGTTAATTATCTTGAAAACTGTTAACTTTTTGCATAGGCATATATATTAGAATATTTTAGGTATTGACATGACAATCATTTTGATATATGACTCAAGGTCATATGTTCAAGGGTCAAGGTCATAGGTGCATAAAAAGCCTGAAATTGTTAATTATCTTGGAAACTATTAACTTTTTGTATAGACATATATATCAGAATATTGTAGGTATTGACATGACAATCATTTTGATATATGACTCAAGTTCATACATTCAAAAGCCAAGGTCATGGATGCATAAAAAGACTCAAATTGTTAATTATCTTGGAAACTATTGACTTTTTGTATAGACATATATATCAGAATATTGTAGGCATTGACATGACAATCATTTTGATATATGACTCAAGGTCATACGTTCAAAGGCCAAGGTCATAGATGCATAAAAAGACTCAAATTGTTAATTATCTTGAAAACTGTTAACTTTTTTCATAGGCATATATATTAGAATATTGTAAAGATGGACATGACGATCATTTTGATATATGACTCGAGGTCATACATTCAAAGGTCAAGGTCATAGGTGCATAAAAAGCCTCAAATTGTTAATTATCTTGGAAACTATTAACTTTTTGTATAGACATATATATTTGAATATCGTAGGTATTGACATGACGATCATTTTGATATATGACTCAAGGTCATACGTTCAAATGTCAAGGTCATAGATGCATATAAAGACTCAAATTGTTAATTATCTTGAAAACTGTTAACTTTTTGCATAGGCATATATATTAGAATATTTTAGGTATTGACATGACAATCATTTTGATATATGACTCAAGGTCATACGTTCAAGGGTCAAGGTCATAGGTGCATAAAAAGCCTGAAATTGTTAATTATCTTGGAAACTATTAACTTTTTGTATAGACATATATATCAGAATATTGTAGGTATTGACATGACAATCATTTTGATATATGACTCAAGGTCATACATTCAAAGGCCAAGGTCATGGATGCATAAAAAGACTCAAATTGTTAATTATCTTGGAAACTATTGACTTTTTGTATAGACATATATATCAGAATGTTGTAGGTATTGACATGACAATCATTTTGATATATGACTCAAGGTCATACATTCAAAGGCCAAGGTCATGGATGCATAAAAAGACTCAAATTGTTAATTATCTTGGAAACTATTGACTTTTTGTATAGACATATATATCAGAATGTTGTAGGTATTGACATGACAATCATTTTAATATATGACTCAAGGTCATACGTTCAAAGGCCAAGGTCATAGATGCATAAAAAGACTCAAATTGTTAATTATCTTGAAAACTGTTAACTTTTTCATAGGCATATATATTAGAATATTGTAAAGATGAACATGACGATCATTTTGATATATGACTCAAGGTCATATGTTCAAGGGTCAAGGTCATAGGTGCATAAAAAGCCTGAAATTGTTAATTATCTTGGAAACTATTAACTTTTTGTATAGACATATATATCAGAATATTGTAGGTATTGACATGACAACCATTTTGATATATGACTCAAGGTCATACGTTCAAAGGTCAAGGTCATAGGTGCATTAAAAGACTGAAATTGTTAATTATCTTGGAAACTATTTAACCTTTTGTATAGGCATGTATATTAGAATATTGTATGTATTTTTGCCAATGATTTTGGCCATATCCTCAGGTGAGCGTTAAGGCCCATGGGCCTCTTGTTTATAAAATGTACTGAAATACTATGTTACAGCTTTATAAAAAATGAAATGTACATGCCACAAAGAATAGAGCATAACAAAAAGCAATGTAAGCCAATACAATGTTGACTTCAGATGTATGTATGGATCTATTGAAAAAATGATGATAGCAAAAAATGATTTACCAACTGAACTGGTTTAACTTCTTTTGGTCTATTAAATTCAACCAATTTATAAAAAATCTCAAACATTGTTTTTTTTTTTTTTTTTTGTTTGTTTTTTTTAGCCTCTTTTATTCGTAATTTCAATTTACTTCTTGAGAATTGACTGTTTTATTCAGTTTAACACTAAAAAACTACATGTATAAATAAAAATTATTGTTTACTCAATTTACTTGTGTATATTGACTGGTTTGTAGCTTTTTTGTCCTCTTACGATGTTTTAATCTCTTATTATTTTCTTATCATCTTTGCACATTTATAAGGCAGAAAGATGAAATTTAGGCACACAGTTATATAAAAAATCCCAAACAAAAAGACGATACTTAAAAGAGCAAAATAATGTTTACGTTCACATTATCAGTCACTTATTTTTTGATATTTATGTTAATAGGAATCGCAAAAGTGTTTGCACGTTTGTTTATGGCAAAAAGTAAAGAAACAAAGGAGGAGTTAACTCCATTTATGTAAGTTGAGTCTGTATGGAGTAAATTGACATTCTATATTATATAATAAAACTTGACAAATTTCTAATGATGTCGGTGGTTAAAAAGGTGAAAATATGTTCATTTCTAAATGACTTGAATGCAAATTACAGAGTTTACACTACTCAGGTAATTTCTTGAAGACTCGGATTAAAATAAGATGTTAAATGTAAGTAAGTCTAAATTATATATAGTTTGTACAATTCGTGAAATTTTGCTAAAAAATAGGTTATGTCTTTTTGCATTTAATTTTGAAAACATTGTAAAATAGTTTCAAATGGCTATAACTTGACAATTTCAACAGAAATTGCCATGGGTTTTGAAGTTTTATTATTTTCTTGAAATGATTTTCAAAATTGAATCAAGGTCAAAGATTAAGGCCATGACCTAGTTTGTGATTTTTGCAGTCTTAGGTTTTTTTTTTTTTTTTTTTTTTTTTGAAAATACTAAAATTTTGAAGTAGCTTGAAAACTATAAACTTTTTGTTTAGGCATCTATATAAGAATATTGTAGGTATTGATATGATAATCATTTTAATGTATGGTTCAAAGTCAGGTTCAAAGATCAAGGTCATGGCTGCATATGAAGATTGGAATTGTTAATTATCTTGAAAACTATAAACTTTTGTTATAGGGATGTATATAAGAATATTGTAGGTATTGATGTGATGATGATTTTATTATATATTGGTTCAATGTCTTAGATTCAAAGATGAAGGTCATAGCTGCATTAGATGATTGGAATTGCTAATTATCTTGAAAACTATTAACTTTTTGTATAGTTTGTACTTTTTGTATATTAGAATATTGTAGGTATTGGTATGGTGAACTTTTTGATATAATTAGTTCAAAGTCATAAATTTAAAGATCAAGGTCATAGCTGCATTAGAATATTGAAATTGTTAATTATCTTGAAACCTATCAACTTTTTATATAGGCATGTAATTAGAATATTGTAGGTATTGATATGCCAGTCATTTTGATATATATGGTTCAAGGTCAAATGTTCAAAGGTCAAGTTCATAGCAGCATTAAAAGACTTAAATTGTTAATCATCTTGAAAACTGTTATCTTTTTGTATAGGCATGTATATAAGTATATTGTTGGTATTGTTATGAAGTTTATTTTGATATATGGTTCAAAGTCATATGTTCAGAGGTCAAGGTCATAGCTGCATAAGTATACTAAAATGGTTAATTATCTGGAAAGTATCTATTGCACTTTAGTTACTACATGCATTTTGCTATTTATAAATGAACTGTTACTAAATATTTCTGATTAAGTATTGTGGCAGTTACAAACTTGCAAAAAAGTAATCTGTAATTACAGTTATTGTCTATTGTACATTGCAAATGATTTTAGGCATATCCTTAGGTGAGTATTAATAATATAAATATTGTAATATTTGTGTATTTACATTTTCTTCAGCTCAGAGACAGTAAGCCGACATTGTCAAGATCTTGTTGATCGATCAGTCCTTTCTATCTATATGAAGATTTTGTTTGACTGTGCGAAGACAGTTATTGTATGTGCAACACTGAAAACACTTACTGGACTGATGCAATGTAACTGGTGTGTAAGTATAAGTTATAACCACAGAAATATTATACTAACAGAAAAAAGAAACTTCACATTTGAAAATAATATTCTTGAATTAATATCAGGGGTTTGACCTATATATAATATTTACACAACATGTATTTACTTCCTAAAAAAAAAATTTATTGGTGAATAGGTTTTTTGCATGAGAATTTTGCTGTTCATAACCATTGAACCAGTTACACATTTTTCCGTGCCAACAATTAATTTGATCAAAATCTTATGTCTTTGTTATCATTGTGTTATTCTCTGTATGTATCCAAACAAAACAGAAAAACATTTCAATTCCTTTGAAATTGCAAAAAATGTTTTTACAACAATTACGACTCAGATAGGTTCCCCGCATATATTGTCATAGCATCAGTATAATTTCATCAGGCTTTCATATTGAGAACCAGTCCCAGTTTGCTGAGAAGTGCAAGAACCATCAGAAATCATCTATGTAAGTGCGGCATTAATCCATTAAGACCTCAAGATACCTACCCCATTCTCCAAGGTGTTTTTTGTCAAGGGATTACACAATCTACTGTAAATGTACTTAATTTCATGGGGTCAAATTTTCGCAGTTTTTGAATTTACGACCTTTTTGCGGGGTGTAATATTCGCAGATTTATGAAATTGATTATAAAATCAAAGATCATGAAACGGTCTATAACACATTGACAATATATACAGTAATCATATAGACTATCATAAGATTCTAGTATATCGGCGATTGTGCATACTTGTGAACGGTTGATTGAGTTCTATGAATTGATTAAATTGATTAATTAACAGGTACGTACTACTCAGAAATGATTTTAAAAAAGCTTGTACACCAGATTTATTTAGTAAACAGTCAGATATCCAGTTGTGAAAATGTTGAAAAAATGGCTTCACCCTAAAATTTCCACAACCCCAGAAATGCTAATCAAAATCTTATCGATTCAGAATAATTCTGAATTCAATAATTTTTTAAATAGTGTACCAGTGACGGGTTTACTGTAAATAATTGCATTAAATCTTAATAATTTGATGTACATGGTCTGTATTAATGTAGACAAGATCGATATTGACTATGTACTTTAATGTATTATTGTTCGCATGGTACAAATTTTTGCGGAAATTCTTCGTGAAATAAGCGAAAATAAGACTAGCACACCGTGAAAAAATCTACCCTTACAGTACCTCGCTTTTCAGCTAATTTAACAACAGCTCTGAAACTCATCCAGCCCAATTGTGCTATTCAGACTGTTTTTATGCAATGTTCATGTAGCTACTTTGTTCTTCCTTACTTTCAATATATTTCACAACAAAATGGCAACCCTGAATTGCTTGATGCAGATGTATAAGTTTAGTTTTATGATTCAAAACTTAAATTTCAACACCAATTGGTAGGATTAAATGATCATTACATTGTGTTGGTGACCTAATATGGTTTATACATGGTCAGTGAATATCATACCTGCACTTTGGAGAACATTTTTTTAAATAGCAGTGTTAGATACATGTGTTTCACAGCTGTTACAAAATCTGTAGTATAAATATTTCTGGCTATTCCTGGTTGAAATAATAGCAGACACTTATTTCTTACATTATAAACTACTAAAGATATACTGTTTCTTAATATCAGAAATAAGTATCTGTGGTAATAATGCCATGGCGACACAGGTTTGGATCCCGTATGGGTCTTGTTGAAATATTGAGCTGACTGATTATTAAACTTCTGACATTAGACAGACACTAACCTGTATAATGGTAGTATTTGGCATCAGTTATTTTCACTATATTCACCATCAATGTGTCTCTCTCTCTCTCTCTCTCTCTCTCTCTCTCTCTCTCTCTCTCTCTTAATAAATATATATATATATATTATAGAAGCTTGGGAAAAGAAAACAGTTTGTCAATTATCTGGCAAAACTTTGACAAATTGAAATTTAAGCATTATACAGTAAATTTGTACATTTTTTGTACATAGCTTTCAAATTGATTATTTTTATGAAGACATAATTTTTTTTAGTATGCTGTGGAGTTAAGAGAATATTTTCGGAAAGATAAAGGATTACCATTAACAGTTGAATTACTAATCCAAGAAGAGAGTAGAATTGTGGATCATGTGGCTGAATTACTTCAGTATTTGACAATTGATTCCACGAATGGAAAACTTATTGGTATGAATTTATTCCATTTTTACACCAAGCACTGCAAGAATTAAAATATGTATTGAATAAAGGATGTATATTACAGTATTTGCCTCATTCAAGTGGATTTTACAAAAGATGACTATTTGTTGTTGCCTGGGTAATCAGTATTCTTTGATTTATCTGAAGGATGTGTTAAAAACCCCTCTCAAATCTTAAATTTTACAGTTGTCCATACTTAACGTAAAAATAAAATTTCAGAAATTTGTCATTGACACATGTACTTTAACATAAACTTTCACATTTTGACACGTCACCACCAACACCGGAAAAGTAACACCTCAGTCTCGCCTTATGGCGATGCCAGGCTGAACAAAAACTAAACTTTTTGTTTAGGTGTGTATATAAGAATGATGTAGGTATTAATACGATGAATATATATACATGGTTCATGGTCATATGTCAGGTACATAGATGCATAAGTATACTGAAATGGTTAATGATTTGGAAATTATTCATTGTACTATATCTACTGCATGTATATCAGCTATTTATGAATTAATTGTGACTAGACATTTCTGATTAAGTATGTGGCAGTTCCAAACTGGGGAAAACTTGGAAAGTTTTTGTAATTAAATGCTTTCTTTGCAAACAATTTTGGACATATCCTCAGGTGAGCAATAAGGCCAATGGGCCTCTTGTTTATTATCATTGGTGAGGGGGAATATAGTAAGTAATACCACTCTGTGTGTGTGTGTGTGTGTGTGTGTGTGTGTGTGTGTGGATTGCTTCTGTGCATTTAGAAGAAAACCTTATATCTGATTGAGCTGACACCTAGTCAGTTGATTTGTTATAGTGGTGATTGGTATAGGGTTGCTGGACAGTCTAATAATGCATTCAAGCTGGCTGCTGCTGTTATTAAAGACTGACTTTTTCACCTTATTCATGGTTTCCATGCATTTAAAATAAAACTGTACATCTGATTGTACATCCAAGACAGTCACTGTTACTAAAAATAAGACTTTTTAACCAGGTTCATGGTTTCTATGTGTTAAAAAAACCCGTACAAACAAGATAACTGATGCTGTTACAGAAAAATAGACTTTTTCATCAGACTTATTGTTTCTGTGCATTTAAAAGAAAACTGTACATCTGATTGAGTTGAAACTTGGTTAGTTGATTGGTTATGGTGGTGATGGTATGGGATTGCTCGCCAGCCATCCAAGATGGCCACTGTTACTAAAAATTTCTTTCTGAAACCACTTGACCAGAATAAAAGTTAAAGAAGTTCTTCAGGTGGAGTAATTTAAAATTTGTGATTTCAACCAGATTCTAATTTCAAAATGGCCACCGTTTGTATAAATAGTGGGGGAAAAAATGGTCATAAGATATTTATTTGTTGATTAATTTGGTTTAGTTCTGGTATATACAAAGTAAAACTCT
Organism: Tegillarca granosa; assembly: GCA_029721355.1. NCBI lineage: Eukaryota > Metazoa > Mollusca > Bivalvia > Arcoida > Arcidae > Tegillarca > Tegillarca granosa. Next base: position 25,325,190 of record CM056595.1, read on the forward strand.
GGACATTAAATATATGTATTTAACAGGTTTTTCCATAACTTTTTTCATTTGCATGTTATAATTGCTCTATGCAAATTAGCTGAAACTTTGTCAGTTGATTTGTTATGATAATGATTGGTTTGGGATTGCTCGATAGCCTAATAGTGCATCCAAGATGTTAACTGTTACTAAAAATAAAATTTTGCACAAGATTAATGTGCATTTAAAAGAAAACTCTACATCTGGTTGAGCTGAAAATTGATTAGTTGATTGGTTATGTTGGTGATTGGTATGGGATTGCTTGACAGCCTAATCGTGCATCCATGCAATACACTTTTTCACCTGATTCATGGTTTCCATGTATTTAAAAGAAATCATAGTGAGCTAAAACTTTGTCAGTTGATTTGTTGTAGTAGTGATTGGTATGGGATTGCTTGACAGCAATAAAACTTATTTCACTCTGTATGTAATTCACTGATGTTCACCATTGCAGGGGATAGTGTTCTCTGAACACCTTGTTTTTAAATTGTTTCAGGTAAATTTGGAATGAAACAGCTTATTGGTATCTTGCCTCAATCTGTTTCACATAAAAAGTATTCTGATCCAACAATAATCCATATTTTGTCAACATTTGGCAACATATTCAGACAGAATCCAAACGAAGGTTTAGAGAGGTAAGATGACGGTGTTAACACTCATATTGAAAAGAAAATTGGTTTTACATCTCAATGAAGATTGTAATGTTTATATTGAGTCATTTTCTACCAGTCAATCTTATATGAATGAAGTGATGATTCTGTTTTTAAAAATAATTGGACTTATAAGCTCACCTGGCAGAGCCAGGGTGAGCTTATGGCATGGTAAAGCGTGTGTGTGTGTGTTTGCATGCATGTGTGTGCGTCCCTAAACTTTAATCTTCATCTCTGAAAACAAAAGGCAAATTCAGATGAAATTTGGTTTGAAAGGTCCTTAGTTGCTTTAGATTAAAAATTGTATCCGACATGTCCGTCCTAAATCCAAGATGGCTGTCGTTACTATAAATAGCAAAAACCTATAAATGGCCATTACAGGTTCATTTATGTTCTGATTTTGATGAAATTTGAAACATAGAAAATAGATGTCGGGGATTAAACATATATAACAGGTTTTTCTGTACAATGTTTCATTTTTGCAATAATTGCGTATGCAAATAAGGTCTATTTTAGGCTGAAATCTTTGAAAATCTTCTTCTCTGAAAGTACTTGGCCAATTGAAAGGGTATTGAGTGTGGAAGGTCCTTGGGTGGTATAGATTCAAAATTGTATCCGACATGTCTGTTAGAAATCCAAGATTGCTGCTGTTACTATAAATAGCAAAAACCTATAAATGACCATTACGGGTTCATTTATGTACTGATTTTGTCGAAATTTGAAACATAAATAAGATAGATGTCGAGGATAAAACATACATTATATAATGGGTTTTTCTGTACTATTTTTCATTTTTGTTATAATTACGTATGCAAATAAGGTCTATTTTTAGCTGAAATCTTTGAAAATCTCTGAAAGTACTTGGCCAATTGAAAGGATATTGAGTGTGGAAGGTCCTTGGGTGGTATAGATTTAAAATTGTATCCGACATGTCTGTAGTAAATCCAAGATGGCTGCCATTACTATAAATAGCAAATTCCAATAAATGGCCATTACAGGTTTTTTTATTTACTGATTTTCTTGCAACTTAAAACATAGAATATAGATGTCGGGGAAAAAACATACATGTATGTAACAGGTTTTTCTGTACAATTTTTAGTTTTTTGCAATAAAAGTAACATGCAAATAAGGTCTATGTTTAGCCTAAATCTTTTTTTCTGAAAGTATATGGCCAATGAAAGGAAATTTATGATAAATATTGCTTGAAATAATAATAAATAAGGATATTGCTTGTGAGTTTGTTTACATTTTACTGATTGGATATATTTAAAAAGAAAAATCAAAGAACAAAACAAGGGTGTGCCAGGTGAGCGATACAGACCCTATTGTGCCTCTTGTTTTTTATATTCATTATTTAATTATGAAACATGTATCTAAACAAAATTTAGCAATGGTTTTTTTTTTTTTTTTTTTTTTTTTTTTTTATACTACAAAGCTAAGAGGCTTTGTAGTACACGTAATAAACAGGCAGTTAAGACCACTCTGCATTCAAGTTCCTTATTTCACTTTTAAGAATTCTTGTTTTTTTTAGGTTATTTGTCCAAGAAGGTGGTGCTAATTCATTGAAGTTTATAAAATTTGTTGATGGAGTTTACCTTCAGAGTACAAAGCAGGAGGCACAAAAGGTAATACAGTCAGCTGATAGTGAAAAACAGAAAAATAGCCATTATAAATTTATTTGTTGATCAATTTGGTTCAATTTTGGTATATTTAAAGTAGAACTCTGGGCATTGAATATATATGTAACAAGTTTTTCTGTAACTTTTTAAAATATAGCCAATTCTTTGAAAAACTTCATTCTCTGAAACCATTTGACCAAATGAACCCAAAATTGGTGTGGAAGGTCTCAAGGTGGAGTAGATTAAAGTGATTTAATGCCAGATCCTAAATCTAATATGGCTACCATTACTATTTACTATAAATAGAAAAAACAAAAATGGCCATTATATGTCTATTTGTTGATCAATTTGATTCAATAATGGTATATACAAAGTAGAACTCTGGGCATTTATTATATATGTTACAGGTTTTTCCATAACTTTTTTAATCATCTAAATATAGCAGATTCTTTGAAAAACTTCTCTGAAACCACTTGACCAAAATAAAGCCAAAATTGAAGAAGTTCCTTATGTGGAGTAGCTAGATCCTAAAAAAAATGGCCATGTTACTATAAATAGGGGAAAGAAATGGCTATTACATATTTATTTCTTGATTAATTTGGTTCAACTTTGGTACATGTACATACAATGTAAAACTCTGGACATTAAATATACTTAGCAGTTTTTTCTGTAACCTTTTTCATTTGCAAGTTATTAGTGCTATATGCAAATTAGCAGCTAAATATAGCCGATTCTTTGAAAAACTCTCAAATCACTTGATCAGATGAAATTAAATTTGGTGTGGAAGGGCCCTAGTTAGAGTAGATTAAAGTTTTTGATTTTAAGCCTCATCTTTAATCCACCATTACCACAAATAAAAAAGAGAAAAATGGTGATAACATAAGTTTATGACATTATTTAAAGCAAGTGTGGATGTCCACACTTTTACAGGAATTTCAAAAATTTCAGTACAGACCCAAGGTTTGGGCCATTTGTCTTCCATGTACATTGTTTTCTTACTGGTAGCTTGATCTTGTAACAAGACATTAAGGAACCTATAAAATCCTTGCCGGCAAGATTCTGAGATGAGATTGGTATAAAAAAACATTGTTTAAAATGTGTGTATGGTCCATATGTTGCTCTGGAAGAATATCATGATCCCCATGGTCAGTAGTATGCTATGAACTTAAACTAAGAATAAAACTTAACCTTGAAGGCCAAAATCACTGAGTAATGTATATCTGAAAATTGTGTCCGCAGCATTGTTGCCCTCGAGGAATTTTAGAAAATTGATACATTGTGTACTAACTTCTTGTTTCAAGTGTCATGACATTATACCAAGATTGATGCAATATCCATTGTAATCAGAGGTTGTTTGTTTTTGAAAACCTTGTTGGGACCATGGAATATATATTGCTACTTTGTAATAATTTGAGGACACTTGATATAAAGAAACTTCATGGTCAAATTATGTGTTTTGACCTTGAATCAAACTCATGTGGGATGTGTGTTACAGTCATGGGGTAGGGACATAAACCTTGGTTTTGGAGAGCCCTTTGTAGCAAAAATTAAAAACAGTACCAGGTATTGTCCTTTAAGAATCCAAAATTTGCCTTTTAACAATAACACAATGACCTAAAACATACTACTTTTTATTTAGGTGTTGGAACTACTTTGGAAAGTTAGCTCACTACAATCAGTGTATATAGTTCATGGACTCAGAATATTAGATGTTACAGCTGATATAGTTATTTGAATAATGTTGATATATGAAGTTTATCTACATGTACATTAATTATGCCAGTTTTTCACGGTAAATTCTGTGACTTTATCAAATTTACATACAGACTTGTTTTCATCATTCTTGGCAGAGATGATTAGATTTAAGTGAGAAGTAACTATTTGGATCTTGATGGCAGTACTGGTTAACACATTTAAATCAACATTGTCTAAATAATCTTGATGTAACAACGTTATCTCTTGTAAGCCATTGAAAGCTGTTCAGTTCAGAAGTGAAAGCTAGGGGTATCATATATCTAAGGATATTCTAAGGTACCTAAGCCAGACATCCCGTGGCAGCAGCAAGATAAAATATTATCCCTCTCACAAAACATTTTACTAACTTGCTGTAACTTGCTTCAGTTTCGTATACTTATTTTGATGTAATTTTAAGTTAGACCAATTTGTTACATACTTTTATTTTTGTTTTGTAATGTAATATGTTACCATTATACCTCATATAAATTTTTCAAGCTAAAACTGGTGAATTTCTTATTTTAACAATTTAATGTCTGAGAGGATGAAAGGTGTTACCCATGTTACCCTGTGATATAATGCTATCTCCAGAAGACAATTCTTTCAATCCTCCTCAGTTAAACAGAAAATTATACACGTGCAAAACTGGACATAAACCTATGGCTTGGCATTCTACAGTAGACTGAAGTGAAATATTTTAAAACATGAGCCAAACAGTTGAAATTAACGAATCTTAAGTTCCAAAATTATATAAATCCAAATCCAGCTAAGGAATGCTTTGCATGAGGAAACAAACCTTTAGTTAGTTTTGAATAATTTCAAAATTTAAGACAGCTGAAAATTTTGATAAATGGTACATTTTCTGACATCACAGAGTACTGCTCACTGAGTTATGGATACCCTTGGGGAGTTTAACTCCACCAGCAGCGGTACCCGCTCAGGGGTAGTAAATATATAACACAAATACCAGTTAAATTTTGATGTGCCAGATGTGCACATCAGTCATTCCTCATCAGTGACTAAGAAATTTTGTTTTGATATACTTAGTGAACAAAGATTTCCACTTCCTACAGACATACATACCAAAACAAAACTTAGAATGTTCATCTACTGAAGGTTTTTTTTTAATAATAATCTTCAATAAATTTCAACAATTTAATGACCGATTTTATTTGTAGGGAACATAAAGGAATCTTGTCTAATAGGAATAAAAAGACATTAAAGTTGTGAAAGAATTGAAAATCTTATTTTATTTAAATAATTAATTTTTCATAAATTGATTAACAATAGTCACATTAAAATTTCAATCAATGAAAATTTGTTAAGTTAAGTGTAACAAAATATAAATAGTTAAAAATAACTATAAAAAGTTAAAAACAAAGAAATCTGATTATGTTGCTGATATCAGTGCCAAATGTGACAATTTAAAGACCACAAAATTTTTTTAACAAATTTTAATTCTTATTTGAAATATATGACAATGGTTTCCAATCTTTAGGTAGAACAGCTACTGTCATAAAATGACATATTTTCAAGTTCTGTCTTTTAGAAACAAAGTTTAATAATAATTTATTTGAAAAGCAACTCCATTTAATTATTTCGGTTTCTAACATCCGTCAACAAACAGTATACATATGTATTTAAATCTCTCTCTCTCTCTCTCCCTGGACCAGGTTTCATAAATTAAAAATTGCACAAGAAAAACAGTTATAAAACTTGTTTTAAACTTTTGGATTTCAAAGTGTGTATTGGAAAAAATTATACACTGTGTAAATATTTAACTGTCTGTTTTATATGTGAACTGTGCAATTTACAAAGGTTGACCTACATTTTGTTTTTTAGTATTTTTTTCTGTTTGTATCTTAACAGCAACAAAAATAACAGTATTAAGTGATATTTGCCATCTTCATGTATTCATCTATTAATAAAAATAATAATAATAACTTGATATCAAAATATGTGTGGTGTCAATCTCCTGACATTAATCTTATACAATGTCATTTAGCTGTGCACCTAAAGTTCTAAACATATCAATAACCTTATTACATGCTTACAAGTTTACATGAGATGTAAATTAATCCTTTAACAAACTAACAGTTCCTACAAATTCTTGCTTGAGCATTATTATATTTTCCATTTTCCACTTTATTTCTGTAGTATATTACAAATTAATTAAAAAGAATCATTTTTTTTTTTACAAATATATAGTTGCTTTTCAAACAATTGCTGTTGTAAACTTTGATATTTTGATTTGTGCACATCCAGAAAGTAGTTTTGTGCTTCAGCTACATGCAGCAAGTCTTTATCAGAAATATACTGCATGTTCAAGATTTGCTAATGATTCTATTAACAAACTTTCATTAGTAATGTTTATATTACAATGAGAATACAAGCCATAATATCTACAGGTACAAATATGTATGGCAAACTAAAATTTAAAACCAGAATTCCATGGCATTAAATGTCTCGCCTGGTTAGTTTTAGACTTAAACATAAACTTTCACATTTTGACACACCGCCGACAACACCGTAAAAGTAACACCTAAGTCTCGCCTTATGGCGATGCCAGGCTCAACAAAAAGTGAAATGAGGTTTTCAATGAAGATGTTGTATTACCAAGATAATCCAACACAGAAAACTGAGCATTTGTATTCAAAGGTATGGTGCTGGAACCTGGTCTGTAACTTTTCTCATGGTAAAGCTTATACTAAATATGTACAGGGTTCTGATTTATTTCCCTTAGTCCAAGAGCCATAATTTAGCAAAAACAAATGGCAATTGCATGACCAAAAAATTTAATATGACCTGTAATTTGCCACTGTAAAGCAATGTACAAAATATAAAATAAAATCTGCAAGCATGGTGACACAAGCGGCCTAATGGGACTGATATGCTCACCTGTCCAACTTAAATGCTTTAATTTTAAAATGAAAATGACTGTTTGTATTTTGAAGATTGCACCAACATAAAATTAATAAAATTATAAAATTCTATTACAAAAACCCCCAAATAGTCAATAACATCAAATCTCAAAACATTAATATTTCTGTGTAAATTACATTTCAACTCTTGCATGGATCATAATATAGTTAAAAATAACTTATTAGATTTTATCATGTTGATAATTTTGCAATTTCTTGATATCATCTATCTATAAAAGTTTTCAAGAAAATGGTCAAAAACACCAAAATTTGCAAAAATTAGTATTTTAGGGGCAACAACTCTTACATGGATTAAAGGGTACCTGTAACCAAAAATTTTTTTTTATCACAGTTGTTTTATATATTATTTAAATATAATATTGAAAACCACATCAAAATTGGTGACAAAATAAAAAAGTTACAGCAGTTTGAAATCCAGATTTTATAACTTTCTCTTTATCGCAAAGTGAAACGCCACGTTTTGAGTTATAAATGTGTGACGTCATTGCAGTATTAGAAGTAGTGTCTAAAATAATAGACAATAGTAACAATTATGATATATATTCGTACGTAGAAGGTGGTAACAACTCTGACATGTACCTATTTATGTCAAATAGTTTGTCATTATTTGGGGAGGCAGTAGACAATCTTATAATTGATGAATTTGGAGTATAGCCATTATTTATTCGAACCAGAAACGGATATAATCTGATGAACATTTTGAGTCCAAGTCCTGACCTACTCGAGAATTGTGACTGCATTTGGTTGTGCATCTGTTGAAAAATACGTGACGAGTGTTAACTTGTCAAGAACACGAAAATTGATAATATCTTTGACTTTTTAGCCCATCTTCGACCGCCGTGCGTCGTCCGTCGTGCGTAAATTTTTAACATTTTAATCTTCTCCTCCAAAACCACTAGGCTAAATTCAGTGAAACTTGGTAACCATCATGCCTGGGTGAAGCCCTTTCAGATTTGCACAAATGAAGGAGTTATGTCCCCTTGGGGCCCCATAAGGGGGAAAATAGTGAAATACTTAAAAAATCCTCTTCTCTGAATCTACAAGAGATATGCCTTAGTTATTTTATTTATAACATCCTTAGGTCATCTTTTCAGATTTGCACTAATTGGTAGCCATGGGGTTCAAAATGGGCAATAGGCATATATATGAGAATATTGTAGGTATTGACATGGCGATCATTTTGATATATGGTTCAAGGTCATTTGTTGAAAGGTCAAGGTCACAGCTGCAAAAGAAGACTTAATTTGCTAATTATCTTGAAAACTATTAACTTTTTGTATAGACATGTATATTAGAAAATTGCAGGTATTGACATGATCATTTTGATATATGGTTCAAGGTCATATGTTGAAAGGTCAAGGTCACAGCTGCAAAAGAAGACTGAAATTGCTATTTATCTTTAAAAACTATTAACTTTTTGTCTAGGCATGTATATTAGAATATTGTAGATATTGCGACGACGATCATTTTGATATATGGTTCAAGGTCATATGTTGAAAGGTCAAGGTCACAGCTGCAGAAGAATATTTAAATTGCTAATTATCTTGAAAACTATTAAATTTTTGTATAGGCATGTATATTAGAATATTGTAGGTATTGACATGATCATTTTGATATATGGTTCAAGGTTATATGTTAAAAGGTCAAGTTCATATCAACATAGGAATACTAAAATTATTAATTATCTTGAAAGCTATTAATTTCATGCATAGACATGTATATTAGAATATTGTAGGTATTGACATGACAATCATATATGATTTGAGTTATATATGTTCAAAGGTCAAGGACATAGCTGCATAATTATACTGAAATTGATTAATGATTTGGAAATTATTCAGTGCACTACAGTTACTTCATGCGTATTATATAAGTTACTTATAGATGAAATGTGAGTGGATATATTTCTGCTTAAGTTTTGTAGAATTTCTTAATTTGAGAAAACTTTCAAAGTTTCTGTACTTAATATATTGTCTATTGCACTTTGCAAACAATATTGGACATATCTTCAGGTGAGCATTAAGGCCCATGGGCCTCTTGTTATTATTATAATTATTATTATTATTGACATGAAAACTAAGATAAAATTTCTTTTCTTACTTTTTAAAAAATTTAAAAATGAAATATCCATTTTTCCGGAGTGAAATCTTTATACTGTATTTGACAAATAACATTTACCAAATAAAATCATTTTACTTTACTCGAACTGTAAATTATTATTGTATATTACAGGTCGTAAGATAACTTTATCAACCTGCAAATCAATTTTGCAAATTATAAGTGACATCCTGTTAATTACAGGTGTGGGGCTAAATCTAAGGAATGTGTCTAATAAACTCAAGGATTAATAATAATCTTAATTATCCATATAGTCAAACGGATGTTAATTCCACTTCATTAAATAGTTTTCCCATAAAATAATCATAGAAAGTTAAACTACTAGTTCGTATTTGACTTATTTTAGTAGTTGGTAAATAATATTCTGTGGAGGCATGTTACTGGTATGACGTCACAACACGGGAGCCTTGATATCGACCTTTTTGATTTGGACTTCTATAGATGTTTTATAAAATCACCGATATCTACCTTATTATGTAATGGAATTTAATGGAATATTCGCTACAGTCATATTTAAGTACGACGAATAAAATATGTCGAAACTGAAAATCGTAACAGGTACCCTTGAAGATATAAATACAAAACTTGCAACCCTGTTGGATCTGGTAATGCTGAAAATTTCTGCAATTTATTTTGTTATCTATCTATAAAAGTTTACAAGAAAATGGTCAAAAACAACAAAATTTGTAAAAAAAAATGGTATTTCCAGGAGCAACAACTCTTACATTGATTATCATTTAGTCATGAAACTAGCACACTTGTTAGATTTTGTTTTGTTGATCATTTTTGCAATTCATTATTATCCATCAATAAAAGTTTTCAACAAAATGGTTTAAAAAAAAAAAAAAATTGTGAAAAATTAGTATTTCAGGGGCAACAACTCTCACATGGAATAACATACAGAATTAAAACTTGCTATGTTTTAAGATCTTTTCATGCTAAGCATTTTTGCAATTTATTGTTATCATCTATCTACAACAGTTTTCAAGAAAATGTAAAAATACCAAAATAACGACAGCAAGAAATCAAGAAAATGATTAAAAACAATGAAATTTTTAAAGAAAAAGTCAATATTTAAGGGGCAACAAATCTTGCATGGATTGACATATAAAAATAAAACTTGCTACTAATTTAGATCTGGTCATGCTGAAGATTTTCGCAACTTATTATTATCTACCTGTAACAGTTTTCCAAAAAAAAAAAAAAAAGAAAAAAGAAAGAAAATAGACTGGTGATCTAAAGGATAAGTAATACCCCTGCCACCCTCTCAGGAAACCGACCACAGATATATACAGATACATACATTAATTGTTATACGAATCAGTTTTTTCTGTTATTTTAAAGTTTTACCCATTTCCAGACAATAACAAATTCCATTAAAAGGAACCTTTCTTACTTGACCAGTTTTTTTCTGTTACTCTTAAGTTTTACCCATTTCCAGACAATAACACAAATTTCATGGGTAAAAGGAACCTTTCTTATTTGACCATAAGCATTATGTTTAAAAATTTTAACGCCAAAATGCATAACCCATTTTTTTGACAAAAATGTCACAAAATGAACAAACTGTAGGCATAAGACCCTAGAGAAGCCAAATATTGCATCATATTTTTTTCTCTCATTGTCAATTTCGGAGATTTTTGCACCCCTAGGCCACTGTGACCTAGTTTTGGTAGCCATGGCAATGCCATGAACAAATCTAAATTGCACCCACCCATACATGCTTCTGACCTAGTCTCATTGAAATCTGTCAAGTAATTTTAGAGAAGACAAAATGTGTGTTAACTACACACGCATGCACACATGAACATACACACGCTGTACCATGCCATAAGCTCACATGACCTCCAGACAGGTGAGCTCAAAATGTGGGAAATGGATCTGCCACGTTGACAGTGAATGGATAGAGTGCAAACCTATACTTGAAGTTAATTCACATAAACCATTAATACTAGATGATCTGAAGAACCAGTGTAAAATGATCAAATGATGATCCAACAGAAATTGATTCTGCAATTTAAATAGAATTTAAATCTATGAAATTTCAGTTTTTTCTCAATTCATTTTAATTATTTCATTTATGCTTAATGATTATTTTACTCATTTCTTCTTATATTGACCACTGTGGTAGCTTAGTTGGTAGAGTGCTCGCTTTGTAAGTGGGAGGACGTGGGTTGGAACCCTGGCCAAGCATTACAAAATGAAAGTCACAGTTCTTTCGGACGGGAACTTCAAATAAACGAGGTCCTGTGTTATAGCAGGCATGGCATGATAAAGAACCCTGCTGTATAATGCCATCAGCACAATGCACAGGCAAAATTTCTGCACTTTAGCCTATAGATGTCGATGTCTTGCTTTGTGTGACTGGGACGTTAAACACTATTACTCAACTCAACTCTTCTTTTATTAATACCAAAAAATAAACAGAAACTTTATCACCTATTTCAGAACAATTTTGAACACCGATGGACAAACCTGTGTTTTAAAAGAAAGAAAAATGTATTACCATTAATATGTTTTTTTATTCATTTAATCATATGATAACATTATTAATCAATTACATTAAAACTGCTTAAGAATGAACATATAATAATACTATTATAAATAAGAGATAGTGCACTATGTTATATAGTTGTTTGTATTCAGTCAACAATAGTTTTACATGAACTGATGTCAGGAGAACACACATGTAATACCCAGTTAATAAGATATACATGTACATGTATGGCCGATGGCAAATATAAATGTATATGTAAAAGTGTTCTAATATAATTAGAGCTGCAAAAACATAGATGGTAAAATTAAAAATCAAGACCCCTCATCAACAATAAACTTCAAATCATAACTGTGTAAATTAAAGGGTACCTGTAACCAAAAATTTTTTATCATAAATATTTTAGATGTTATTCAAATATAACAATATTGAAAACTGTATCAAAATTAGTGACAAAAAAAGTTATAGAGGTTCGAAATCCACCTTTTTCAACTTTCCCTTGATCGCAAAGTGAAACACCTCATTTTGGGTTATATATGTGCAACGTCGTGGCAGTATTAGAAGTAGTATCTAACATATTAGTAGATATGTCAATGATATATCGACGTATTTAGAAGAAAGTAACCACTCTGACATGCACCTAATTATGTCAGATGGTTTGTCATTATTTAATGAAACGGAAGAAAATCTTATACATGATGAATTTGGAGTATAGCATACCAGAAACAAACAAATCTGATTTGAGTCCCCATCTACTTGAAAATTGTAATTGCAATTGGTTGCATAGCTGTTGAAAATATGTGACGAGTATTAACTTATCAATAATGCGAAAATTAATTATATCATTGAAATTTTTTAAAATAAATTATTTAATTAAGTTGGACTGGACAGACTTGAGAATTGCAATTGGTTGCAGAGCTATAACAAAAAAAAAATGCAATTAGTATTAACTTGTCAAATACACGAAAATTTAATTTTATCATCAACATTTTAAAATGAACAAGAAGACATTGTCATTCAGATCCCCCACTCTACTCACTTTCTATTTTCCACCAATAGTTTCAGTGATTAAATTCTATTCAATAACATGTTAAACTTATAGAGTCTTTTGTTATCTTAACAATGACTGGAAAACTATAATGTTTTAAAATGACATTTCATATTTTAATCAAAATATCAACAATATTCATAGGTAGTAAACATTTTTCATCAGTAACACATAGATAGAACTTGATTCTTTTTCTCATGTCTTTTTTTTTTTTTTTTAAATTTTTGTTGTTGATATTGTTGTTGTTGATGTTGTTATAGTCATTGAAAACAAAAGTGATTATAAGCTATTTAGGTTTAAATGCATATGTTAAAATATATAACATCATTCTAAAAAACAGGAAATAATCAGAGAAAATTTGTTCATCATCATTATCATCATCATATCATCATCATGAAAGAGACAAGTTGTTGGTTGAAAAATTCCACATGTAATATGCTATTAATGAAAAAATATATATATATGTGACAATGTAATTACTATTATATATCACTTATTTTGCTCACTTAATGATATTCAGTATGTTCCACTGTATGAAAATCATCAAGAACAAGTTTTCATCATCATCATCATCATCACCACTAGCATAAATTCAACATCATCAGCAGCATATATCATCATCATTACCATCAGCAGCAGTAGCATTAAAATCATCATCCTTTTTTTTTTTTTAAATATTTGTATAATAAATAATAAATGTATATTTTTTTCAGAAAAATAAAATCCTACACCAAAATACCCACCCAATATAAAGAATGCCATCAAAGATAACAGTAAATTGATAGTAGCCACAAAAAAGAATTTTCTCAAAATCAGTGGTTTTTTTTTAAAATCGACATATTTACCCCAAAAATACTGAACCACTTAAAAAACCATGTATATATGTTAAACTTCTTTTAATAATTTAAGCATTAAACTTTGTTTGTAATCGATCTATGATGGTTTAGATCGAATGGCTCTCGCGCTAATTTGAATAAACCGCAAAGCGGTTTTTGACAAATTAGCGCGAGAGCCATTCCATGTAAACCATCATAGATCGATTACAAACAAAGTTTAATGCTTATATTTGCAATCCGTAGCTTACAACTTACAAATGTTTGAAATTTGATTAATTTATCCTTGTGAGGTCAGGTGAGCTAAAAACAGATAATAATAATAATAATAATAATAAGTTTGCGAGTGAAAAGATGGATTTGTATATATGTATAAAATAAAGAATTAAAAATATTACAGCTAAATGTATGCCCAAGGAAAAGGAAAAACTCTAATAAAATCAAATGCTGTAAGTAGACCAATAAACATGTTTTAAATAGACTAAATGGTCGTCAATTTTAACATTTTAATTTTGTCTAAAAGTTATGTTATATTATTATTATCATTATTATTGGGATTTTTTTTCTTACTTTTTAAAATTTAAAAATGAAATATCCATTTTTTTTCCCAAGGGAAATCTTAATACTGTATATGACAAATAACGTTTACCAAATAAATTATTTTACTTTACTTGAACTGTTAATTATATTATTGTATTTAACTGGGTTGTAAGATAACTCTATCAACCTGCTAATCAATTTTGGGAATTATCAGTTACATTCTGTTAATTACAGGTGTGGGGCTGAATCTAATGAATGTATCTAATAAACAAAAGGATTAATAATAATCTTAATTGTCAGTACATGTCAAACGGATGTTAATTCCACTTCATTAAATAATTTTACCATGAAATAATCATAGAATGTTAAACTACAAGTTCGTATTTGTCTTATTTTAGTAGTTGGTAAATAATATTCTGTGGGGCATGTTACTGGTATGACGTCACTACACGATATCAACATTTTTAATTTGGATCCTAGACCTATTAAAAATTTACCGATATCTTCCTTATTTTGCAATGGAATTTTATGGAATTTTATGGAATTTTTCGCTAAAGCCATATTTAAGTAAGACGAATAAAATGTGTCAAAACTGAAAATCAATACAGGTACCCTTTAAATGGTAAGTAAGACCTATCAACACTCTAAATATTAATTTGATTCTAATTATGACCTGACATTAATTATTAATCTATTTCAACTAAATGTAATTAATCTATTTATTATTTAACACAAGATTTTATGTAAAGGTCAATATGTAACTAGGTTTCACTTCACAGATGACTATCACTAGGTTTAACTTTACAGATAATTATCACTAGGTTTTACTTCACAGATGATTATCACTAGCTTTAACTTCACAGATGATTATCACTAGGTTAAACTTCACAGATGATTATCACTAGGTTTTACTTCACAGATGATTATCACTAGCTTTAACTTCACAGATAATCATCACTAGGTTTTACTTCAAAGATCATTATTACTAGCTTTAACTTCACACATGATTATCACTAGGTTTAATTTCACAGATGATTATCACTAGCTTTAACTTCACAGATGGTTATCACTAGCTTTAACTTCACAGATGATTAACTTCACAGATGATTATCACTAGCTTTTACTTCAAAGATGATTATTACTAGCTTTAACTTCACAGATGATTATCACTAGGTTTAACTTCACACATGATTATCACTAGGTTTAACTTCGCAGATGATTATCACTAACTTTAACTTCAAAGACAATTATCACTAGCTTTAACTTCACAGATGATTATCACTAGCTTTAACTTCACAGATGAGAATCACTAGGCTTTACTTCACAGATGATTATCACTAGGTTTTACTTCAAAGATGATTATCACCAGCTTTAACTTCACAGATGGTTATCACAAGCTTTAACTTCACAGATGATTATCACTAGCTTTAACTTCACAGATGAGAATCACTAGGTTTTACTTCACAGATGATTATCACTAGGTTTTACTTCAAAGATGATTATCACTAGCTTTAACTTCACAGATGATTATCACTAGCTTTAACTTTACAGATGATTATCACTAGCTTTAACTTCACAGATGATTATCACTAAGTTTTACTTCACAGATGATTATCACTAGCCTCTATCTTCACAGATGATTATCACTAGCTTTAACTTTACAGATGATTATCACTAGGTTTAAGGTTTTACATCACAGATAATTATCACTAGCTTTAACTTCACAGATAATTATCACTAGCTTTAACTTTACAGATGATTATTATTAGCTTTAACTTTACAGATGATTATCACTAGGTTTAAGGTTTTACATCACAGATGATTATCACTAGCTTTAACTTCACAGATAATTATCACTAGCTTTAACTTTACAGATGATTATTATTAGCTTTAACTTTACAGATGATTATCACTAGGTTTAAGGTTTTACATCACAGATGATTATCACTAGCTTTAACTTCACAGATAATTATCACTAGCTTTAACTTTACAGATGATTATTACTAGCTTTAACTTTACAGATGATTATCACTAGCTTTAACTTTACAGATGATTATCACTAGCTTTAACTTCACAGATGGTTATCACTAGCTTTAACTTCACAGATGATTATCACTAGCTTTAACTTCACAGATGATTATCACTAGCTTTAACTTTACAGATGATTATCACTAGCTTTAACTTCACAGATAATTATCACTAGCTTTAACTTCACAGATGATTATTACTAGGTTAAACTTTACAGATGATTATCACTAGCTTTAACTTCAAAGATGATTATCACTAGCTTTAACTTCACAGATGATTATTACTAGGTTAAACTTTACAGATGATTATCACTAGGTTTTACTTCAAAGATGATTATCACTAGCTTTAACTTCACAGATGATTATCACTAGGTTAAACTTCACAGATGATTATCACTAGGTTTAACTTTACAGATGATTATCACTAGCTTTAACTTCACAGATGATTATCACTAGCTTTAACTTTACAGATGATTATCACTAGCTTTAACTTCACAGATAATTATCACTAGCTTTAACTTCACAGATGATTATTACTAGGTTAAACTTTACAGATGATTATCACTAGGTTTTACTTCAAAGATGATTATCACTAGGTTTAACTTCACAGATGATTATCACTAGGTTAAACTTCACAGATGATTATCACTAGGTTTAACTTTACAGATGATTATCACTAGGTTTAAGGTTTTACATCACAGATGATTATCACTAGCTTTAACTTCACAGATGAGAATGACTAGGCTTTACTTCACAAATGATTATCACTAGGTTTTACTTCAAAGATGATTATCACTAGCTTTAACTTTACAGATGATTATCACTAGGTTTTACTTCAAAGATGATTATCACTAGCTTTAACTTCACAGATGATTATTACTAGGTTAAACTTTACAGATGATTATCACTAGGTTTTACTTCAAAGATGATTATCACTAGCTTTAACTTCACAGATGATTATCACTAGGTTAAACTTCACAGATGATTATCACTAGGTTTAACTTTACAGATGATTATCACTAGGTTTAAGGTTTTACATCACAGATGATTATCACTAGCTTTAACTTCACAGATGAGAATGACTAGGCTTTACTTCACAAATGATTATCACTAGGTTTTACTTCAAAGATGATTATTACTAGCTTCTATCTTCTTCTGTAACCAAAAATTTTTTTATCACAGTTGGTTTATATATTATTTAAATATAATATTGAAAACCACATCAAAATTAGTGACAAAATAAAAAAGTTACAGCGGTTTGAAATCCAGATTTTATATATTTCTCTTTATCGCAAAGTGGAACGCCATGTTTTGAGTTATAAATGTGTGACGTCATTGCAGTATTAGAAGTAGTGTCTAAAATAATAGACAATAGTAACAATGATGATATATATTCGTACGGAGAAGAAGGTAACAACTCTGACATGTACCTATTTATGTCAAATAGTTTGTCATTATTTGGGGAGGCAGTAGACAATCTTATGTGATGAATTTGGAGTATAGCTGTTATTTATTCGAACCAGAAACGGATATAATCTGATGAACATTTTGAGTCCAAGTCCTGACCTACTCGAGAATTGTGACTGCATTTGGTTGTGCATCTGTTGAAAAATACGTGACGAGTGTTAACTTGTCAAGAACACGAAAATTGATAATATCTTTGACTTTTTAGCTCACCTGTGCTATTGCTTTCCATCTTGGACCGCCGTGCGTCGTCCATCGTGCGTCTTCCGTCGTGCATAAATTTTTAACATTTAATCTTCTCCTCCAAAACCACTAGGCTAAATTCAGTGAAGTTTGGTAACCATCATGCCTGGGTGAAGCCCTTTCAGATTTGCACAAATGAAGGAGCTATGTCCCCTTGGGGCCCCATAAGGGGGGAAATAGTGAAATACTTAAAAAATCCTCTTCTCTGAATCTACAAGAGATATGCCTTAGTTATTTTATTTATAACATCCTTAGGTCATCTTGTTTCAGATTTGCACTAATGGTAGCCATGGGGTTCAAAATGGGGAAATTGTAAGGCACTGAGTGGGGAAATTGCTAAAAATTATATATTTGTCACTATATCTTGAAAACTATTAACTTTTTGTATAGGCATGTATATGAGAATATTGTAGGTATTGACATGGCGATCATTTTGATATATGGTTCAAGGTCATATGTTGAAAGGTCAAGGTCACAGCTGCAAAAGAAGACTTAATTTGCTAATTATCTTGAAACCTATTAACGTTTTGTATAGACATGTATATTAGAAAATTGTAGGTATTGACATGATGATCATTTTGATATATGGTTCTAGGTCATATGTTAACTTCACAGATGATTATCACTAGGTTTAACTTTACAGATGATTATCACTAGCTTTAACTTCAAGGTCATATGTTAACTTCACAGATGATTATCGCTAGCTTTAACTTTACAGATGATTATCACTAGCTTTAACTTTATAGATGATTATCACTAGCTTTAACTTTACAGATGATAATCACTAGCTTTAACTTCACAAATGATTATCATTAGCTTTAACTTTACAGATGATTATCACTAGGTTTAACTTCACAGATGATTATCACTAGGTTTAACTTCACAGATGATTATCACTAGCTTTAACTTCACAGATGATTATCACTAGCTTTAACTTCACAGATGATTATCACTAGCTTTAACTTCACAGATGATTATCACTAGCTTTAACTTCACAGATGATTATCACTAGCTTTAACTTCACAGATGATTATCACTAGCTTTAACTTCACAGATGATTATCACTAGGTTTAACTTTACAGATGATTATCACTAGCTTTAACTTCACAGATGATTATCACTAGCTTTAACTTCACAGATGATTATCACTAGGTTTAACTTCACAAATGATTATCATTAGCTTTAACTTCACAGATGATTACCACTAGGCTTTACTTCAGAGATAATTATCACTAGGTTTTACCTCACAGATGATTATCACTAGGTTTTACCTCACAGATGATTATCACTAGGTTTAACTTTACAGATGATTATCACTAGCTTTAACTTCACAGATGATTATCACTAGCTTTAACTTCACAGATGATTATCACTAGCTTTAACTTCACAGATGATTACCACTAGGCTTTACTTCAGAGATAATTATCACTAGCTTTAACTTCACAGATGATTACCACTAGGCTTTACTTCAGAGATAATTATCACTAGGTTTTACTTCAGAGATAATTATCACTAGGTTTTACTTCAGAGATAATTATCACTAGCTTTAACTTCACAGATGATTACCACTAGGCTTTACTTCAGAGATAATTATCACTAGCTTTAACTTCACAGATGATTACCACTAGGCTTTACTTCAGAGATAATTATCACTAGGTTTTACTTCAGAGATAATTATCACTAGGTTTTACTTCAGAGATAATTATCACTAGCTTTAACTTCACAGATGATTACCACTAGGCTTTACTTCAGAGATAATTATCACTAGGTTTTACCTCACAGATGAATATCACTAGGGTTTTACTTCACAGACAATTATCACTCTTATGATTTGACTCGTTCTGAAGTACTGAATACCAGTCCTGGTTAGGATGGTACTTTATCACATGCTTTAAACATTTTTATAGTGCATTTGTTTTTAAGTGAATTTTGATTACATATATGTCTTTTAAGTTTGAACTGAGACCAAGTATAAGATTATAACTTGGAAATTAAATAAAAATGTAAAGTTACATGTAAGTTTATCTTCTAATCTGAAAACAAGAGGCCCATGAGCCTTAATGCTCACCTGAGGACATGGTCAACCTGAGGATATATCCAAAATCATTTGTAAAAATACATAAAATATTCTAATATACATTCCTACAAAAAAGTTAATAGTTTTCAAGATAATTAACAATTTGAGTCTTTTTATACATCTATGACCTTGACCTTTAAATGTAAGACCTTGAATCTCATATCAGAATAATCACCATATCAATTCCTACAATATTCTTATATACATGCCATACAAAAAGTTAATAGTTTCCAAGATAATAACAAATTTCATTCTTTTTATGCACCCATGACCTTGACCTTTGAATGTATGACCTTGAACTACATATAAAAATGATCGTCATATCAATACCTACAATATTCTAATATATATGCCTATACATAAAGTTTATAGTTTTCAAGCTAATGCACAATTTCAGTTTTTTTAAGCAAAAAAATAACATTTCAGGGGCAACAACTCCTACATGCATTATCATACAGTTATGAAACTTTGTACCTTTTTACATTTTGTCATGCTGAACATTTTAACAATGTTTTAATATATATATATCTCTTATAATTTGGAAGAAAATAGCCTAAAACTGCAAAAATTACAAACTAGGTCATGACCTTGATTTTTGACCTTGACCCCATTTTGAAGGTTATTTCAAGAAAAAGTCAAAACTGAAAACCCCATGTCAATATCTATTCATATAGTCAACCATGGGTCACCTTGACCTAGTTTTGGTAGCCATGACAACGTCACGAACAAATCTGAATTGCACTGGCCCATATATGCATCTGACCAAGTTTCATTGAAATCTACCTTGTAGTTTCAGAAAATAAGTCGAAAATGTAAAAGTTTACACCGCTGACGCCGCCGCCGCCAACGACAGACAAATTTTGATCAGAAAAGCTCACTTGAGCCTTTGGCTCAGGTGAGCTAAAAAGTCAGGTTGAGTAAGCATCTTGTAATCTGACCTAGATTTTATCATGAGGATCATTCTGTGGCCTCTAGGGTTTTGAAAACAAGAGGCCCAAGGGCCTTAACGCTCACCTGAGGAAATGTCCAAAAACTTGCAAAAAAACTTAATTACAAAAAATTTCCAAAATTCCTCAAGTTTGAAAATCTGGCAATAATTAATCAGAAATATCTAGTCACATTTCATTTATAAATAGTTTATATGCATGATTTAAATAGTACAATGAATTATTTCCAAATAATGATTTTGACCTTTGAACATATGAACTTGAACCTTATATCAAAATTGTCTTAATATCAATACCTACAATATTCTAATAGTAATATACATGCTTGTACAGAAAGTTAATGGTTTTCAAGATAATTTACAATTTCAGTCTTCTTTTATGGCCATGACCTTGAAGTTTAAACACATGACCTTGAACCATGTATCAAAATGATTGTCATATCAATACTTACAATATTTTAATATATATGCCTATACAAAAAGTATATTGTTTTCAAGATAATTAACAATTTCAGTCTTCTACAGTTATGACCTTGAACTTTCAACATATGACATTGAACCATATATCAAAATGATTGTCATGTCAATACACAATTTTCTAATATACATAATATACAAAAAGATAATAGTTTTCAAGATAATTAAATATTTTAGTACACTTATGCAGCTATGACCTTGACTTTTCAACATATGACCTTGAACCATATATCAAAATGATTGTCATATCAATACCTATAATATTCTAATATACATGCTTATACAAAAAGCTTATAGTTTTTAAGCTAATGCACACAAGCACGCATGCACGTACACACACCGTGCCATGCCATAAGCTCACATGACCTTTTGGTCAGGTGAGCTAATAAAATGAGGATGAATGACAGATTAAGAATTATCATGATAGCTCACTTGATTATTTGACATAAATAGGAAAATTCTGTAATGTGAAGTTAACTGCTATGTTTATACAACTCAATATCTTTATTAATGACTAAATTTTAATAGCCACAACTTGTGTGTATATAGCCTCTGTTATATATTGCAGTATTAGCATTAACATTGTGAATGTGTAAGTAGACTTCAAATCTGGTATATATTTTCCTGGTTTCAGTATTACGAGTTATATAAACTAAAGTGATACTAGGATAGTAATGGAAATTAAATTTAATTGTTTTTATTTTCCTGATTCACTGGTGACTGAAAATATGTAATATGAATAACAATGAATCCTTCAACTAATACAGTATATATTTTTATGTAATATTTATCTTTTTATGCTGAGAAACAAAACAATTTTAGTTAAACATAAAATGCTAGTTAAGCCAGTTGAATTAATACTGTTGAAGACAGAAGGTCAACAATACAGGTGAAGCTTTAGCAGTCAAAACTGTAAATGTATTTAGCTATCTGTCAGTATTTTTCAATCCACAAAAAAGTGTTGTATTAAAAACACTGCTATAGCAATCAAGTATACATGTATTTGATATTGTTTTGCCCTTAACAAGACATAGGCTGTATACAAATAACATCAGGTATGTTGGAGGCCATATTATCCAGTTCTGTTTTGTAATTACTCTGTTTCTTGAAGAGTTCGTTTTCCAGTCTCTGAAGTTGTATTTCTAGCTGTGATATTTCTGTTCTGACATCTACACCATAGTCATTTTGTTCTTTACTCTCAAATGAATAACGACTTGGTTCTGTCAGATTTGTGAGTTTCTTGCCTTGTTTATTTGCTTTGATATAAGATAAGTGGGGGTCTCTATGATTTAACATTGTCTCTGTATCATCTAAAGCCAAGTTAGCTTGCTGAAGTGATATCTCCATGTTTATTGATGCAAGTAAATAATCAAGTTCTTGCGTAGATATTCCATCTCTCTACAAATACACATACATACATATATACACACACACACATATAAATATATATATATATATATATATATATATATATATATATATATATATATATATATATATATAAAAATGAAAAAATTATTATTAACAAGTTCATTTTTCAAAGAAATATGATGGTAGACTGGTCATATATGTGCACTTATCATATACAGGTACTTAGTATTGACTGCGTAATTCCCAAATACCCTGATATGGCTAAATTCATGTCATCCATATCGCCAACCACACGTGCCAGCACTGAAAAGCCGTAATGAGTCTGATATCAACATCACACCAAGTATTCAGAACAAATTTATACTTTTGAAACTCCTCAGATTTCATTACAGGTTCGCCCAGCTGACGCGGAATATGCTATTGTAGATCTAGCAGACGATTGTTTACATAATTATCATGGGGAGTGAAAGAGTGATGGACTCCTCAGCGAGTAGGATTTTGGAGATGGACGAGCAGATAGAAAGTAGAAATATGAAAGTAAACAATAAATTAACTCAAACATTCCAGTCCATTTTGAGAGGAACTGCATTTTTCATGTAACTGATATGAGTTGAATTTGGTAATTTTTTGTCATACTGTAGCCAAATGTAAATTGAACATGGTAAAAGTTTAAGTATATGATAAACAGAAAAAAAACATGGTGAAATCCATATCATATTATTAGACCTTGACCAATAAGCAATATTAGACCTTGACCAATATAAGACCTCGGTCTGATATTGGGGTCTCGGTCTGATATGGCATATGATATGGATGTCACGATGTATTATTCTATATATATTTTATTGTTCAGGGACAAAGCAAATCAATGATTCCAAGGGCCAATTTACAATAGTTAAAAGACAAGAGCACCAATAATGTGATAAAATAGAACTTACTGGACTAGATGGTATATTACACAAGTTACAATTAAATCTCAATATAAACTGTTTGGAACTTATATGCATGTATACACGTAGTTCAAACTTTTAAAAGACTTTGATTCAAGAGTCTGAATTTCCATTTAGTCATCCAATGAATATTCTTGTTGTAAAAGTAGCATAAAACCACCTAAACTTGGATGGTCAAATATCAGACAATGAATCTTCAAGTTTAGAACAAATTTTAACTATTCCAAACCTGTGATTCCCAAATTTCTTCTAGTTGTACTATGACTGATTCATATTTCATTATGGCTTCTTCTAACTGCTTTCTAGCACTGTTCATTAGTCTAATACTGTCTGGTGGTATGTTGTAGAATGTCATCTGGGGTTGGTTTTTATCTTCCATTTCTGCTTCTGCCTTTTCTTTCAGTTTAACATCAAGAACACTTTCCTATATTATTAATATATATTTTCCATAAGATTTTTGATATGACTTTTCCATAAAAAACATATTTTATTTCCGCACAAAAAAAAAAAAAAAAAAAGCAGAATAGCATTTTATGATTCCCCCCAAAAATTAGCAAACTTAATGTTACAATGCTGCACAACAGGTTTCAGACCAGGAAACAATAAAATAAAGAACATACAGGTCTAAGCTAATTCTTTGTGAACATTTTCAGTTTTTATTACCATAAACTTGTTTTTCCTATTTCCAAGTCACCAAAATTAAATGAAAAAAATTTCCTTCTGTACATGTTGAGATAAATTTCTTATGACACTAGGAAAAAAAAACATTCAGCTTCTAGGAGAGCAGAGATAAAAGAATATAATAAGAGATAGAAAATGTTGTGCTACTTCAAAAAGCATCAAATTGGAAAGATTCCCTTGCTTGATACTGAAAGTTTTATTCCACATTGCTAAAGTATACCTTACTTAAAATAAATGAAAATGCAAGAAATGGACTTGTGTCTCAGACAAAAAAAAAGTTCTTTTTTACTCTCAGTAAAATTACACCAAGAATACATAGACAAACATTGGCCCGATTAGTCTACAGGTTCAGACAGACATTAGTATAAGTTATATAAGTATTACCATCCACTTCCAAAATACATCCTCCTGTTTCTTCCATGTCAACATACACTGTAACCTGTCATTATCTTTCTCTAGAAGTTTTAGTATCTAATATAATAAACAGATAACTAAATCAAAACAATTATAAAACTATGACACTCAAAACTGTTGTTGTGTCAGATACTGGAAAAGACTGTTGTATTAAACTAAGTAAAATAACACCAATCATTTTACCTTGTTTTCTGATTGTTTTGAAGTTACTATAAGCAAATAATGCATTAAGATTTTTATCATTATGTCTGCGTATCAGCAGACATCTTGTTGTTACTCGTAATCTTTATTATTATTATTATTATTATTCCTCCTCGTTTCTGACAGATTTTTTTCAGAGACATCTCCTCCTAGGTTTCTAATCCGATCAGGTTGAAATTTTTTCAACTGGTAGCTATTGACCATGGGGAGGTCGCTTCCTCATCGTTTTTCGGAATTCAGAAGGACTTCGCAGATATCTGGTTAAAACCATGGAATTCCAGAGAGTTCTTTCTTTCTTGCAATTTCCTCCGCTATTTGGAGCACCCCTTCAGAGAGCATATACGCAGACATATACTTGCTCAAAAGTATACATTCTAGTTTGATTCTGTTGTCTTTAAAATTTGATATTTAAATTCAATTAATTTTAAATTTCAAATTTAATTTTTTAATTAACTTTTACTTTGGAAGCTAATTATGCAAAAAGGGTACAAAGTTTGGGTTTATTTCCCAATGACCCTAATGAAATCTAATTTAATGCTTAATTGAATATCAATTTTTGTTCGGGTTACAGCTGAATGAAGGCCCATCAGTGAATTAAGCTCTGCAATTTTTTTAATTTGTTGTGTGATGAAAGTTTTGAAATTAACTTGACCTTGGAAAACAAATTCTAACTGATTATTTATATGATCAACAGCATGTTTACTTATTACACTTGGCATGTTTCTTATCACATCAGTTGATTTCACATCCAGAAATTGAGTAATTTGGAGTGGGAGTTAAAGTGTTTTATGTACCAGTCAAAAGTAGGGAGGTAAGTAAAAAACAATAACTTAAAATTCATGCTGGTTAAAAAACAAGTCTTACAGATCCTATTAAAATGTCTACTAAGGGTGGTTTTGACAATTTCATTTATTTGCAATTTGCATACATACCTTTTTCAGCAGTTCTGGATGTCTTAGAAGATGAACTTCCATGACAGACAAATGACTTTTCTCTGCAACTGATGAAACACCTTGTGTACATTCATGTATCTAAAATCAATAAATAGAAAATGTTCACAATGACATCTGATAGTTTATATGTCTTTTTTAATTTTTAAAAACTTAATTTTCATCCAGGAAAATAAACTTTTCCATCTAAAATTTTCATCTTACAACAATGCTTTAAAAAATTCAAAGGATAAGCAATATTCTAAGAATCACATTTTACTTAGTTAGAAATAACATGTTTATCAAATCATAATGAAGACTATCATTTTGACATGTGTACAATTGGAAAAACATTTGTACTAATATGTTTAATTACAAAGTAACAGGTTTTTAACCATACCTTATGTTGAAGTTTATTTTTCTGTTGTTGTAAGGCATACAAGCGTCTAAGGCTGGACCTAAGTTTTCCATTCAAGTATTGCAAATGCTGTACTTTCTGTGCTGGGTTAAGGGGCTTGTTAGCAGTCAGGTGGTTGTTAAAATTACTGTCGTCTAAATTATTTAACTACAAAAAGTAATAAAAATAAAGAAATAACGAAAAATAAAAATAATAAAATAAATAAATAAATAAATACAAGTATAAAAATAAACATAAATATCAAGAATTCTGCAGATTAAAATTCTCACCTGAAGAGCCAACACTATTTTGACTTGGGTAAAAGTTAATTATAAATACTTCTCCAACTTCTGTAACAATGCCTGTAGTATGTTTATAATAAATCTTTACTTTGATTTTCAATTTCCTATAAATTTTATTCTTGATGATATGCTAACATTTCCATTAACACACGATAATGATTCAGACAAATAAGACAAATCTATTTATGGGTTTTATCTATTTTATAAAAAGTGGTCAATGTTGACATTTATCTCTGGAAGATGAAACATTACCAAACAACACTGTGATTTGAACTTACAACTTTTGAGTCTTGATTTAAATAGCTAATTACATACATGTACAGTTCCACTAGGCCAAATAGGCAAATTGTAAGTAAGACAAATGATATAACAATACCTGATAAACTGACAAATCCTCTTCAACAGGAGATGCACACTTATCCATAAACTTATCAATCAAACTTCCTTTACATAACAGCCAGGCAAATGCTAACAACAGTTCTCTACTTCCCTGGCTCATATCATTTGGTAAAGAGGAGAAAGCATAAGAAGTGAATCCTAATGCCTGCATTTCTCGTTTTACATACACAGCCAACTCTTCTAAAAACATGAAGTATTTAAAAAAAATTATATAAGACTAGCATTTGTGTGCATGTGTCATTGTGTGAGAGAAAAATGAAGGCAGGGGTTGTAAAGTAGTGGTGTTTTATTAACTAGTCAAGAAATAGGGGAGAAAAAAAAAAAAAAAACACCAAGAGAAAACAACTGACCTTCCGAAAGTAAACTAAATTTCTCACACTATGTTTGATGGTTAGTTGGTTGTATTGCTATTTAACATTGCAACAGCAATTTTACAGCTGTTTGTAATAATAGCCAGTTTTAATAATCTCTAGAGATTAATCTAAGAACATTTTCTTAGGCTTGAGATGTGGGAGTGTGTATTATGGTTTGCCTTTCACTTGCTCAGCAAGTCAGTATGCCAAAGACAAGCATACCATTCCCCTAGTCATATTATCCCTAAACCGGGTAAACCAGTTGATACTCTGTCCTTCCATTGCTAAGTGCCAGGTGAGGAAGCATTATCTAAAATTTTAAAGTCTTGTGTATGTCACAAGCAGGGTTAGCACCTACAACCTCTCAATCTCAGGTGGATGCTCTACCAATGAGCCATTAAGGCAGTTTTTTACATCAGGATGTGCCTATGTAAACAGAAAGTGCAAGTGACAAAAAATAAAAATCTCTTAATTTTTATTTCTAAGTTTGATTGGTCAGTTTAAATAAAAAAATATCATTATTTACTACAGAGTGTATGATAATATCATTACAACCACAACATCCAATCAATTATTGTCATAATGTCCAATTTTTGTGATTCAAAGAAACCTTTTGGGGAGTGGTGAATTCCTGGTTTTTTATTTCTGTTGAAAGTAAGTTTATAATATACTGTCTTCTTGATATTTGATAAAAGGATAGGAACTGCCTTATATGACATCACATAACAATATGGTTACTAGAGTTCATGTTTGTTCTCAATATCAATGTGCAGGTAAAATCTTCACATCAGGATTGAATAAGAGAATTACAGATTATTATTCGTAATTACATTATTTTGAACATACAAACCTTTGAACAATATACAAACCTCTTGACAATTCTGAATATGCTTTTATTGTAACTTCATCTATCACTCCATATTTACAAAAATATAATAATTCAAACAACAGCTTCCAGAATGATTCCGTCTGAAAAATTAAAAAAATAAACCAGGGATATAGGTGTGTGTGTGTGTGTGTGTGTGTGTGTGTGTGTGTGTGAAACTCAGCAGGGTCATCCAAGTTGTAGATTCAGTGACATGAAACAAACAGAAGGTCAAAACTTCTTGTCAGTTAGGTAATTTATATTTAACAATTGAACTGTTTTAAAATGATGTTCATTGTCAATATGAATGTGAAAACTTTGCAAGCAAACTGTATAACACACGTTATGGCATTATGATTAGTTTGCCTTGCAAAGTTTCATATTCATATTGACAATGAACATCATATAAAAACAATTCAATTATGGATTTTTCGTTAAATATTTAAAAAAAAAATAATTATTTATTGATTGTAAGACTCAAAAATATCCTTCTATATTAAATGCACATCGGGAGGAGTCCAGTAGACTCAAAAGCCAGAAGAAAATGATCGTTTTAGGATTATGGTAATTAAACCATATCATAGTTTTGAGGAGTTGCTAGTGCACCCCTGTTATATTGATTAAAAGGCACGCCGCTGATTTTTCGGTTTTCCTGATCAACAAACGAAGCATGTGAAATGGACAATTTTCAACAGATGTGGCATACATATGTTTTTTGGACACATCTTGGATGGGTGCAAAATCAACCTTGTGATTTTTCTGCTATGTTTCATGAATCTAATTTCAATTGAAATTTACATCCCTTGAAATTTAAATCCTGTGAGACACAAAATTAATTGACAAATAATGGGGGATGTACAGGCTTTGCCAAGATGGGAAGAAATTTTTATAAGATCTGATTATTTAAGAATTTTTTTTGCAGTTTGTTGGTTTTGACTGACCAGTTCTTGTCCATTCTTTCAAATTTAAACCCTGTCTCTCACAATGTCAACATTATGGTGAATATCAGCAAGGTGTCTGTTTATGTAATTAAAATTTTAATTGACTCTTAACGGCTTTGCGATTTTCAGGACTAATAATAAGCTAAAACTATCAAACTCGGTTGAATTTTCTGAAAATTAAGCAAAATTCACTGTCGCAAACAGTAGACAGTCAAAATTAAATATTATTAAGTATTATAGAAACAAAATTTATGCATTTTACAACATGGAACTGGAAACCTCTTACTAAAAGCTATACTGTCTACTGCTTTAGCACTCTTCATTTAATAATATCATACAAGTTTATTTACTAGAGATTTTTCTTGATATGTTTTGGTATGTTCCTGGGAGCAAGAAACTTCCCTGGGCTTTACCTGGATCTAATTTCTAATTTACTCCCTGGACTCGAGGTATCCCAGAAACCACAAAAATTAAAAAAAAAAAAAAATTGATTAAAAAGTATTTTCAAATTGCAAAAGTTTGTGGTACTAATATTTTATTACAGAATTTAACGCAAGAAATAAGATAATGCAAATAATATGAAATACGGAGTGCGAATAATACTTTTCGAACGGAAGTGTTGTAGAGGACTCTAATGATGTTTACAACCCCTACCCCCCCCCCCCTCCCCCACCCGTCCTCTGTATAATTTAACTTACAGCATCTTCGTCGTTGAACTTTGCTAGTCGAAATATTTCTGCTTTTATCTTGGATGTACCATTTCTATTTAAAACTTTTGTAAGTAATTCAATGGTTTCCTTGACTTGTGCCATTTCATCCAAATCTTCTGCGTTCAGCGTTCGGCTTTGAAGCCGGAAGTTGATACTCGTTCCTAAACAACCTCGATCCCAAATCGATCCAGCTTGAAATATGCCTAGTTGTAAATGCCGAATGCAATATGACTGAAGCCATGTAAACAAGTCAGAGGGGTAACTCTACGATGATCATTTGAAACTGTTATGTTAAAAGAACACTTAACACGATCAGTAATTGCGTACCAATAAATGAGGCGTGTGCATATATATGTGGCTAGATGCGGCCGGTCAGAGAGCAAGAGGCCGTCATCGGACATCAAAATACATCTGATGTTAACTATAAACAAACAAAAAGGCACTTTCGTAATTCATTCAACTCGGCTGCTGATCAGTTTAAAAAAAGCATAGATTAAATACATAAAATAGAGGAACTTCGTGGGCCGTTGATGTAGATATGCGATTGTTCTGGAAGCTCATTCATGAAAAAGATTAAACCCGCGATAGAATAAAATCCATCCGAAAATTGAGAATAGTAATATTTTATATGATGATACGTTAAGCATTGCAAATACATTTGCTAAATTTATATATATATATATATATATATATATATATATATATATATATATATATATATATATATATATATATATATATATATATATATATATATAAAGCTGAATACATGTGGTTTAAATGTCAATATCTTTGATTTGTCAAGCTCAAATACTGCATTTGCAGATAATTTGGCCTACATTTCATTGTCCCCATAATATTTTCAATAAATGCTTAATATGCCTTTTGCTATGTATGCGATTGGTGGTTTTGTTTTAATGCAAATAAGTCGGAAATTGTTCTTTAAAGGTTTTGAAAAAAAGAGTCTATTATTATGTTGATCTTTTAAAAGCTTAAAGCTGCATAAGTTTTTCAATTTTCTGTTTCAGAGTCTGTTTTTTTTTAAATACATTTTTTAAAAAATAGATAACTGCTAATCACGATCTGTAGCATTCATTTTCTAAAATTTCATTCCTATTAGCTGTAAATAAACGGAATCCTCTAGAGGGTTGGTCAATGTTTAATAATTTGTTTGGAGCATGCGCACGGATGTACGGAAATTCAAATGAATCGAAGGTGAAACCTGACAAATTGTAATAATTGTCCGTCATTAACATCCAAATGTATTCGCAATGATGTTACGTATCCCATACAAAGTCACAAATGACAAATTTAATGAAATTCTGTGTTTAATTTATCGTATTTCATCGTTTTGTAAGTTGTGTTTAAATGACCCGGGTTTTTTTTATGACGTAACCACGTTCTAAAATTAGATCCCACAGACTGCATCTCGCTGAGAAATTATTGTTATTTCTGTATTTATTCGAGCTTTTACCGTTGAACCAAATGTAAAATTGTTCATTAGGACCATCATTAATTAGATCAGCACACGGTTTCAATTTTTTCCTGGAAAAATTTAATGCAGCTTTAAACTAGATGACAATATTTTACCTATATCTAAACCATATAATCATCTTCATATTGAGCAACCATGATTCGTGCATGACCACAAAAAGAAAGAACCAGATCATGATGTAATAGGCTGACTTGAGGACCTAATTTAGCTATGTTGGGATGGATAATAAATCTTTGAACCTTAAACTATCTACTTAACACTACTATACAAATCTGTTGTTATATACCATCTGTATCATACGGATTTGAGTTGTCGAATAACTTAAAACGTAGTGTTCGTTTTCAGCATTTTGTTCGTAAACACAATGCAGAATCTACCACTAAGCATAATATCCGACATGTTTAAACAGATGGTTGGTCTATATTGATTATATTTAGAGGTTGAACAAAGAAAACTCATTTATTGAAAAGTTATGTAATAGTAAGTAAAGAAGGTGTTTGCAGATTTATTGCAACCCCGGACTGAAGCCATCTTGGTTATATACAAGATATTTTGACTATGGTATAGAAATATCGCTAACATATAATTTAATACAGTTTGTAGGTAATTGTATTGTCCCTTCGAAACAACATTGGGAGACGATAGTCCACTCAACACTAAACCAGCAACAGGTCTTAATCAGATATTTAAGAACGTAGTGGTGACACTGATATATCTTGTTTGACATAATTACTGACATTATCCAACCATCTGTCATTTGGGGCGATTCTTATACATTCAATGATATCAATTTATCTCAATTTATTCCCCAATTAATATAGACTTTTGTTCCAAATGTTCTTGTGTGGACAAGTATTGGTCGATGTATTTCAGCATGTTACCTGCTCGTGTCCTAGCCTGTCCAGCTTCATAGAATGCTTCAGGTCTGAATAGTACCGACTTTTTTGGAATATTTGTAACCGTACATATGAACGACCATTAAATATTGTTTAAACGACAATGGGACCCGGAAGGCATTCCTATTCTTATTAGAAGAGTCTCCGCAATGTATCACAGACTAGCAACTTGCTTGTCTTTGTTTAACTCAAACGCACCACTATAATTATTATATTATAGGTTTCTTATGTTATATTTATTGTTAATTGAGTAAATATTAAATAAATAAATGATGATGATGATAACATACCTTGTTTAACATAAATATTTATCTTGTACATTTAATTTTTAAATACAATGAACAACAAAATGATGACGGACGGAATTTAGTGTACAAAATGATTATATTGTGGACTAAAATGAAAAGCGGACTGTATAAAAATAATGATTTTGCGATTTTTCGCCCGTTAACAATGCACCAACCCAATAAATAAATAAATAAATATATAAATAAATAAATGTTATTGATTTTATTCAATTTATTGTCACGTGGTTAAATTGCAATGAATAAGGTAGGCAACTCCAATCAAACCGATTTAAAATGTGCATTTTACAAGAACGGATTTTTTACTCTTAAATTTGCAAGCACACAGCTTTATAAACAACTTCCTGATTTAAAGTAAGCGGATAGTACGTTAGAGAAGACTTCATATTATATTTATAGATATCAACGTGACTTTTCAGCTCACATGATCATGTAACATGGCGGCATCTGCCGCAAACAGTGGACAGACGTCTCAAGAATATTTATACAAGATTTTAGTTATAGGGGAATTTGGTGTAGGTAAGACAAGAAAATTAAAATTTCACGGTTTTGGTAGAATTATATCTTAACTTTCATTGAACAATATCTAAACTTCATTGAACAATATCTAAACTTCATATCTATATACAAGTATTACTAGATACGTCCCTATTATTAACCTATGTTCGTGAACATAAACGTACTATATGTAAATGGAGTAAATGGCACCGATTTTAGTTACATAGTCTCATGCTGGCTGTCTGTGACGTCGTTGTAATTATCATGAAAACTGTTACCCTTAAATTAGTCCCGAATCTATCATTATTTTTTGCTATTATCACAGTTATAAAATAAAAGATTTATTTATCAAGTTGTAATATATGTCAAAATCGCTAAGGAATTTGTACAACTGCATTTATTTCTGACCTGCTTCTTCCACATTCTAAACTCGGTAGTATCAGTATTTTTTAGCCTTTGGGAACAAGACATTTCAATCTTGCACCCCCTTACAGGGCTCTCTTACCCGCAAAGATTTATCAATAAAATCTGAGGTGTATCGATATTTTCAGAACCGCTTCATAACATATGAGACAAATAAACGGAACAGGTATTTACAGTTTAAATTTAAAAAATATTTTTAAAGAATTTTTAAAATAAATAACAAGTTTAGTTCACATTACATTATTTTTTGTGACAAAATGTTAAGATAAATTCTGCTTGTTTTCGTAGGAAAGACATCTATTATAAGAAGATACACAGAGGGTAGGTACTTACATAACTGCTTTGGATTTTTAATACTAATACTGAAATTATAATTATAAATGGCAGTGACAAATGTACTTTTTTAAAAATGAAATTCGAATTGATTGAACGAGGAGATATTTAAACCGAACATGTTTTACGGTACTCTAGATATTTTTGCTTGGTTAATGAAACAGAAATACAAGAATCTCGTGTTCGTAGGTAATGATTTTCATTAGTTAACGAATTAAAACACCCTTTGAATGAATGAATGAATAACTAAATTCGCAAAAATAAAAAAATAAAAAAATAAATAAAAATACAATAAAATTGCTATAGCAATAAACTTTCAGTATAGACAATTATTTCTTATTAGTGATAGATATTGTAGTGTTTAACAATTACGCTACTGAAACAAAAAATATCATGCAGAGAACAGTCATAAAGTTAAAAGTTCATAATTGGGTTCTTCTTTTACAGGCGAGAAAACACCCTTTGTTTAAATCAAAATTCATATAACAATGATCACTTGGAGAAGATTATATTGTTTACGTTTTACAGGTACATTTTCACCTAACTATAAACTAACTATTGGTGTCGACTTTGCACTGAAGAACATACAATGGGATGACACAACAAAGGTTAACTTACAACTGTGGTATGAATGATTTTTAAAAATCTAGTTAAAAACCAAAACACTAACACCTTATCTAATTTTATCGGGTTTTAGTAACTTAGTATTTCTAAGTATAAATAAGAATGCTAAAAATGTTTGATGAATTCGAAACACGGCTTCAATATAAAAAAAACTTAAAGAAGTTAATCTAGATGATGATGTCTGTAATGCACATACGTGTATACCACAAGAAACCTAGCCTGGTAAGTTAATACTTCCCAGTTATGAATAAATTTGGTTGTATCATTATTCATTGGTTCTTTGTACATCAAATAAGTTCTTTTTTGCACAGAAAAAAGATCAGATTACTTATCTTAATTACAGACGTGACTTCGGGACTGCCCATGCTCTGTCTTTTTTTATTGCTTTCACCTTTGTTTAATATTAGGGACTTTCCATCGTATTGTAAAGACTTAATTGTGTCACGTGTACCGAGTATTTGACAGTACAGACAGTATTTTACTTTTGGCACTGTATCAATACTCATATGAATAGATATATAAGTTTTTTTCGGATATTTTTTCTTGGTATTGATTTCTGTTTTAAACCTTTTCAGGGACATTGCTGGCCATGAAAGATTTGGTCACATGACTAGAGTTTATTATAAATATGCGTAAGTATATGTAGAAATAGGGGATTTGAAGCGTAAAGTGGTTGATTTAGTTGATCGAACTTATTTTGACGAATAATCTGCAATCATTGGCCCTTGAAGCATTGTTTCCAAGAAGCAATAAATCTTGGCTATTCATTTCTTTTTTCTTTTCACAACACTTCTCAGTTGCTTCCATTAGATCTGCATAATGATCCCCTGTGATAGAGTTAATTCATCAATTAAAACCTTTAGAGACCCCAAACGCATCGGTCATGGCTTTGCTTCAATAACTATATATCTCGGCCTTTTCATCGGTCATAGGCTTTGCTTCAATAACTATATATCTCGGCCTTTTCATCGGTCATGGCTTTGCTTCAATAACTATATATCTCGGCCTTTTCACGGTGATATTTCTGACATTTAGTCTCTTTTTTTTGTGTTGAAGTTTATTACTGTCCTAAACTAAACATTTGCGTTCTATCATTG
The DNA here is from genome assembly GCA_029721355.1 of Tegillarca granosa. Classification (NCBI taxonomy): domain Eukaryota; kingdom Metazoa; phylum Mollusca; class Bivalvia; order Arcoida; family Arcidae; genus Tegillarca; species Tegillarca granosa. Next base: position 25,360,604 of record CM056595.1, read on the forward strand.
CTTGATGATCAGTAACTTGGAAATGGTTTTTAGAATCGCACAAATATATTGTTACTTGATACGTGTAAAGTAGCGATTTATTGTGTTGTTTAAATAAGTTAAGATTTTTGTTTAAGACTTGGCTTAATACGATGTTCTTTAAATATACATGTAGTTGACATTAGGTAAGATGAAGTGCTGACACAAACTTAGATAACTTAATTTACTAGTATAGCAATTAGAAAGGCAATGAGAATACATCAAAACTTAGAGAAGGAAGTAGCTAAGAATCATGTTCTTGTACTTAAGAACAGTCAATATATCTATGAAAAAAAATGAAACCCGAAAAAAAAAAAACAAACAAGAAGAGACAAATCCATGTTGAGAACACCCAAAGTAAAACTCCCGACTTTGGATTGACACTGCATTAAATAAAAAAAGTTTTCAGTGATTAGGTTGTTAGAGTACAAATGTTGAGAGCCGTCTTGGTGGATCAGAGATCGGCTGGTCGGGGGTTTGAACCCCGGTCGGATCATGTAAAAGACTAACATTTAAGATTCTTCATTTTCATCTGACTCTCATGAAGAGGAATTTGGTATCGGCTAGCTCACCCGTTGTCAGAATAATGTTACTTAGGGAAGCAATCTGTTTGTCTTCGGCATACTGACTCTGTGAGCTAATCCGATTAAGTCGCTTCGAAAGTGCACTAGTACAAGGTCCATCACGAAACACAATTCGCACTTATAACGTTTGCACGAACTTTAGATAAATCCTTAGAGATTGTTGAATTTGCTTCAATTTTGATGCGACGTTAAACAACATTATAACCTACCTATCAACTAATGGAGGTCCTCGATTGTTTTACATTCATTGCTTATTAGATTATATGTGCATGTAAATTAACTTTCTTTTTCTTTTAGAATAGCCGCTATAATTGTGTTTGATCTTTCAAGGTTTGTATAATATTTTTTATTTTTTGTTTTTATAGTAAATTAAGATAAGTACAATGTATTAGACATTTAACAGTATATTATACTAAGTATACAAATTCGGGTTCCGAAGGACCTTGTTATCAATAGGATAAATTGCTCGCCATGTTTTCATAAAAATTTCGTTCGCCCAAGCCAGTAGTTTTCTAGTCATATGTCAAGAAAAAATTCAACGATCATCCTCTTTAATTGATTGCTACAGGACGGGTACCATGTTCTAAAGATAGAATAGAAGTACACAAATTTGGCATCAGTCAATGCAACCAAAAATATGAAACATTATAAGTGTCTAAAGGTAACCTACAAAAGGCATATTAGGACCACTGTTTATGTAAATCCCATCCTTTGACGGCCGTTGGATTTTACAACAGATTATGTCCAGTGGTGTGGTTAAAGTACTATGTGAAGACCCCCATCCCACATTAACAGCCGGAAATACGTAAGGAAACAGATTTGTGAATTTTTTTTTTTTTTTTCAGACCTGCCACCTTTGATTCCGTACTAAAGGTAGGTGATTATGGTCACGGATTGTCCAATTTTTTTTTTATGTTCCGTATTAAAGTTTAGTATTTAAGGTTACGGACTATCTAAATTGTTCATTTGTTAAAAAAGGAACGTGAAGTAAAATTACAGACTATCCAGCTGTTGAAATTTTCCGCTCTGTTTGAGGCTGTCCCTTCTGGAATGGTGAAAAAGCTTATCTAGGTCATTGACAAGCGAATATACGAACTTTATCACTCTCGGATTAGTTCTAATTTTAATTTGATTAGATTTGAACCTAGGCAGAAAAAGACAACCGAACTCGTAATTGCAATGGTATCCTTTTAAATGCACACGTATATTTTTCAGAAATGAAATACGTTTTTACTGTTTTGTTTATGTTTTAAATAACACCACCAGGCAAGGAAAAGTCTTTTCATTAGATGAATACTTCCAATCAAACCGGTTGTTGTTAGCTTTCATTAACTTTTATTCTACTTCATTCATGCTTCGGAACATTCTTTAAAATTATATACATTTCATATTCGCTTTTGAAATTTTATGTTGATAACATAACGCATGTACATTAACTGAATGATTTCGTGTTTTAACAGTGGTTGAATGATGTTAATTCTAAAGTAATGTTAGCTAATGAAGAACCAGTACCTGTCTTACTGTTAGCAAATAAGGTATTTTTTCTTAAAACATATTTATTTTTGATAGAGATAGTTCAATTATGCATTGATATAAAATCTATTTGTGTTATGTCAACTTAAAGAGGTAGAACAGTTTATGTTTTGTTTTGTTGTTGTTGTTGTTTTTTTTTTTGTTTTTTTTTTGAAAACAATAAATATTTGTTACAAGTCATGGCATAAAGTGGAATAATATGATTTTAAAATAAAATTCATTGTTGCACTAATGCAAAACCAAGTCGACTTTATTTATTAACAGAAACAGATTTTATGCGATTTTACATTTCTAAGACTTTGATATTGTAGTTTTACATAATGCTATAATTACGTATTCACGTGCTGATCGGAAGGCTGGTTAGACATGATTTTATGCATATTTTATTCCACTTATCATATACAAACCAGTTAAGTAATATTGGAATGATGAGTACCCACGCTTTTCAAGTGAACAGACAAACATCTATCACTAGGATCTACACAAATGGGATTTGAACCTATGCGAGTTGAACACGGTGACTAATATGCCGGTGTCAAGACCTCTTTGTCGCGATACCCTTAAAAAGAAAACATTTCATGTGATTTTTTTCCATGACATAAAACTTAAAGCAATTCTGTGACGATAAGGCTTATATACGATTTAAATGTCCTATAATTCATAAATGTTTTCCAACAACATCTTCCATTAAGCCGAGTGTATCACGTTACAAAGAACGGAAACAATGTTTATCAGTCTTGTTTCTTTAAAGCTGCATGAAGCTTTCCTAGGAACAAATTAAAACAGTGCTTATCTACTTAATTATGTTCCTAATGAACAATGTTACATTTGGTTTAACCATGAGAGCTCGAATAAATATAGAAATAGTAGTAACTGCCCAGGGTGATGTAGACCTGTGGGATCTAATTTTAGAAAATGGTTACGTCATGAAAAACCAGGTTGTGTAAACACAACTTACAAAACGGTGAAATACGATAAATTAAACAGAATTTATTTAAATTTGTCATTTGTGACTTTGTAAGAAAAAAAAATACTATTGCGCATACGTTTGGACAATAAATGCAATTTGTCAGGTTTCCTCTTTGATTCATTCGAGCCTCCGTAAATCAGTACGCATGCACCAAGCTAATAATTATCGTTAAATATGTGACCAACACGTAAGAGGATTCCGTTTATATACAGAGCTCTAATAGGAATGAAATTTTAGAAAATGAATCTCACGGATGGTGATTAGGAGTTATCTTTTTAAAAAATATATATTTTTAGAAAGAAAAAAATCAGAAAATTGAAAACTTAATGCAGCTTTAACTCATGTTGTTTGCTGATAAATGCATGTTATTTGTTTTTTATAGTGTGATATTGACGAGACCAGTGTAGATAAATCCAGATTTGACACATTTTGTCGTGATCATGAATTTATTGGATGGTTTCCAACGTCTGCCAAAGATAACAAAAATATAGGTAAGAGAGTAGAAAAATGAGAAAAAGTAAACTTTAACTCTGTTTGGCGGATATAACTATAATTATATAATGATTTAATTAAATTATAGAAATCAACGCCTTTTTATTTTGGTAGTGATCTAAAATGTACATTTTGTAAACAAAATAATGAAACCATTATTCATCTTTTCTGAGAATGTGAACATGTGCAAAATTTGTTAGAAGAGTTAGATCATTCTTATAGATTTTATAAAAATTAATTTTATATTTGGAGATTTTACATTCAATAAAAGAATACAAAATTTGATTATAATGCATGTAAAGTATTTATAAAACCAGATGCTTTGGCAAAAATCTCTCTTTAGATTCATTCCGGTACATTTTGTCTGATTTATATTAAATTGAAAAAAAAATACTATTCGTAAAAATGAACAGGATAATTTCATGAAAGAGTGGCAACAATATCACAAAGTTGAATTTTAACAGCATATCTTAGGCTTTTATATTAGTTATGAAATGATCTTGATAAGAAAACTATATTGTTCAGACTGATAGTGTACTCATAATTTTTTAACCACCGAATGCGATATAATATTGAAAGGACTCTCTCTCTCTCTCTCTCTCTTTTTCTCATAAAACTCATTCAGTATACTGTGGGGATATAGTCTAGTCAATCTACGGTTTGACCTCAAACTAATTGCAACAGAACAAATTTTGTTACTAATATGCTCTAAAATACATGAAATGTTTATAGTAAAAAGTCTACCAAAATCTGACAAGGGGAAACAAGTTTTTCAGAAGTTTTAATTTCTTATGGGGATTTCTATAGACAAGGGAGATAACTCATGTGAAACAGGTGGAGTTTTAGTCCAATCATCATATTTTTTGCTATTTTAACAAAAGTATAGCAAAGACCCTGGAATAAATCAATCATAATTGATTCCATATGTATATTCAACATTTCTGATTTTATTTAAAGTGAAATCATTGGCCCATTTTCATTCAGTTGCATTTTATTTTAAGTCATTAACAATCTAATGTTTCTACAGTGATGAGGAATTAATAACAGAATACTCAAAGTAAAGAAGTAGAAGTATAGAAAAATTATGTTTATAACATGAGATATACTCTTTTTATCATTTCTGTGTATTACAAAATATATTTAAGGTGAATAAATCTTTTTTCCATCTCATCAACATGCCCTTAATCAGCGTTTCGCATAAATTCTTTCAACAAAATTATTTAATTTTTTACATTCCATTTACATATTACATTCTAAATTGTCTTAAATTATCTCTTTTAAGTCTATATATAAATTTCCATCTGATTTCTAGGTTGTTCTTCATATAGTATCAGAGAAAACTTGAAGTTTTTGAAAATTTTTGTGTAAAATTTAGGATCACAATACAGAGTTATCTCCCTTTTCTATAGAAAATGCTATTGGTAACTTAAATTGGCAAAAAACCCAAATCCAAATGGATTAATATTGGTAGATTTTTCATGAGGAATAAAAACACAATTCCTTAAAACAATCACATAAAAATATTTTCTGTTGCAATTACTTTGAGGTTTGACCCTATTTTTTCATAGATTGACTAGACTAATATTTACTGGCGAATTATATGTATTTATGTTAGAATATTGTAAAAGTATGTTGAAAGTGAATTATTTTTAAAAAATATATATATTCTTAGATGTACTTGGTTATGAAATATGATGATAGACCTTTTAAAATAATTGATCAATTGTTTTGTATCAATAGGGAGAATTTACAACGAAAGGTTCTTAAAAAAATCTTAAATATACTTGGGTCTTCTATCCGTTTTATTCGTTTCATTTTTGCAATTCTATTTATCTTTACAAAAGATTGATTATGTTTTGTATAAATTTCTAAAAGAAATCTAAATTCTAAATTAATCAATTTAATTGGATTTGTACGACTGTTTTCGACAATTATGTTTATTAACGGACGGACGAATGGAAGAATGGTCGGGGGGGGAGGGTTACACTTTAATCTCTGCTATAAGTTATATATGAGTTGAGTTAAATCTGCTAAGGTGTGATGAAAAAGTTGTTTCAAAAGAACTAATTAATAATACGACTTAATATATACCATTAGATAACTAACTGTTTAAATAATTTTGATTTTTTTTTAAAATTATTGATTGTGTTGAATATTCTTTGACAGACTATTTATTAATATCTAACTTAGATGAGGCAATGAGCTTTTTAATTGACCATATACTAAAGCTCCCATGCGACAGTCAACAGCCAAACGAACAGACAGTAGCATTGACAACGTCGCATACCACCAACTATGACGAATCCTTCGAAACCGAAGAAGAACAGAAAAAACCTGGATGTTGTAGCTGATGTTACAGTGTGATAAAGATAATACAAATATAATAGGGACAATCATAATTGTAAAGTTTTGAACAAGTGTATTGCTTTTTTGTGATGTAGAGTCCTTAGGCCTTCCTTGAAAAAGTTGTTTTTGTATTTTTGAATAATTATCTCGTATGCAGTCCGATTTTGGAGAGTTATGTTGCCCAAGTTTTTAAATGATAATTTTGCTCTTAGCTCATGATCATTTTTTGTAATTTTTTTTCACAGCAATTTGCTTTTGCACCTTTTATGTCTTATTGTGAAAGCGTAATTATAATAAAACACTATAATCAGTACACCAGTAATATTTCCGCACTTAAAACCTTATGTAAAACATTAGTTTGTTTATATTTTTATTGAAATGGTTTACATACATACAGGTATATGGAAAGTGAATCCGCATTAATTATATTATATATTGAAGTTACGTTCTCATTTGTTTACATGTATATAAATCTATTATTTGATGTAATGCTAAATGACTTGTTGGCCTGAGATAGGGTTTTGTAGCATATTTTAATTAGCTATCAGCTTTGATACAAGTCAAATAAATGCACTCTTTTAAATATACGCTCTTGCCAAGACCTGTTTTTATTAATGGTAAGTTCACCAGTTTCAATATTTAATTAAATAGTCAACTTTTTAGCTCATCTGAGCTTTCAGCTATCCATCTTCGTCCGTCGAGCGTCGTGCGTAAACTTTTTACATTTTAACCTTCTCCTACAAAACGACTGGGCCAAATTTAATGAAACTTGGTAACCATCATGGTGAAGCCCTTTCAGATTTGCACAAATGAAGGAGTAATGTTCCCTTGTGGCCCCATAAGGGGAAATAGTGAAAAACTTTAAAAATCTTCTCCTCTGAATTTACAAGAGATATACCTTAGTTATTTCATTTATAACATCCTTAGGTCATCTATTTTCAGATTTGCACAAATGATAGTCCATGGGGCTCAAAATGGGGAAATTGTAAGGCACTGGGGTGGGGAAATTGCTAAAAATTATATATTTTTGACTATATCTTGAAAACTATCAAGTTTTTGTATAGGCATGTATATGATTTGATATATGGTTCAAGGTCATATGTTGAAAGGTCAAGGTCACAGCTGCAAAAGAAGACTTAAATTGCTATTTATCTTGAAAACAATTGACTTTTTGTATAGGCATGTATATTAGAATATTGTAAGTATTGCGACAATAGTCATTTTGATATATGGTTTAAGGTTATATGTTCAAAGGTCAAGGTCATATCTACATAGGAATACTAAAATTATTAATTATCTTGAAAGCTTTGTATTTCATGCATAGGCATGTATATTAGAATATTGTAGATATTGACTTGACAATCATATATGGTTCGAGGTCATATATGTTCAAAGGTCAAGGACATAGCTGCATAATTATACTGAAATTCATTAATGTTTTGGAAATTATTCATTGCACTACAGTTACTTTATGCATAATATATGAGCTACTTATAAATGAAAAGTGTGGATATATTTCTGATTAAGTTTTGTGGGAGTTCTGAAATTGAGAAAACTTGCTTCTATACCTGATGTATTGTCTTTTCCACTTTGTAAACAATATTGGACATATCTTCAGGTGAGCGTTATGGCCCATGGGCCTCTTGTTATATCTTAATATATCATCATATTTCAACAAAACAGCGGAGTAACAGAGTAACATTGTGAACGGTTGTGTTTAAATTGATAAAATTTATGCTGGTTGTTCATTTCTTTTTTGTTATTTTTAATTGTTAAGAAACGGTTTTTTTTTAACTCAAGAGTTTTTAAATGGTAGATACTCATGCTATTATTTAAAGCGTCATGTATACTCGATATATTGTATAATATGATATAATGTAGATAAAAATCAACTGGTCATCTTGTGCAAGTTTTAAATTGGCATAATCAACATTATGTTGTGCAATATTAAATGGTTTTAAAATTCTATATACTCAGGTTTCAGTTGATTAGTTTTTATGTCACAAATAATTTTTTTATTTGAAAAATATTAAAAATAAATAAAATATCATTGTGTTACTTATGCTCAGTTAAGAAAACGTGTTCCAAGTCTAGTTTTAACTACAAAAAAGCCAAAGCTTTAGTAGTCCATGAGTACAGGCGGGGTTTTCGTGTTATTTTTCAAATTTTTCCTAAACTCTAATCTGTCAAGTACATTATTTCTTAATACTTTAATTAATTAACAAGGTTTTAAGTAGGCCTGTTTCAAAATTTGCCAGAGAACTTAATTAAAACTATTAAAAATATTTAAGTTTGAAAAATACGAGATATGGGATTATTTTGAAACCGTGATCAGGCTTTTCCTACTTAGTGATTTAGTTCAAGTTCGTTGACGGCGCCCGATTTGTACTGGATGTCTCTTCAAACGATCAGGTGTTAGATACGACAGGGTCCTACGAAAGTGCATGAACTACAAAATAAGTTGCTATTAGTAACAGCGTGTGTGTGTGTGTGTGTGTGTGTGTGTGTGTGCTATAATTATCCTAGTGATGAAATAAGGTAAAGAATATCGTAAAAACTTTCGAGGGGAATAGTTCATAGAAAAATAGGATTTATGATTCAGATAAAATGTTTTTGTATAATAACAATTTTACAGTAAAATATCAAGTGTTAATAATATCCAAACCAACCAATCTTTCCAAAACTGACCCTTTTTTTTTAAACTAACAAAAATAATTTTGATTAGGGAGTAAACCTTTATTTTAATCTATAGTAACCTGAATAACTTGTCATGTACAGAATTATGAACTTCAACAAAATAATATTCAGAATTTTGTCATTTGTCATGTACAGAATTTTGAATATACCTTTTTGTAAAAATCCAAAATTCTGACAAACTGTGTACAAATACAAATGCGTGATACAAATATTTATGATTTAATCATATACATTATTTGGTTTGCCAGCATTACCGCATAATACATCATATCGTTTTTTTGTGGAACATTAATTTCCATTTCATATGCAGTTGCCTAAGGCTTTATACAAACGTTATTATAGGAAAATGCAACAGAGATTTGTGTCCGGCAAAATGGCAAAAACAACTATTTCTCTGCTTTTTTTACTTCAATATCCCCGTTAAACATATGGAACAAACGTAGACATGCATGAATTTACATCAAACGTGTTGTAAACATTATCATCAGCGATGGCAAGACTAACTACTTTCATTATAAAATGACTAGATACTAAAATACTGAAACACATTTTGTCAATATAATAAACAAACATAAAAATGCAAGTCCTTCAGATTTTTTATAAAACGTAAACCGTGATGCCAATCGTTGGGGGCAATTACCCTTAAATCATCAGAGTGAAATTATTTTTTCAATAGTTTACTGTCAAAACGCGCATGAATAATTTTGTATTTTTCGTTTTAATTAATGCATAAAAACGGGGGAACGATTCTCTCTTGGTGAAGTGTTGATTGATTTTGATAGTAATTTACTTCTTGAAAAGGGCAGAGGTGACATAGCACGTGGTTGTGAATTAAAATTAAATGGTGATAACGATCGGCTACTTGGAGGTGGATGTAATGTTAAAGAAGGTGCCAGTTGTGTAGAATTGATTGGAATTATTTTGGATTTGGACGCTTCATTTAATGCACAATATATAGCCAGCACAGCTCCGGCGAATATTGTCACAGCAGACGTACAGCAGACGATGAAAGACCAGCCAAGTTTAAGATGTAATTTAGAATTCCAGTTCGGTATAATGCTGTAGCTGATATCATTAAATGTTCCCGCATATAAGGATACTGCTAACGCCATGCCACAATCTGAAAAACAACAAAAATTAGATGATTAGAAACACCTTCCTTGATAATTTTTTCTGTCACTAGTCCCAAGTTTTATAATCCTCGGCTACATTTGTTTTACTCTTCATACTGCAATTCCGTTGCTTGGTGGTATGTTTTGGTGGTTGAAGCTAAGTCTATATGGACAATATGTAAATAAACAGAACATTTTCCACCAAGTGAAACTTACCGCAAATATTGCTGTTAGCAAAATTCCTAAAACAAATTTTCCGGTAGTAATCATTACAGCAATAATTTGCAGAAAATGTAATCGGTTGATTACATGTATTTCAATAAAGTCATTGTTATTATCTGACCAGTGAATAAATAATATATTACTTAACTGTAAGAAAAGCGAATAAATATCAAACAAAAAGATATACATGTACATTTATATAGAATAATTAGGAATTCATTACAATTATATATATATATATATATATATATATATATATATATATATATATATATATATATATATATATATATATATATATATATATATAACCAGCTTCTGGTATTCTTGAAACGGGAATTAATATACATTTATGGCATAAGTTGTGATATGATATGAGCCTTATATTAAAGGCGGTAGGTTTCAATGTTTTTCTTTTTTCATTCCTACTTTTTCTTATTTAAAGCCATGTTTCCCGAAGACTGATGTCATTTGATAGTTTATATCGACGAGGTTGCACTCTAAAGTAAACAAGGCAAGTGACTTTTGCAGATAGGACAAAAATGGGGCAAAGATCAGTGTATATAAAAATTTAGCACCGAAGAATATCCATACTGATATGGTGGTAATACTAGGGGAAAATACTCCTTCATATGCTACAATAAAAGTGGCGGGATGTTAAAGCGACAGGCTTTGAAAATATCCCCCGTCATAAAAGGTCGGTTACTGTTACAGCCCTAGAAATGATCAAATCAATAAAGTCCATGGTATTGTTATGACTGGAAGGCGAGTTACGGAACAATATATAGCCAGTATTGTTGACATTTCACAGAAATGAGTACATTCCATATGACAATTTGAGGATCTTGCAATGAGAAAGTTTTAGCCCGTTTGGTACCATGACTTTTGACAACTGATTAGAAGCACACAAGACGCATTTTGTTGCGTGTTAACTAAACCTTTTAGAGGCAGATACTGTTAATTTTCTTCAGAGCTTTGTTACTATGGATGAAATGTGGGTCCATAATTTCATCTCGGAGGAAAATCAATAGTCTAATATATATATATATATATATGTGTGTGTGTGTGTGTGTGTGTGTGTGTGTGTGTTCAATTTTGATGTGCCATATGAGTGCATTTCGAAAAATTATTCCTAATCAGTGACACTAAGGTCCGAAAAGTATAATAGATAAAAAACAAGCCAAACAGTTGAAAATAAATGAATCCAAAGTTTCAAAATTATACGAATCCAAATCCAGCTAAGGAATGATGGAAACCCGTTTATACCCATCACAGAAGGCAAAGATTGTTCCATCAGCCGAAAAGGTTATGACCTCCGTTTTCAGAATTCTGATGGTATTTAGATGACAGATTATCTTCAAAAGGGACAAACAAGTGATACGTACTATCTGAGGCAGTTACATATCAAACTCAAACGCCACAGAAAACTCAGTAGAGGTGTGTTGTTCTATAAATCTGCCATTGCCAGAATGCCATGAATGATTCTTGCTCAAACTGATTAAGCATCGATCTTATTCGCCTATTCGCGCTCCATCAGACTTTAATCTATTTCCAAACCTGATAACGACCATTTCCATTTGCCACTTTTAGTCAATTGATAAAAGAGTACATACAATGGAGGACTTTTTAAACGTCCAAAGAAAATACTTTTTTAAAGTATCATCGAAGACCTTAAACATCGCTTGCAAAAATTATAGATACTGAAGGGGAAAATGTTGAAAATAATCAGTACATATCCTCCAAAATCCGAACCCTTACATATATATATATAAAACTGGTCGGCTTATTGTAATGTACAAACTTGTTCATTGCTTTATGCTTTCGTGATGTATTGTGATATTATCCTGCGTCGTTGATAAAATACAAAAATATTTTATGCCATATAATGATAATCAATGCAAATCTTATATTTTAGCAATAAATATTTTAAAGCGCGGTACTTTTCATTAAGGGTGTCATATTATAATTTTTTTAATTTTCTGAATGAAATATTCAAAAATTTATAATATGACAAGGGCACCGTTTCTCCATGACGGTCAGCTGATCAGAGAAGACGGGCGGCCCAATTTTTGTGAAAGGTTGTTACAGCAGCATTGTAAATAGTTGCTCGATATTTAACAGTATTGAAAATATTTGTGAAAAGAAAATTGTAAATACAGGAAATAAAGTGTCTTTGCGGACTTTTAAATGTCTTAAATTGGATAATCAATAAAATGCTTGGCTTTCCATACTTTTGAGACCGCTTTTATACTTTAAAGATTCCTACAGGCAAATTAGTTTTATTTCTTTAAATAGTCGCTTACAAATAAAAACGAAATTAATTTACTAACCTGACAAGACAGCTAATATTCCGCATGTTTTACCCCATCTGATAAGACGGCTACGTTTCTGACAGAGGGCACAGAAAGATCCAAAGATTGCAAACGACAGTACTATTAGACAAATAACACTCAATGCACTGCAAACGAATATCATCACTTAAAAAAATAAAAATAAAAACTTTTAGTCATATCATATACTTGTAGATATATTATTAAATATTTCAAAATAGCATAAGAATTCCATTTAATTATCATTATAAATACGGTAGGTAAAGCATCTGATTTGCCCTTCATATTATATAGGGTGAAAAATAAAAATATTCATAACCCTATAATTAATCATTTAAAAGAAATAATGATGGAAGGTACAAACATAGTGAATCTGTTAATTATAAACATAGGACCTCGTACATTAGTGTTTATGTAATAATGCTGAATTTATTTTAAAAACGAGTTGAATAGTTCAAAATTTATTCAACGTGTTTAATAAATTCGATTATACATAAACACGAGTATAAGATGCTGTTTATTATATTTAAAAGGAAACAATCGTTAAAATAGAACAACCTGTCTTTTCTATTTTTTGACCGAAATATACCCGAGTCACTTGTCCACGTGCCCCGAAAAGTATAATCACGTTTTTAGTGTTTTTTTATGTCAAAAATATATACTGACTTAAATACAAAAACATTTTTGCCATTTACATAACATATTTTTATGATATTAATATCAATATGCTTTAAATAAAAAATTATTGTTAAAAGTGTGTGTAAATTTAACAATCTACAGTTTACGCCATAGCGCGCACACATTGGAATGTCAACAAGGAAGAGCTTGCGCTGGTTACCGAGGTAGCGCAAACCATATTACGCGTGTGAAATATAATTTTTATTAAATGGTTTAATTGTATGGACTATTGAGCCCATTATATAACAAAACAATTTTTCCAATGAAAAGCTTTAACGCCAGTCAATTTACTTTTACTCTATCAAAAAAAAGACAACTATTTAGTGGAATTAAAGATTTGACGATCAATTTCAGCAAATTGCGTCTGTTTTTAGTTTTGTCAAATATTTCCATGTATTTTTAGTGACCATAGAAAACTACAATGAATTATGTAAGTAGAATAGCTTTTATACAACTTCATCTATAGCTACATTATAATATACATATTTTAGAACATAATTCATTACTTTTTTAATCATTTTTTCCTATCTAAAATTATCGTGTTTAAGAATTCGTTCTAATATATAAAAAACTCACCATTTTTTCATCTATACTCTCTAGACAACGAAATTTGACGAACTGACATACTATATTTAATAAGAAGGGACGTTGTCATTTGTTACTCTTGTTAATCTTTAAAGGGTTTTGTTAACACATATTTTTGCTATTTATTTAATATCTCACACAGCAAAGTACATGTAGTTATGTGTCATGCCACAAACCACTTATTGAAACTGTTCCGAACAGACTGTAATGGGAATGACAGTCAATACGGAACACTTTAGAAATAATAAATATAAGTATAAAACAATAAATAAATAAAACAATAAGTAAGTAAGTAAATAAATAAATTTGTAATTAAACTTATTATATGATTTGAATTTTTTTCAATTAAAACAAAAAAAGTTGATGTTTGATTAAGTATTCATCATGATATATCCACGCTGCCACTGTTCTACCAGTGACCTTAATGAATGAATGAATTAAAAAATAATATTAAAAAAGGGGAAAAAGTTATTACATTTTATTTGAGTTGATTTTTTACTGCTTTCCCATTTTTGGAGACTTTATTTATAATGTTAACAAGAAGTTAAAATGTGGTCTTAAAACTTAATATATACCAAAATCAAATGGTACCAATATTCAAAACTTCCAGTGCTGATGGTCATTTACTGGGTTTGAAATAAATACCAATATTTATTTAATAGTCTGGTTAATTTTTGTTTGATTTGGAGAAAAACATTTGTGTAACGAATATAAATGCAAGGAACAGACTTATTACTATTACCTTCCTCAAAAATTAGGAGATTTGTTTAGTGGTGTGTTCTCGTATCATACCCGAGATATTTGTTACTTCTTAAAAATTCAGTTTTGAAATAACTATTCATATAAAGATTATCTGTAATAAAGAACATGCTTTGCTCGGCTCATTAGATAAAGCCACAAACACAATTTTTTGTTTGGCAAAATTCCATATATATCAAAGAAAATTGACAAATTCATTTCTATGATTAAATTCTTTTCAAAAATTATTATAGAGATTATATAAGGAGTGAAAAATATATGTACATTAGACTAGAAACCTATAGGAAATTCTTAGAAAAATGGACCAACTTCCAGGAAATTGTTGATGAAATTTAAAAAAAAAATTTAATTATGACAATTTTTTCACAGACCGGAAAAGAGTATTGATATCTGTTGTCTTACTTGAAAAAATACTACTGTTACCTGAAAAAAAGAAGATATTTTTGGAATAAATGTGTGTGTGTAAACCTGGAGTGAATGTTTGTATTCTTGTTACTGTAATTAATATATAATACAAATACCAGTTAAATTTTGATGTGCCAGATGTGCACATTTCGGAAATTCATTCCTCATCAGTGACACTAAGACTGAAAAGTTTGAAACATAAAATATATAAGCCAAACAGTTGAAAATTATGAATCTAAAGTTTCAAAATTATATAAATCCAAATCCAGCTAAGGAATGTTGTGCATGAGGGAACAAACCTTAGTTTTAAATTAATTCCAAATTTGAGACGACTGAAAATATTGCTAAATGGTATTTTAAGTATGTGAAAAGCAAAATATTGAAAAAAAAAAGATTACAAAAGGTTTAATTTATGTGCAAGATGGATGATTTTTTTTTTCTAAAAGACAAATAACATTGTATGTGGAGTAAAATTTTATGATACATAATTGTTTTACAATTCAGTATCTAAATCTGAATAAAAACAAGATTGTTTAGTCTTATTTTGCCTATTTTACCCTGAAGTGAATAAAATTAATAATTAATATTACATTCTTTAAAAAAATTCACCATATTATCAAAGAAGTATCCTGGAAAAGACTATAGCAAAAACTTTCCAGGTGAGATCTTAATTGTTTTTTTAAGAATGTTGGCTAAGTTGGAATGAGAAATTTTAAAATGTTGGCTAAGTGTGAAGACACCCCTTAATGAATGGATACCGGCACAAATGATGTAAATCCTGGTGACTTGTAGCTTTAGGCAGTGAAATCGGCATATATAGACCAAGAACATATTTCTGCTTTCATTGCTTGTTACAGATAATAATGTAAAAGTTCTCACCTGGTACATGGTCCCTGCTACTAAATTCAAAACAGGTGCGTGATTTGTAGGTTATACTAGGATTCCAACAAAATTCCCATAAACCAATCTCCGCCTTATTATCCAACGAGTAACACCAGTATGTGGAACTGACGCCTACAATCCCTAAAAGATATCCACATAACAACAGTAGAGTACTAGGTATAAAAACACAGGCAGATTTTGAACATTCCATCGAATGAAATTCTAAAAACGATTATATCACTGCATGTTGTATGTCATAATACAACACAAACACTGAGTGCAAGAAACAAATCAGTGAACATCATATAACAGAATCCAGTGGATAAAAGAAAAAAATCAAAGCGAACTTAAAGATATACAGATCTCCATAAGAAAACACGTTCTATCGAAAAAACAACAAAAATTATTCATACAAAAGCCACTGCGAAAATCTCACAAAGAAATGCAAAATCCATTGAACTGGAGAAAGAGTATTTCAATGTGAACATTTCATTTTAAATCTTCATGAAGCACAAAATAAAATAGAAAATAAATTAATGCAAGCATTCTTCTGTGAACGTTATTTAGAAAAAAGTTGAATCCACTGAAAACTACTAGTATTTAATATAATCATTTACGACAAAATCTATTTTATATGCCATGCAAAAATAACTTAAATATCTCCTCTCTGAGCGTTGTAAAGTAATCAACTACGCTTCATATATACTGAATGCATCTGCTTCATATATGTAAAAGAATGATTTTTATAATATTCCAGTGTTAAAATGTCAAATATACATTCAGTGCTTTCTATTGACACAGCATATCTAACTTAAATAACTGGAGAATTTTTTTCAAGATATAATCCATACAACTCAGCATAAAATACCGTATCATAGAACATGCAAATAAGCTTTCTAGAATGAATTAAATGAACTTCTTTCTATTTGAATGAAATGCTCTTATCTGATATGATTGACTGAATGTTATTTAGCTCATCGATTTTAGAGTGGTTTTACTTTAAGCGTAACCTATTTAAATTGTTTGGATTGGCTGAAAATTAAAGGAGTTAATTGAAAGATCGTACTGTTCCTTCTCATTAACTATGGATTTATATACTAGTATTTAATGTAATTTAAAGTTAAACGATGTTTAATATGCTTTTAATTCTTTTAATTTAAATGCATAATGATTTATAAATTAAGATTGATGCAAAACATGATAAATGTAATATTTATAATTCATATTCAAAATTTTTAAAATACCATATCAATAATTCTTATCTGAATATTTAAAGTTGTAAATTCGTTTTCTGGATCTAAAATTGTTTTAAGTCTCTTGAGTTTATGCGGAATAAATTAGTCACGTTCATAGTAAAACCGCCCTATCTTGTAAAATCGTAAATGCGTACAAAGTCGAGCTTGAAAATTAATAAATTGAATAGAGAATTTATCGAAAGCAATAAATTACGGTAGTACAGATACTATTAAATATGTATTTATCTTACATATGAAAAAGGGGCTAATTGTAACCTTGTTAAGAACTACGATATCAAAAAATGTTAAAAAGAAATTTTTATCCACTGAACGTCAAAAAGCCATTGAAATAAGTCAGCCTAGAGTACAAGTTTTTTTTCTTCACGGCTGTGTGTGTACATACTTATACATATATAGCCTAGAGTACAAATTATTTTCTTCATGACCGTATATGAATATATGATTATAGATTTAAATGGAATTTAGAGTTCAAATAAATACATTTTATAAATAAACACGCGTGTGTGTGTTTTACACTGGATATTTTTACGCTTTCTATCTACTCGCTATAATTATATATATATATATATATATATATATATATATATACTAGTATATATAGTGTGTGTGTGTGTGTGTGTGTGTGTGTGTGTGTGTGTGGTTCAAACACTTCAAACATATATTTAATAAGCAAATATATTATCACAAAAACTTTTATACACAATATTCAGATAAATAATGAAAATCTAAGACACTCAGTTGGGACGTAATTTTTTAAAGTGACTTCATCATGACAAATGACTTTAATGACTTAAAGAAAATAATATCAACAATTTCCATATTAGTTTGTCATAACGTTTTAATGAAATATGACTTTTTAAAATATAACGGTATGCTAGTGTATTAATGGCGTTCTTAAAATTATATCAAGTCTTGGTTGTTAAAATTTCAGACATTTTTAACATTAAATAACAATATGCATTGTTTAGTTAATCTGAATCCCGTATAAACAAGCAGGAGAGGACACGGAAAGTTACTTGTTAGCGTATGTAGAAACTTTATTCAATCTTTTTAATTTATAGAGATGCAAGCTCGCGAACGAGAATTACCGTAACAGAAGACCTTTTTAAAAAATGTGATGTCTGGATCGTACCCTAGTTGCGTAGATTCGGAAATTATTTCCATCGTATATTCCCCAAGTATTTTTGTTGCTTGGAAATGACGTCATTTCATGACGTCGTGTGGGAAAAACGGAAGTGAAAAATCTATTTTTTTCCCTTCAAAATCGCTTATTTACAATCATTTACGGAAATGTCAATGACAACACAATTGGTTGGGGAAAAAACTTCCGACATGAGATTTACCAAAACTTGCAATGTCGATTTGTTTTTGAAAATGTTAAAAAAAAAGTGAAGTTATGACAAGTGTTGACCAATCTAGTTGACAAAAGAACTTGGCAGATACTAAATATAACGTCATTGGATGATGAGGGTCAAAGGTAAAAAAGAGACCGTCATGAGTGTTAAAACTGTTTAGAGATCCGGCCCCAGTTTCACAAACATTCATTCAACTGAGTATACACTCAACTTGTGTATTTCCATTTTTCTCTTATCAATTTAAAAAAAAGAGTAAGTTTTGTGAGACAATGTTTTGTTATGTTCAACAAACTTACACAAAACGATTTAAATATAACATTGGATATTCAATTTAACTGTAAATTAATGTCTTGTCATTGAAATATTACTTGATTTGAATTGAGAGTACAGTGAATTATTGTAAAAACTGGGACATTAGAATTTAGCATAACTTTTGTAGCATAAAAGTGTGCCTCGTATTCTTATGCATAAAAAAATAATTGGTCTACATTGTGACAGAAAATAAATAATCGAGAAAATTCAAGTTAGCAATTTGACTTACTGCAATTAACAGTTCAACTATGCATTGACACGGAACTACTTTTTTTAAATTTATTTATTAGGTCCTTAGATTCAACTGAATCTGTGACCACAAAACAATTATATATAGATCTACATACAAACATAGAACAGTATTGTTATAAACTTTCATAACTGTGATATTTTTAAAATAAAATACAAGTCAAAACTAAGAGTCCCATGTCCTCAGTTCTAATGACTGTTTTATAAAGGAACCTACTATTTTAACTTGGTTGGGTGTTGATGAGTTTAGTAGAGTAATGATTTTGTTTATATCAGAGTAATGTATAAATTCAGCATTTTCTATAATAAAAGATTCAATTAATTTGTTTCTTGGTATAATATTAAGTTTACAATGAAGGAAAAAATGGATCTCATCATCAAGAATATTACAATGTTTACAAAGTCTTTCTTCTCTGGGAGTTTTCTTGTATCGTCCAATTTCAATTTCTAGGGTGTGATCACTAATTCTAAATTTTGTTAAAAGTCTACGAAATTCAAAATTTGGAAAAGATAAATAAAATTCTTTATTTAAATGTTTCTTTAAGTTTTCATATAATTGTAATTTGTTATTATGGTTTAAGTTATCAATTTTATTCTTGAGTAATTTTCCATATTTATTTTTGAATTCGTTTTTTAATATAGATTTCAATGAAATTAAATCTTTTTTTTTTTGTTTTACATATATAAACATTATTTATATCCAGGTCTGACATTATGTCTTTTGCATATGTGTGCCAAGAGTATATACCTTTTGTATCTAAATATTGACTTAATAAAAAAAAGATTCTTTTAATAGAGGATTGATATCATTCATGCTCAGTCTTGCTAAGTATAAAACTATTTGTTGTTTAATAAAATATTCAATGGGCAACCTACCTAATTTAGACCTAATAGAAAAATTTGTAGCTGTTTTTTTAGTACGAAGTACAAATTTGCAAAATTAAGGTGGACTTTTTCAAATGGTGTTTTATCAATAAAAGAAAAATAGTCAACTTGTTTTTTTTTTATTTGGCTCTTTGTTTAGCTCTATAAAGAGATAAGTATGAATCCATAAAGGCTATTTCAGAATTGTAGGTAAGTACTGGTTTCACTAAGGAATCAAATAAATTACAAGAAATCTCGATGGGAAGATTCCCAAGGGAAGAAGTTAAAGAATGTATAGAAAAAAGTATTTTGTTTCCTTTTTTGAACAATTCATGTGAACTATGTTTTAGATCACCATTACATTTAATTGTGGTTCCAAGAAATTTGTATTCTGTTACATTTTCTAATTCTTGATCACTAAATTTTACTCTTAATTTGGATCCCTTTTGTAATTTCTGAAACACCATTGTTTTGGTTTTTGTTGTATTTAAAGTAAGCTGTCAGTTTTTACAATACTTACACAAATTATTTATACTATATTCTGTAGACCATCTTCAATTTCTGATGAAATAAGTAGGTCATCTGCAAAAAGCAAACTTCCAAGTTTCGATTGCAACAAGGAGACTGGAGATGATTCTTTTTTCAAAAAGATGGGGGACATATCAATTATATATATATTGAATAAAGTAGGGCTTATTGAGTCCCCCTGTCGCACTCCTCTAGTAATTTTGAAATAATCAGAATGTTTATTTTTATGTTTTAATGCAGATTCAGTCAATTCTAACTGTCTTTTAATGATTTCATGAAAATGTTTTCCCACCCCATTTTGAACAATTTTAAATAGTAATCCCTCCCTCCAATCTGAATCAAAGGCTTTTTGTAGATCAACAAAGAATGCATAATTTTTTTTATTATTTTGATGGAGATATTTATTTATAAGAGATTTTAGAATAAACAAGCTGTCTGTAGTTCTGTGGTTTTCTCTAAAGCCAAACTGGGAAGAGGAATATTTATTTTCCATTACCTTTAGCAGTCGTCTGTTCAGAACTGCATTAAAAATTTTAGAAATACAGCTCATTAAAGAAACCCCTCGATAATTATTTGGATTTGTTTTATCACCTGATTTATGAAAAGGTATTATAAAGGAACGTTTCCATTTTGAAGGAAATAAACCAGATTTCAAAATTAAATTAAACAATTTTGATAGAGATTTTAATGTGATATGACATATTTTATAACTTCGTTTATTATAAGATCAGGCCCAGCTGCTTTTCTAGTTTTTATTTCATTTATGACATGTTTTAACTACAGACTGTAAGTTTAAAAAAAAAAATATGGTTTCGAAAGTAAGCTCATTTCCTTGCAAGACACGACGTAAAAACTATCATATAGTAATTCGATAATATTTTACCAGTGCTGTGAGGAAAAACTGACAGTAAAATCCATTTTATTGGGGATTTTGAACAATGAGCTAAATTTCTACATTGCGACTTTGTTGTAAATAAGCAATTAACATCTTTCCGTAGTTCATTAATTGAATTAGTGAAATAAATTAATTTATTTGATTATAAACAAAATTTAAAAAAACATCATTATTGGCAAAATTCTGCATAAAACAATTTGCTGTGCTCTCTACAAAAGCTGTGCCTTCAATCATATTAGTATTGTCTTTTTGCTTTCAAAGTTATGATCTTTTGATTTCAGATTTAAACCTTAGACTAGATGTAAAATGTGAAGTTTGACTATGCGTGCTTCCTTTTAAAATCGGCCGAGGCAATCGCCTCTGTAATAGTTCCTTTAATCAATTAGTGTCCTTATTCTAGTTTTTAATCGGTGCTCCAGACAAAACAGAAACTACTTTTCCAAAATAAGGTCTTTATTATTGAAGGAAGATATTACGGTATTTCCGTTTAAGGAAAATTGTACTTTCACTTTGTGCAGATTTTGTATTTTGGCGCAAAAACATGGCAGGAGTTGAATCGGGTTCTTTAACGGGTAAGTGCACTCCACAAAGTTTTGTAGTACTTATTTAATCTTCATGCTGAAGAATAATGCTTTTAAATCGACATTGTATAGATATATTCTACAGGTCCGGGAAATCCACTTACAGTCCATATGATATGGCGTTTGCTATATTATACGTATAAGTCACAGGCGCTTGTTTCGATATTTAAAAAAAAATCCCTTGACCCTAACATAAGACAAGGTGTTCAACTTTCGCTATCATAATTTTTGACCTACCTCGGTTCAGTCGCTTTTTTCTATTTATTGGTGGACAATAAAAATAATAAATGAATATCCCTCAAACCTTCATGCATTTCTCTACAAAATGGTACATATCAGAACTGCCGTCGCTGTCTCTAAAATATATAACACGATTTAAATGGAGACCTCCCCCTGTATCAAACGCCATTTCACACTTAGAATGGCAATCGTCATCCCGTGATGAATCTCGACAAACGTTCTGATTGGTCCATATTTCAAAAGTGAAAGTACAGTTTCCCAGATCTCTTTTAGGTAAAACAGATTGACCAATTAGAACGTTTGTCGAGATTCAGCACGGGATGACGATTGCCATTCTAAGTGTGAAATGGCGTTTGATACAGGGGGAGGTCTCCGTTTATATCGTGTTATATAGTTTAGAGACATCGACGGCAGTTACGATATGCACCATTTTGTAGAGAAATGCATGGAGGTTTGAGGGATATTCATTTATTATTTTTATTGTCCACCAAAAAATAGAAAAAAGCAACCGAACTGAGGTAGGTCAAAAATTGTGATAGCGAAAGTTGAACACCTTGTCTTATGTTAGGGTCAAGGGATTTTTTTTTTTTTAAATATCGAAACAAGCGCCTGTGGTATAAGTCGATATGTTTACATATGGCAAAAGCCATATGTAGTGACATGTCATCAAGTTTTTCACAGATTTTACGCTTGTTCAGAGAAAGTGCATGATATCGACATGTTAGCATATAACAGGGTATATAAACCGAACCGAAAAATACCTTCTTCAGTTGCTGGGTTGCTGTAGAAAGGCAAAAGACGTTATTAAAAGTAGTCAGAGGTAAGTTCTGCTTATGTTTACTATGTTTAAATATCCATTTTTAAACAGTTTAAGTCGTTTTATACACTATTTCTTATGGGGATGGAAAACTTTATTATTCAAGCTGCCATTTTGAAAATATCAAGATCATGTGATCTTGCAACAACCAATCAAAAGATATTTAATCTAGTGATCTCGGTATGCAAAAAAAATCCTCAAAATTGTATACCAAGATGTCCGCGCAGACACTTGCGGTTAGGAATTCGATTCTTGTTTGCATTTTTATTTTTTTTCTTGTTTTAATTAAATTTTTTATTTAATCAAATTTCGAAAAATTATTTAGTTCAACAAACTGCAACGAACTCCTAACCCCAAATGTTTATGGACCCATCCCAGTTTGTTTTTTTTTTATTTATTTCAATAAATTTGCTATCATTTAAAGTTAAATTAAAAAAGCTAATGCATGGAAAATCTTCTTCTCAGAAAATACTGCGCAAAAAGGAACCATTTTTCGTATGAAAGGTCCCTAGGTGGAGTAGTTTAAAGTTTTTACAAATCTTGCAACAGCCAATATATCTGCTCTTGCAATAAATAGCAAAAAGTGCTTAATGGCCGCAACAGGTTATGTTATCAACCGATTTAGTTCAATATGATAGATAGAGAAGATCGATAGCCATTTAACATATATAACGTGATTTTCAATCATTATCTATAATAAGCTAGTAATTAGCAATATATGCAGATAAGCTGCTATAAAAAGTTAATTCTTTGCAAATGTTCTACTGAGCAAAACAGAACATTATTTGGCATGCAACTTAGTTTAAAATTTGTACAATCAACATTTTGTGGCAACCAAGATAGTGTTTGGACACATATAACTTTTTTACGGAGAAGATTTTCCATACATTAGCTTTTTAGCTCAACTGGCTATAGCCAGCTGAGCTTATGGCATGGTTTTGCGTGCGTCCGTGCGTCCGTGTGTAAACTTTAATCTTCTCCTCTGAAACCACTGGGGCAATTGGAACCAAATTTGGTGTGGAAGGTCCCTAGGTGGGATAGACCAAAGTTTGTACCAGGCGACCCCGCCCGACATCCAAGATGGCCGCTGTTACTTTAAATAGCAAAAACACATAAATAGCCATTGCTGAGTCATTTTTTAACCGTTTTTGTTCAAATTTGAAATGTAGAGAGTAGATAGCAGGGCATTCAACATATGTAACGGGTTTTTATGAGAAATTTTTCGTTGACCCGATTTTTACGAATTATGCAAATGAGGTGTAATATTTAATCAATTCTTTGAAAATCTTCTCCTCTGAAACCACTGGGCCAGTTGGAACCAAATTTGGTGTGGAAGGTCCCTAGGTGGGGTAGACCAAAGTTTGTACCAGGCGACCCCGCCCGACATCCAAGATGGCCGCTGTTACTATAAATAGCAAAAACACATAAATAGCCATTGCTGAGTCATTTTTTAACCGTTTTTGTTCAAATTTGAAATGTAGAGAGTAGATAGCGGGGCATTCAACATATGTAACGGGTTTTTATGAGAAATTTTTTGTTGACCTGATTTTTACGAATTATGCAAATGAGGTGTAATATTTAATCAATTCTTTGAAAATCTTCTCCTCTGAAACCACTGGGCCAGTTGGAACCAAATTTGGTGTGGAAGGTCCCTAGGTGGGGTGGACCAAATTTTTTACCAGGCGACCCCGCCCGACATCCAAGATGGCCGCTGTTACTATAAATAGCAAAAACACATAAATAGCCATTACTGAGTCATTTTTTAACCGTTTTTGTTCAAATTTGAAATGTAGAGAGTAGATAGTGGGGCATTCAACATATGTAACGGGTTTTTATGAGAAATTTTTCGTTGACCTGATTTTTACGAATTATGCAAATGAGGTGTAATATTTAATCAATTCTTTGAAAATCTTCTCCTCTGAAACCACTGGGCCAATTGGAACCAAATTTAATGTGGAAGGTCCCTAGGTGGGGTAGACCAAAGTTTGTACCAGGCGACCCCGCCAGACATCCAAGATGGCCGCTGTTACTATAAATAGCAAAAACACATAAACAGCCATTGCTGAGTCATTTTTTAACCGTTTTTGTTCAAATTTGAAATGTAGAGAGTAGATAGTGGGGCATTCAACATATTTAAAGGGTTTTTATGAGAACATTTTTGTTGACCCAATTTTCAAGAATTATGCTTAAGGTGTAATATTTAGTGAAATCTTTGAAAATCTTCTCCTCTGAAACAACTGGGCCAAGTGGAATGAAATTTTGTGTGGAAGGTCCAAATGTCAGCCTGACTAAAGGTGGTACCAGGCAACCCGGCCTGACATCCAAGATGGCTGTCATAACTAAAAATAGAAAGAAAAAAAAAGACCATTGTTGATCTTTTTTTCCACCAATTGAGCTCAAATTTTAAATATATAAAGTATACTGTGTGGGATTCAAAATACATAATGTTTTTTTCTGAGAAAATTTTTATTGACCCAATTTTCAAGAAATATGCAAATTAGGTGTAATATTTAGTAAAATCTTTTCCTCTAAAATCACTGGGCGAATTGGAACCAAACTTCCTGTGGAAGGTTCCTACATCAGCCTAAAAAAGTTTGAACCAGTCTAAGATGCCGGTTGTTACTAGATATATATATATAAAATAGCCATTGTGGATCCATTCTAAGCTCAACTGGCTAAACCCAGCTGAGTTTATGGCATAGTGAAGCATGCCTGCATGTGTGTGTTGCAAAGTAGGCTTCATTGAAGCAAAAATGTTCATAAGCTCAATTTATGTCCCATCTTAAGCTGATGAACCAATTATGGTAACCACATCACATTGTCTTACAGGGGCCACAGTGGCTGTGTGGTCTTAAACATTCGATGGTACGAATCACAGCACCTTTCACCCCTGACATTGTGCATTAATGCCAAGTGGGCTAGCACTTCATCTTTGAAAGTTTGTCAGTTAACTTGCTGCTTGGTCGTGGTTTTCTCCTATAATCCAGTGTCCTCCACCATTTCCAAAATTGACAGTTTCCATATAAGTGAAATATTCTTGAGTTGAACGTTAAACAGCATTTCAATCAAAAACAAACATTGTCTTACATATGCAGCCAGTTGAGCATCACAGGCCCTATTGGGCCTCTTGTTTAATTTAACTTTAAATGTTAGCAAATTGTTGAGATATTTAAAAAAAACAGATTGGGATGGGCAGAGACATAAATAACGAAGGGATAAGAAACCGATCGATAGCGCTTGATTGAGGGAGATGCCTATTCATATGCAAATTAGCCGGTCGCAAAGGTAAATTTTATATCTATGCATGCGTTTGCTACACTCAAATGAAGTTTCCGGTTTATTAAGATTTAATAGGTTTATGTTTTGGAAACGATAAAGCCATGTGTTTTGATGCTGCCTGTTGTGTGAGTATCGCTATTAATGGAGGTGACAATGTGTCCATATGTTATATGTAATATATGTCTCTGTAATGGGTCCACAAACATTTGGGGTTAGGAGTTCGCTGTAGTAGTAAATAACTAAATAATTTTTCGAAATTTGATTAAATATTTTGTTTGAATATGTAACCTCAGGGTTGTCCAAATTTTAACTGAGATTTAAAGTTTTTATTTTTCTTATCGATATTTATTCTTCTTTATTATAAAATTCCAGCATGATAATAAGGAAATGAACATAAATACAGGACATCAATCGTGGAATCGGCTCAATTAATAAAGCCAGTGTTAATGTACAACTATAGAGTTGTAACAGGACAGGCGATGATTGTATGACTTTCTAGAAAATCAGCTTTGCTAAGAGCGCTGGTGTGCAAGAATGTAATTAGTGGCGGTAAAATTTTTATTGTTATGATATTTTGCCCATCATGCAATGTCAGGTCGGTCCGTCATTACTTCACAAGGTCCGAGTCATTTAAATAGACAAGTTCAGGTAAACATGTAAACAAAGACACGTGAATGGACATAAACAACTACACATGGACATAGTATTTACAAAACATACACACAGATACATTTACATACACAATATACCGGTTACAAATATTAATTTCAAGAAAAGAAATTTAATTACAACAAGAAAAAAAAATATATAAAACGCAAACAAGAATTGAATTCCTAACCGCAAGTGTCTGTGCGGACATCTTGGTATACGATTTTGAGGATTTTTTTTTGCATGCCAAGATCACTAGATTAAATATCTTTTGATTGGTTGTTGCAAGATCACATGATCTTGATATTTTTAAAATGGCAGCTTGAAAAATAAAGTTTTCCATCCCCATAAGAAATAGTGTATAAAACGACTTAAACTGTTTAAAAATGGATATTTAAACATAGTAAACATAAGCAGAACTTACCTCTGACTACTTTTAATAACGTCTTTGGCCTTTCTACAGCAACCCAGCAACTGAAGAAGGTATTTTTCAGTTCGGTTTATATACCCTGTTATATGCTAACATGTCAATATCATGCACTTTCTCTGAACAAGAGTAAAATCTGTGAAAAACTTGATGACATGTCACTACATATGGCTTTTGCCATATGTAAACATATCGACTTATACGTATAATATAGCAAACGCCATATCATATGGACTGTAAGTGGATTTCCCGGACCTGTTCTAGACCTGAAATACATGGCTCGAAACGGCAACATCAGTATTATAAAAAAGCCGTTCCTAGCCATGTATTTCAGGTCTAGATATATTCATTTGTGCTGACAGGGTTCATTAAAATCGCAAGTGTTGAGTAAGTAATGCTGGCACGTGCTTAGGCAAGTTACAAACTGATTTATCCTTTGTTAGAATAAGTATGGACAAGTGGCAGCAACTTCTCACTACAGTCCATGAGTTTATCCAGACTTTACTCTAGTCCTGAAAATCATGACTCTTAACGGCCTTGCTATATGGATATGTGCCGTTGAAGATACTTGCTGTAACGGCACATATCAATATAGCAAAGCTATTAAGAGTCACTAGACTTTATCCCAGTTGATAACAGCTAAAGCCATCTGATCAACCAACATATTAGACCTGAAATACATGGCTTCGGACATGGCAGCATCAATATTATATAAAAAGCCGTTCGGAGCCATGTATTTCAGGTCTACCAATGTATGAACATACTTTTAACCTTTTAATCACATGTTTAATCACAAGTTTTGGAATGGCTATCCATTTCATTGCACATCATGTACAGTTTCCTCATCTTTGATGTTCAAAATGGAATTTGATGAGTACCACTATTGAAGTTGAAGTTGAAGGGGAAAGTGATTGGAAGTCTGAATATAGATAAAAAATTGGATGTGTTGTATTTATTTTTTGGATCCTAAAATACTTCTGGAATTAAAAACATAAAGCTTGCCAAAATTCATTGTTAGTCTAATCAGAACACTAAGTTGCCACAGTATTTTAGGGCTATCATGACTGGTTAACCAATAATCTGAATAAGTGATAAGAAAAACAGCTATACATCATAAAATTTGGACAAAGACACTGACTGGAAAATATGCTAAAATAAAAATAAATTGGTCCCAGTTGGCCTTTGTTTTTTTCTTTGCAGAATATGTTGTCTTTCTCCAACGAAGACATTTTCTTTTTGCCAACGCCACTGTTACTTACATGTAAAACTTCTGCGCATGCGCCAAGCTGGTAAATAACATTTAATTGAGTTGCACCAAGCTTTTAGGATTTCCATTTATTATGGGCTAAGAAGAGTGAACTTAAGAAAATGAATCGCAAAGATCATAAAAGCAATCAATTTATATTGATAAGAAATATTTTTAGATTTTTTTGTTCAATAATGGGTAAACTTAATGCAGCTTTAAAGACCTTATTTTATGTGTATATACTTTTGTAAACAATAATGAATTATAGAATTTATTGACAGATTCTGAAGATGATGAGGGTATTTTAAGAGTCAGTTTAACTGCTGAGAGTGATGGTGATAGCAGTGAAAAAGATTTACCAAAAGCTGGTTTATCACCTCCAAGCAAGAAGATGAAAATAGAGAGTGAAAAAAAAGAAATGTATACAGACTTTGCCCAAAGAATGATGGTAAGATTTATATGAATATAATGATAATTTAAATAAATGAAAAAAGGAAATATATCTACTAAAAAGACGAGTTGCAATCATAAATATATATATATATATATATATATATATATCAACCTTCACAAACACTGATTTTTGACAAAAAAATGCTGATTCAAACTTAAAAAAGCCAATTAAAAATATCTGAATCTGCTTTTTTCCCAATAATAGTAAGACAAAATCTGATGAAAATTATTTAATGTCGGCTTGTAAACAATAAAAAGTACTCAGGATTGTGTCACAATTCATTGAACTTCCTATTCACAGGTAATTAATTACCTAACACCTTACAAGTTAATTGATTACTAGTGGCTTCACCTGTTCACCGTTTCTACTAGAATATACATTTCACAGTCATACACGTGCCTGACTGTAGTTAGTAACCTCCCCTAGTTCTATATGCAAGAGCTGACTAGATACGACCGTTTTTCAGGTTACCAACAACACCATGATGATCACAACATTACACGTGGTTTTGAATCGGGATCATTTGTTGTTTCTGTTATATGTCAATATATTTTTAGTTACCAGTGATGGGATTTTTGCAAGATAATAATAGTCGGTATTTATGAACATTCATCTATTTATGCGACATTGTTACACATCGACTTATAATTAAAACGACAGATATCCTGATTGCAAATACCCTTTGCC
The DNA here is from genome assembly GCA_029721355.1 of Tegillarca granosa. Taxonomy (NCBI): domain Eukaryota; kingdom Metazoa; phylum Mollusca; class Bivalvia; order Arcoida; family Arcidae; genus Tegillarca; species Tegillarca granosa. The sequence goes on from CM056595.1 coordinate 25,390,055, forward strand.
TATTCTTTGGAGGGGGGGGGGGGGTTTGGAGATTACCCTTGCCGATTGTAGTTGGGGGGGGGGGGGGGTTGATGTACCCTTTGCCGACCGCCGATTGACCTTACAAGGGTTGTGGAGCCCTGATATATATATATATATATATATATATATATATATATATATATATATATTTATATATATATATATATATATATATATATATATATATATATATATATATATATACTGGGACTGGACATTTTCAGCCTTTGACAATTACAGAGGGACATTATGAATGATGCTTCTGAGAATGAGAAATATTTACAATTTGCTGATTATGTTTTTGAAGGATATATCATAGTGTCAGCATCTTACCCACCTATTTTATGGACATCCATGCCAGAAATGTTAGAAAAGCATACTAACTATTGACCAGAAAGTTTCCACGCACTTTCAACTCACAGATTTATGCAAGTCACCCAAACATTTTTATTTTCTAGGACATTATTCAGAAGTTTGCTTTTTTGCTTGTTTTACTTTGTTGAAATGACATGGGAAGACTCCTGTTTAAAATTGATAAATATAATGATCTGGTAACATTTCCTGAATGGCATTGTTGGAAAAGTAACAAATAAAATTTGCTGGAATAGTGACAAAAATTTTGTCGAAAAAAGTAATACGACATGTTTTTAAAATTGTTGTAAAAAGTAATACACCCATATGTAAATGTTTATATATTAACAGCTGGTATACTCTCCTTATGGCTCCATGTTTTGTTTACCAATTCTTTTTTAATCACACTTTAAAAAGATGCAATTTTTTAAAATGTATTTTGAAAATCTTTTCATTTCAACCTATGTTTTTAATTACTTATTTTACTGATCTGTTATTCAAATCTGTATTTAAAATGTTTAAAATCCAATTTTTTGCTTTCAAAAATATAAAACTACACAAATTTGGCCACTTTTAACCATTTTTATACGCCCGTCAAAGACGGGGCATATTATGGGATCACCCTTGGCGGGCGGGCGGGCGGGTAGATGGGCGGGCGGGCGTACTGGCGGCGGCTTTGTCCGGCCCATAACTCTGACATCTATGGTCAGAATGAATTGAAACTTGGTATGCTTACTTACCACGATGATGCGAAGTGCAGTGCTCAGGAACCGAAACTCTAGCTTCCTTAATTTTTGAGTTATTCCCCTTTGAATGCTGTTAGCATGTTTGTCTGGATCATAACTTTGACATCTATGGTCAGAATGACTTGAAACTTGGTATGCTTACTTACCACGATGATGCCAAGTGCAGTGCACAGGAACCGTAACTCTAGCTTCCTTAATTTTTGAGTTATTCCCCTTTGTGTGCTGCCAGAGTACGCGGCAGGTTTGTCTGGCCCATAACTCTGACATCTATGGTCAGAATGACTTGAAACTTGGATGCTTACTTACCACGATGATCCGAAGTGCAGTGCTCAGGAACCGTAACTCTAGCTTCCTTAATTTATTCTACCAGGGAGCAGATACACATAGAGTTGTAGGCTGAAGAACTTGCTGTCTTTGAAACAACCCAGTATACTAGAGATTACCTCAATTTTGTGATGAAGGTTACAAGAACATGATGGTAAAATTATATAAATGGTGTGGCTGGTGGTAAGTCTATTTTGTTACTGAAAATAATACCAAAATCTCAATAATTACTATTGTTTTTTATTGTACTTGTTGACTTGTGCACTGCATTTTGTATCATTGTGATGAATAATTGAATTGACTTATTGATTATGAACAGCTCATATGAACTGTATAAGTCCCTTTACAGTTCATAATAAACAAAATATCCACATAAATGACTTGCAGATTTGACGGGCGTATCATGCTCTGCCATGCGGAACTCTTGTTGTCACATATTTTATAATTTTAATCCACTGACTTCCTCAGAAGCCTAGCAGTTTTTAATTATTGGTTTGTCGTGTTAAAGTTATGTATTCTCATTGGAGTTATAGTTATTGCTCAGTAGGTGTCTCTTTGTCCATTCTGACACTGTTCTCAGTGTCGCTTCGTGATTTACCAGTCTTAGATTGACTTTAATGTCATTAGAGTTCTCTTTTCCTGCTCACTTACCTGTCACTTATAAATCCCAAAACTGTATCATTGAAATCATCATGCATGTTAGAATCTTGATAAGCCCATTCCACTGTAGGTTTGAACCCCAAGTACTTGTTGTCTGGTGTTCTGAACATGAATAATTTTATGTAACATTGACCAAAAAGTGTTCAACATTACAGTATTCTGTGTTGGTTAATTGTAATGTACCACATAGTAGTACTGTGACGAGCACTCGGTTACCCGTTCATGGTTAGGGTAATGACTGTACCCGGGTACTAAATTGTTTACCTGTTACCCGTTAAAGAATGTATCATTGTTGTTGACCTAAAATAAAATGTATATAAGTTCAATTAAACTCTTGAATTTCATTCAAAATGACACTTGGCATGTCAGTAATCATGAACATACACGAGGTAAGTATCGGAACACCTTGAGTAACTACATTTAACCCAGTAATACAAACTATGGTTCCAAATGGCGATGCTGATACTCTGGTAATATCCCTCCTATTATCGTGGAACCATTTGAAAGTTGTTTGAAGCAGATTTCGTACATTTACTATTTTTAAATATTTTGTTACTTTATTCAATAAAATTAACAAAACAATGAAAGTTATTGATTCTATTGAATCTTGCAAGACAAAACCTATGGGGTGTAACTCATTTGAGCATTGCACATGCATATTTAAGGTTTTATCAGAGAGGCGGGATTCACGGTGGGTTACTATAAATATACGTACAAGATGCCGATTTCTGCGGATTAATCTGCAATTTACAGCATTTGTTTACTGTAAAATCATCTATATAGATTAATAATTATTTATTTAATAATATATGTTTATTCTGGTTATTTATTCACAAATTTATGAAATAGATTCTTAATTGAAATGTGTGGAAGTTAAAAAGATCGGGTACTCGGTACCGGTCAGGTGCAAGATTTCGGGTACCCGGGTACAGAATTCTCTACCCGTCACAGCCCTACCACATAGATAGACCCAGTGCAGCATTTCATGTAACAATATAAACAATAGTACAGTCAATATAGATATGGTTCATAACTGTAACAGAAATGTGATTTAAAATAATATTTATTTATAATTGGGACTTTGTACTTTTTTCCAACCTTGTAATTTTTATTCTTGAATATATGCTTGGCAAAATGCGTAATATTATTGATTGAAATACCATAAACAAGAACAAACACTGAAAAATAGTTTTTTAGACCCATGCTGCTTTCTCACTTTTTAAAACCAAAACATATTAATCAAAAACATTAAAGTAAGTACATGTGTTCCATGAAAAAAATTGTAAATCAGAAATAAATATGCTGGATCCAGCTGAAGTATTTCTATCACCTTTTAATAGGGGCTCACAATGGGACTAGGTTACCTAGACATGTATATCTAGTAAAACAATTCCTTTTTTAATGAGACCACTAAGTCTTTTATTTATTTGTTTGTTTGTTTTATTTAATTTTTTCAGTCAGGATTATTTGAAATGTTTGAGTTGTCCAAATAATATTTATTTATATAATCAAACATTACCCCCTTGTTTAATTTTTTAGTCAATTATTGTCAGGACAGACAAGATGCAGATAAATAATAGCCTTTCGGTTCAGGTAGTGGAGGAATGTTTAATACCAATGTAGACCTTTACTTTTCCATTTCAAAAAGTTCCTGAAAAAACTTCTTGAAAGAAAATAACAAAACACTGCCAGAAAAATAACAAAACAAAAAATTGCCATGATTTTAGCAAAGGTGGTTTATCTAATCTGATTATAAACAGACAATTTATGTTAAATATAACTGAATTATCTTTTTGGGACCTTTTTGAAAGAACTTGTCACATGTTTTCACAGACATAAGAACATCATTATTCAACATACTTTTGCTTTTAAGAGATTGGGGTCAAGGCTCTGACTTTTTTGCCTTTTCACTTCTACTAATAATTCAGATATTTTTGGAAAAAATTAAATTCAAACTTTAATTTTTAGCTCACCTAACCATCACCTGAGCTGAAAGCTCAGATAAGCTATTGCTATCCATCTTCGTGCATCGTGCGTTTGCATTGTGTGTCGTGCGTCGTGCGTCGTGCGTAACTTTTTACATTTTAATCTTCTCCTCCAAAACCACTGAGCCAAATTTAATGAAACTTGGTAACCATCATGCTGGGTGAAGCCCTTTCAGATTTGCACAAATGAAGGAGTTATGTCCCCTTGGGGCCCCAAAAAAGGGGGAAATAGAGAAAAACTTTAAACATCTTCTCCTCTGAATCTACAAGAGATATACCTTAGTTATTAGCTCACCTGAGCTTTATTGCGATGGTTCACCGTCCGTCGTCTATCATGTGTCGTGCGTCGTCCGTCGTGCATTAACTTTTTACATTTTAATCTTCTCCTCCAAAACCACTGGGCCAAATTTAATGAAACTTGGTAACCATCATGCCTGGGTGAAGCCCTTTCAGATTAGCACAAATAAAGGAGTTATGTCCCCTTGGGGCCCTATAAGGGGGGAAAGAGTGAAAAACTTTGAAAATCTTCTCCTCTGAATCTACAAGAGATATTTATTAGTTATTTCATTTATTACATTCTAAGGTAATCTTATTTCAGATTTGCACAAATGGTAGCTATGGGGCTCAAAATGGGGAAATTGTAAGGCACTGAGTGGGAAAATTGCTAAAAATTATATATTTGTTACTATATCTTGAAAACTATTAACTTTTTGAATAGACATGTATATTAGAATGTTGTAGATATTGACATGACGATCATTTTGATATAAGGATCAAGGTCATATGTTGAAAGGTCAAGGTCATTTGATTTGGAAATTATTCATTGCACTACAGTTACTTTATGCATATTATATAAGCTACTTATAAATATAATGTGAGTAGATATATTTCTGATTAAGTTTTGTGGGAGTTCTTAACTTGAGAAAACTTTTAAAGTTTCTGTAATTAATATATTGTCTATTGCACTTTGCAAACAATATTGGACATATCTTCAGGTGAGCCTTAAGGCCCTTGGGCCTCTTGTTTATATATAGAGCATTGCCTTCTACATTTAGTCAAGTTCAAAGGTTACAGGCATGATTAAGTATCAATGAAATGAACATTTAAATTGACTTTATATCAATATTTGGATCAAGATTTGGATCTTTGATATGTTTTTCAATTCTTGACTAAGATATTGTGACCTATTTGGTACTGATTGACTACTTGTTGTATATAATGCAGACCAGACAGTTTCAGAATTCATGTTATGGTTCACAAAGAGTTATCTCAAAAAAGAATTTAAAAAAAGGCTTATTGTGGACCAAGAGGTTGTCTGGTTACCACAGGAATCCAATTTTTTCTGGATGTGATTTTCCCTTATTTTTTTGGATGAGTTTAACTATATCTTCACAATTATTGAAACATTTCAATGTGAGGTTTTAAGTTTTTATGTTTTTCTTCAAATGCAATAAAATGGCTCCCTGACTTCCATGATGCCCAGTTTGAAGTGTGATCAGTTTCAGTGGATTTGAAGTACTTTCAATACTTTGATTATATTCTTGAAAGCTAAAAATAGGATTTTAAAAATTTTAAATACATACTAATGGCATAAGCAGCTTGTATATGCACATGTGTGTTTGTGCAAGCATGCATATGTGCATGTTTATTGTGGGCAATTTTTTGTACAAACTCTTGTAAAATTATTGTGCAATTTTCAATGAAATTTAATCAATAGTTTATGAAGGTTGATGCAGTTTCAGTTTTTGGCTTTACAATTTTGTCCAAGACTAGGTCACTTAAAATTTTCACCTGAACAGATTATTTGAGACAAAATCTGATTTTCTTGGGTTAAATGCATAGAGTATTCACAGTTCTTGGTGGAGATTTCAAATAAATATATTGGGTTAACATAAATATGTATACAAATGACTGTGTCTTCAAAATGTTAACTCTTCAGTATTCACAAAGGGGAATACATCATGAAATATCATCAAAAATTAAGTTATAGATTTTTTTGATAATGGCTTTAAGTTGCTATAGCATATTATGAAAAGACAGCAGCATAGAGTTTTCTTGAAACATCTTTAAAAACATCACCTCCTTTTTTCACCTTTGTGATTTTGTCCATATTTTAACTATTTTTGAAGCTAATTCAATGTAAATTTTAATATTTAGGGTTTTATAGCATTGTTTTTTAAGATGGAGTCATGGTAAAAGGTCAAGCTCATGATCTATGTCCTTATTTAGGAAATTAATTTCAAATTGTTGTATTCTGTTTTTATGTTTAGATATTGAAATGAAGTTTTCATTATTTTTTTTTCTTAAAATGTTTTTAATACACTTTTCACTGCTTTTTTGTTAGGTTAATATTAAGGTGTTCATTTTGATTTCCATCAATTTAAAATTGGAAACATTTTTTAATGAATTTCAGTGATTTAGTACCAAAATACAAGGAGTGTTTTCTTCTCACTACTGGTACTCTTTTTATCTTAAGTCTACCTTTTTATTATTCTAATTATAGGTATTGACTACAGATATCATTATCTATTTTCATTTTTGCCTACATATGTCATTGAAATGAGATTAAATCCATCATGATGACAAGGGTTCTTTTTGGCAAATATTCATTATTATTAAAGTTATTAGCTCACCTGACCGAAAGGTCATGTTAGCTTATGGAATGGCGCGGCGTGTGTATGTGCGTGCATGCGTGTGCGTGCGTGTGTGCGTGCCTGCATGTGTGCATGTGTGCGTCCATCGTTAACACCTATTTTCGACTTCTCCTCCAAAACTGCTGGACAGATTTCAATGTTACTTGGTCAGAAGCATATATGGGCCGGTGCAATTCAGATTTGTTCATGGCATTGCCATGGCTACCAAAACTAGGTCAAGGTGACCTAGGGGTAGAAAAATCTTAAAAAATCTTCTTCTCCAAAATTGATGAAGGGAGAAAAAATCTGATGTGATATTTGGCTTCTCTAGGGTCTTAAGCCTATAGTTTGTTCATTTCGTGAAATTTGGTCGAAAAATGGGTTACGCGTTTTTGCATTTAATTTTAAAAATTTCGTAAAATGGCTTCAAATTGTTATAACTTGACTATTTGAACAGATAATGACATTGGGTTTTCAGTTTTGACTTTTTCTTGAAATGAACTTTAAATTAAGGTCAAGGTCACAAATCAAGGTCATGACCTAATTTGTGAATTATGCAGTTTTAGGCAATTTTCTTGCAAATATTAAGAGATACATGAAATCAAATCATTGTTAAAAATGTTCAGCATGACAAAATTTAAAAAGGTACCAAGTTTCGTAACTATATGATAATCCATGTAGGAGTTATTGCCCCTGAATTGTTATTTTTGGCTTTTAAATATCAAAATTGTGCATAAGCTTGAAAACTATAATCTTTTTGTATAGGCATGTATATTAGAATATTGTAGGTATTATGACAACAATCATTTTGATAAATGGTTCAAGGTCATATGTTCAAAGGTCAAAGTGACAGATGCAGAAGAAGACATAAATTGCTAATCACCTTGAAAACTGTTAAATTTTTGTATAGGCATGTATATTAGAATATTGTAGGTATTGTGACAACGATCATTTTGATATATGGTTCAAGGTCATATGTTCAAAGGTCAAGGTCACAGCTGCAAAAGAATACATAAATTGCTTATTATCTTGAAAACTGTTAACTTTTTGTATAGGCATGTATATTAAAATATTGTAGGAATTGATATGGCAATCATTTTGATATATGGTTCACAGTCATATGTTTAAAGGTCAAGGTCACAACTGCAAAAGAAGACTTAAATTGTTAATTATCTTGAAAACTGTTAACTTTTTGTATAAGCATATATATTACAATATTGTAGGTATTGCAGCAACGATCATTTTGATATATGGTTTAAGGTAATGTGTTCAAAGTTCAAGGTTACAGCTACAAAAGAAGACATAAACTGCTAATTATCTTGAAAACTATTAACTTTTTGTATAGGCATATATATTAGAATACTGTAGGTATTGACATGGTGATCATATATGGTTCAAGGTCATATATGTTCAAAGGTCAAGGACATAGCTGTATTAGTATACTAAAATTTGTTTATTATTTGGAAATTATTCATTGCATTACAGTAACTTCATGCATATTATATATGCTACTTATAAATGAAATGTGACTTGATATATTTCTGATTAAGTTTTGTGGGTGTTCTTAACTTGAGAAAACTTATAAAGTTTCTGTACCTAATATATTGTCTATTGCACTTTGCAAACAATATTGGACATATCAGGTGAGTTTTAAGGCCCTTAGGCCTCTTGTTGATCCTTTATCCATTTTGACCACATTTAAAAATGTCATGCTAATACATGTCTTGTACATATTCAAATCTTGCTTTATTTCATACCCAACAAATGATTTTAAAATCATCCATGTATAAAACTCATGAATGATTATAATAAATAAATAATTAAAGGCATCCCAAAAAATTAACATCCTTGTTAAATAATGGGCATTTCCACCTTAGAAAGGATGGTGGTCTATGCAGGTGATCATTCAAAAGATTGGTTTAGGTATAGTTTAAATTCATTGTAGTTAAATAAGAAATTAAAAAAAGGAATATGATGGACTAGATATATTATTCTGCTAATTTGAGTTTATCTGAGGTAGAAGTATTTTAATTCTAGTTTGACTTTTATTATTTTTCTACTTTCCATTGCAGATTTCTGTCCTTAGATTATTCAGTACTCATATTTCAATTCAAAATTGATGTACTTGTATTTTGATTTCTTTTTTCAGGCAAAGATGGGCTATCAGAAAGGTAAAGGTCTTGGTAAGAATGAACAGGGAAGAGTTGAAATTGTAGAGTCATCAAAACAAAGAGGAAGACGTGGTCTTGGACTTCAGTTGAAAGGCTTAGAAGCTTCCAATGAGGCTGAATGGGATTTTGAAGCTGATGAGGTAAATGATACACAAATTATAAATATGCAAAATATCCTTTAGTCCACCCCCCACATGCACATTTTTGTTTGATGCCAAGTTAGAAATTGCCCAGCACAAAATGTGAAATATTGACAGGAAGTTAACAAGACCATAACTTTGTTTGCTCAAAATCTTTTAAAAAAAGTAGTCTTTCTGCTTAATTTTCATTTAATTGATTAAATTTTTTTCTCAGGAAAAGTAAAAAATATCAGTGAAGTTTAAGAATGATAAATAGTCTCCAAACTTCTCATACCTCTTGGACTTCTAAAATACATGTATATAAGAATTCCAGACCAGAAAAGATAGAAGGCATCAGCTATACCAATCAATTATCAGATGCTTTAGAAACTTCCTGCACAGTTATAAATGTAGACTGTAACAAAACTTGATCTACCATCTCTGAGAACTAACCCACAAACAAATTTTAAGAGGAGAATGTGTCCACTTTTAAAATGGGACTTATTACTTATTTCTCATCTTTTCATATGTATTAATTTAGAGTTTACTCCAAAAATCTTTTACAGAAGAGAAGTAAAGTAAATTATAAATGTAACTACAGATTTCATAATAAAGTGGCAAGACATACACTTAGAATTTGGAAGAAAACTCACTACTTTTTTTAAAATCACACTGAGAGTAACACCTTAACATCAACAAAGAAATTTAACTGGAACACCATCTGAAAAAAACTACACCACAGAAAAGAAATTTAACCAAGTCCAAAGATTTATATACAAAAGTTTGGACAAAAACTAAAATAATATACGGAAGAATATACAAATACCGTAGATTACTTTTTTATCACAACAGATTTATTAAAGCATAATTTTTCAAGAATTCTTGGTAGTAAATTCATATCTCACGCAAATATTTCCAGAATCGTGAAAATTAAAATGCCAAATTTAAAACATGTAAGCAATCAACTACTACTGTGGAAGTTTTATATAACATACCATATTAAAAGCAATAACCTTCATATGACAACCATTAGGTAAATACGGGTACATACAAAATACAATTTAATAAGTCTCAGGAAATTTCAAAGACTTTTCATACTTATTGTACTAGTAAAAATATTCATCACAAATTTCAGTATTCATAAGGATTGTGGTTGCGAATTTATATACTCATGAAATGATGCTTATGGGTCGGCATGCAAAATATGATACTCAAAGAAATCTACAGTAGCTGCAAATCAGCAAGCAGTCAAAAAGCAGTAATTAATCTTACTAATACACCAACTTATAAATGATTTAAGCTTACCAGTTCTTCTATTACCATTCAGCTCAACAGAAGAACAAACATCACAAATGCAAATACATATGTTGAATTCCATATAAGATTCTCAAAGAAAATCTCTTACCAAAACACATCAAAACTCAAAATTTATATTTTCTACCAAAAACATACCAGGATGCCAGGAAGACCTTAAATATTCACATTCATGGGATCCTCTTCAGTAATATTTAAATTTGTAGAGCTGTTTCTCAGACAAATTAGTCAAATAATTCTGTCCTATATACAAGATACAGCTAATATTCTTAAGTTATCAGGTAGCATCTGTCTCAAGTTCTATCTCCCATTTAAATTGGAATCATTAATGAATCATCACTTTACAAATGTATTTTACATAGTGTAAAACAGGTAGCCAGAAGAAATGATCGAAAAAAGGGTCAAAATTAATAGTGCCAACACTATTAAGTCTAATATAAAAGAAATACATTTCTAAAGTGATGATTCATTTAAAACCCACTTTAAACAAACAATTAGCAGGAAATGGGACAACTATCTTACTGAATGTGTTCCAATAACTCTTAGACTGTAAACTGAATTGGGTTTTTTAGCTCACCTGAGCACAAAATGCTCATGTAAGCTATTGGTATCAAAAGAGGCAGACCCTCTGTTGACTGTTGTTCATCTGTCCTTCGTCCATCGTCTATCCTTCTGTCTGTCCATCGGTCTGTCTGCTTCAAATGACTTCTTCTCAGAAACTTCTTGTCACTTTTTGTTCAAACTTGGTCAAAAGCATCTATAGAACATTGCCTTTCAGATTTGTGTTTTTGGTTGCCATAGCCACCAAATGTAGGTCACATTGACCTACATAGTTGAAAACCTAAAAAAATCTTCTTCCAAAACCACTTCACTGAGATAAAATCTGATGTGATATTTGACATCTAAAGCATCTTATATGCCAAGTTTGTGAATTTCAATAATTTTTGTGAAAAATTAGGTTATGCATTTTTGCATTTATTTTTTATATATTTTAAATAGTACTTTTTTACCAAAATTACAATTATGAATAAATTTAGGTGAATTCTTTTTCCAAACATCATTTTCTCATGTGAAGAAACATATGTTTGCCAATTTTCATGAAATTCTGTAAAATACAAGTCGCTTTTTTCGACCTTTTTCATTTTCAATTCTAGCAACCCAAGGGTCGAGGGTTCAAATCCCAGTGAGACCACTTTTTTTTAGCTCACCTGAGCTTCAGCTCAGATGAGTAATTGCTATCCATCTTCGTCCATTGTGGGTCATGCGTCGTCCCTTGTGCATTGTGCGTCGTCCATCATGCGTAACTTTTTACATTTCAATCTTCTCCTCCAAAACCACTGGGCCAAATTAAATGAAACTTTCAGATTTGCACAAATGAAGGAGTTATGTACCCATGGGGCCCCATAAGAGGGGAAATAGGGAAAAACTTTAAAATCGTCTCCTAAATCTACAAGAGATATACCTTAGTTATTTCATTTATAACATCCTTAGGTCATGTATTTTCAGATTTGCACAAATGGTAGCCATGGGGCTCAAAATGGGGAAATTGTAAGGCACTGAGTGGGGAAATAGCTAAAAATTATATATTTGTCACTATATCTTGAAAACTATTAACTTTTTGTAGAGGCATGTATATTAGAAAATTGTAGGTATTGCAACAACGACGATCATTTTGATATATGGTTCAAGGTTGTATGTTGAAAGTTCAAGGTCACAGCTGCAAAGATGACTTAAATTGCTAATTATCTTAAAAACTATTAATTTTTTGTATAGGCATGTATATTAGAATATTGTAGGTACTGCGACAACGACGATTTTGATATACAGTACAAGGTCATATGTTGAAAGGTCAAGGTCACAGCTGCAAAAGAAGACTTAAATTGCTAATTATCTTGAAAACTATTAACTTTTTGTATAAGCATGTATATAAGAATATTGTAGGTATTGACATGACGATCATTTTGATAGATGGTACAAGGTCATATGTTAAAAGGTAAAGGTCACAGCTGCAGAAGATGACTTAAATTGCTAATTATCTTGAAAACTATTAACTGTATATTAGAATATTGTAGGTATTGACAAGGCGATCATTTTGATATATGGTTCAAGGTTATATGTTCAAAAGTCAAGGTCATATCAACATAGAATTACTAAAATTATTAATAATCTTGAAAGCTATTAATTTCATGCATAGGCATGTATATTAGAATATCATAGGTATTGACATGACAATCAAATATGGTTCGAGGTCATATATGTTGAAAGGTCAAGGACATAGCTGTATTAGTATACTAAAATTGATTGATGATATGGAAATTATTCATTGCACTACAGTTACTTCATGAATATTATATAAGCTACTTACAAATGAAATGTGAGTAGATATATTTCTGCTTAAGTTTTGTGGGAGTTCTTAACTTGAGAAAACTTTTAAAGTTTCTGTACTTAATATATTGTCTATTGCACTTTGCAAACAATATTGGACATATCAGGTGAGTGTTAAGGCCCATGGGCCTCTTGTTTTACAGATATTAAGTAAACAAAAAAGTGACTTGACTGATAAAGCCGTCATTCATAAAAAAAATGGGAAATAAATGTGACTGTTGTTGAAGTAAAAAAACATTCAATGGTACACCTAGCTATGCTGGTAAATTTCCAAATACAATTTTTAGTATAATGTGAAATAATTTGACTTTAAATTTAGAGTTGAACAGTATCTGTATGTATGTGGTAAAAGAATTCATGTATGGTAATAATTAGGTTAATATACCGGTAAGTATGAAAATATTTTGTAACTTTTTTTTTACTAAGTTATAGAAAAATGAAAAAAAAATTCAAAAGTCTATAGGAAATAATAAATACAGTATCTTCATAGAAGAGTATACTAAAAATTTGTAATTTTTGAAATGCTTGTAGTCTTGTCTGTTGTCACTAAACATTTATATAAGATAACTAAAAACTTTCTTGAAAACCTATGATGCAAAAATACATGTTTGAATGTTTAGTTCCCCTGTTTAAGATGTATAAATGTGAGAAAAATAATCTGACCGCATGTCAAAAGTTGGTGGTCTCTACCAAGTACCTCTAGTCCCAACATTTCTGCTTATTTTACAGCCTTGAATGAAAGAATCTTGACTGGGGTGCAAAACTTCATGTCTCCACTCCCTGAAATCTGTGTCAGTTCAGATCTTTCGAATTTTCACGGACTGTCTATGACTTCTAAACACACACACTCACCCACACATACACCTCACGGTGATTCTAGATGGTTTACATGACAATTCTGTGTTTCCATAAGTTAAACTGTACAGGGTTTAAATAGGTTTGTTTTTGAGATATAAATAATAAAATACTGTCTAAAGATAGCAATTAAAATACTACCTGCAAAGTCAGATATAACTGGTGATGCATTGATATAAATGAGATAATATTGAGTTACTGTCTGAAGGGTAAGAAGAGTATTTGTTATCTCGAGTGTCTTCAAAATGTAAGATGGCTTCAACTTTTGAAATAGTTTAAGTAAAACAGTGTGCTGCAGTCAAGCATACCACTTTCCCAGTCACATCATCCTGTTATAATGACAAAGGTTAGCTCAAGTTCGTATATGGGCCATGTTGGTTCAATAAGTTGGTCACTAGGTCAAATTGTAGAAAAACCTTGTTAACACTACTGAGGCCCGAATTTTAGTACAATCTTCATCAAACTTAGTCAGAACGATCTTTTTCACAAAAGCTAGCTCAAGTTTGTATTTGGGTCATATTGGGTCAATAAGTAGGTCACTAGGTCAAATAATAGAAAAACCTTGTAAACACTCCTTAGGACCCAATTTTAATCCAATATTACTCAAACATTGTCAGATTGATCCTCTTGACAAAAGCTAGCTCAAGTTTTTTTATGGGCCATGTTGGGTCTATAAGTAGGTCACTAGGTCAAATTGAAGAAAAACCTTGTTAACACTCCTGAGGCCGGAATTTTAGTCCAACCTTCATCAAACTTGGTCAAAATGATCTTCTTGACAAAAGCTAGCTTGAGTTTGTATAGGGGCCATGTTGGGTGAATAAGTAGGTTACTAGGTTAAATTATATAAAAACCTTATAAGCAAGGGTAATTTTAGACCAATTTTCATCAATCTTGCTCAGAATGATCCTTCTGACAAAAGCTAGCTCAAGTTTGTATATAGGTCATGTTGGGTCAATTAGTAAATCACTAGCTCAAAATATAGGAAAAATCTCTTTTTAAAATAGAAGCTCCAGTTTGCCAAAATCAAGCTGAGTGTACATCATTTTCAGGTGAGCATCCAGGGCCTTCATGGCCCTTTTGTTAGTTTTTTTGTGGGGGCTTTTGGGAAAACGTGGAATTGTTAAGATTTTTGCATGTTTTTAGGGAGTTTTTGTGTCGCCTAACTAGGCGACATATAGGGATTACTTTCGTCGGTGTCGTCTGTGGCGTCTGCGGCATCCGGATTTCCTTGTCCAGAGCATAACATTGGTGTTGTACGTTCAAATGACTCCAAACTTGGTATACATGTTTCTGGCAATGACTCGAAGTGCAGTGCACAAGAACCACAACTCTTTCTTTTTCCGTTTTTGAATTAATTCCCTTTGATTGATTTTTATAGAGCATTTCTTGTCCAGAGCATAACTTTGGTGTAGTATGTTCAAATAACTCCAAACTTGGTGTACATGTTTCTGGCAATGACTTGAAGTGCAGTGCACAAGAACCACAACTCTATCTTGTTCCGTTTTTTAATTTTTTCTCTTTGATTGATTTTTATGCAGTGTCAGGCGACACATCTGTTTCAAAGAAACATATCTAGTTGGCAATAAAACTTTGCGTTGTGTGACATTTTTTGCAGCAATGCTGTTGATCAAGTTTTTTATTTGACTTCTGGCAGGTTTTAAATCTTGAATAATAATATGTTTTAAAATAATTATCACCCTTAGTAATGTATTGGCATACTGATTATCACAGTTTATCATCAGTTAAAACACATTTGGGTTCATAATTGTTGTTAACTGTGTTTGAAATCACATGGGGGTAATTTTATTTGTAAATATTTTAAGACACCATTCCAGTTACCAAAAAAATAAAATTTTCAATATGATTCGGAATTTATGGTCCAAATTTGGGAAATTTCTAGTCTTTTTCGATTAAGCCAAAAAAATCACTCATCATCATCATCGTCATCATCATCATCATCATTATCATCATCATCATCATCATCATCATCATCATCATCATCATCCTGTTAATCCAGGCCTTTGATTATTCCCTTTTAAAAGGGTGAGGCCTGGCTGTCCAGTTGAGAATGAAGTCTCCCCCTCCATGTTTAGTGATCCAGTTGGAAGTATCACCCATTCTTAGAGACTTACGGCCACTTTTTAGCTCACCTGAGCACAAAGTGCTCAAGTGAGCTATTGTGGTGGGTCATTGTCTGGCATGCGTCGTTCGTCGTGCGACGTGGGTCGTGCGTCGTGCGTCGTGCGTCTACTTTTGATTGTTAACACTCCTGATGCCACAATTTAAGTGCAATCTTGATCAAACTTTCTCAGAATGATCCTCTTGACAAAAGCTAGCTCAAGTTCGTATATAGGCCATGTTGGGTCTATATCTAGGTCACTAGGTCAAATTGTAGAAAAAAATTGTTAACACTCCTGAGGACCCAATTTCAGACCAATCTTCATCAAACTTAGTCAGAATGATCATCTTGAAAAAAGCTATTTCAAGTTCGTATATGGGTCATGTTGGGTCAATAAGTAGGTCACTAGGTCAAATTGTAGAAAAACCTTGTTAACACTCCTCAGGACCCAATTTTAGTCCAATCTTTATCAAACTTAGTCAGAATGATGCTCTTGACAAAAGCTAGCTCAAGTTCGTATTTGGCCATGTTGGGTCAATAAGTAGGTCACTAGGTCAAATTGTAGAAAAACATTGTTAACACTCCTGAAGACCCAATGTTAATCCAATCTTCATCAAACTTAGTCAGAATGATGCTCTTGACAAAAGCTAGCTCGTTTATATATGGGCCATGTTGGGTCAATAAGTAGGTCACTAGGTCAAATTGTAGAAAAACATTGTTAACACTCCTGCGGACCCAATTTTAGTCCAATCTTCATCAAACTTAGTCAGAATGATGCTCTTGACAAAAGCTAGCTCAAGTTCGTATATGGGCCATGTTGGGTCAATAATTAGGTCACTAGGTCAAATTGTAGAAAAACTTGTTAACACTCCTGAAGCCCCAATTTTAGTCCAATCTTCATTAAATTCGGTCAGAATGATCTTCTTGAAAAAAGCTAGCTCAAGTTCGTATATGGGCCATGTTAGGTCAATAAGTAGGTCACTAGGTCAAATTGTAGAAAAACTTTGTTAACACTCCTGAGGCCTCAATTTTAGTCCAATCTTCATCAAACTTAGTTAGAATGATCTTCTTGACAAAAGCTAGCTAAACTCCTTATATGGGCCATATTGGGTCAATAAGTAGGTCACTAGGTCAAATTGTAATAAAACCTTGTTAACACTCCTGAGGACCCAATTTTAGTCCAATCTTCATCAAACTTAGTCAGAATGATCTTCTTGACAAAAGCTAGCTCAAGATCGTATATGGGCCATGTTGGGTCAATAAGTAGGTCACTAGGTCAAATTGTAGAAAAACTTGTTAACACTCCTGAAGCCCCAATTTTAGTCCAATCTTCATCAAATTCAGTCAGAATGATCTTCTTGACAAAAGCTAGCTCAAGATCGTATATGGGCCATGTTGGGTCAATAAGTAGGTCACTAGGTCAAATTGTAGAAAAACCTTGTTAACACTCCTGAGGCCTCAATTTTAGTCCAATCTTCATCAAACTTAGTTAGAATGATATTTTTGACAAAAGCTAGCTTAAGTCCTTATATGGGCCATGTTGGGTCAAAAAGTAGGTCACTAGGTCAAATTGTAATAAAACCTTGTTAACACTCCTTAGGACCCAATTTTAGTCCAATCTTCATCAAACTTAGTCAGAATAAACTTCTTGACAAAAGCTAGCTCAAGTTCGTATATGGGCCATGTTGGGTCAATAAGTAGGTTACTAGGTCGGATTGTAATAAAACCTTGTTAACACTCCTGAGGACCCAATTTTAGTCCAATCTTCATCAAACTTAGTCAGAATGATGCTCTTGACAAAAGCTAGCTCAAGATCGTATATGGGCCATGTTGGGTCAATAAGTAGGTCACTAGGTCAAATTGTAGAAAAACCTTGTTAACACTCCTGAGGCCCAATTTTAGTCCAATCTTCATCAAACTTAGTCAGAATGATGCTCTTGACAAAAGCTAGCTCGAGTTTGTATATGGGCTATGTTGGGTAAGTAGGTAGGTCTCTAGGTCGAATTATATAAAAACCTTGTTAACACATATGAGGGATCCATTTTAGACCAATCTTATCAAACTGTCTCAGAATGATGCTCTTGACAAAAGCTAGCTCAAGTTTATATATGGGTCATTTTGTGTCAATAAATAGGTCACTAGCTCGAAATATAGGAAAAAAATCTCTTTTAAGAATAGAAGCTCCAGTTTGCCAAAATCAAGCTGAGTGTACATGATTTTCAGGTGAGCGTCCAGGGCCTTCATGGCCCTCTTGTTTACTAGGTCATCTCAGGTCACTTCTGGTCTACTTTATGCTCTAAGACCAGTGACATTCGGTATACTAAATCCTAGATATCCATTTTGTACTGCGCTCTACATGACCAAACCATCTTAACCTGTCTGGAGGGTTTCTGAGATATCTTTGATGTTTAACTCAGAGAGAAGAAACTCTGGGGATATCTTCTTTAGGCTTCACATGGCAGATTCATCTTATCATGGCTCTATTACTATGCCGAAGCTTCCTAAGAGAAGCAACTGTTACTGTGCATGTTTCAGAGCCATAAAGCAACACAGGTCTAATGTAGGTTGTTTAGAAGCAGCCTCTAGTTGTGAATTACAGATGTTTTGCTTGTTAAGCTTGTTTGAAGCAGATCTTGAATGTTTTCTATGCTGACTTGCATCTTGTTGTTGCTGCAAGTTCACATCCACTACCAGATGACAATGTGTCACCAAGGTAGCAGAAGTCACTTACAACTTAAGCTTTTCCAACTGTTACCTCTGACACAGGTCTAAGCTTTTCCAACTGTTACCTCTGACACAGGTCTACCATCAAGGACACTTCAGGTCGAGCTTGAGTGTGGTCCCTTAATTCCACTTCACTTCATTTTGACCAAACTAGAGCAATCATGCAGAGGCTAGAGTTTCTTCCAGATCTTTTAAGGGTTTCCAGATTTGAACCTGAGATCATTACCTTGGTCTTACCAATTTTGACTCAAAACCCTTTCTCCTTTGTTTCTTTTTTTCATGTGGTCACGCTTTTATAAGGTCTCTGTAGTTGTTTCTGTAGAGTGCCTCACTATTGCCTTTGTACAGACTATGTAGTTTCCTCAACACAGATGGTATTCATCCCTTACAAACAATGGATTCTATGAGGTCTCATATTACTGCAATTCCATATTTTCCAGTAGGCTTTATCATCTTTGCCACAATACCAGAAGGGCCTGGAGCTTTACTTGTTGCCAGCTTACTGACTGCCCTTTCTATTATCTCATCTGTGATTGGGATATTTGAACCCTCAGCAGGTAGCTTGTCTGAAAGGTCATTAGGATTCTTGGGGAATTCAACGTTAAGCAGTTGTTCATAGTGCTGCTTCCATGCCTCTTTCCTGGAGTTTACATCAAGGAAAAGTTCATCTTCATCATTTTGTTCTGGTTTCTCACCCATTACAACTTGCTTGTCTTAATGCATTCACTTGGCCAGTTTGTAGATGTCTCCTGCCTTGGGATTTAAGTTGTAAAAAACCTAACACTTAGTTTGATGTATAATCTGCTTAGCAATGTGTTTAGTGGTGTTGTAATCCTCCCTGATGCCTCCTGCCTTAAGGCCTTGAAACATTTCCTCTTTCAGTCACTGCTTCCTCTACAGTGTTGTTTCACCACCAAGTTTCCTTCTGTCACTTATCTTTAGTTTTCAATCCATAGACTTCGGCAGCAGCTTGATGGAGACTGTCTTTCAATGCTTTCCATAGTATGTCAATTGTGCTTGATATCCCTCGTCCTGGATGCAAAATTCCTGCATACTCAGCTTTCAAGTCTGGATTTCTAAGTTTCTACAGCTTTATGCTAGGGGCATATCTGTGCTTATGCCTTTGAGTAGCCCGAACCTTGAGGTCTTATTGCATTGCACTGACCTATGGCATTGCCACCATGCCAATTCTCATATCCAACAGAATTGCTGCCTATGTGGCCATTTAAGTCACCACAAAAGAATAGCACCTCTGACACTGGGACATTTGCTGAAAAAATCTGCAGCTTATGCAAGAAACTGTTCTTTACATCATCTCCAATACCAGCTTGAATATATAAATTAACACTTGACTGTAAATCTACAATTTTAATCAGAAACAATGTGTAACAAAGGAAATTAACACATATATTATTATAGAAAGTTAGCAATGTTACAAACAATTGTAACAAAAAAAAAAAAATTTAAAAAAATATGCATATATTATTATAATAGGCCAGCAGTGTTACAAACAATGTGTTACAATTAAAACCACATAAACATTATTAACTCACTTGAGCCAAAGCTTTTCTTATCAAAGTAATCCACGTCGTCATCATCCGTGGGGCAAACTTTTACATTTTCAACTTCTTCTCTGAAACTACAGAGCAGATTTCAATGAAACTTGGTCAGATGCATATACAGGTTGGTGCAATTAAGATTTGTTGGTGGCGTTTTCATGGCTCCCAAAACCAGGTCAAGATGACCTATGGGTCCAAAAAACTTAAAAAATCTTCTCATCCGAAAGCGATGATGGTAGAAAAAAATCTGATGTGATGTTTGGTGTATCTAGTCTTAAGCTTATAAATTTTTTTTTATTTCGTGAAATTTGGTGAAAAATCAGGTTACACGATTTTGCATTTAATTTTAAAAATTTCGTAAAATGGCTTCAAATTATTTGACTTGACTATATGAATAGATAATGACATGGGGTTTTCAGTTTTTACTTTTTCTTAAAATAACCTTGAAACTGGGTCAAGGTCAAAGATCAAGGTGATGACCTAGTTTGTGATTTTTGTGATTTAGGCAATTTTCTTCAAAACTATAAGAGATATATAATATCAAAACATTGTTAAAATGTTCAACATGACAAAATTGAACAAGGTTCCAAGTTTTGTAACTACATGCATATGATAATCTTACAGTTAGGAAAGGTTATGACCTAATTTGTGATTTATGCAGTTTTAGGAAATTTTCTTGCAAATATTTAAGAGATATATGACATCAAAACATTGTTTAAATGTTCCCCGTGACAAAATTTAACGAGGTACCAAGTTTCTTAACTATATGATAATCCATGTAGGAGTTGTTGTCCCTGAAATGTTATATTTTTGGTTTATAAAAACTAAATTTGTGCATTAGCTTCAAAACTATAATTTTTTTGTATAGGAATGTATTTTAGAATATTGTAGGTATTGATATGATGGTCATTTTGATATATGGCTTAAGGTCATATGTTTAAAGGTCAAGGTCATAGCTGAATGACTGAAATTGTTAATGATCTTGGAAACTATTAACTTTTTATATAGTTATGTATACTAGAATATTGTAGGAATTGATATGGCAATCATTCTGATATATGATTCAAGGTCATAGGTTCAAAGATCAAGGTCATAGATGCATAAGAAGACTTTAATTGTTAATTATCTTGAATACTTTTGACTTTTTGTATAGGCATGTATATAAGAATATTGTAGGTATTAAAACAATGATCATTTTGATATATAGTTTAAGGTCATAGGTTCAAAGGTCAAGGTTATAACTATAATTTTAATTATATTGAAAACTACTAACTTTTTGTACAAGCATGTATGCTAGAATATTGTTCGTATTGATATGACAATCATTTTGATATATGATTCAAGGTAATATGTTCAAAGGTTAAGGTCATAGATGCATAGGAAAATTGAAATTGTTAATTATCTTAAAAACTTGCACCTTTTTGTATAGACATGTATATTAGAATATTGAAGGATTAAAATGAAAATCATTTTGATATATGGTTGAAGGTTGTACATTCAAAGGCATATTTATTAAAATATTGTAGGTATTTTTTAAAATAATTTCGGACGTATCCTCAGGTTGGACATATTGATATATGGTTCAAGGTTATAGGTTAAAATGTCAAGGTCATAGATGCATAAAAAGACTTAGATGCTTATAATTTTGAAAACTATTATCTTTTTGTATAGGCATGTATATTAGAATATTGTAGATTTTGATTATGACTTTCATTTGATATACCTTCAAGGTCATAATTTCAAAAGTGAAGGACAAAGTATACTAAAACGGTTGATGATTTAGAAATATTTCATTGTACTATAGTTACAATATGCCTTTAAGCTACCTTTAAATGCCATTATAGCTATTTCTCATTTGGTATCATTGCAGTTCTAAACTTGAGAAAAATTTAAATGTTTCTTTAATTAATTAATTGTCTATTGCACTTTGTAAACAATTTTGAACATATCTGCAGGTGTGTGTAAAGGCCCATAGGGCCTCTTGTTTGTTTAGACATGTATATAAGAATATTGTAGGTATTAAAACAACGATCATCTTGATATATAGTTTAAGGTCATATGTTCAATGGTCAAGGTTATAACTGAAATTTTAATGATATTGAAAACTACTAACTATTTGTAATGGCATGTATACTAGAATATTGTAGGTATTGATATGACAATCATTTTGATATATGATTCAAGGTTATAGGTCAAGGTCATACTTGCATTAAAAGACTGAAATTGTTAATTATTTTGAGAACTAATAACTTTTTATATGAGCATGTATATTAAGTATTGTGGGTTTTGATATGACTGGTTAATTTGATGTATGGTTCAAGGTCATTTGTTAAAAGGTCAAGAACATAGCTGCATAGGTATACTGAATATTGGTTAATTATTTGGAAATTATTCTTTGAACTATTTCTTAGGTACCCTATTTTTAATATCCAAAACCTTGTTTTCACAAATCTTGTTATTTATTGAAAGGTTAGAAAAATTCAAATTACAATTCAGGTCAGCTTAGCAATTTTTAGCTCAGCTGGCAATAGCCATCTGAACTTATGGCATGACAAAGGGTGCCTGTGTGTCTGTCCTTTGGTGCATAAACTTCAATCTTCTTCTTTGAAACTAGGTGGAGCAACATGCAGCAACCAAGATGACCACCATTTTAATAAATAGCAAAGAGGAAAAATGGTTGCTTGAATACTTCTAGTTTAGCTTCCATGGCCTTTTAGGCCTCTTTCTTTTTAATTCTTCAGACTAGACGTAATTCTTTTGATATTTGGTAAATTTAATTGAAAATCTGTAAATAATTACTTAGTATGATTTTTTGGTTGATTGCTGGTTATATTTGTAACTTATATGATTTCAGATTGTTATTGATGAAGAGGTGGAATGGTTACCACATTATGAACATAAAGTTCCTCCTATAGAAGTTTTGAGAAAGTGGAAAATCATAGGCAAGGTAAAGTTAATTTTGTCTGTGTATTTGTCAGTACATTGTCAAAATTTCTGAGCAGATTTAATTGAAACTTTGTCAAAAAATATTTAGGTTAGGGAATTTTTTTAGTTTATGGTGTTACCATGGTTACAAAAAATGTTAGTGTCCCATTGACTCACAGATTTTAAAAGCGTGTAGGATTAATCTGCTGTTGTATTTGGGTCCTCTAGGGTCTATAGTTGCAACATTTAGAGTATTTTGGGCCTATTTCACTTTATAATCTTTTCATAAAAGTCATGGTTGCCAAGTCTGCAGACTTTAGCAACACCATGAACCTTCTGAATGTTCTTACCATTTAATGTTTGAAACATTTTGAAAACAAGTAGGAGTCCACAAATTAGTACTAATGAAGAACTCTGTCTTATATAAACTCATAAAAATTGGCATAATTATCAATAACTCAAAACAGGGGAATGAAAAATTGTTGCCAAATAAGATAAATTAAAAATTGAAGACTGATTATTTTTTAAATATTACATATAAAACCTGTTTCAAGAGTTATATCTGAGGACATTAATCAGTTTTTAAAAAGAGTTTTTAGCTCACCTGACCGAAAGGTTATGTGAGCTTATGGCATGGTGTGTATGTGTGTGCGTGTGTGCATGCGTGCGTCGTTAACACACATTTTCGACTTCTCCTCTAAAACTGCTGGACAGATTTCAATGATACTTAGTCGAAAGCATATATGGGCCGGTGCAATTCAGATTTGTTCAAGGCGTTGCCATGGCTAACAAAACTAGGTCAAGGTGACCTAGGGGTCCAAAAATCTTAAAAAATCTTCTCTGAAACCAATGATGGGAGAAAAAATCTTATGTGATATTTGGCTTCTCTAGGGTCTTAAGCCTAGGGTTTGTTCATTTTTGTGAAATTTGGCGAAAAATGGATAACACGTTTTTGCGTTTAATTTTAAAAATTTTGTAAAATGGCTTCAAATTGTTATAACTTGACTATTTCTTGCAAATATTAAGAGATATATGACATCAAAACATTGTTAAAATGTTCCCCCATGACAAAATTTAACAAGGTACCAAGTTTCGTAACTATATGATAATCCATGTAGGAGTCGTTGCCCCTGAAATGTTATTAATACTAAAATTGTGCATTAGCTTGAAAACTATAAACTTTTTATGTATACATGTATATAAGAATATTGTGAGTATTGATGTCGATCATTTTGATATATGGTTCAAGGTCATATGTTGAAAGTTAAAGCTCATAGCTTCATAGGTGTACTGAAATTGTGAATAATCTTGAAAACTGTTAACTTTTTGTATAGGCATGTATATTAGAATATTGTAAGTATTGATATAACAATCATTTTGATATATGGGTCAAGGTAATATGTTCAAAGGTCAAGGTCATAGCTGCATAAGTGTACTGAAATTGTTAATTATCTTGAAAAATATGAACTTTTTGTATAGGCATGTATGTAAGCATACTGTAGGTATTAAGATGACAATCATTTTGATATATGGGTCAAGGTCATATGTTCAAAGGTCAAGGGTCATAGCTGCATAAGTGTACTTAAATTGTTAATTATCTTGAAAACTATTATCTTTTTGTATAGACCTCTATATTAGCATATTGTAGGTATTAAGATGACAATCATTTTGATATATGGGTCAAGGTCATATGTTAAAAGTTCAGGGTCATATCTGTAGAAGAAGACTGAAATTGTTAATTATCTTAAAAACTATGAACTTTTTGTATAGGCATGTATATTAGAATATGGTATGTATTGATATGACAATCATTTTGATATATGGTTCAAGGTCATATGTTCAAAGGTCAAGGTCATAGCTGCATAAGTGTACTTAAATTGTTAATTATCTTGAAAACTATTATCTTTTTGTATAGACCTCTATATTAGCATATTGTAGGTATTTATATGACAATCATTTTGATATATGGGTCAAGGCCATATGTTAAAAGTTCAGGGTCATGGCTGCATAAGTGTACTGAAATAATTAATTATCTTGAAAACAATTATCTTTTTGTATAGGCATGTATATTAGCATATTGTAGGTATTGTTATTACAATCATTTTGATATATGGGTCAAGGTCATATGTTGAAAGTTTGGGGTCATATCTGTAGAAGACTGAAATTGTAAATTATCTTGAAAACCATTAACTTTTTGTACAAGTATATATATTAGAATAATGAAGGTATTGATGTTATGACCATTTTGATATAAGGTTCAAGTTCATATGTTCAAAGATCAAAATCATAATTTGGAAATTATTCACTGTACTGTTTAAATCATGCATATAAGCTATTTATAAATGAAATGTTACTAGATGTTTCTGATTAATTATTGCCAGATTTCCAAACTTGAGGAATTTTGTAAAGTTTTTGTAATTAAGTTTTTTACAAGTTTTTGGATATTTCCTCAGGTGAGCATTAAGGTCCATGGGCCTCTTGTTTCAATAACAGACTAGATTTAAAAGAAGAGAATCTATACATAAAAATAAAAAAAAATTATATAATACAACTGATTAAACAAAATATCAAATTATCCCAGGGATGGTTGAGTATAGATTCAAGGTCACGGTTCAAAGGTCAAGGACATAGATGAAATGATTAATAATTTGGAAATTAACCATTGTACTGTAGTTAAAACATGCATGTTAGCTATTTATAAATGAACTCTTTCTGATTAAGTATTCAGTATTGTGGCAGTTTCAAACTTGAGAAAACTTAAAAAGGTTTTGTAATTAAGTTTTTTGCAAACAATTTTGGACATATCCTCAGGTGAGTGTTAAGGCCATTGGACCTCTGTTTTCCTTCCAGATTGAATTATATCCTGGGTAAGATTTTTTCTAAGCAATATTTTATCAAGAGTCATGTAAAAAAATATTTCAGCTCAAGTGAGCTGTATGGCTGTTACCTAAAACCAATAATAGCATTTACAGATTCATCTATGAATGGATATAGTTCAAATTTGATATATAGAAAGAAAATGTATTGAATCATTTTAAAAATTATCATGTTTTGATGAGCTATTGTGATCCATCTTTGTGCATCTTGGGTCAACTTTTAACATTTTATTCTTCTCCTCCAAAACTACTGGGCCAAATTGAATGAAACTTGGGCGCTCATGTGATCATACATTTAATGGTACTAATGCTTGTGCGAGTCAGAGGAGGTATATATATGCCCATTTCTGATGATCTTCATGGCTTGACCCACCAACGTCTTCTTTGTCTTTCATGCCTTTGTCGATGATGAATAAGTTATGTCAGCATGCCCATATGTCTTTGCTAGAGTTCTTCAAGGGAGTTGTGCTCAGAGATTCAGAAAACCCAGCAGGCCATGAGGGGGTATTGGTGCAGCAGCATTCATGGTATTAATATTTGTGCATTCTATTGCAATAATTTGGATTTGCATCTTAATAGTGTGCATGTCAACCATCTTGAGACTTGATGTGACTACTAAAACACATTCAACCTTTGCGAGACATTGTGCAACTATGCAAGAGCTCGTGTGAGGCTAAAAGATTCCAATCACAAAGTGCTGTAAAGTTCTCATGGGCCAATTGAAAAAGCAGCTTTATTTATTTAATGTATAAAATTATATATATATAAAAGAATATTGTAGTAATTAACACAATAATTATTGTGATATAAGTTTTAAAGCCAAAGGTTGAAAAGGAAGGTCATAACTCCATAAGAAAACTCAATTTTTGAATTATCTTGAAAACTATAAACTTTTTGTATATGCAAGTATTATCAAAATGTTGTAAGTATTGGTATGACAATCATTTTGATATATGTTTTAAGGTCTTAGGTTCAAAGATCAAGGTTATAGTTGCATATGAAGAATGAAAATGTGAATTATCTTGAAAACATTCTTTTTGTATATGCATGTATATTAAGAATGTTGTAGGTATTGGTAGGAACATCATTTTGATATATGATTTAAGGTCATAGGTTCAAAGGTTATAAGGTCATAGCTGTATGAGAAGATTGAAATTGTTATCTGGAAAATGATTAACTTTTTGTATATGCATGTATGTAAGTATGTTGTAGGTATTAGTATGATGATTGTTTTGATATCTGATTCAAGTTCATAGGTTTAAAGGTCAAGGTCATAACTGTAGAAGAAGATTGAAATTCTTAGTTATCTGGAAAACTATTAACATTTTCTGTATGCATGTATATTTGAATATTGGAGGTACAGACCTTATAATAAATTTCAATATATGGTTTTTGGTTATGAGTTAAAAGGTCAAGGTCATAGCTGCTTAAATATACTGAAATTATTAATCATCTAGAAATTATTCATTGTACTTTAGTTATTACATGTATTTTAGCTATTTATGAATGAATTGTGACTAATATTTCTGAATGAGTATTTTGGCAGTTCCATACTTGGGAAAACTTGGACTGTTTCTGTAATTACAGTTATTCTGTAATGTACTTTACAAATGTTTGGGACATATCTTCAGATAACAGTTAAGGTCCATGGGCTGTTACAGATTATATGAATGAAGTGTTATTTTAGCTGATTCTTTGAAAATCTTCTCTGTAACCTCTAAAACTGCTGGAGCCAATATAACCAAGTTTAAAGAAAGGTTCTTGGTTAATGCAGATTAAAAATTTTGTCTGCCATAGCCATCAAGATCCAAGTTTGTTGTCATTTCTATATAAAGAAAAAAAAAACATAAATAGCTATTACAGATTTAGTTTTAATACTATATTTAGAGACTTTCTTTATAGCAATTTAACATTTTTATGGGTTTTTCCAAGAATTTTCAAAATTTGTTGACACAATTTCCATGGGTTGTGCAAATGAATTTTTTGTAAGCCCATTCTGTTCTTCATCTGCTTAGACCTACAGACCCTATTTTGTGACCTTGAATTAAATATTTTATTTGATATTTGATATGATGTTATTTTACCATCCATTTTAAGTACATATACACCTTTTTTAGCTCACCTGAGCCGAAGGCTCAAGTGAGCTTTTCTGATCAAAATTTGTCTGTCGTCGTCGTCGCCGTTGTCGTCGTCGTCGTTGTCGTCGTCGTCGTCGTCGTCGTCGTCCGCGGCATAAACTTTTACATTTTCGACTTCTTTTCTGAAACTACAAGGTGGATATCAATGAAACTTGGTCAGATGCATATATGGGCCAGTGCAATTCAGATTTGTTCATGACGTTGTCCTAGCTCCCAAAACTAGGTCAAGGTGACCTATGGTTCAAAAAAACTTAAAAAATCTTCTTCTCCGAAAGCGAAGATGGTAGAAAAAAATCTGATGTGATATTTGGCTTCTCTAGGGTCTTAAGCTTATAAATTGTTCATTTCGTGAAATTTGGTAAAAAATTAGGTTACGCGTTTAATTATAAAAATTTCGTAAAATAGCTTCAAATTGTTATAACTTGACTATATGAATAGATATTGACATGGGGTTTTCAGTTTTGACTTTTTCTTGAAATAACCTTCAAAATGGGGTCAAGGTCAAAGTTCAAGGTCATGACCTAGTTTGTAATTTGTGCAGTTTTAGGCTATTTTCTTCAAAATTTTAAGAGATATATAATATCAAAACATTGTTAAAATGTTCAGCATGACAAAATGTAAAGAGGTACAAAGTTTCGTAACTGTATGATAATACATGTAGGAGTTGTTGCCCCTGAAATGTTATTTTTCTGCCAGTGAAAACTAAAATTGTGCATTAGCTTGAAAACTATAAACTTTTTGTATAGACATGTATTTTAGAATATTGTAGGTATTGACATGACGAACATTTTGATATATGGCTCAAGGTCATACATTCAAAGGTCAAGGTCATAGGTGCATAAAAAGACTGAAATTGTTAATTATCTTGGAAACTATTAACTTTTTGTATTGGCATGTATATTAGAATATTGTAAGAATTGATATGGTAATCATTCTGTTATGAGATATATACTCAGGTTGGCCATATCCTCAGGTGAGCGTTAAGGCCCATGGGCCTCTTGTTAATAAGATTTTTTTTGTTTTGATTTGATATTATAGAAGAAACAGACTATAGATGATGAGACAGAATTCTGTGATGAAGAAATATTAACTAATGTTCTAAACAGTAAGGTAAGGTATTTTCTGTATTCAAGTCAATTGTAATAAATTGGCTATATATATATATATATATATATATATATATATATATATATATATATATATATAGTGCAACTTCGAAATACCGGCCCTTCTAAAAACCGATCACCTCCACATACTGAACACTCTTGACAGGTCCTGAATTTATCCTTCTTTTTTTAAGATATATTAAAATAAACTTCCATAAACAGGTCCCTCTGAATTCGGAACACCAGCCTTTTTTAAGTGCTGAAATCATGTCACATCTTAATAATTTACTTCAGAAAACCTGCCTTTGGGAGTCGCAATGCATGAATGAACCGGAACGTTCAGGTGATTTTCTATCTGCTAATCTGATTACTGGAAAAAACAATGAATTGTAATGCGCATATCATTGTACTGGTAGACGACCCGTGCAGATATGCTTGAATAAATAATTGAAACGATTTTATTTTGTTTCCTTGATTGTTCGATAATCTCATTATTGCAATTATTGTTTTTCTGATGGTTTTAATTTCTTTATTTCGAGGTTTTTACCCCATCAAGTACCCCTCACTTAAATAAGATCAAAACATTTTATAAACAACTATGTTTATATCACCTGTGCAATGCAAAAAATATTCAGAAATATTTTTTTATTTAAACAAATCATTATTTTCTTTCTTTTTTGTTTTATTTTGACACGTTTAAACGATATTATTGCTATTTGATATCAAAACATTCTGCACTGTGTATATATATATATATATATATATATATATATACAGTGAAACTTGTGAAAACCGGACCCTGGAAAAACCAGAATCCTTTGAAAACCAGACGTGTATGCTTGTCCCGATTGACTTCCTTCTTTATTCTAATGATAAAAACCTTAATAAACCAGATCCTGTGAATTCTGAAAACCGGACACATTTCACCATCCGGATCATAAAAAACCTATATATTTTCACCTTTGTAAACCAGATTCAATTTTCTGATTTAAAAAAACTCCGAAAAACCAAGAATTTTATTGAAATTTTTTAAACTTGCAAATTTGTAACAAAATGACTGTTATTTCCGATACTATAAAAACATTAACTACAAATAAAAGTAAAAGTAATTTCCGATATTGTAAATAACATCATTTAACTTCTTAGAAAAACAAAACTGTAAGAAATACAAATTGTCATCAAATGGCTTGAGTATACATCAACACACAAAAAAACAATAATTATCAGATTAAAAAGATCAGTCAGCTGAAATCGAGGTTAGCTTGTGTTCGATTGTAAGCACATTCATTTTTAGCTCACCTGGCAAAGCCAGGATGAGCTTATGGAATGGTAAAGCGTGCCTGCTGTGCATGCGTCCTTGCATGCGTCTGTGCATCCGTAAACTTTTATCTTCTTCTCTAAAACTAATAGGCCAATTCAAATGAAATATGGTATGAAAGGTCCTTAGTTGCTATAGATTAAAAATTTTATCCGACATGTCCGTCGTAAATCCAAGGATGGCTGCTGTTACTATAAATAGCAAAAAACGTATAAATGGCCATTACAGGTTTATTTGTGTACCGATTTTGAAATTGAAACATAGAAAATAGATGTTAGGGGATTAAACATATATAACGGGTTTCGCTGTAAGATTTTTAGTTTTTGCAATAATTACGTAATATGCAAATAAGGTCTATTTTTAACTTTGAAAATTTTCTCTGAAAGTACATGGCCAATTGAAATGATATCGAGTGTGGAAGGTCCTTGTGTGGTATAGATTCAAAATTGTATCCGACATGTCTGTCGGAAATCCAAGATGGCTGCGGTTACTATAAATAGCAAAAATCGAAAAATGGCCATTATGGGTTTATTTATGTCCCGATTTTGTTTAAATTTGAAACATAGAAAAAAGATGTCGGGGGATAAAACATATGTAACAGGTTTTTCCGTATGATTTTTCGTTTGTGCAATAATTATGTAATATGCAAATAAGATTTATTTTTAGCCGAAATCTTTGAAAATCTTCTCTCTCTGAAAGTACATGGCAAATTGAAAGGATGTCGAGTGTGGAAGGTCCTTGTGTAGTATAGATTCAAATTTGTATCCGACATGTCTGTCGGAAATCCAAGATGGCTGCCATTACTATAAATAGCAAAAAATGAAAAATGGCCATTATGGGTTTATTTATGTCCCGATTTTGTTTAAATTTGAAACATAGAAAAAAGATGTCGGGGGATAAAACATATGTAATGGGTTTTTCCGTATGATTTTTCGTTTGTGCAATAATTACGTAATATGCAAATAAGGTTTATTTTTAGCCGAAATCTTCTGAAAGTACATGGCCAATTGAAAGGAAATTTATAATAAATAGTGCTTGATATACGTCTTCATGATTACTGATGATGAGATGTTCTGGCATCTGATTTTATTCTTACGCTTTTCTGACTTATTCAAAATTTAAACTAGAATCAAACGGCAAAGAAATTAATGCATAAGTACGGTATTAAAAATAAAAAATATAAATAATAGGCGAAAATTGGTGGAAAATTTATGGTCCGATCAGTAGCGTCAATTACCGGTACCAGTATGACCTTGTCTGAAAATCATGGTCGTCTTATAGGTGCAGTATCGCCTGAAATCATAAAAAATGACGGGAAAATCCCACCCTGTCTTATAGGCGAAGTAGTCTTATATCCTTGGATTTACGGTAATATGCAAATAAGGTTCATTTTTAGCCGAAATCTTTAAAAATCTTCTTCTCTGAAAGTACATGGCTAATTGAAAGGATGTCGAGTGTGGAAGGTCCTTGTGTGGTATAGATTCAAAATTATATCCGACATGTCTGTCGGAAATCCAAGATGGCTGCCTTTACTATAAATAGCAAAAATCGAAAAAATGGCCATTATGGGTTTATTTATGTCCCGATTTTGTTTAAATTTGAAACATAGAAAATAAATGTCGGGGGATAAAACATATGTAATGGGTTTTTCCGTATGATTTTTCGTTTGTGCAATAATTACGTAATATGCAAATAAGGTTTATTTTTAGCCGAAATCTTCTGAAAGTACATGGCCAATTGAAAGGAAATTTATAATAAATAGTGCTTGATATACGTCTTCATGATTACTGATGATGAGATGTTCTGGCATCTGATTTTATTCTTACGTTTTCTGACTTATTCAAAATTTAAACTAGAATCAAACGGCAAAGAAATTAATGCATAAGTACGGTATTAAAAATAAAAAATATAAATAATAGGCGAAAATTGGTGGAAAATTTATGGTCCGATCAGTAGCGTCAAATACCGGTACCAGTATGACCTTGTCTGAAAATCATGGTCGTCTTATAGGTGCAGTATCGCCTGAAATCATAAAAAATGACGGGAAAATCCCACCCTGTCTTATAGGCGAAGTAGTCTTATATCCTTGGATTTACGGTAATATGCAAATAAGGTTCATTTTTAGCCGAAATCTTTAAAAATCTTCTTCTCTGAAAGTACATGGCTAATTGAAAGGATGTCGAGTGTGGAAGGTCCTTGTGTGGTATAGATTCAAAATTATATCCGACATGTCTGTCGGAAATCCAAGATGGCTGCCTTTACTATAAATAGCAAAAATCGAAAAAATGGCCATTATGGGTTTATTTATGTCCCGATTTTGTTTAAATTTGAAACATAGAAAATAAATGTCGGGGGATAAAACATATATAACAGGTTTTTCCGTACAATTTTTTGTTTGTGCAATAATTACGTAATATGCAAATAAGGTTTATTTTTAGCCGAAATCTTCTGAAAGTACATGGCCAATTGAAAGGAAATTTATAATAAATAGTGCTTGAAATAATAGAAAATAAAGATATTGCTAGTGAGTTTGTTTACATTTTACTGATTGGATATATTTGAAAGGAAAAAGCAAAGAACAAAATAAGGGTATTCCAGTTGAGCGATACAGGCCCTATTGGGCCTCTTGTTAAAGGAATATCTTTTTTGGTTCATTTTGCTGGTAGGACTTGATACATGTATTACAATGATAATCACAACTTTTTCCACTATCTTAAATGGACAAAATTTCAGTCAAGATTGATATTTAATAAGTTTTGAGGCTACACAAAACTTCAGTCAAGAATAGAAAAGTCCGGTTAAGATGACTTTGAATCCTGAAATTATTCGGCTCTCAATCGAACAACTAAAATGCACAGTCAGCTGATGGAAAAGTAAACAAAACAAGTCTCTTAACAATGGAATGGCAGTTGTTACCATTAATTGACATAAACCAAACATCAATTATGTGCAATGTTTTGGATGCAGTCTTAGTTACGTTGACCTACATCCTCCAGCAGAGGAAAGATTAAATTACCGTAAAGCAACCTACCCCAAAAATTGTTTAATTATCACTTTACACTTTGTTTGTTTCAAATAAACTAGATGTACATGTATTACCCATGGCTACATGGCAGACACATCCCAAAGGGAGATATCATAAATGGATCTGCTACTTATTATCAAGGGCAGTGAACTCTAGCAAATAACCTTAATAAACCGGATCCTGTGTGAGAAAGTTTGTCAGTTTATTTGGTCAGTTCACCTGCCAAAGGTTTGTTTTCACCATGTTGTTTGGTTGTTTAATTTTAGCATTTCAGAACTGACTGCCTTAAACATCTTGACTTTACCCCTTCATTTTAGATTAACAAAAACATCTCATGTTGAAAACTCTTGTAGGAAATATTTCTTTCCAACATGATCTGTGTATGTGGCGGTAGAACCTTTCTGTTTGGTTCATCCTACAAAGATGTGAAATCATAATTGAAGCACAACCACATTACATCATCCCACAGAGTAAATGATGAGAACTTGCAAATAAATGAAAGCATGCCCTACTCATGGTTGTTTTATTTTTATGTAGAATGTCAAATAACAAAGTTTGATTTTGCATACATGGTGCCATTGTCTATTTTAATCATTATTGAAGGAAAAATGTCATTAGAATTGCAGAAAAAAGTTCATTTTGACTTTATAAATGTAGGATATGGAAATCTCGCCCTAAAGGTTGAATATTTTTGTCAGAGACTTGACAGTCCTTGTCTCAAACTAAAACATTCCTCTTGGGTGAATTTTCCATATCCTTTATGCATACTCATAATATACTAGCGGAAAAAAGTAACTGTGCATGGCTGAAATGTGAGATTATAAAATAATTTGAAAATGCAAAGCAATGAATAATTTCGTATTTGTTTATTAGATATTTTTTTTACAAATTCATGTCATTGAAAAGGTTACAGATGCTGTTATTTCATAGGCAGGGGACTAGAAACATAGCACATAGTAAAAGTCAGCTCACAAGATCAGTATGGTGTGTGACCACCATTAGCATTGACACAAAACTGACAGCGACGCCTCATAGAGTTGATTAAATGCCTAAAGAATCTGGTCTAACGCTTGGGCCAACCCTTGCAATGTAACAGGCTGATTGGGCAGATGATGTAATCGGCTTTCCATTTCATCCCATACGTGTTCAATTGGAGAAAGGTCGGGTGAAACGGCTGGCCACGGTAACACATTGACGTTATGCTGTGCCAGAAAATCCATTGCAATCCGTGTGACGTGTGGTCTTGCATTATCATGCTGAAAAGTGACGTTACGTTGCTGTCCTTGAATGAATGGGATGACATGGGTCTGTAGGATTTCATCACGGTACCGTACACCAGTCAAATTCCCGTCATTTGCTGTGATGCCACCCCAAACCATTACACTGCCCCCACCAAACTAATGTCATTCCACCACACACGCGTCATGGAAACGTTCTCCAATGCGCCGATACTCTCCAGAGCGTCCGTCACTGCTGTCCAAGTGAAATCTGGACTCATCGATAAACATAATTTCTGCCCCGTCTCGTCGATTGAAGCGTAAATGTGTTCTGCACCATGCAAGACGAGCTGTGTGATGACGTTGTTGTAGAATTGGACGAATTGCCGGACGTCATAGGCGAATATGTCTTTCCCGTAAATGATTCCATACTGTTCAGGGGCTGATTGGGCGTAGTCCAGGAATGCTCCGGGCAGTAGTACTGGCAGTTTGGAAACGGTTCTGGAGGTGCACAAGCCGGATATGGTTGTCTTACTGACGTGTCGTTACGCTTGGACGTCCTGAACAAGGGCGGTCTCTAGTGGTGCCAAACTATTGGTATGTCTCCATAAAGCATAAACAGTGTTTCTGTGGACACCAAAATGTCTAGTGACAAAGCTTTGGGTCATACCAGCCTCAAGCTTACCAATTGCGCGGAGGCGATCATTTTTATTTAGCCTAGGCATTACACTATGGAAGCTTTCAACCGAGTAAACTTGCTTTTCTGGTTTTCTGGTGTCCAAACAAACAAACAACAGTAAATTATTCCTAAAATATTGTCACACTGAAATGCTGGGCTACAATTGTGTGAAATCCGACCCGTGCGCATGAAGCGTAAAAATCACGAGCAATTGATGCAATGACTGAGCAATATGATAGAGGTATATACATTTACCATTTGTGCAAATTTTAAGATTTATACATTCATTAATAATAGCGAAATTATAAATTTTCTTGATGCACAGTTACTTTTTTCCGCTAGTATAGATTGTTATATGCTTCAAACATGTATTACATCCAGTTGCAATTATGTCTGTATTGTTTTCCAGTGATATTAATATTCAAGTATTTTAATTTCATTTGTTTAATGATGTTTTAAGAATATACCTTACAGTAATCAACATCTACCTGTGTTTTATATAGTATACAGACCAGAGTTTATATCATATGTAGAACAGCCTCAGATGGATATATGATGATTTAAATTTTATTCACTTATAAAACTTTTGGTAGTTGTTTATTAAGTTAACACCAACATGACTGAAACAACTTATCTATAGTACATTTGTATATCACTTTTCTCCAAAAGACATATAGAAAAATTTAAATCTGTCTGTTTGCCTCATGGCTGTGAATCATTTTTAGCTCACCTGAGCCAAAGGCTCAAGTGAGCTTTTCTGATCAAAATTTGTCTGTCGTCGTCGTCGTCGGCGGCGTTGTCATCGTCGTCGTCGTCGTCCGCGGCGTAAACTTTTACATTTTCAACTTCTTTTCTAAAACTATGAGGTAGATTTCAATGAAACTTGGTCAGATGCATATATGGGCCAGTGCAATTCAGATTTGTTCGTGACGTTGTCATGGCTCCCAAAACTAGGTCAAGGTGACCCATGGTTCCAAAAAACTTAAAAAATCTTCTTCTCCGAAAGCAATGATGGGAGAAAAAATCTGATGTGATATTTGGCTTCTCTAGGGTCTTAAGCTTATAAATTGTTCATTTCGTGAAATTTGGTAAAAAATTAGGTTACGCCTTTTTGCATTTAATTTTGAAAATTTTGTAAAATGGCTTCAAATTATTATAACTTGACTATATGAATAGATATTGACATGGGGTTTTCAGTTTTGACTTTTTCTTGAAATAACCTTCAAAATGGGGTCAAGGTCAAAGTTCAAGGTCATGACCTAGTTTGTAATTTGTGCAGTTTTAGGCTTTTTTCTTCCAAATTATAAGAGATATATAATATTAAAACATTGTTAAAATGTTTAGCAGGACAAAATGTAAAAAGGTACAAAGTTTCGTAACTGTATGATAATGCATGTAGGAGTTGTTGCCCCTGAAATGTTATTTTTTTGCTAAAAAAGACTAAAATTGTGCATTAGCTTGAAAACTATAAACTTTTTGTATAGGCATGTATTATAAAATATTGTAGGTATTGACATGACAAACATTTTGATATATGGCTCAAGGTCATATATTCAAAGGTCAAAGTCATAGGTGCATAAAAAGACTGAAAATGTTAATTATCTTGGAAACTATTAACTTTTTGTATTGGCATGTATATTAGATTATTGTAGGAATTGATATGGTGATCATTCTGATATAAGATTCAAGGTTTTACATTTGAATGTCAAGGTCATAGATGCATAAAAAGACCCAAATTGTTAATTATCTTGAAAACTATTAACTTTTTGCAAAGGTATATATACTAGAATTTTGTAGGTATTGATATGACAATCATTTTGTTATGTGGCTCAAGGTCATACATTCAAAGGTCAAGGTCATAGGTGCATAAAAAGACTGAAATTGTTTATTATCTTGGAAACTATTAACTTTTTGTATGGCATGTGTATTAGAATATTGTAGGAATTGATATGGTGATTATTTTGATATAAGATTCAAGGTCTTACGTTTAAAGGTCAAGGTCATAGATGCATAAAAAGACTCAAATTGTTAATTATCTTGAAAACTATTAACTTTTTTGTAGGAATGTATAGTAGAATATTTTATGTATTTTTGCAAATGATTTTGGATATATCCTCAGGTTGGCCATGTCCTCAGGTGAGCATTAAGGCCCATGGGCCTCTTGTTAACTCAACTGGTTGTAGCTAGCTGTTCTTATGGCATGGTGAAGTATGTGTTAGTGTGTGCAAGTGTCTGTTCATCCCTTTGTCAGTGTGTGCATTCATGTGCTAACTTTAATCTTCTCCTTTCAAACTACTTGGCCAAATGGAACAAAATTTGACATGGAATCAGTCCCTAGTGGAGTAGTTCAAAGTTTGTGCAAATCAACTTCTTGTGGCATTTAAGATTGCTGCCATTACTATAAATAGCAGAAATTTGCAAAATAGCCATTTTTTTAAAGTAACACATTTTCTGTTACTTTTTTTGTTTGCATGTTATTAGTCCAATATTCAAATTGGCAGCTAAAAATACAAAAATATGGCCATTACATATCTATTTGTTAATCAATTAGTTTAAATTTGGTATATTCAAAGTAGAACATTGGACATTTATTTTTAACTGTTTTTTTCTGTAATATTTTTTTTGCATGTTATTAACACAATATGCAAATTAGTAGCTAAATATAGCTGATCCATTCTTCAAAAAACTTCTTTTCTAAAATCACTTTACCAAATAAATCCAAAATTGGTACAAAAGATGCCTTAGTTGAGTAGATTAAGGTTTATAATTTTTAGCCTGATTCTAAATTCAAGATGGTCACCATTATTATAAATTTAAAAAACCCAGAAAAATGGACATTACATAAGTTTATATAATGACCTTAGTTATATGCCAGTGTGGATATATCCACACGTATCAGGAATTTCAAACATTTCTAAAACTGGAACAAATTTATGACAATCCATGTTTTATATCTAGCAATGCATTTTATCTGCCAGCTGAGCAGTACATGACCTTTTTGGTCTTTTGTTTCACTTGCCCAGAATTACTTACACAAGATTCTCTGTTTATTTGTAATTGTAGAGTGTATTTGATCAACTGGAACCAGAAGAAATGAGAAGAGCAAGAACTAGATCTAATCCATATGAAACTATCAGAGGTGTCTTCTTTCTTAACAGGTTTGATTTTTTACTTCCTTAATATTAACAATGCTGTGTTAAGTTTATAATTTATGCACTAAAAAGATGGAATCCAGAGATAAAAATATTAATTTTAAGTATTTTTTAATGCTAGAGTCAGAAGAACATCTCCAGTGAAACTGAAGACAATTGGATAACATGATATAAAGGGAGATAATAAAACATTTATCAGGGACATGATATGAATAAGTATTACAATATTTGTTTTATCAGTTAAAACAAGAAATCAAATAAGAAAAATAAATCACAAGAGTGCAAACAAAAATTAGAAGCTGTTAAAAATTTTATATTTAAGCATTTATTGCAAACTCTATTTTTGTGTCACCTGACTAGGCGACATATAGGGATTACTTTCGTCGGCGGCATTGTCGTCGGCGTCTGCAGCGTCCGGATTTCCTTGTCCGGAGCATATCATTGGTGTTGTACGTTCAAATGCCTCCAAACTTGGTGTGCATGTTTCTGGCAATGACTCGAAGTGCAGTGCACAAGAACCGCAACTCTATCTTTTTCCATTTTTGAATTATTTCCCTTTGATTTTTATAGAGCATTTCTTGTCCGGAGCATAACTTTGGTGTAGTATGTTCAAATGACTCCGAACTTGGTGTACATGTTTCTGGCAATGACTCAAAGTGCAGTGCACAAGAACCACAACTCTATCTTGTTCTGTTTTTGAATTATTTCCCTTTGATTGATTTTTATGCAGTGTCAGGCGACACATCTGTTTCAAAGAAACATATCTAGTTTCTAAAATTAATGCTACAAGTGAATATTAAAATTTTAATATTTAACAGGAGTTAGTGAATTATGTTTTAATCATTACATTTTTATTTTTAGAGCTGCTATGAAGATGGCCAATATGGATGCAGTTTTAGATTTTATGTTTACAAGTCCAAAACATGTTGATGGGGTAAGTACATTATATTGTCTTGGGTGATGCCGTAAGGCTGTGTTTTTTTTTTCAGGGTGCAATTTTTTGTATTTTGGTGGTAGTGTTAAGTTGCTAAAAGAAAAGTCATGAAAAATTTCTATATCAGTTTACTATGGAAAAGGTGAGTTATTTTAACTCGCCCATATATCTGTTAACAATAATACAATCATTTATTCTTCTAATTTAAGTGTAAATGTAAGTTTTTATAGTTTTTATTTTGATATTAAACAGTGAGTATTTTTGAAGCCAAAACAAAGTTTATTACATGAACAAAGTGCCATTGCCAAAACTCTTGTTCCAGTTGCTTTACCAGAAGCAAGAAAAATTGTCAGAAAGTCATGAAAAAGCATGGCAGAACTCATCTTTTTGGTCAACTTCTGGATTCATTAAATGTGGAAAATATTTTACTTTTCATCAAAAATTGTGTCAAAATGGGTAAATACTATGCTGAAAATAGCCTAAAATAAAACATTAGTATTCTGTAGACACATTTAATTAAAAAATATAATATACATATATAATATAACATATATAATATACATGTATATGCAAAAATTAGCAGCTGAATTTTTCTGGTCAAAATTGCCAACATTTATATTAGCCTGCTAAAATAACCTGCTATACAGTAAAAAAATTCACAGTAAAACTTGCTTTGAACTTCAATTTTATCTTCAAGTGATATGCAAAACAAAAGAGGTTAAAATTAAAGTAGGATTTTGTGTAATTTTATTAAAGATAGTGATTTAAAGTGATTTAAACTCTAAATTTAAGATTTAACTCACCTGACAGAGATTTTGATAATGTTTTGTTGTGTAGCAATTAAAAAAAATTGATCAATTTGTCTCTAAGTATGTTTTTCTTTAATATTTTAGACTTCAA
This sequence comes from Tegillarca granosa, assembly GCA_029721355.1. NCBI lineage: Eukaryota > Metazoa > Mollusca > Bivalvia > Arcoida > Arcidae > Tegillarca > Tegillarca granosa. The sequence continues at coordinate 25,430,291 of CM056595.1, forward strand.
TGGTAGGACCAAATGACCTACTTTACTTTGCTGATATCTGTGCTGGTCCTGGTGGTTTTAGTGAATATGTATTATGGAGAAGTAAAGCAGAGGCTAAAGGCTTTGGAATGACCTTGAAAGGTCAAAATGATTTCAAATTAGAAGAATTTTTAGCTGGGCCAGCTGAAATGTTTGAAACTCATTATGGTAATTAAGTTAATAGAAACTATTGAGAGTGAGCAAATTAATGAGCAATAACTTTGTTTGGGCAAGTTAGTGAGTGTGAGCAATGAAATTGGTATGAGTTAGTGAAAGTAAGCAAATGAAAAGGGGTGTGTTATAGGTTATTGAGAGTGAGCAAGAAGTAAGTGTTGGACAGTTAGAATGAGCAAGTAAGTATGAGCAGTTGTGAGCAAGTGAGTAAATGTGAGCAAGTTAATCTTAGCAAAGTGAGTATGAGCTAGTAAATAATTGTAAGCAAGTAAGTGAGTGTGCACAAGTGAATGAAATCAGAAGGTAATAAGTAAACAACTTTTTGTGAGCAAAATAAAAGCAAGTAAGCATGAGCAAATGAGTTTGTTTGAGTAATTGAGTGAGCAGACTCCCAGAAAGTTAAAAAAAAGTGTCAGATATTCTGTCTGAAAAATTAAAAATCTGTTGGACCAAACAAAAATCTGTCAGACCAAGAAAACACAACAGAATTCATAGTTCATCTGGAAAGTCTAAACATTCCTCATCAATGTCCAAGTTAATATTATGATTACATTTTTTCGCAATCCATTTTATTGTCTTTCAATTCTTTAGAAAATAGATTTCTCTTCTGGTTTTGCTCCATTAACAAAAATGGGTTGCATGATCATATTTAACAGGCATATCAATTGGATCACTCAAAAGCTTTTAACCAATAAGAATTCTGTTTTAGGAATTAGACTTAAGAACGGTGGTTACGTAAAACCCTGGGAAAAATTGCTGGCAAGTCGGTCAAATACCAACTCACAAATTATCGGTCAGAGTGAAAATTTATCAGTTTTTTCTGATGGACTGCCAGCTTTTGGGAAGTCTGAGTGAGTGAGAGCAAATACTTATGGGAAAAAATAGTCACACCAAATATTTGTAAGCATTAAAGTGTGAGCAAGTGATTGTGACAAATTAGTGTAAATTAGTGAATTTGCACAGGTTAGAAAGTGTAAATAATTATGTTAGCAAAGGCAAGTGATGAAATTTTATTATTTTTGTTAGGTGAAAGCTTTACACGTGTAGATATAAAAGAACAGTAGCATATTTACAAATATATCTATAATGCTTACATGTTTAACATTTTAAGTTGGTTATCAAGTAAACTATAGTAAAATCTGCATACCACCAAATAGACTGGCAAAAAGTGCATTCAGTGTACATCTGTTGTTTATAAAAGAGGTGGAGTGTAATATTTTTATTGTACATGTATTTCATTTCCTGTTTGACTGTGTCTTGTATTGATAAACATTTACTGGAGAAAACCTGCTATAGTAACCACCTTAATAAAAAGACAACCTGTATATATTTTTTTCAGTAAAACCTGTTATATTGTGTTACCTACTTCTAAATAGGTCACCTTTCTTTGCAATAAAATTCTCTATTGCATCTTTGTCTACATAAAACTACCTGTCTTCAAAGTAAAACTTGCTATAACAACTATCTCTCTGTAAAGACTACCTTAATATACAGTCACAAGAGGCTCAATCGGGTCTGTATCGCTCAACTCAGCTCAAGTTGCATCTCATTTTATAGCAAACTTAAAAGTGCAATTTTACATGCCATAAAGAAGATGATTTTTAGCTCACCTGAGCTGAAAGCTCAGATGAGCTATTGCAATCTGTCACCGTCCATTGTGCATTGTCTGTCTTGCGTCCTCTGTTGTACGTAAACTTTACATTTTAATCATCTCCTCCAAAACCAGTGGACCAAATTTGTTACATAAATATATTTTGTAAAATAAGACATTTATTGTAATAACTCAACAATGGCTGAAGATAATTGTATGGAATCTTCACTTTTGACCCTGTCTTGCTATTTTCTTCGAAATGATTTCAAGGTCAAGGTCATGTCCTAATTTTTGACCTTTGATAAAAATTGCTATTTTTTAACATTTCAGGTGATGATGGCATGGAATTTTCAGTTAATTGTAGGTATTGACATGGGGATTATTTTGAAACATAGATCAAGGTCATGGGTTCAAAGGTCAGGTTCACAGATGCAAAAGTGTATCAAATTTTATGTAGTGGCATGTATATTACAATATTGTGGGTATTGACATGATGGTCATTTTAATTCATACTTCAAAGACATGGGTTTGTAGGTCAAGGTCACAAATGCACAAGCATACTGAAATGAATAATTATCTGAAAAATTATAAACTTTTTGTATAGGCATGTACATGTATTTCAGAATATTGTAGATAGTGATATGATGATAATTTTAAAATATGACCCAAGATCATATGTTAAGAGATCAAGGTCATAGCTGCATAGAACAGCTTCAATTGGTAATTATCTTGAAAACTATTATCTTTTTGTATAGGCATGAAGTGGAATATTATAGATATTGATAACACAATCATTTTGATATATGGTTCAAGGGTACAGGCTGAAAAGTCAAGGTCATAGCTGCATAAAAAGACTGAAATTGTGAATTATTTTGCCAACTATTAACTTTTTGTGTAGGCATGTATATTAAAATATTGTAGGTATTGATATGATGGCCATTTTGATATATGATTCAAGGTCATAGGCTCAAAGGACAAGGTCATAGCTGCATAAGAGGGCTTAAATTGTTAATAAACTTGAAAATTAAGAACTTTTTAAGCATGTATATAAGGATATTGTAGGTATTGATATGGTGATCATTTTGATATATGGTTCAAGGTCATTGGTTCAAAGGTGAAGGTCTTAGCTGCATAAGATGGCTTAAATGGTTAATTATCTTGAAAACTATTAACTTTTGTATAAGCATGTATATTAGAATATTGTAGGTATCGATATGATGATCATTTTAAAATATGGTTGAATGTTCAAAGGTCAAGGACATGGCTGTATAACTATACTGAATTGAAAATTATTCATTGTACTATAGTTTTTACATGTATATTAGCTTCTTATTTATAAATGAACTGTGACTGGAAATTTCTGATTAAGTATTGTGGCAGTTCTAAACTTGAGAAAATTTTGAAAGTTTCTATAATTTATACATTGTATATTGCACTTTTTTGGACATATCCTCAGGTGAGCATTAAGGCCCATGTGCCTCTTGTTATAAACTCAAACTACTTCACCTAGGGACGTTCCACACCAAATGCTTCCATTTGGTGCAGTAGTTTCTGAGGAGAAAATTTTCAAAGAATCAGCTTTTGACAGCATAATTTGCATATTCTGCTGATAACAAGCTAATTATAAAAGTGAGGGAAAACCTGTTACATGTGTTTAATGGCTATCTTTCTATATATAAAATTTAAACTAAATTGGTTGATAAATAAACTGATAATGGCCATTTATCATATTTTTGCTATTTATAACAATGATGTCTGTCTTGGAAAAGTAAACCAGTAATGGCCATTTTGGAAAATCCCGTGACATATGTTAAATAACTTTCTTTCTACTTTTAAATATTAACTTTGAACTAAATTGGTTGATAAATAAACCTGTAATGGCCATCTTGGCTATTTTTGCAATTTATAGCAATGGCAGCCTTGGATTGATTTGTACAAACTTTAAATTTTTCCACCTAGAGACCTTCAAACCCAAATATGGTTCTATTTGGCACAATAGTTTTAGAGAAGAAGACTAAAGTTTATGCATGGATGGACACATGCTTTGCCATGCCAACTTGACAAACTAACAACCTACATAGACATGCTGTCAATACAGATAAACCTGCTGTAGCAACCACTATATATGAAGACCACCTGACTTTACAATGAAACATGTCAAAGTTACATCTACGTAAAAACCACCTGTCTTTGCAGTGAAAACCTGCTTCAGTGACCACCTTTATATACATACAAACTTTGTATGAAAAAAAACCTGTCTGTTATATATTATATATTGGGGTCCTTTTGCTTCTGTCTTGAAAGTCCATCTTACATCCCATGGTACTCTGTATGTACAAACTTTGCTGTATATGTTATTTGTTAATCTAATGTAATAGCTTTAAGATAGACTGATATCAAAGCTTTTCAATGGATAAGAAGGGGTATATATAAATAGGTAAATTTTAATTGAATTTTTGGATTCAGCATACCTTGGAACATTAAAATTGTGTTTTTCATGAAAATTGAGCAAAAATAGGTCACGCTTTTTTGCGTAAAATTATGTAAGTTTAAAAATGAGACATTTGTTGTTATAACTCAATAACGGCTGAAGATAATTGTATGGAGTTTTCACTGTTGATCTTGTCTTGCTATTTTCTTCCAAAAGATGTCAAGGTCAAAGGTCAAGGTCATGTCCCTGCTTTTGACCGTTGATAAAAAATCCTTTTTTTTATACATTTCAGGTGATAATGGCATGGGATTTTCATTTAATGGTAGGTAGTGACATGACGATCATTTTGATATATAGATCAAGGTCATGGGTTCAAAGGTCAAGGTCAAAGATGCACAATTATTACCGTTATAGTTGATTATCTGCTAACCATCTTGAAAACCATTAACTTTTTGTATAGGCATGTATATTAGAATAATATAGGTATTGACATGACGGTCATTTTGATATATGGTTCAAGGTCATATGTTCAAAGGTCAAGGTCACAGCTGCAAAAGAAGACTTAAATTGCTAATTATCTTCAAAACTATTAACTTTTTGCATAGGCATGTATATTAGAATATTGTAGGTATTGCAACAACGATCATTTTGGTATATGGTTCAAGGTCATATGTTGAAAGGTCAATGCCACAGCTGCAAAATAAAACTTAAATTGCTAACCATCTTGAAAACCATTAACTTTTTGTATAGGCATGTATATTAGAATAATATAGGTATTGACATGACGGTCATTTTGATATATGGTTCAAGGTCATATGTTGAAAGGTCAAGGTCACAGCTGCAAAAGAAGACTTAAATTGCTAATTATCTTCAAAAATATTACCTGTTTGTATAGGCATGTATATTAGAATATTGTAGGCATTGACATGCCAAACATTTTGATATATGGTTCAAGGTTATACGTTCAAATGTCAAGGTCACAGCTGCAAAAGAAGACTTAAATTGCAAATTATCTTGAAAACTATTAACTTTTTGTATAGGCATGTATATAGAATATTGTAGGTATTGACATGACAATCATTTTGATATATGGTACAAGGTCATACGTTCAAATGTCAAGGTCACAGCTGCAAAAGAAGACTTAAATTGCTAATTATCTTGAAAACTATTAAGTTTTTGTATAGGCATGTATATTAGAATATTGTAGGTATTGACATGACGGTCATTTTGATATATGGTTCAAGGTCATATGTTGAAAGGTCAAGGTCACAGCTGCAAAAGAAAACTTGAATTGCTAATTATCTTGAAAACTATTAACTTTTTGTACAGGCATGTATATTAGAATATTGTAGGTATTGGGACAACGATCATTTTGATATATGGTTCAAGGTCATATGTTGAAAGGTCAAGGCCACAGCTGCAAAAGAAAACTTTAATTGCTTATTATCTTAAAAACTATTGACTTTTTGTATAGGCATGTATATTAGAATATTGTAGGTATTGCGACATGATGTCATTTTGATATATGGTTCAAGGTCATATGTTGAAAGGTCAAGGCCACAGCTGCAAAAGAAAACTTAATTGCTTATTATCTTAAAAACTATTGACTTTTTGTATAGGCATGTATATTAGAATATTGTAGGTATTGACATGATGGTCATTTTGATAGATGGTTCAAGGTCATATGTTGAAAGGTCAAGGCCACAGCTGCAAAAGAAAACTTAAATTGCCTATTATCTTGAAAACTATTAACTTTTTGTATAGGCATGTATATTAGAATATTGTAGGTATTGTGACAAGGGTCATTTTGATATATGGTTCAAGGTTATATGTTCAAAGGTCAAGGTCATATCAACATAGGAATACTAAAATTATTAATTATCTTGAAAGCTATTAATGTCGTGCATAGGCATGTATATTAGAATGTATGTAGGTATTGACATGACAATCATATGTTGTTCGAGGTCATATATGTTCAAAGGTCAAGGACATAGCTGCATAATTATACTAAAATTCATTATTGATTTGGAAATTAGTCATTGCACTACATGCATATTATATAAGCTACTTATAAATGAAAAGAGAGTGGATATATTTCTGATTAAATTTTGTGGGAGTTCTTAACTTGAGAAAACTTTTAAAGTTTCTGTACTTAATAAATTGTCTATTGCACTTTGCAAACAATATTGGACATATCTTCAGGTGAGCATTAAGGCCCATGGGCCACTTGTTTTCTTAAGAAATAAAAGAAACAAAACAAAAATTTTCAAATCAACAATAAACTTTTAATAAGTATACATTTCTCCCTTAGATATTTCCTAAATGCAGCCACTGCATACTTAATTGCATATTTGGTGTTGTCTGAATGCCTGGATTGAATTAAATATATATTTACATGTGTTACTTTGTTATTATAAGTTTGCAGTATATATATATGTACTATGTTTTATTGTTATCTTTTATTCCAGGAGTTGGTGGTATCCATGGTGATGGAGATATTTTTAATTCTGATAACCAGGCTGAGTTTACAAACTTTGTGAAACAAAATACAGAGAGTCATGGTGTCCATTTTGTCATGGCTGATGGGGTAAAATATTAACATTATGAAATACAAAAATTATCGAAAATAAATTCATAAAATACTGTGACATAATGATCATTGATATACTGTTGCAAATTAAGTTTATTTTCAAATATTACTATGTCAGTGCACAGAAAAATGGGGCTTATCATATTTTTGGAGGAAATTGTTTTTCTGCAGAAATTGAAAGAGCAAATGCTATAAAACAGAATATATGTGAGTAAAAATGTCAAAATGTAGATATTTTTGTCAAAACTTTAATGGCATTTTTATCTGTTTCAATGATATGATTATTAAAAAAAGTTTTGAAATAAAAACTTTGAACACCTGAACAACTTAACATACAAGTATAATAGGTATGAATAGTAGGTAAGAATATGATGTAAATATACACATATGTGAAAACTTGATAAATCGACCAGTTCCTTTGCTTAGTGGTAGAGCATTCATTGAAGGTCATGGTTTTCAACCCCAGAAAGTTTACATGTAATTCAGAATTAGAGATACTACTTCTTTGTCTGGCACTCTGCATTAAGAAGACCTGGGAATCCTTGATAGAATTTAAAATGAGAGAGAGAGAGAGATTTGATAATATAAATACCTAAATCTTGCTTATCTGAGCTTTTATTGGCATGGAAACTGGCAACTATTTTCACCATATCTGAATTTCTGTAGATCCACCAATACTGATGACAGCTTTAGGACCATATATCTCACACCCATACTGTCAAATAGTTTGGTGTTTATTAATAAAAAAAATTTCTATACAGGTATCCCAACTGTTCTTAAAGCAAAAATCTTAATTTTACATAAAGTTAAAAAATGCAGAGGTCCTATCTGTTTGATGTGATGTGGTAAACAAACATTTCTTGCAAAGTCAATATGTAATGAATGTCAGTGTCTCTGGATAATGGTTCTGTGGTCCAGTGTTATCAGCTATATATATTGCATATTTTCCTTGCTTGTTCTGTAAGTCTTTGTACACCTCACATTTTATTTTCCCCTGGGTAACTTTGGAAGCCAGGTTACTGAATGGAGTGACTATGAACTAGTGTCTTCTACCTTATTAAGATTTTATTTTATACCAGCAAGGATATTTGTACTGTAGTGATATTGTCTGCAATCTCTTGACTTTTGTCTTCCTGATCATGATCTGACCTGTCTGGTTGTTTTTCGAGAAAATGATCCACATACAACCTTTCCATTTTCTATCTAAAAACTGTAGAAAACTTACCAGATAAAATCATATTATATATTTTTATTTTTATTTTAGCAAAATTCAAATGAAATCAACAACAAATGAGTGATCACTGATTTAATATCACATGATATACGAGGGTTGTTCAATATGTTATGTGTATTGCACAATATTTCAAAAATCATTTGACTCGAATGGTAAAAATGAAAATTGCATTCCTTCAGAGTATTCTCCACAGTTTGTTCAAATTGTTATAACTTGACTATTTGAACAGATAAGGACTTAGAGTTTACAGTTTTAACTTTTTCTAGAAATGGCCTTAAATAGGGTTAAGGTTACAAATCTAGGTCATGAACTATATGATGATGGTTTGTGGAGTTTTAGGCCATTTTCTTGCAAACATAAGAGATATATGAAATAAAACATTGTTAAAATGTAAGAAAGACAAAATTAAACAAGGTACCATTTTTCGTAACTATATGATAATTAATGTAGGAGTTGTTGCCCCTGAAATGTTGTTTTTAGCTCACCTGAGCACAAAGTGCTCAAGTGAGCTATTGTGATGGGTCATTGTCCATCATGCGTCGTGCATCAACTTTTGATTGTTTACACTCCTGAGGCCACAATTTGAATGCAATCTTAATTCGAACTTGCTCAGAATGATCCTCTTGACAAAAGCTAGCTCAAGTTTGTATAGGGGCCATGTTGGTTCAATAAGTAGGTCACTAGGTCAAATAATAGAAAAACCTTGTTAACACTCCTGAGGCCCCAATATAAGTGCAATCTTCATTAAATGTTGTCAGATTGATCCTCTTGACAAAAATTAACTTCAATTTCATATATAGGCCATGTTGGGTCAATAAGTAGGTCACTAGGTCAAATAATTGAAAAACCTTGTTAACACTCCTGAGGCCCTAATTTGAATGCAATCTTCATCAAACATTGTCAGATTGATCCACTTAAAAAGCTAGCTCAAGTTCATATATGGGCCGTGTTTGGTCAATAAGTAGGTCACTAGGTCAAGTAAAATAAAAACCTTGCCAACACTCCTGAGGCCCCAATTTAAGTGCAATCTTCATCAAATGTTGTAAGATTGATTCTCTTGACCAAAGCTAGCTCAATTTCGTATATTGGCCATGTTGGGTTAATAAGCAGGTCACTTAGGTCAAATAATAGAAAAACCTTGTCAACACTCCTGAGGCCCCAATTTAAGTGCAATCTTTATCAAACATTGTCATATTGATCCTCTTGACCAAAGCTAGCTCACTAGGTCAAATAATGGAAAAACCTTGTTAACACTCCTGAGACCCCAATTTGGTTACAATCTTTATCTAACTTAGTCAGAATGATTTTCTTGACAAAATCTAGCTCAAGTTTGTATACGGGCCATGTTGGGTCAATAAGTAGGTCACTAGGTCAAATAATAGAAAAACCTTGTAAACACTCCTAAGGCCCAAATTTAAGTGCAATCTTCATCAAACTTGGTCTGATTGATCCTCTTGACTAAAGCTAGCTCATTTTCATATATGGGCTGTGTTTGGTCAATAAGTAGGTCACTAGGTCAAGTAAAAGAAAAACCTTGTCAACACTCCTGAGGCCCCAATTTAAATGGATCTTCATCAAACATTGTCAGATTGATCCTCTTGAACAAAGCTAGCTCAGTTTCGTATATGGGCCATGTTGGGTCAATAAGTAGGCCACTAGGTCAAATAATGGAAAAACCTTCTTAACACTCCTTAGGCCCCAATTTAGGTGCAATCCTCATCTAACTTAGTCAGAATGATTCTCTGGACAAAAGCTAGCTCAAATTTGTATATGGGCCATGTTGTGTCAATAAGTAGGTCACTAGGTCAAATAATAGAAAAACCTTGCCAACACTCCTGAGGCCCCTAATTTTAGTCCAATCTTCATTAAACTTAGTCAGAATGATCCTCTTGGCCAAAGCTATCTGAAGTTTTTTTCTGGTTATGTTGTTTAAATGAGAAGGTCACTAGGTCAAATTATATAAAAACCCTGTTTAAATATCTAAGGGCTCAATTTTAAACCAATCGTCATCTAACTTGCCGAGATTAATCCTCCTGACAAAAGCTAGCTCAAATTCATATATGCGTCATGTTGGGTCAGTAAGTAGGGCACCAGTTGGAAATTTAGGAAAAATCTCTTTTAAAAAAAGAAGCTCCAGTTTGCCAAAATCAAGCTGAGTGTACATCATTTTCAGGTGAGCATTCAGGGCCTTCATGGTCCTCTGGTTTGCTTATAAATTCTAAAATTGTACTTTAGCTTGAAAACTATAGTCTTTTTGTATAGGCATGTATGTTAGAATATTATAGGTATTTATATGATGATTATTTTGATATATGGTTCAAGGTCATTTGTTCAGAGGTGAAGGTCATAGCTGTATAAGAAGACTTAAATTGTTAATTATCTTTAAAACTAAGAACTTTTTGTACAGGCATGTATAATAGAATTTGTAGGTATTGATATGGTGATCATTTTGATATAAATTTCAAGGTCGTACACTCAAAGGTCAAGGTCATAGCTGCATAAGTATACTAAAATTGTTAATTATCTTGAAAACTATTATCTTTTTATATTGGCATTATTATTGAAAACTATTATCTTTTATATAGGCATTATTATTGAAAACTATTATAGGCATGTATACTAGAATATTGTTGGTATTAATATGATGATCATTTTGATATATTGTTCAATGTCATATGTTCAAAGGTCAAGGTCATAGCTGTGTAAGAAGACTGAATTTGTTAATTATCTTGAAAAATTCTAACTTTTTGTTTAGGAATTTATATAAAGATATTGTAGTTATTGATATGACAATCATTTTGTTATATGATTCAAGATCAATACATTCAAAGGTCAAGGTCACAGCTGCATAAGAAGATTGAAATTGTTTATTATCTTGAAAACTATTACTTTTTTGTATAAGCATGTATATTAGAATATTGTAAATATTGATATTACAACCATTTTGAATAATGGTTCAAGGTCATATATTCAATGGTCACATAGCTGTCAAGGGTTTCCAAAGTTAAGCGTGTGACAACCAGAAGATCAAGGTATCTCCTGGAAAAAAAGTTTAAAATGGTGTAAAATCGTTAAATTCACCTGCAATTTGCATTTTTCTTACTGGTTAAAAATTGTGAACCCATGTTTCATCACCAGTAGCAATGTTTGCATATTGTCTTTAAATGAATTTGGTAAACATTTTTAGAAGTTGCTTAGTGACGTTTTTGGTCATCTGTCAGTATATGTTAGATCCATCTAACAAAAATCTTTCATACTTTTAAAATACATTTCAAAATGAATTTGCACCCTTGATAGCGATATGCCAACAGCTTTGGCAATATCAAAAATCATTTATCTGCTATCACTTTCAATTATTTCCTATTTGAGAATAGAGCTATTCAAGTGTACCATCATCAACAAAGCAAAGTGTTATTTCACAATAACATAACTTATCAAACAGCCCTTGTATTACAGGCATTTGACACAATATTACTCAACCTAATTTATCTGATAGCGGTATTGTATTTTAACATTAATTTTGAAAAAAATAATTGGGTTCTGAACTTGAAAAGTGAGGTAGCAATTCCAATTACATACCACATTATTAAGCCAAAGGGACAGTTGCATAACATTTTAATGTGTCATACAGTGTTGTGTAATGGCTGTGGAATTGATTCCAGCACACTTGCAGTTTCATAGAAAGGCTACTACAGTCCGAGAGGACAGTTATCTTAGTAACTAGGCTTGACAAAACAGATTTGAATATGCTCTACAGTCAGTATAATCTATTCAGACAAGCTATCAGAAGGTTGATTTATTGTTAGACAATAAGAAACAGACTTCATTGTTCTAATATATGTGCTTACAGACCAGCTATTCATCTTGTTCTGACACCACATCATCGTCTATCTAGACAATTATGTGCAAATAATCACCAAAATTGGCAAGTGCATCAGTTGAATCTTAGCCTTTTCATGAATTTAAATTTTTTGTTTGTTGGCACAATGACAGAAGGCATGTATGGCCTATAGTAATGAACTCCATGCTGATTGTAGCATGACCATTTTTGTGATGACTTAGTAATGGTATGGGTTGGGATATGTATTGATAGTTGTACACATGTTTGATTGTATATCTCTTACAGGTGTGCAGTATTGAGATGAAATTCTTTATCTTATTGTTAGTTCTTTCACTTGTGCTATAAGGCCCAACTTCACTTTGATGAACAATAATGCCCGACTTCACAGACAATTGGTTGTGGATCAGTAACTCCGAGATGAGACTATTCAATGAATGGATTGGCTAAGTTGTTGATCTCCTGTCTTGAACCTAATAGACCATGTTTGGGACATACTGCAACAATGCATTTCAAAATGCCTGCAACTTTCAGCTTATAGACAAAATTTAACACCTGTGCTACTTGAGGGATGGCCTAGAATTCAACAAAACACAATTCGTCACTTGATTTAATCCATGCCAAGATGATGTGTTGCTGTTATCCAAGCCCACAGAGGACATACTTGCTATGGATGACACTATTCTCTTGATAAGAATATTTCTAACTTTAAGCCCATATTGAATTCCATTTTGTTTTCAGGGGTTGTCAACACCTGTTGATCCTCTGATTATTTACCTGTAAATGAATTCATGCAAAAATCTTATGAAATGTTTCATTAATGTTTTATCAGTATTGAATATTGTTGAATAAACTTTCCACAAATTTTAGAAATAAATTGATCATAACTTTTGATTCTTTACTTTTCTTGTCCAGTATACTTGTCCATAAGTTAATTTGAAATAGGTAAGTTAGTGTTTTTAATCATTCTTTTCTGTTTTTAGGGATTTTCAGTTGAAGGTCAAGAAAACATACAAGAAATTTTATCCAAACAACTTTATCTTTGTCAGTTTTTAGTGGCTCTGTCTGTACTACGGAAAGGTAAAAGTTTCTTAGAAAACTTGTTATACTTTGTCACTATAAAGATTGAAGTTTTTATTTTTATTTTCTTTTTTATTCGTGAAAGCAAAGCTTGAACACTTAACCAGTTTTTGAATCTGTTACAAAGTTCAGCTCTCTCATCCTTTGATGAAAGTTGAATAAGGGCAGATAACCCAAATTTTGGCAGCTTTTGCATCTATTGATTTAGTGATGAAATTTCCATGATAAATCGTGACTGTCCATTGATTGAAATTTATTTAGTCAGAAATAAATTGGAGAATTGAAAAAGAATACAGCATTTTCCTGTACTAAAGACGGACTTTATTTTGCTGACGTCACAGGTGAAAGCTTGACTCCACAGAATTGAGTTTTATGTATATAACTATCCTACAGTGAGTTTATAACTTGTTCTCAAAGATATCCTTGTAATCTAACCATATCTTTATATTAATTCTGTTAATCAACTACTTTAAAAATTTCACACATTTTCAGTCAAATAAAAACTTTGTCACTTGTTTAATTATGACTACAGGGCGGTAAGATCAGGTGTCATTATTGTAACTTGTTTTCAAACGAAGTTAATAAAATAAAATTAAATGACTTAACGTTCTAACACCATCAATTTGCTGGTTGTCATATTTGTTTACATGCAGTATAATATTGTCCGATATAAATACTTTTACTCTAGATGGGTAAAAAGTGATGCTATATTATACATCCATTTATGTTGCATAAGATTTATGATATGTTTATTTGGAGTTGCATAGTTAATGGTATAGCCATTTAGTGCCACATGGTATATGATATGATCATACAGTGGAACATGGTTTGTGCTATATGGTCATTTTGAGTCACATGATTATGATATGGCCATTTTGAGTCATTTAATGTCACATGGTTTATGATATGGTCATTAAGTGCTACATAGTTTATGATATGGTTAATAAGTAAAACATGATTTGTGCCCAGTTTGTCATTTTGAGTAACATGATTATGATATGGCCATTTTGAGTCATTTAATGTCACATGGTTTATGACATGGTCATTAAGTGCTACATAGTTTATGATATGGTTAATAAGTAAAACATGGTTTGTGCCCAGTTTGTCATTTTGAGTAACATGATTATGATATGGCTATTTTGAGTCACACCGTTTGTGATATGGGCATTTAGTGTCGCACAGGTAACGATGTGGTCATTTAGTGCAACATGGTTTAGGTTATTGTCATTTCATGTTACATTGTTTATATTATTGTTATTTAGTGTCATGTTGTTTACAATATGGTCATGTAGTGTCACACGGTTTATGGTATAACATTTTCGGTTTAAGATATTGTCATTTAGTGTCATGTGGTTTCAGATATGGTCATTTAGTGTCACATAGTTAATTATATGGTCATTAAGTGCAACATGGTTTATATTATTATTATTTAGTGTCTTTTGGTTTATGATATGGTTATTTAGTGCAAATGGTTTATGATATGGTTATTTAGTGCCAGGTGGTTTATGATATGGTCATTCACTGAAACATTGTCTGTGCTGTATGGTCATTTTGAGTCACATGAATTTGATTTGGCCATTTTGAGTCACACAGTTTATGATATGGTCATTTAGTGCCACATGGATAATGATGTGGTCATTTAGTGCAACATGGTTTATATTATTGTCATTTAGTGTAATGTGGTTTACAGTAAGGTAATTTAGTTCCACATGGTTTATGATATGGTCATTTAAAGCAGCACTGTTAATGATATGGTCATTCAGTGAAACATGGTTTATCATATGACATTTTTGGTCATTTTTGTCATGTGGTTTTTAATATGGTCATTTGGTACCATATGGTTTATGATATGACATTATTGAGTCTCACAGTTTATGATATTGTAATTTAGTGCTACATGCTTTTTGATATGGTCATTAAGTGCCATATGGTTGATGATATAACCATTTGAGTCACATGGTTTATAATATGATCATTTTGTGTGACATGGTTCATGATATGGCCATTTTGAGTCACCCAGTTTATGATGTTGTTATTTTAAGTCACATGGTTTATGATGTTGCTATTTTGAGTCACATGGTTTAAGATATAGTTAATTTGGGTCACATTGTTTATTTTATAACCATTTTGAGACACAATTTATGATATGGTCAGGTTTAGTCACGTTTTAAGATATGGTCTTTTTTGCCACACATGGTTTTTAGCTCAACTGGCTAAAGCCAGATGAGCTTATGGCATGATGCGGGCGTGCGTGCATGCGTGCGTGCGTCCGTCCGTTAACAGCAAAAACTCAGAAACTATTGGGCCAATTTTAACAAAACTTTGCAGGAATGATCCCTAGAAGACGTAGATGAAAATTTGTACAATTGGTTTCCATGGCAACCAAAAGTAGGTCACAGCGATCTAGAATGCAAAAAACCTAAAATAAGCTTCTTCTCTGAAACTATAGGTTATATGCTAAATCTGATGTGATATTTAGCTTCTAGACCCCCTTAAACATACAGATTGTACTTTTCGTGAAATTCTGTCAAAAACTAGGTTACGCGTTTTTAGCGTTTTTCTGTCATACTTCGTAAAAAGTGAAAATAAGGCTTATAATGAGATATCAACTTTAAAAATCTTCTTCTCTGAAACCATGAAGCCTTAAGCTTTCTTATTTGGCAGTTAATATCAGCTTGAGCCCCTTAACCAAGTTTGTACAAATGGTGGCCCCCGATCCATTTTTGGCCCCACCCCAGGGGTCCATATATCTGCATATGCATATATGGCTTATAATTGGATATCAACTTTGAAAATCTGCTTCTCTGAAACCATGAAGCCTTAAGCTTTCATATTTGGCAGTTAATATCAGCTTGAGGCCATTTACCAAGTTTGTACAAATGGTGGCCCTCGGTCCTATTTTTAGGCCCCACCCCAGGGGTCCATATATCTGCATATGCATATATGGCTTATAATGAAATATCAACTTTGAAAATCTTCTTCTCTGGAACCATGAAGCTTTAAGCTTTCATATTTGGCAATTAATATCAGCTTGAGTCTCTTTACCAAGTTTGTACAAATAGTGGTCATCGGTCCATTTTCAGCCCCACCCAAGGGGTCCATATATCTGCATATGCATATATGGCTTATAATAGGATATCAACTTTGAAAATCTTCTTCTCTGAAACCATGAAGCCTTAAGCTTTCATATTTGGCAGTTAATATCAGCTTGAGGCCCTTTTCCAAGTTTGTACAAATGGTGGCCCCCGATCCATTTTTGGCCCCACCCCAGGGGTCCATATATCTGCATATGCATATATGGCTTATAATGAAATATCAACTTTGAAAATCTTCTTCTCTGGAACCATGAAGCTTTAAGCTTTCATATTTGGCAATTAATATCAGCTTGAGCCTCTTTACCAAGTTTGTACAAATGGTTGCCCTGGATCCATTTTTGGCCCAACCCAGGGGTCCATATATCTGCATATGTATATATGGCTTATAATGAGATATCAACTTTGAAAATCATCTTCTCTGAAACCATGAAGCTTTAAGCTATCATATTTGGCAGGTAATATCAGCTTGAGCCCCTTTACCAAGTTTGTACAAATAGTGGTCCTCGGTCCATTTTCAGCCCCACCCAAGGGGTCCATATATCTGCATATGCATATATGGCTTATAATTGGATATCAACTTTGAAAATCTTCTTCTCTGAAATCAATCAAGCCTTAAGCTTTCATATTTGGCAGTTAATATCAGCTTGAGGCCATTTACCAAGTTTGTATAAATGGTGGCCCCTGGTCCATTTTTGGCCCCACCCCAGAGGTTCATATATCTGCATATGCATATATTGGAAATCAAGTTTAAAAATATTCCTCTCTGAAACTGTAAGGCATAATGCTTTTATATTTGGCATTTAATATCAGCTCAAGTCCCTTTACCAGATTTGTACAAATGGTGGCCCCTGGGCTATTTTTGGTCCCATCCCAAGGGCCAATATATCTGCATATATGGGAAATCAAATTTAAAAATCTTCTTTTCTGAAACTGTAAGGCTTAAAGCTTTCACAATAAGCTCAAGTCCCTTTACCAGGTTTGTACAAATAAAGGCCTCTGGGCCATTTTTGGTCCCACCCAGGGGCACATATATCTATATATACTTATATGGGAAGTCAAATTTAAAATTATTCTTTTCTGAAACTGTAAGGCCTACAGCTTTTATATTTAGCATTTTACATCAGCTCAAGTCCCTGTACTAAGTTTATATAAATGGAGGCACAAGAACCATTTTTGTCAGTTGAGCTCCACAGGCCCTTTTGGGCCTCTTGTTTATCTGTTAATTTTAGTCACATTGTTTTAATATGATTATTTTGGGTCATATGGCTTATGATTTAGTAATTTTGAGTCACATGGTAATATATAGCCATGGTATATCATGGTTTTTAGCTCACCTGACCGAAAGGTCATGTGAGCTTATGGCATGGCCTGGCGTGTGTATGTGCGTGCGTGCTTGCGTGTGTGCCTCGTTAACACCTATTTTCGACTTCTCCTCCGAAACTGCTGGACAGATTTCAATGATACTTTGTCAGAAGCATATATGGGCCGGTGCAATTCAGATTTGTCCATGGTGTTGCTATGGCTACGAAAACTAGGTCAAGGTGACCTAGGGGTCCAAAATTCTTAAAAAATCTTCTTCTCCCAAACTGATGATGGGAGAAAAAATCTGATGTGATATTTGGCTTCTCTAGGGTCTTAAGCCTTTAGTTTGTTCATTTCGTGAAATTTGGTCAAAAAATGGGTTACGCGTTTTTGCATTTTATTTTAAAAATATCGAAAAATGGCTTCAAATTGTTATAACTTGACTATTTGAACAGATAATGACATTGGGTTTTCAGTTTTTACTTTTTCTTGAAATGACCTTTAAATTAAGGTCAAGGTCACAAATCAAGGTCATGACCTAATTTGATTTATGCAGTTTTAGGCAATTTTCTTGCAAATATTAAGAGATACATGAAATCAAAACATTGTTAAAATGTTCAGCATGACAAAATTTAAAAAGGTACCAAGTTTTGTAACTATATGATAATCCATGTAGGAGTTGTTGCCCCAGAAATGTTATTTTTGGCTTTTAAATACCAAAATTGTGCATTAGCTTGAAAACTATAATCTTTTTGTATAGGCATGTATATTAGAATATTGTAGGTATTGTGACAATGATCATTTTGATATATGGTTCAAGATCATATGGTCAAAGGTCAAGGTCACAGATGCAAAAGAAGACTTAAATTGCTAATTATCTTGAAAACTATTAACTTTTTGTAAAGGCATGTATATTAGAATATTGTAGGTATTCATATGATGATCATTTTGATATATGGTACAAGGTTATATGTTCAAAAGGTCAAGGTCACAGCTGCAAAAGAATACTTAAATTGCTAATTATCTTGAAAACTATTAACTTTTTGTATAGGCATGTATATAAGAATATTGTAGGTATTGATATTACGAACATTTTTATATATGGTTCAAAGTCATATGTTCAAAGGTCAAGGTCACTGCTGCAAAAGAAGACTTAAATTGCTAATTATCTTGAAAACTATTACTTTAATGTGTAGGCATGTATATTAGAATATTGTAGGTATTGACATGACGATAATTTTGATATATTGTTCAAGGTCATATGTTCAAAGGTCAAGGTCACAGCTGCAAAAGAAGACTTAAATTGCTAATTATCTTGAAAACTATTAACTTTTTTATAGGCATGTATTTTAGAATATTGTAGGTATTGCAGCAATGATCATTTTGATATATGGTTCAAGGTCATATGTTCAAAGGTCAAGGTCACAGCTGCAAAAGAAGTTATAAATTGCTAATTTTCTTGAAAACTTTTAACATTTTGTATAGGCATGTATATTAGAAAATTGTAGGTATTGACGTGATGATCATATATGGTTCAAGGTCATATATGTTCCAAGGTCAAGGACATAGTTGCATAAGTATAATGAAATTTGTTAATGATTTTCATTTCATTACAGTTACTTCATGCACATTATATAAGCTACTTATAAATGAAATGTCTGATTAAGTTTTGTGGCAGTTTTTAACTTGAAAAAAACTTGTAAAGTTTCAGTACCAATTGCGATTTGCAAACAATTTTGGACATTTCCTCAGGTGGGCGTTAAGGGCCATGGGCCTCTTGTTTAATTATTATTTTGATTCACATTGTTAAAACTATGTTCTTTTTGATTCACATGAGTAATATAGTCATTTTGAGTACATGATTTATGGTATGGTCAAATAGTAATGATATTGTGGTTTTGGGTCACATGGTTTATATGATTATTATAATATGGCCATGAGATGTCACATGGTTTATGATATGGTCATTTAGTGTCACATGGTTTATGATATGGTCAATTAATACCCAATGGTTTATGATGTGGTCATTCAGTGACACATGTTTTTTTAAATGGTCATTGAATGCCATATTGTTTATGATATAGTCTTTTTCAACACATAGTTTATGGAATGGTTTATTTATGCCACTTGGTTTATGAAATGTAATAAAGTTTATGATATGACTATTTATTGTAACATGGATAATGATATGGCCATATAATGCTTCACTTTTTATGATATGATCATTTGGAGATGCATGGTTTCTGATTATATAAATAATTTATGTTACTTGATCTGCAGACTTGTATTTGGTCATTACGATATGACCATTTGGAGATGCATGGTTTCTGATTATATAAATAATTTATGTTACTTGATCTACAGACTTGTATTTGGTCATTAAATGAGGAGATAAGTATTATGGCCAATAGACATTGCACACAACATGCCTCACTGCTGTCTTTCATTGCACTGCTAAGTGAACATATCTACCACTGCACCTACAAAGGCTGTCAACTGTACAAACATAATCTTGAACAGGGCGCAAAATTCACATTCAATCAAACATTCACTTTTCTTTCATCTCGCGAATTTCAGTACATTCAGTACTTTGATTTTTAGTTAAAATTTTATACAATTGTAATACTGGCGGGCGGGGAAAATAGGGTACCAACTTTGTAAACTCAACTCCTCCTACAGTTTTCAACCAAAAACCTTGAAACTTCACAGAATGTTTCTATATATATTGAAGATGTGCACCTGACTTTATGGAAATATTTCCAGATTTTTTCCCCATTTTTCCAGACTTTGAAACTTAGTCACTTTTAAGCAAGTTTTTAGCTCACATGATGAGCTATTGCAATGGTTCACCGTCCATCGTCTGTAGTGTGTCGTGTGTCGTGCGTCGTGCGTTAACTTTTTACATTTTAATCTTCTCCTCCAAAACCACTGGGCTAAATTTAATGAAACTTGGTAACCATCATGCCTGGGTGAAGCCCTTTCAGATTTGCACAAATGAAAGAGTTATGTCCCCTTGGGGCCCCACAAAGGGGGAAAAAGTGGAAAACTTTGAAAATCTTTTCATTTATAACATTCTTAGGTCATCTATTTTCAGATTTGCACAAATGGTAGCTATCGGGCTCAAAATAGGAAAATTATAAGGCACCGAGTGGGGAAATTGCTAAAAATTATATATTTGTCACTATATCTTGAAAATTATTAACTTTTTGTATAGGCATGTATATTAGAATATTGTAGGTATTGACTTAAAAATCATTTTGATATATGGTTCAAGGTCATATGTTGAAAGGTCAAGGTCACAGCTGCAGAAGAAGACTTAAATTGCTTATTATCTTGAAAACTATTAAGTTTTTGTATAGGCATGTATATTAGAATATTGTAGGTATTAATATGATGATCATTTTGATATATGGGTCAAGGTCCTATGTTGAAAGGTCAAGGTCACAGCTGCAGAAGATGAGTTAAATTGCTAATTATCTTGAAAACTATTAAGCTTTTGTATTGGCATGTATATTAGAATATTGTAGGTATTGTGACAACGATCATTTTGATATATGGTACAAGGTCATATGTCGTAAGGTCAAGGTCACAGCTGCAAAAGAAGACTTAAATTGCTAATTATCTTGAAAACTATTAATTTTTATATAGGCATGTATATTAAAATATTGTAGGTATTGACATGATGATTATTTTGATATATGGGACATGGTCATATGTTGAAAGGTCAAGGTCACAGCTGCAGAAGAAGACTTAAATTGCTAATTATCTTGAAAACTATTAAGTTTTTGTATAGGCATGTATATTAGAATATTGTAGGTATTGACATGATGTTCATTTTGATATATGGGTCAAGATCATATGTTGAAAGGTCAAGGTCACAGCTGCAGAAGATGACCTAAATTGCTAATTATCTTGAAAACTATTAAGTTTTTGTATAGGCATGTACATAAGAATATTGTAGGTATTGACATGAGGATCATTTTGATATATGGGTCAAGATCATATGTTTAAAGGTCAAGGTCACAGCTGCAGAAGATGACCTAAATTGCTTATTATCTTGAAAACTATTAACTTTTTGTATAGGCATGTATATTAGAATATTGTAGGTATTGACATGACGATCATTTTGATATATGGGTAAAGGTCATATGTTGAAAGGTCAAGGTCACAGCTGCAGAAGATGTCTTAAATTGCTAATTATTTTGAAAACTATTAAGTTTTTGTATAGGCATGTATATTAGAATATTGTAGGTATTGCGACAATGATCATTTTGATGTATGGTACAAGGTCATATGTTAAAAGGTCAAGGTCACAGCTGCAAAAGAAGACTTAAATTGCTAATTATCTTGAAAATATTAACTTTTTGTATAGACATGTATATTAGAATATTGTAGGTATTGCCACAATGATCATTTTGATGTATGGTACAAGGTCATATGTTGAAAGGTCAAGGTCACAGCTGCAAAAGAAAGCTTAAATTGCTAATTATCTTGAAAACTATTAAGTTTTTGTATAGGCATGTATATTAGAACATTGTAGGTATTACGACAACAATCATTTTGATATATGGTTCAAGATTATATGTTCAAAGGTCAAGGTCATATCAACATAGGAATACTTAAATTATTAATTATTTTGAAAGCTATTAATTTCATGCATAGGCATGTATATTAGAATATTATAGGTATTGACATGACAATCATATATGGTTCAAGGTCATATATGTTGAAAGGTCAAGGACATAGCTGCATTAGTATACTGAAATTGATTAATGATTTGGAAATTATTCATTGCACTACAGTTACTTCATGCATTTTATATAAGCTACTTATGAATGAAATGTGAGTGGATATATTTCTGATTAAGTTTTGTGGGAGTTCTTAACTTGAGAAAACTTTTAAAGTTTGTGTACATAATATACTGTCTACTGCACTTTGCAAACAATATTGGACATATCTTCAGGTGAGCGTTAATGCCCATGGGCCTCTTGCTTTCAATTTACTGTAGCTTTAGAAAATGTTAAAATTATTTAGATTTTCCTAATACATATATATACAGTATAACCTGTGTATAAAGGACACCCAAGAGATTGGGCAAAAGTGTCCTTAATAGACAGGTGGATTTTGTAAACAGGGTCACAAATGACGCAAAGGAAATTTGCCGTATCTTTGCTTGACAAAGGACTTTAAAACAGAATATTTCACAATCATTCTACATAAGATATTACTTAAATTAACTTATTAACTTAAGCAAATAAAACTTGTAAGAAAATATTAATAATTTATTTCAATTTACAGTGATTTTTGGATTTAATAAGTGACTTGATCATTTTAATTGAACTGCATCTTGATATTAAGTGAATTAATCTTGACCATGAAAATTAGCACCAGGCGTAACAGAAATTTATAAACATTTTTTAACCAGTGTAGCTGTTGCAGATAACATCTTGTTACAAGTGAAATCAACAGATTAAATAAAAAAAAACCCTAAAAATATTATATAAATTTAATAAATCTTATTACCACTAAATTGTAACAAAAGTTTACAGAAATTTAATTCGATGTATATCCATCTCACCTCTTTTTAAAAATGTGTATGCTTTAAAAATTTAAATTGTCATATCTACCTGATTACTTTAACACGATGCTCTAATGTTAAAGCTTTCCGAGCTGGACAGAGATTCAACATTTTCAAAATTCTCAAAATATGTGGTTTTCGCTATTACAGTATTACTCTATTAATTGGCTAATGATAGTTACCCCGTTAATATATTACAAAGGATAATCAGTTGACACCTTGACATGTCCAGGCTGAGTAAATCAAGACCATGCCGTTTAACTGTTAAGAAAACATTGGCGGTTCTCGCCATCCATCTTTATAAACATATTCAGGACTCATAATATCCATTGTAATTAATCGATCCACACTCTTCCCGAACACAATCAGCAATAATAAACACAATGTTGGCATGTCAAACACATTAATTCGCTTTGAAATTAAACTTGAAAGAAGAAAATCACTTCCGGTTGTGTTGAAAATTTGAGTAATGCCGATCGGAACCAAAATAGATGGATGCTATACGCATTGGACAGGTGGACACAAAACAGGGGGTCTTTATATAGCAAAATCGATTGGGGAAACTTTAGACTCTATGCTATAGACAGGTGGATGTTATATAGAGGTGGACGCTATTACAGGTTATACTGTACTTGTGTCAATACTCTTCATATGTATTGTCATTGTTGGATCAATTCCCCATTTTATGACTTTCTGTGAATGATAAAAAAAAAAAAAAACAACTTGTACACCTTGCTTTGTGCAATTATTTTTGATTCCTTCCACACTTTACACCCATTCAATAGAGATTTAAAAAACAACCCGGCCCATTGAGTCTTTGACCCATTTTTTTTATCTCTGGTCAAGAAAGGTTATGGAGTAGAGTAATGTGTTTTTGTGCATCAATGTGTGCCTCAAACACACATAGCTGTTGGGCTCAAACTGGGGAAATGGCAAGATGTATATACTTTGAGGAGAGATTGTTGAAAATAGTTCGTTTGTTTATATATCTTTTAAACTAAAATAGTTCATTTGTTCATATAGTTGTTAAACTATTAACTTTTTGTATAGGCATGTATATCAGAATATTTTAGAAAATGATATGACAATCATTTTGATATAAAGTTCAAGGTCATGGGTTAAGGTCAAGGTCATAACTACCAAAGAGTACTAAAATGGTTAATTATCTTTAAACTATCAACTTTTTGTTTAGGCATATATATTAGAATATTGTAGTTATTGATTTGGTGATCATTTTGATATATGACTTAAGGTCATAGGTTCAAAGGTCAAGGCTATAAGTGCATGTCAAGTTAATAGCTGCATAAGAATAATGAAATCATTAACCATCTGAAAATTATCCATAGTATTTTAGCTGTTATATGCATTTTAGCTACTTAATCACCCCAAACATTGTTGGGATGACTTATTGATTTACCCTTTATTGTTATTATTATTATTATTCTGTATTTTTCCGCCACACTTTTGTAAACACCATAGCTCAAAAATGGTTTGGTGGAATGTGATGAAATTTTGTACACTTGTTCCCTATGACGAGTAGTTGTGCCTTTTGGGGGTCACATCTGATTGTTTGAAATAGAAAGGGAGATAATAACGTTAATTTTGCATTCTAAAAAAGAAACTGATTGACAAATCTCAGTGAAACTTCTCTTATAGGTACAATTTTAAATGCTCTACATGTTGCACCACAAAGTCGGACATTGTGACCTTATGTTCATGGTCCAATGATTTTCTTTGTTATTTTAAGAGTTATTGAATGAACTTTTGTAAACAGCATCTCTGAAACACCATTTGATAGAATGTAAGAAACTTTGTACACTTGTTCCTTATGACATGTAGTTGTGCCTTTTGGGGGTCACATCTGTTTGTTTGAAATAGAAAGGGAGATAATAACAATTTCACACTCTACTGATTTTACACTCTAGAAAAGAAAAACTAATTGACTGATCTCAATGAAATTTGTTAGATAGGTACAATTTCAGATGCTCCACATGTTGTACCACAAAGTCAGACATTGTGACCTTATGTTCATGGTCCAATGATTTTCCTTGTTATTTTAAGAGTTATTGAATGAACTTTTGTAAACAGCATTTCTGAAACACCATTTGATAGAACGTAATGAAACTTTGTACACTTGTTCCCTATGACATGTATGACAATTTAAAGTTTAATAGGAAAATAATTTCCAGAAGTTATTATACCTTTATCTTCATTCAAATACATCAATCATTGCTACTACTAACACTCATTTTTTTTCTAATGTACAAGGTTGCCACCATTGGGGGTGACTTACCCTGCTCAAACGCAATGTCTAGTTATAAATGAGCTAGACCTTAGATATTTCTGACTCAGTAATTTGGCAGTGAGATCCAAACTCAGGAAAGTTTAAATAGTTTCTTTGATTATTGTATTTGTCTATTGTACTTTGCATAAAAGGATTGTTTGATGTTGTTTTCTACATTATTGATATTTGTAGGTGGCCATTTTGTATGTAAGCTGTTTGATTTATTTACTCGATTCAGTATGGGTTTGGTATATTTGATGTATATGAGTTTTGATAGAGTCAGTATATATAAGCCAGTAACAAGTAGACCAGCTAATTCAGAAAGGTATGTATATCACTTTAACTTATTGTTATACCTGGGGATTATATACTTTAATTATCTTATGTGGGGACTAATATTCAATTATAAACCATTGGCAATAGGTGAGGTCACTATACCTCACTATACCTCTCCAGACATCGCTATAGGAAAACTTCTCCCAAAGGGAAAGGTCCTTCATCACATGTCTTTATTTTTTAATCTGAACAAGAATTTATTATTTAAACTATTAGTTTTATTCTCAACATGAATTTTCAACTGCAAAAGAAATTTTTTAAAAAGCTACCGAATAAAAAAAGAATACACATATTATTGTTCTTTACGGTTTACCCAGTTTATTCCCATTGCTATGTATTATCAAGGACATATGATTTCTACACAAAATAGTATTCATGTAGTTATCCAATGATTAGTCAACAAATTAATTTGTGATTAATTTGTAAACTAAGTTTACTTCTATATAAGTAATAACTTAAAAGTCATTATGTGCAATATTTTAGCAATTGATCTGCTTGGAGTAATGAATTTGTACAAATCACTATGCTTGTCAGTAATATGGTGACATGTGTATAACAGTGACACAGTAGCATTACTGTATTAACACTGGTTGCAATAGAAAGATGGAAACTGAAATTTTATTTTTTATGCATAGATTTATTCAGATAGATATTTTCTATTTTTATTTTCTACAGTACATGTATTAATGTCTTTGAAAACAATACCTTTGGGATTTTAAAAACCTTTGCGATTTTATTGATATTTGTATTTGTCAAATAGCTATGAAGTTTAGTTCAACTGAAAAAAAAATTTCAGTTGCTGAGTTTGTTGATATGATAATTTTTTGATCAATGTTTCATAGAACAATTAGTGAAAAGAATTAGTGAAAAGAATAAATTTTGTAGAATATAGTTTACCATAAATTTTTTTAGACATTTTGGTGATCCCTCTAACCTCATTGGTCACCTGTGTGCTTACCTGTATTGGTTACAGAAACCTTTAGAAGTGTTTTTACATGGACTAGATTCACTACTCGAAGTACAAATGTAATGTACATTAAAACAGTCAAGATATTTGGGATACCACAGTTTATGTTTATATGCAAAATAAACCATCGTTTTAGCTCACCTGAGCTTAAAGCTCAGATGAGCTATTGCTATCCATCTTTGTACGACGTGCGTCGTCCGCCGTGGGTCATCTGTCATCCGTCTTCGGTTGTACGTAAACTTTTTTCATTTTAATCTTCTCCTCCAAAACCACTGGGCCAAATTTAATGAAACTTGGTAACCATCATGCCAGGATGAAGCCCTGTCAGATTTGCACAAATGAAAATTATTAACTTTTTGTATAGGCATGTATATTAGAATATTGTAGGTATTGAGATGGCAATTGCGTTGATATATGATTCAAGGTCATATGTTCAAAGGTCAAGATCAAAGCTGAAAAAAAGACTTAAATTGCTAATTAACTTGAAAACTATTAACTTTTTGTATAGACATGTATATTAGAATATTGTAGGTATTGACATGGCAATCCTTTTGATTTATGGTTAAAAGTCATATGTTCAAAGGTCAAGATCATAGCTGCATAAGAAGACTTAAAAATTGCTGATTTTCTTGAAAACTATCAAGTTTTTGTATAGTCATGTATATTAGAATATTGTAGGTATTGACATGATGATCATTTTGATATATGGTTCTAGGTCATATGTTGAAAGGTCAAGGACATAGCTGCATAAGTATACTGAAATTAGTTAATGATTTGGAAATTATTTATTGCACTTCAGTTACTTCATTCATATTAGCTACTTAATATTTCTGATTAAGTTTTGTGGGATTTCTTAACTTGAGAAAACTTATAAAGTTTCTGTACTTAATATTTTGTCCATTGCACTTTGCAAACAATTTTGAACATATCCTCAGGTGAGTAATAAGGCCTATGGGCCTCTTGTTTGTATAAACATACCATCATAACACTGTAATTAAATTTTTGCCATATCATATTAATAAGTATAATACATATGTATAATTGTGGAGTGTTAAAAAGTTTTAAAGCAGCAACATGTGATTAAGTTAACTACCAGGAATATGTTGGAGGGGTATTAGTTGTTGATTAAAAAAAATTCTGATAAATTGTTCAGATATTTGATGTACCTGGCCCCAGTTTCACAATCATTCACTCAACTGAGTGTAAACTTAACTCAAATTAGAGAATATTTCAATGTCAATTATAAAGACATTACCCAGTTAAAATTGAATATCTTATGTTAAATTTAAATTGTTTAGTGTAGATTTGTTGAACAAAATAAAACATTTTCTCATAAAACTTTAAATTTTTTTAAATGATTGATGAGAGAAAAATGGGAATATGTGAATGATTTTGAAACTGGGACTAGAAGTGTACAACTTTTGAAATTTGTAATCCATAAAGCATATTATGTTACATTTTATTGAAGATGTTCATCTAATCTGTAACCTTAACATTTTAAATAAATTTCATAGACGTAAACTAAATGTCCTGATAAAATTATACTAAAAATAAGTATATATATATATATATATATATATATTTATATATATTTAACAGTTTATTTATTGTATTATGTTTCAGATATATAGTTTGTAGAAATATGAAAAGTGACATAGAATCTGTAAGACAGTATATGCATGAGATTAATGTTGACCTAAATAAATATATGTCATCTACGTCATTAGAGGATGTTACAGATGTTGTACCACTAGATGTGATTCAAAATGACAAAGATTTCTTCACATACATGTATGACTCTAACAATAGGTAAGTTTAGTCTCTGCTAGGCACTGAATCTCTTGTTTATACTTATGTCTAGGCTAAGAAGGGAAAAACAATCCTTCTGACAATAAAAAAGTTTATACTTATGTCTAGGCTAAGAAGGGAAAAACAATCCTTCTGACAATAAAAAAAAGTTCTTAATTCATTTTGTTGTAAAAATATTAAAAAAGTGGGTTTTAAATTATTAGATGTGCTTAAGAATGTTGAAATATTTTACTTTATGAACAATGGTTTCTGTAGGTATAGTGTGTACAAGTTATGTTATTATCTCTTTTGCAGACCAGGTTTTAAGTTAGTGTTTAACATAATTAAATCTTTATCTGTACATTTGTTTGTCTGCTTGCAAAAAAATCCTGTTTTTAGCAGGTTTAAGATTACCTACACTGATAAAGAAGTGCTTACATGTATGTTCTGACCAGGGCTCTGGAAAACTTTGACTGGGGTGTCGGACATTTTTTCAAAGCAACCGTACCACCAATGCTGTGTAAAAAAAAAAATTAAAAAAAAAAAAAAAATGTTGTTATTGACGATGTTTTTTAAAAAATTTTAATTTTTAATATCAAATAGATTTTAAAAAGGATTTAACTACTACATAGAGGTTATTTAGGTTCATGTGGTCAGGCTCATGTGTCCACATAGTGTCGATTTTTGTATTGTCGGCATTGACGTTTTTCCAGAGTTACACAAACTTTACTGAACCTCATTTCGAGACCTCTTTGATTGTATTTAGACTTGTTAAAATTATTTATTTATAACTAAACAGTTTGCAAAGACTATACGTTGCGCGTTATAGTCTTATTTGACATCCAACGTGGAACCTCTTTGATAATAGTATGATGACCATGACCTTCAATGATCAACCCTCGTAATCAGCTGTTTATGGCTTCCGTCTATCAAGCGATGTGATTACTTAATAAACAACTTAACAACAAAAGTAGTGATGATTCGGACAATGAAACAAAAGGATCAGAAGAAGATAATGGATTCTAACTGATTAAAAAACAAAAGCCTAATTATTATATCTGTAGTATTTATTGAAAACGGTTGACAGGTGATAGCAAACAATACTCGAGTAAAATAATGACCGACAAACATATTTATTTATATGTCCGATTAACTGAATTCTATTATTTAATAAAAATGTCGGGCAAGTGATTTTTCACATCGGACAAAAATGTTTTTTGTTGGACATGTTCGGCAATATGAACATTTCCGGACCCCTGGTTCTGACCCTAGTAGTGTCTTAAATTATACCCTAAAATTAATCTCAAATTTCATTTTGTTTATAAGAACATACAGAATTTACAAAATGTTGCAGGTCTGACTGAAAATTTACAGGTGTCGGATTCAAAACCTGTCCCAGTTAGAGTGTCTCATCTGTCGATTCCATTTTATTTAACAACATGTATGCTTTGGATGTGCAAGTGGGTATTATAGTCTACCTGCACTCTGGGCATATTTTTATTGAGGTGCTAGTACACCAAAGTCTGTATTTTGCAGTCAAGCATACCACTTCTCCGATCACATTATCCTGACATTTGGTGAGCCAGTCGATACTGTCCTCTCAATGTCATTTACCAATAAAGAAGCATTATCTCAAATCTTTATGTATGACAAAGCCAGGATTCAACTCCATGACCCCCCCTGCTTTGATACATGATTCTGTCTCTATGATTTAGCATATAGTTGGGAATAGATTCAAACAGGTTTGTATGTTTAGACCCTAGATAAGATGGATAGCCATGTAAAGTTACAGTTATCTGTATTTTTGTTCTCCACTGTAGTTCAGAGTTAAATTTTGCTAGCTAAGTCTTTCCTCTGGATAATTATTGTGAGATTATTTGGGTTTTTTTTTAAATATTTGATTACATGTAATCACTTATTAAATTTTTTTGCAGTTTAGGAAAATTACAGATTATGAATCTCCATAAAATAAAGATATTTACACAAAATAAGTAAGTATCTGTCGTATTTATATTGGATTGGAATATGAAATCAATGGTATTAATATAAGCAGAACATTTTTATTTATAAATGTATCTTGCTATATTCTCAGTAGTTTGTTTTTGGTGACAAAAATGTCAGATATTGTCACAATATCTTTGCAATAAACTTCAAATTTCTGAATGTATAAAAATAATCCAAATTTGTCCAGTCTGAGAGGTAGTCAACAGCCATAGCAAAACCACTGTTAGATTCAACCCTTTTTACATGAACCTATTTGTTTTCACCGGCATTCATTCAGTCGCACTTTAATACATTATGGGTCATGACTTCTGATTATGTAATGTTTAACTATGCCATATTGTCACGGGACGTCACCCTGTTACATATTATTTTGCTTGATTAATTAGCATTCTAACCATGGATGACATTTCTATCCTTATTTGGAAAAAAGCTGTTCTATGGCTGTTCCATCAAATTTATGTTTGTTGGAATCATGGATACACAAAATTACTGTTGCGATGATTTTAATTTTCTGTCATGCTAACAATATTTCTTTATGATTGTATCATAAGAAATTACATTCTATTTGAGTGTATTTCATGAAACTTCATAAAATTGATTTCTATTGCCCAAGTGTGTGTGTTTTGATCTCAGACAAGTTTAGTTTTCCTAGTTCCTTTGGAAACTATAATAATCTTTAAGTCATGGTTTTTAAATGTGTTATCATTTTTCCATTTTTAGACATGCACAATTAAACAATATTAAAAACAATAGTCCATCATCTATAGTTCATTCTTGTTTGATTGTACAAAACCTATGCAAAGTACATGCTTTATACATGTTATTGACATTTCATGAGAGGTGCACCACCTATGTTTAGGAAGACATTCTTTTAAAAGAGAAACTGCTACATCCATGATTTTATAATGATGATATTATGGGCAGACATGGCTGAGTGGTACTGTCACTGGCTTTCGAAGTCGAAAGTTGTGAGTTCAAACCTCACTCAGGACTTGGCAATTTTCTGCGATGATTTTTATCTTCTGCCCTTACTAGAGCCGTAAAAAACTCAGGTAGTCTTCGGAAGAGATTCTAAAATGAGGTCCCTTGTCTCAGTAACTAAAGACATCTCTGTAGTGTTAGAAAAACAGTAGGCCACCTGTGGCTGCTACAGACGATGCTTACAACTAGAAGCGAATGAAACAGACTGAGCAAGTTTAGATATGATTATAGATTGTTTGATTTTTCAGTCAGTTATATGAAGCAAGACAGTCAGATACAAGAACAGCATGCTTAAAAAAATGGAAGGTGAGTTAATTTATTTAAAAGGTTTACCCAAAAATAAAAAATTAGGTCTGTTTGGAAAACTTTGATTTTCAACTTTATTTATATGCTTATATGGTATTAATCTTTAATATAAATTTCAAACCATTTCCAAATTATTATTTGCATTTTATTCACAATTTGTGCTTTCCCTTTTTCACTGTTGTTTACAATGACATCATTCAATTAAACATTATGTCACATTAAGATTACATCATATACTTGCCTGTCCACAGCAATGTCTAGACCGTAAACATATCATTTAAAAAAGGCTGTTTTGGCCAGAATGTCTAAAAATATGAACAAGATTTGTTTTATATATATATATATATATATATATATATATATATATATATATATATATTATATATATATATATATATATATATATATATATATATATATATATATATATACAGTATAACCTGTGTATAAAGTCTACCTAGAGGACTGAGCAAAAGTGGACTTAATAGACAGGTGGTCTTTATATAGAGGGCCCTTTATATGTACGAGTAAACTTAGTGTTTAAAATAGTTAAAAAAGTGAAAATATGCAGCACCTATTAAAAACTTATTAATATATACATTACTAAAGTTATTTTCATTTTATTTTTTAAAAACAGATTATTAAGAAATAATTTTTAAAAAACCAAACTATTTAAATTTGATAAACTGTACATCAGAAAAGATTATTTGGTTAAACTCTACATATTATATACACTTGACTAATTGTGTCTTTGTTGTTATAAGTAGCAGCAAAGGTGTCACAAATTAAACAATTATATATAAAACATAATAGATAACAATGGGTATTTCCACCTTTATATCTGATGGCTTCAGTTGTTGACATGATAAGTATGACTTCATATATTTTTCTTCAAAATTTTATACAGGTTATACTGTATGTATATATATATATATATATATATATATATATATATATATATATATATATATATATATATATATATATATATATATATGTAGAAGTACCTCAGATGTATAAGTCTTAATACAAATACATGTATGAAGATGGTATCAACCAACTAGCTGTTAAAAAGATGGTTTAGATGACAGAATGAATGTAGTCCTACATCCCAATCAGGAAAATTTTTACTTATATCAGATTGTCACAAGCTATTGGTGAAGTGACAGAAATATTGCAGTGTCATCAGTGCATTGAGCTTTTTAGCTCACCTGAGCACAAAGTGCTCAAGTGAGCTATTGTGATCAGTCTTTGTGCATTGTGCGACATGCATCGTGCGTCAACTTTTGCTTGTTAACACTCTAGGGGCCACAGTTTTAATCCAATTTACATCAAGTTCATATATGGGCCAAGTTGGTTCAATAAGTAGGTCACTAGGTCAAATACAGTCTAACTTGTGTTAGCGGCCACTTGTATAAAGCGGCCACTTGCCTATAACGGCCATATCTTATTCCCCCCGATGAATTTTGTTCTTTATTTCACCTCTATATAGCGGTCACTGTCTTATGCGGCCAGCGGCCACCATTTTTCCGACCCAAACCTTCAACAGAACTGTCTATAGCCGCCATTTGCAATGTTTACGAATCTTCGTCAGTTTCCGGAAATTTCCGGAATCAGTTGGCATTAACAAAAAATCCCATAATGCAATTCTGTTTATATGTATCTAAACGGCCATATTGAGTAAAGCTTACATTGCGATAATACACTGACATTTTTTTTCACATACAATAATATTTGATGTTTTTTTTTTATTTGGCCATTGTAAATGGCATGCATTGACTTTAGAACAGCGAGTAGAATTGTTAAATAAATCTGAAAAGGGGAAATTAAGTACTAGGAAACTTGCGGAAGTTATGGTGTTGGACGAACCCAAATCAATTTAATCAAAGCTGTGTTATCCGACTATGAAGTAAATGTATCCTAAGAAATAAACCGTGTGTGCCGTTCTACCGCTAACGGACATTTTTTTCGTTAGTTTGGAAATCGTACCAAGATGCGATATCAAGTCATTTTGGCACCAGTGTAAAAAGTCATTTCGCCAATGATATATTTTTGGCACCGATTTAAATTCAAATCCACACCAACTACGATTGAATTCCGCTCCCGAAAAAATTAATGGTTATTTTTAATAACGATATATAAACAGTAAATTTGACAGTTACATATGACACAGATAATCACCGCTCTGATCACTAAACCATGTAATTCATTATGTAACAACACTTCCTTAGCAAGAGTGTGATGTGTGTCTGAAGTGACCTAATTATGTTGGTACAGGTCAGGTGTAAGCGTTCTAAGAATAAAACTTAACTATGCAACACCCCTATACATAGCAAAAAAAAAAAAAAAAAAAAAAAAAAAAAAAGAAAGAGAGAAAGAAAAAAGAGCAATTAACCATTTAGACATATTTATGTTACGAGGCCAGCGTGGTGCAAAGGATTTGTAAATTCCTGAAGATGTTGAATAAATTATTTAAAAAATTATTATTATTATTATTATTTTTTTTTGGTTAATCTCAAGTTACAGAAGAAACAATTTCATTAATTTGGGTACAGTTTCATTTGGGTACTAAAATGAATAATAAAGAACGATTCAGATAATAATTTTTGATGATCCTTGATATAACTTGTCTATAAAGGCCACCTGTCTATAAAGGCCACTTTGGCCGTATCCCTTGAGTGGCCTTTATAGACAGGTTTCACTGTAATAGAAAAACCTTGTTAACAACCCTGAGGCCCCAATTTAAGTGCAATCTTCATCAAGCATTGTCAGATTGATCCTCTTGACCAAAGCTAGCTTAAGTTTGTATTTCGACCATGTTGGGTCAATAAGTAGCTATAGGTCACTATGTCAAATAATAGAAAAACCTTGTTAACACTCCTGAAGGCCCCAATTTGAGTGCAATCTTCATCTAACTTTGTCAGAATGATCCTTTTGACAAAAGCTAGCTCAAGTTTTTATATAGGCCATGTTGGGTTAATAAGTAGGTCACTATGTCAAATTCCAGAAAAACCTTGTTAACACATCTGTGGCCCCAATTTGAGTGCAATCTTCATCTTACTTAGTCAGAATGATCCTCTTAACAAAAGCTAGCCCAAGTTCATATATTGGCCATGTTGGGTCAATATGTAGGTTACTAGGTCAAATAATAGAAAAATCTTGTTAACACTCCTGAGCCACCAATTTTAGCACAATTTTTATTTAACTTAGAATGATCCTTTTGACAAAAGCTAGCTCAAGTTCGTATATGGCCCATGTTGGGTCAATAAGAAGGTCACTGGGTCAAATTATATAAAAACCTTGTTAACACATCTGATGGCTCAATTTTTGTCCAGTCTTCATCAAACTTGCAGAGATTGATCCTCCTTATAAAAGCTAGCTCAAGTTTATATATGGGTCATGTTAGGTCACTAGTTCGAAATAAAGGAAAAATCTCTTTTAAAAATAGAGGCTCCAGTTTGCAAAAATCAAGCTGAATGTACATCATTTTCAAGTGAGCGTCCAGGGCCTTCATGGCCCTCTTGTTTTAGCTAGCCAAGCCACTGTGGTGCAGGAGACATCCATTTCATCTAAAGGACCTTTCACTTTCATGTATTTTAAGTCTTTGTCATACCATAAAAGGGTTCAAAACGTCAACCTTCCACATGACAAACATGCAAATTACCAACCTTAGACTTTAGGGTTGAAGACACACAAACAAACACACACACACAAACTCCAGGGTGAGCTTATGGCATGGTTAAGCGTGCATGTGTGTGTGTGCATGCGTCCATAAACTTAAAATTTTCTCCTCTGAAACCAATAGGCCAGTTCAAATGAAATTTGGTATGAACGGTCCTATAAATAGCAAAAAACTATAAATGGCCATAACAGGTTCATTTATTTACCTATTTTTTTGAAATTTGAAACATAGAAAATAGATGTCGGGGATTAGACATATATAACGGGTTTTTCTGTACAATTTTTTGTTTGTGCAATAATTACATAATATGCAAATAAGGTCTAATTTTAGCCGAAATCTTTGAAAATCTTCTGTAAAATATATGGCCAATTGAAAGGATATTTAGTGTGGAAGGTCCTTGGGTGGTATAGATTCAAAATTGTATCTGACATGTCTGTAGGAAATCCAAGATGGCTGCAGTACTATAAATAGCAAAAACTTAAAAATGGCCATAATAGGTTTATTTATGTACCGACTTTGTTGAAATTTGAAACATAGAATATAAATGTCGGGGGATAAAACATATAGAACAGGTTTTTCTGTACAATTTTCATTTTTGCAATAATTATGTAACATGCAAATAAGGTCTATGTTTAGCCTAAATCTTTTTCTCTAAAAGTACATGGCCAATTGAAAGGAAATTTATTGCTTGAAATAATAGAAAATAAGGATAAAGCGAGTGAGTTTGTTTACATTTTACTGATATATATTTAAAAAGAAAAAGCAAAGAACAAAATAAGGGTGTGCCAGGTGAGCGATACAGGTCTTTTTGGGCCTCTTGTTTACAGGTACCTGATGAAGTAAGGAAAGCTAGAACAAAACAAGATCCAAAACATAAACTGTCAGATTTGTTTAAAGTAAGTACTTTTAGAGTTATCTACATTAAGTTCATTCTGTGTCTTCATGTTAATATGTAAGTATAATTTGTTTTAAAATGGAAACATTGTGGACAGCAATAAACTCGATCTGTAGTATTAATGAAGCAAGTCAGTAAACAAACTAGAAATCAATACTGGTATTATTTTGTATAGTACAAATCAGCAAATGGAAGCATTCCATCAGTCAATCACACAATTAAAAATTGCCTCAGATAGCATTGCATTTGATTTGGTTTTCCTCAACCAAAGTTAAGGATGGTCTGTATCATACACTTTGTGTTAATATCTGCAGTGTCCATGAATGATAAAATTTTGTTTAGAATTTTTGATGGACAAATTTTAATATATTAATTATATATATCAGTTAAAGTTATTGAAAGGTGTATAACTGCTTATGTTTGGTAGATATAACTGTATGTATACAATCAAACCTGACTTCATTCTATGTCTTAACTGATGTTAATTATACACAGTTGATAGGAAAAAGCTTAAACATAATTTAATGAAACTAGGTTACCATCATCCCTGGGTGAAGGCCTTTCAGATTAGCACAAATGAAGGTGTTCATTTCCCCTTGGGGCCCAATTAGGGAGGAAATAGTGAATAACTTTAAGATCTTCTTCTCTAAATGTATAAGAGATATACCTTACTTATTTCATTTCATAATGTATTAGGTCATCTAGTTTCAGATTTGCACAAATGGTAGCAATCGGGCTTAAAATGGGGAGGCGGCAAGGCGCTTAGTGGGGGAATTGCTAAAACTTATATATTTGTCAAGATACATGTATCTTGAAAACTATTAACCATTTGTATCGGCATGTATATTTGAATATTGTAGGTATTGATATGACAACCATTTTAATATATTTTCATTTGCCTTGTGAAATTCCTATAGCTGCAAGCTTGAGAGCCATTGTAATTTTTACTGACAATGAATGCCAAAAAATTTTGTTACTCCGTGTATGAATACATAAAAATGCAATCAACAACCCTGAACTACATTACCATAGGTAAACAAACATGGCTATCAAGTCAGTTTTGTTTATATTCGAGACAAGCTTGAAAAATGCATTTACGAAATTTTATAAAGTAAAATCAAAGAAATTAATCAAATAATATTTTGATATCATATATAGGCAACTGGCTGATATTCACTGTAATATTGACATTGTGAGAGACAGAGTGGTGTTTTTGATGGCCTGTTGAAAGAACAGACAACAACAAATCTGTAAAAACCATCAAACCACAAAAAAATTCTTGAAGAATCGGATCTCCTATCTTGGCAAAGCTGCTATATTCTCTATTATTTTGAGACAATGTGTAATGGTACAACTTGTCAATCAATTTTGTGTCTCGCGGGATGTAAATTTCAAGGGATGTAAATTTCAATTGGAATTTGATTCCCGCATGTATGCCACATCCAGTTAAAAAATTGTTCGTTTCACATGCTGTGTTTGTTGATCAGAAAAACTGAAAAATCAGCTACATGCTTTTAATCATTTTACAAGGGATACAATAGGAACTCCTCAAAAGTATAATAAATGGTTTAAGTACTACACAACTCCTTGAGAGATATTTGCACCGAACCAGGCACAAAGAATGAGTATACTTCTCCTTGCTTTGCTGTCTACATTTGAACGATACCAAGTATGAAGCTCGGCACATAATGTTAGAGTGAATCGTCAACATTCCAAGAAAAATCTCTCGGTAAATCCCTGTCTACTCACATATCGCAGATTCGAAACCCACATGCTTGGCCATTGAAAATTATCCCTCGGCTACAGT
This sequence comes from Tegillarca granosa, assembly GCA_029721355.1. Lineage (NCBI taxonomy): Eukaryota > Metazoa > Mollusca > Bivalvia > Arcoida > Arcidae > Tegillarca > Tegillarca granosa. The sequence continues at coordinate 25,468,272 of CM056595.1, forward strand.
TCCTGTTTCAGATTCACAAATTTCACTTCTGACATATGTCCAGTAATCTTTAACTCCCAACTACATTGCAAATTAAAATGGGGCCACACAGGTGCACCTGAGTTTTGACCGAAATATAGTCCTCAATCAACAACACATTTATTGTTGATATTCATTTTTTTATTATATTTTTTTTATATCCAATATTCTAAAACATTCATTATGTTAATGTAAAACAAGAAAATATCATCAAAATACCTGATAACACTTTAATTTTTCAATCCAAAACTCCCCGTTGTTACCCCACATTAAAATATTGCGGATTAATAATGTGTCGTTCTCCGTCTTTAATTCAGCTGTTGCGTCTACTGGACTCCCCCGATGTGCATGTGTTATAGAATGGAATTTTTTATTCTTAAAATTAATGAATAAATTTTTTTTTTTAAATATTCAACGAAAATAAAACAATTGAACTGTTTTAAAATGGTGTTCATTGTCAGTATGAAGGCAACAACTTTGCAAGCAAACTTCTCGTAATGCGCTAACGCGTGTTATTCCGTTTGCTCGCAAAGTTGTTGCCTTCATACTGACAATAAACACCATTTTAAAACAGATCAATTGTTAAATATGGCTAATGTTCATCAGTTAAAAGGTTAGATGATTAAAATTGTTAATCATCTTGAAAACTTTTAACTTTTTATATAGGCAGTTTTATCAAAATATTGTAGATATTGATATGACGATCATTTTGATATATGACTCAAGTTCATAGGTTCAGAGGTCAAGGTCATAGCTGCATAAGAAGGCTGAAATTGTTAATTATCTTGAAAACTATTAACATTTTGTATAGGCATGTATATATTTAAAAAATTGTATATCTTAATATGACAATAATTTTGATGTATGATTCAAGGTCATATGTTTAAAGGTGGAGTTATAAGAAGAATGACATTGTTAATTATTTTGGAAACTATAGACTTTTTTATGGTTATGTATATTAGAAAATTGTAGGTATTGATATTACAATCATTTTGATATATAATTCAAGTTCATAGGTTCAAAGGTCAAGGTCATAGCTGTATTAGAATATTGAAATTGTTAATTATCTTAAACACTATTAACTTTTTGTATAGTCATGTATATTAGGATATTGTAGGTATGGATATGATTATCATTTTGATATATAATTTAAGGTCATACATTCAAAGGTCAAGGTCACATTTGCATAAGGATATTGATATTGTTAATTATCTTGAAAACTACAAACTTTTCGTAAATTTATGTGAATTAGAATATTGTAGGTATTAATATGATGATCATGTTGATATATAAATCAAAGTTATTGGTTTTAAGGTCAAGGTCATATCTGCATTAGAGTATTGATATTGTTAATTATCTTAAAACTATTAACGTTTTGTATAGACATGTAATAATAAAATGATCATTTCAATATATAGTTCAAGGTCATATGTTCAAAGGCCAAGGTCATAACTACTGTGGTAATTATCTAGAAAACTATTAACTTTTTGTATAGGCATGTAAAATAGAATTTTGTAGGTATTCGTATGATGATCATTTTGATACATGAATCAATTTTATAGGTTCAAAAGTCAAGGACATAGCTGCATAAACAAACTGAAATGATGAAAGATTCAGAAATTATTAATTGTACTATAAATACTACATGCATATTAGCTATTTATAAATGAAATGTGACTAGATATTTCTGATTCAGTATTGTGGCAGTTCCAAACTTGAGAAAACTTGGAAATTTTCTGTAATTAAGTTTTTTTTGCATACAATTTTGAAAATATCTTCAGGTAAGTTTTAAGGCCAATGGGCCTCTTGTTAAAGAGACCAAATTAAAGATAACAATAACTTCCTTCCATCACTTGTCTAATGCCCTATGGTATAGTATGAATTTCTTGGCTCTAACAACTTAATAGCAGGTTTTATGAATTTCTTGGTTCTAACAACTTAATAGCAGGTTTTAATCAACCAACAAAAGGTCTTGGTAAAATGCAATGAACTGTAAAACCCTAATTTGCTGGCTGCTATCATTTGTTCAGTCAATATATCATGGGATATCAAGGGGTTTGAAATAAATTAATTAGGAACATTAGAAAAACCAGGGCTGTCATTGATAGAAGTTGAAGAATGGATATACTGAAGATGAAAAATTATAACAATTTTTAAGCTTGATTTAGGGTTTGATATTTCTTTACAAGCAGAATATGACATTTTTGCTACTAAAACTATCTACACACTGGTTGTTCTGATCTTAGTTTTGAGGTACTGTGAATAGACTTGTTTTTTTTATTTTTATTTCATCAAAATACCAAGATTTAACATAAAGAATTGAAATCAGTCTCTACTTTAAATACAAATGGTAGTGAATTTTATTTCTACGGACACAAAAAAATATCATAAATAATTTTATATCAAGAATAAATTGATATACATGTACATGAGGGTATTACTGAACTTAGATGATCATACAAGTAAGGCTGAAATGATTACACATGTCCATGGTACAGTTTATTGTATTGATTGTAAACGTTTACAAAATCTGTAAAGGTTTAAATGCATAAAAATGTCTTCACATTTATGTCATTTAAAGTAACTCTTCTTGTCCATGTGTGATTTTTTTTTTTTTTTTTTTTTGTCAAATGCAAATTGGCAAAGAATCAAATTATCGTTCTGATGTATAAAGCTGTTGATGGCAATGCTGTTAAAAAGAAAGTAAGATGTTAACTTTGTTGTGTAGTGGTAGCTTATACTGGCAGCAGTATTGGAACAATGAAGTTTCACCTGAAATTTAAACATTCTTAACATCTGTCCAGAAAAAAAAGTCTCTGACTGTTTTTAAAATGCCTGTGATGTCGCATGACAAATGGGTCAGATGTACTCAAAAACTTGCTGCTATTTGCATGCACGACCTAAGATCTTAGATGGGGCGGTTCCCAAGTTCATTAAATTTAGTGCAATGTAGAACTACTGTTGAATCATAACAAACATTAACACAAAACAATGTGCATTAATATGAAACGATATTTTTAAAATATCAACTGATAGTATATTATCATTTTATTCTGGTCCTCAAAACTGACTGAATAGTGGGTCGTCTGCGTGAATGTTTTGACATTATCCACCCAAAATAAAAAACAAAATATCTACAGTTGTTCTCCAAACTAACTGAACAGAGCATCATTGCATAAATGTTTTGACATTACCCACCCAGAATAAAAAACAAAATATTTACAGTTGCAGCATGTGCAAGGTAGCCTTTCACAATGAAGTTATATATGGTGGTTAAACAGAATTGTTTCGTTTAATGATTCTCGTGTACACGTTTACTAAATTTGCTAAACGTTTTAGCCTTACATACAAGAGTGATGGATTGATTATAAAATTCAATATGTGAGTTATTAATTTTGGAGTTTTCATTATATTATATTATGTGGATTATTTTACAGGATGATAGCACTGGTTATTTAAACATTGTACCAGATGAATTTACAACTACAGAATTATCAGCCATTAAAACTCCATATGACTATAGATGTTATGTTGTTGGTGGACAAGAGAAAAAAAGATGGTATTTACTTGGTCTTGGTGTAAGTAATACAGTCCAAAAAGTAATGAGAATCTGCAGCCTTCCAGGTGATCAATACCTAGATCATGCAGGAGCCTCAGTGACCAAGTGTCTAAAAATGCTTACAGATCACAGTTCCCTTCACCACCTAAGTTCCAATCTCATTTGGGCAGTTCCTGGTGAGAGAACGTTTGTCAGTTCACTTGTTGATTGTTGGTTTTCTCCAGGTGCTATGACCAGGTCTTACTGACCATCTCAATAGTAGTGAAAAAATCTTGATTGGAGCATTACCCACTTGATTCCTGGATCATACATGTGAACGGAACTACAAAAGAAAAAATGTCATCAATTTTCAATTGTTTTTAAATGAGATGTTAACTTATAAGTAGGCAATTCCATATCTAATGAAAATGTTTGGTAATGGTTTTGCAGAAGGAGTGAAGTGGAGTAATGGTGTTTTAAGTCCTAGTCAAGATTCTTTCACTTACAGTTCTGGAATGTTGGAGGAAACCGGAGTGCCAGGGAGAAAACTACTGACCTTTAGCAAGCAAACTGACAAACTTTATCACACTAGGCATTGTAGAAGGTTACAGAATAACAAAATGTACTAGGCAATAACCATAATCACCAAGCATATGTAACAACAAAACGATTCAGTGTAATAACAACACAAGATAATCACAAATTAATAAGAATAATATGGCAATTAAATGACCTTCTTTTGACTGCCAAGTACACATAGTTCATATGAGACAGTATTACAGGGAATTAGGGCTTCTTTGCCCAGGAGTAGATTGCTTTTAATATGAAAAGACCAAACCCTGGAATAATGATTATAAATATTCACATCCTCTTTTTAAATCTAATATTTAACAATTATGTATGAGTTGTAGTGATATTATCCCTTGATTTGTCACAAGTTATATAACGAAACATTTACCTGGGAATTGAATTTAGTTTGACATTTTAATCAAGATTTTTTGACTTGCACACAGAAGACCAGTTCTGAGATGGTGGAGGAAACCTAAGTGTCCCAAATAAAACTACCAATCTTTGACAAACTTCTTATAATAGCATCTTTATGTGTAGAATTCGAACCAAGATTGTGAAAGGGACTGTGATCTTAATGTCATCACTTTAGACCATTTGGCAATGAAGTCCCCTGCATTGAACTAGGAATAGTATTATAAAAATTACAAAGTGCTCATGTGAGCTATTGGTATCAATAGAGGCAGACCCTTCGTCATCCGTTTTCCATCCGTCCATCCATCAACAATTGCTTCAAACGACTTCTTCTCAGAAACTTCTGGTCACATTTTGTTTAAACTTGGTCAAAAGCATCTATAGAACATTGCCTTTCAGATTGTGTTTTTGGTTGCCATAGCTACCAAATGTGGGTCACAATGACCTACATAGTTAAAAACCTAAAAAAATCTTCTTCTCCAAAACCACTTCACTGAGATAAAATCTGTTGGCATCTACGGCATATACTAAGTTTGTGAATTTCAATAATTTTTGTGAAAAATTAGGTTATGCATTTTTGCGTTTATTTTTTGTATATTGTAAATAGTACTTTTTTACAAAAATTACAATGATGAATAAATTTAGGTGAATTCTATTTCCAAACATCATTTTCTTATGTGAAGAAACGTATGTTTGACAATTTTCATGAAATTTTGTAAAATACAAGTCGCTTTTTTCGGCCTTTTTCATTTTCAATTCTAGCAACCCAAGGGTCGAGGGTTCAAATCCCAGTGGAGCCATCTTTTCTTTTTTTTTTTATTTTTATTTTTTTATTTTCTGAATTTTTATGTCTTACAATGGTGCATGGAAGAAATTTTATGAATTTTTAGTTTTTAGGGTTGCCATAGCTACATTGACCTAAATAGTTGAAAATCTAAAAAATTTTCTTCTCCAAAACAGCTAACTGAGATAAAATCTGATGTGATATTTGGCATCTAAAGGGTCGAGGGTTTAAATCCCAGTGAGGCCACTTTTTTTTTATTTTATTTTATTTATTTTTTTTTTAATTTCTGAATTTTATGACTTACAATAGTGCATGAAAGAGATGTTATAAATTTTTACTTTTTAGTGAATTATCATTTTTGAAATACATGTGATACTGACATGTAGATTTAGCTAAAATCTTGAATTTTTTTTTTTGTTTTTTTTTTTTTTTTTGTTTTACAAAATCATTGTTATGTGACATTATTTAAATTAATTGAACAGTTTTTTAGCTCACCTGAGCTGAAAGCTCAGATGAGCTATTGCGATGGTTCACCGTCTGTCGTCTGTCATCTTTCGTCCGTCTTTTGTCGTGCGATAACTTTTAACATTTTAATCATCTCCTCTAAAACTACCAAACCAAGTTTGATGAAACTTGGTAACCATCATACCTGGATGAAGCCCTTTCAGATTTGCACAAATGAAGGAGTTCTGTTCCCTTTGGGCCCCATAAGAGAGGAAATAGTGAAAAACTTTAAAAATCTTCTTCTCTGAATCTACAAGAGATATACCTTAGTTATTTCACTTTAACATCCTTAGGTCATCTATTTTTAGATTTGCATAAATGGTAGCCATGAGGCTCAAAATGGGGAAATTGTAAGGCACTTGATGTACCCTTTGCTTACCGCCGATTGACCTTACTGGCATTTGTGGAGATATTCTGACATAGATTACATATCGTTTGCCTTTTGTCTTCCAACAGTTTGAAGAATTTCCAAATTGTTGCAGGCATGGTTTTTAGAATCCCGGAAAGACAGCATACGTGTTCGGTTTAGAAATTAGAATTTTCGGAACCAATACATTTGAATGTAGGTCAACAGGATCAGTCACTTACAAAATGAAAGTATACTTTCTTTTTATTTGTTTATTTTCATTGAAAAAACTCACTGAACTTCAGTCGTGTCACTGTTGATCCTAAATTTACCAAGATACATCGAATGTGTATTGATAGCAGTATATTGTCGTTTACCCAGTTAATGATTTTGTAACCGGTTACAGCATCTAACCTACCCATATATCGGGTACCTGAGTAATCGTGACAGCCCTAATTAGAATATTGTAGGTATTGTGACAACAATCATTTTGATACATGGGTCAAGGTCATATGTTGAAAGTCAAGGTCACAGCTGCAGAAGATGACTTAAATTGCTAATTTTCTTGAAAACTATTAACTTTTTGTATGGGCATGTATATTAGAATATTGTAGGTATTGACATGATGATCATTTTGATATATGGTTCAAGGTTATATGTTCAAAGGTCAAGGTCATATCAACATAGGAATACTAAAATTATTAATTATCTTGAAAGCTATTAATTTCATGCATAAGCATGTATATTAGAATATTGTAGGTATTGACATGACAATCGTATATGGTTCGAGGACATATATGTTCAAAGGTCAAGGACATAGCTGCATTAGTATACTGAAATTGATGAATGATTTGGAAATTATTGATTACACTACAGTTACTTCTTGCATATTATATAAGCTGCTTATAAACGAAATGTGAGTGGATATATTTCTGATTAAGTTTTATGGAAGTTCTTAACTTGAGAAAACTTTTCAAGTTTCTGTACTTAATACATTGTCTATTGCACTTTGCAAACAATATTGGACATATCTTCAGGTGAGCGTTAAGGCCCCTGGGCCTCTTGTTTTAAAATAATTTGCAGTTGAATTTTACAATTTTTTAAAAAATATTTTAATTAATGTGTCAAATCTTTAAAGTCTTAAATCCGGATCTGAAAATTGCTCATGTGAGCTTTTGTTATGGATAGGAACTCTGCCATCCATCCATACATCCATCAAAAGACTTCCTCTCAGACCCTACTCGTCACATTTCATTCATATTAGTCAATAGCACCTTTAGACCATTGCCATTCTCATTTGTGTTTCTGGTTGCTTTGGCTATCAAAAGTAGGTCACAGTGACCTATATAGCTAAAAACCAAAACAATAAAAATAATGTTATCTGAAACCACTTCTATTGAGGCAACATGTAATGACTTAACCAGGTATTTTTAAGACATACCAGTTACATTTTAACTCAGGTGAACAAATTAGGGCCATCTTGGGCCTTTTGTTTTTCCATTGCAACCTAAGTTTTAGAGAAGGAATAGAATGATCAGCATCAGTATGTATACTCCAACAACTTTATTAATGTAATTTCACAAAATTTGATGCGAATTTTTATTACACTGTTATATCTCAGACAAGTTAAGTATGTAGAATTATCCAAACTCCTTTATTTACATAATCATTGCCCTTTGTAAAATTCACTCAGCATTCTAAGCATTATTTATGAAAGTTTACAAGAAAAACTTAAAATGAGAAATTAAGTATGACAGTATTTAAGGCAAGTTTATTTTTTGGAACACGCCTCTTCCATTTTCACAAAGTTATTGCCCATCAAAGTTTAACAACATATTTATTATGTTCTTTGATATAAGTGAGGATTTTCTCAGCTATTACAGCATTAGAATACATGTAAAAGCCATCATACTTAATAAAGTTTTAAACATTTACCTTTTTGGCAATTAAAATAAGAGAATTATTTAAATTTAAAAATAGAGTTTATGGAAGCAACCCCATTCTCAGATACCCCTCTCTTCTGCTGCAAGAAAATTCCTAGTTATCACAGGGATTTAATTACTGTTGTCTAACTTTTTATTCTAGAGATCTTATGTATTTAAATGGGATGGTCAGCCTAACACAAGATGGAAGAAACTTGATGATGATAGAGTTCATATAGAACTTCCATCAGATACCTTGATTGAAATAGAGTTTGTCCAGGAATTAAAAGGAGAGGTATGTTTTTGTAAACACACACACACAACACACACACACACACACACACACACACACACACACACACACACACACTTTTGTTCAGATTAACTTTTGAGAAAAAAATATCGCAAATGATTAAAATTTTTTAATGGCTGATATAATTTATGAGCAAACATAACTATCTGCCAGAAGAAAACACAACTGGTCCACCAGGATCAGTTGTTTTACAAACATACATAATCTTGGATGTACTGTAGTCTATCCCTGCTCTAAAAGACAAGTTTTATTTGAACATTTTAATTGTCATTTATTGCACTGATATAAAATTGTGAAATTAATTGTCTTCAGGATAAAGTAATCCATGTTTTTTTATAATAATTTCTGAAAAAAGTGGTACATCATTGTATAAAAACAGCATTGGTTATACAATGATATTCAGAAAATTTAGAATTTTGTGATTTTAATTTTATTTCATTAATTTTAATCAAATTTTTGCAAAACAGTCTTACAATACATTTTTGTCAGATTTCTTTTATTATGCCTCATATACATCAGAATATAACAAATTTTATGAGAGAGGTATTTTATGTATTAAGTAATACTATCCTATGTTAATAAACAATGTATCAAGTAATACTTTCTTATGAAAATATCCACTTTATCAAGTAATACTATCCTATGTAAAAATATCCACTTTATCAAGTAAAACTATCTTATGTAAATATCCATTGTATCAAATAATAATATGGTATGAAAATATCAACTGTTTCAAGTAATACTACATGTATCTTATGTAAATATCCACTGTATCAAGTCATATTTTCTTATGTAAATATCCACTGTATCAAGTAATACTATCCTATGAAAATATCCACTGTATCAAGTAATACTATCCTATGTAAATATCCACTTTATCAAGTCATATTTTCTAATGTAAATATCCACTTTATCAAGTCATATTTTCTTATGTAAATATCCACTTAATCAGGTAATACTATCTTATGTAAATATCTGCTTTATCAAGTCATATTTTCTTATGTAAATATCCACTGTATCAAGTAATACTATCTTATGTAAATATCCACTTTATCAAGTCATATTTTCTTATGTAAATATCCACTTTGTCAGGTAATACTATCTTATGTAAATATCTGCTTTATCAAGTCATATTTTCTTATGTAAATATCCACTTTATCAGGTAATACTATCTTATGTAAATATCTGCTTTATCAAGTCATATTTTCTTATGTAAATATCCACTTTATCAGGTAATACTATCTTATGTAAATATCTGCTTTATCAAGTCATATTTTCTTATGTAAATATCCACTTTATCAGGTAATACTATCCTATGTAAAAATATCCACTTTATCAAGTCATATTTTCTTATGTAAATATCCACTTTATCAGGTAATACTCTCCTATGTAATAATATCCACTGTATCAAGTAATACTATCCTATGTAAATATCCACTGTATCAAGTAATACTATCTTATGTAAATATCCACTTTATCAAGTCATATTTTCTTATGTAAATATCCACTGTATCAAGTAATACTATCTTATGTAAATATCCACTTTATCAAGTCATATTTTCTTATGCAAATATCCACTTTATCAAGTCATATATTCTTATGTAAATATCCACTGTATCAAGTAATACTATCTTATGTAAATATCCACTTTATCAAGTCATATTTTCTTATGTAAATATCCACTGTATCAAGCAATATTATCTTATGTAAATATCTACTTTTTTCAAGTCATATTTTCTTATGTAAATATTAACTTTATCAAGTCGTACTTTCTTATGTAAATATCCACTTTTCAAGTCATATTTTCTTATGTTAATATCCACTTTATCAAGTCATATTTTCTTATGTAAATATCCCATTTATCAGGTAACACTATCCTATGTAAAAATATCCACTTTATCAAGTCATATTTTCTTATGTAAGTATCCACTGTATCAAGTAATACTATCTTATGTAAATATCCACTTTATCAAGTCGTATTTTCTTATGTAAATATCCACTGTATCAAGTATACTATCTTATGAAAATATCCACTGTATCAAGTCATATTTTCTTATGTAAATATCCACTGTATCAAGTAATACTATCTTATGTAAATATCCACTTTATCAAGTCATATTTTCTTATGTAAATATCCACTGTATCAAGTAATACTATCTTATGTAAATATCCACTGTATAAAGTTATACTTATTCATCTAAATATACACTGTATCAAGTAATACTATCCTATGAAAATATCCACTGTATCAAGTAATACTATCTTATGTGAATATCCACTGTATCAAGTAATACTATCCTATGTAAATATCCACTTTATCAAGTCATATTTTCTAATGTAAATATCCACTTTATCAAGTCATATTTTCTTATGTAAATATCCACTTTATCAGGTAATACTATCTTATGTAAATATCTGCTTTATCAAGTCATATTTTCTTATGTAAATATCCACTTTATCAGGTAATACTATCCTATGTAAAAATATCCACTTTATCAAGTCATATTTTCTTATGTAAATATCCACTTTATCATGTAATACTATCCTATGTAATAATATCCACTGTATCAAGTAATACTATCCTATGTAAATATCCACTGTATCAAGTAATACTATCTTATGTAAATATCCACTTTATCAAGTCATATTTTCTTATGTAAATATCCACTGTATCAATTAATACTATCTTATGTAAATATCCACTTTATCAAGTCATATTTTCTTATGCAAATATCCACTTTATCAAGTCATATATTCTTATGTAAATATCCACTGTATCAAGTAATACTATCTTATGTAAATATCCACTATATCAAGTCATATTTTCTTAAGTAAATATCCACTGTATCAAGCAATATTATCTTATGTAAATATTACTTTTTTTTAAGTCATATTTTCTTATGTAAATATCAACTTTATCAAGTCGTACTTTCTTATGTAAATATCCACTTTTCAAGTCATATTTTCTTATGTTAATATCCACTTTATCAAGTCATATTTTCTTATGTAAATATCCCATTTATCAGGTAATACTATCCTATGTAAAAATATCCACTTTATCAAGTCATATTTTCTTATGTAAGTATCCACTGTATCATGTAATACTATCTTATGTAAATATCCACTTTATCAAGTCGTATTTTCTTATGTAAATATCCACTGTATCAAGTAATACTATCTTATGAAAATATCCACTGTATCAAGTCATATTTTCTTATGTAAATATCCACTGTATCAAGTAATACTATCTTATGTAAATATCCACTTTATCAAGTCATATTTTCTTATGTAAATATCCACTGTATCAAGTAATACTATCTTATGTAAATATCCACTGTATAAAGTTATACTTATTCATCTAAATATCCACTGTATCAAGTAATACTATCCTATGAAAATATCCACTGTATCAAGTAATACTATCTTATGAAAATATTCACTGTATCAAGAAATACTATCTTATGTAAATATCCACTGTATCAAGTAATACTATCTTATGTAAATATCCACTTTATCAAGTCATATTTTCTTATGTAAATATCCACTGTATCAAGTAATACTATCTTATGTAATTATCCACTGTATAAAGTTATACTTACCGGTATTCTTGTAAATATCCACTGCATCAAGTAATTCTATCTTATGTAAATATTCACTGTATCAAGTAATACTATCTGATGTAAATATCCACTGTATCAAGTAATACTATCTGATGTAAATATCCACTGTATCAAGTAATTCTATCTTATGTAAATATCCACTGTATCAAGTAATACTATCCTATGAAAATATCCACTGTATCAAGTAATACTATCTTATGTGAATATCCACTGTATCAAGTAATACTATCTTATGTGAATATCCACTGTATCAAGTAATACTATCCTATGTAAAAATATTCACTTTATCAAGTCATATTTTCTTATGTAAATATCCACTGTATCAAGTAATTCTATCCACTGTTTTTGATATAGTTTTTAAAAAATACCTTCTACCTTTAAGATTGGGAAAATTTGGACCCTTATATGTCAAATATTACACTTAAGAATTTTGGTTTCCATTGCAAAGATCTTATATTGTGACAATATCTTACATTTTTTGTCTGTCAGAACAGTTTTGGACAAGTGGATATAAATTAAACTATTTGATTGTGTGTCACTGTTGCCTTTTGGGAATTTTAGTTGTCAAATTGGGAAATTTTAGTCTTATTTCTCAAGGGGAAACGACCGTTATTCGGTAGTAATTTTAGGCAAACAAAACCACTGCTATCTTATGTAAATATCCACTGTATCAAGTCATATTTTCTTATGTTAATATCCACTGTATCAAGTAAAACTATCTTATGTAAATATCTACTGTATCAAGTCATATTTTCTTATCCACTGTATCAAGTAATACTATCTTATGTAAATATCCACTTTATCAATTCATATTTTCTTATGTAAATATCCACTGTATCAAGTAATACTATCTTATGTAAATATCCACTGTATCAAGTAATATTTTCTTATGTAAATATCCACTGTATCAAGTAATACTATCTTATGTAAATATCCACTTTATCAAGTCATATTTTCTTATGTAAATATCCACTGTATAAAGTTATACTTATTCACATAAATATCCACTGTATCAAGTAATTCTATATTATGTAAATATTCACTGTATCAAGTAATACTTTCTTATGTAAACATCTACTGTATCAAGTAATACTATCTTATGTCCATTGTTTCTAGTTACTGTAATATTATCCTATGTTAATATCCACTGATTAAGTGTTGTGGCAGTTTTAAACATGAGAAAACTTGGATTGTTTCTGTACTTTATATATTGTCTGTTGCACTTTGCAAACAATTTTGACATTTACTTAGGTGAGCGCTAAGGTCCATGGGCCTCTTGTTTTAAATTGAAATGTTGGCATTTATTTGAATTTTTTGAACAGTTTTTCACAAATCAAGAATTATGTAGCAATATATAATTTTTTTTTTCTTCACACTAGATACTAGTTAATATGTTTTCAACCGTTGAACTTGAAAACTCATTGAAGTGGTTACAAATGGGGATTTTCACCAACATTTCTAGGCCATATTTTTTTAAATTACACAATATGCTGTTTTTATAAATGTTTTATAACGTTACAAAATTTTTTGTCATTTAAATTTTTGATTTTATTTATTTAGGGTAGTGGTCAGAAAAGATTGATGACCTTACATGTCCTTGATGCTATGTTTCTTTATGGCAAAGATGTTAGAGGGTTACACTTTAATGAAAGGTAAATTTATACTTGAAGACTTGAAAGATTATAAATTGATCTACTCATGCTAGTGGCTTAAAACAACATTTAATGAAGAGTCAGTAATATTAAGACTGTGTGTTTATAATTTAATGATAATGAACAGATGCCGCTTTATTATATTTGATGATTGGTAACCATGGTCAACAGAATTCTTTTTATGGTTTACTTGAGTATTGCTATACATAGGCAATTTATTCTCCATCACACCTCGGATTATCATTTGTGTTTGATTGAATAATTAGGATTAATTCTTGTGATTAATGAGAAACATGGCTTATTATGGACAATAATGGTTTTACATGTAAACATAGTAACCGTCAGTTACATGTGTAACACAAATTAGTAAAGGTAAAACCATACATGTTAGTATTGAATTGTACAGGTGAGTGTTGTTTCTTTTTAGCTCAGATAAGCCTTTTCAACTGAGCACAGTTGAGCTATTGAAATCTATTGCTGTCCATCATGCATTGTACGTCATATGGCAGCTTTCATTTTAATTATTTCCTCTAAAATTACAGGGCCAAATCTGATGAAACTTGGTGATAATCATGCCTGAGTAACAGGCTTTCAGAATTGTGTTTTGGGTTTGACTATACCTAACAAGATGGCTGCCATTACTAAAAATAGCCAAAAAACAAAAAAAAATCTTTTTCTCAGAAACCAAAGCATGCAGGCGAATTTTGATTGGATATTTTGATTCAGCATTCCTAAGAATGTAAAAATTGTGTTTTTTTACACTTTTTTATGTATTATTTCGTAATTTGTAAAATGAGACATTTATTGTTATAACTCAACAACAGCCGGTGATAATTGTATGGTGTATTTACTGTTAACCCTGCCTTGCTATTTTCTTTAAAATGATGTCAGGTCAAATCCTAGGCTTTGACCTTTGATAAAAATTGCTAATTTTTAGCTCACCTGAGCTAAAAGCTCAGATAAGCTATTGCGATTGTTCACCGTCCGTCGTCTTTCGTGCATCGTGCGTTAACTTTTTACATTTTAATCTTCTACTCCAAAACCACTGGGCCAAATTTAATGAAACTTGGTAACCATCATGCCTGGGTGAAGCCCTTTCAGATTTGCACAAATGAAGGAGTTATGTCCCCTTGGGGCCCCATAAGGGGGGAAATAGTGAAAAACTTTAAAAATCTTCTCCTCTGAATCTACAAGAGATATACCTTAGTAATTTCATTTTAACATCCTTAGGTCATCTATTTTCAGATTTGCACAAATGGTAGCCATGGGGCTCAAAATGGGAAAATTGTAAGGCACTGAGTGGGGAAATTGCTAAAAATTATGTATTTGTCACTATATCTTGAAAACTATTAACTTTTTGTATAGGCATGTATATTAGAATGTTGTAGATATTGACATGATGATCATTTTGATATATGGTTCAAGGTCATATGTTGAAAGGTCAAGGTCACAGCTGCAAAAGAAGACTTAAATTGCTAATTATCTTGAAAACTAATGACATTTTGTATAGGCATGTATATAAGAATATTGTAATTAATGACATGTTGATCATTTTGATATATGGTTCAAGGTCATATGTTGAAAGGTCAATTTCACAGCTGCAAAAAAAGACTTAAATTGCTAATTGTCTTGAAAACTATTAACTTTTTGTATAGGCATGTATATTACAATATTGTAGGTATTGCGACAGCGATCATTTTGATATATGGTTAAAGGTAATATGTTGAAAGATCAAGGTAACAGCTGCAAAAAAAAGAATTAAATTGCTAATTATCTTGAAAACCATTAACGTTTTGTATAGGCATGTATATTAGAATATTGTAGGTATTGACATGACATTCCTTTTGATATATGGTTCAAGGTCATATGTTTAAAGGTCAAGTTCACAGCTGCAAAAGAAGACTTAAATTGCTAATTTTCTTGAAAACTATTTATTTTTTGTATAGGCATGTATATTACAATATTGTAGGTATTGCGACAATGATCATTATGATATATGGTACAAGATCATATGTTGAAAGGCCAAGGTCACAGCTGCAAAAGAAGACTTAAATTGCTTATTATCTTAAAAACTAATAACTTTTTATAAAGGCATGCATAATGGAATATTGTAGGTATTGTGACAATGATCATTTTGATATATGGTTCAAGGTTATTTGTTGAAAGGTCAAAGTCACAGCTGAAAAAGAAGACTTAAATTGCTAATTATCTTGAAAACTACCATATATTTTTGTGTATAGGATGCGCCAGTAGATAAGTTGCACCCCCCGGTTTGGGACTTCTGATCCAGCATTTTCTTAATGTCGCATAGATAAGTCGCAGCAAGAAAATTAGAACTTCAAGATTGCATCATTTTCCAATTACAAGGTCATACTGGTACCGGTATTTGACGCTACCGATCGAACCATAAACTTTCCACCAATTTTCGCCTATTGTTTATATTTTTTATTTTTATATCGTACTTTGTATTAATTTCTTTGCCGATTGATTCTAGTTTATGTTTTGAATAAATCAAAAAACGTAAAAATAAAATCAGATGCCAAAACATCTCATCATTAGTAATCATAAAGGCGTATATCTGTTCTGTTTTTAAATTCAACAAAACTACATTTAAAAAAAAAACTGTTATGTGTTTATTGGATTATCAATCAGCTGTTGAAGACAGGAACCTTGATACTCAGAACATATTGCCCTTTACGTGTGAAGCAGAAAAAAGTGTTGTTTATGTAATTTCTAGATTGTTATTAACAGTAAACGAAAAGAATAAAATATTGTACAGAATATTTACCTCCTCCTTGATTACTGTACTTACCGAAACCTTGATGATTTCTTTTTATTTCTTATCTAATTATTTATCATAACTTTATTTTATTAAAAGATCAATAAATATACAAAACTACAAAAATTTCAATTCGCGTTTCTTGCATGTTATGAATCTGTAAAATATATCTCTGCAATAACGTGAAAAACAAAGATGGCGGACATGACGATGTGTGGACTTTTTCTCAAGAATTTTCAACCCCTTAGTTGTGTACCGTCGTGTAAGACGACCCCCTTCTCAAAAAATAAATTTTAAGGTAAAATAAACCGTCTTATATGCGGGGATTTATGGTAACTTCTTAATCAACAGCTACTTTGTTACACGTGACATCTCGAAAAAAAAACCACATGCCTTCTACACTTTTAGTTACCGTATATTTAATTGAATTCATTGCCAATCTCTACTTCTGAAATGCCTCCAAAAATCGAGTCACATTTTCAAAATATTTTAATGACCGCTAGATAAGTCGCATCAAGTTTTCAAAGGTTTAAATTGTGTAAAAAAGTTGTGACTTATCTACGGAGATATACGGTAATAATTTTTTGTATAGGCATGTATATTAGAATATTGTAGGTATTACGACAACGATCATTTTGATATATGGTTCAAGGTTATATGTTCAAAGGTCAAGGTCATATCAACATAGTAATACTAAGATTATTAATTATCTTAAAAGCTATTAACTTCATGCATAGGCATGTATATTAGAATATTATAGGTATTGACATGACAATCATATATGGTTCATGTCATATATGTTCAAAGATCAAGGACATAGCTGCATTAGTATACTGAAATTGATGAATGATTTGGAAATTATTCATTGCACTACAGTTATTTCATGCATATTATATAAGCTACTTATGAATGAAATGTGAGTGGATATATTTCTGATTAAGTTTTGTGGGAGTTCTTAACCTGAGAAAACTTTTAAAGTTTGTGTATGTATTATATTGTCTATTGCACTTTGCAAACAATATTGGACATATCTTCAGGTGAGCGTTAAGGCCCATTGGCGTCTTGTTTAACATTTTAGGGGGAAATGATATGGGATTTTCAGTTTATTGTAGGTATTTAAATGACAGTCATTTCGATACATAGTTCGAAGTGATGGGTTCATAGGTCAAGGTCACAGATGCACAAACATACTGAAATGTTTAATTATTTACAAAAACTATAAACTTTTGTATAGGCTAGTATATTAGAATATTGTAGATATTGATATGATTACTTATATAAAGTCAACTCTCTTTACAACAGCCATATTCATGATCATCAAATTTGCTGTTGTAAAGAATATGCCATCGTAATGAATTTAAAATGTGCCGGAGTTATGTCCCTTGTTCAAAAGTCAGATCGTTAGTTTGTTGCATTCAGGTTATAATACAATGCTTGATGTATGCAATAATATTCATCTGATTATTCTCATTTATTTCTTAATATTTTAAATATCTGAATCAGAGTATTAATAAATAGATTATAAACTATCAACAACACTGTTTGTTTTGTTGAAATGTTCAATTAGATATTGGATATTGAAACTTTTTTTTTGTATTTTGTAATTACATGTTATAAGTCCCAGGTTTTTACCCGTTTAAATTTTGTCTTATAGGTACAAACAAAATCTTTGCAATTTGACCTTGTCCCGACTTTACAAAAAAACCCGCCATTTTCAAGAAAGATCACACTCTTGTATTCATATTACACTGAAAAGATTCTTTGTGAAATATTGTTTGTACATCAAATTTTTAATTAAAACTTAACTTCTGTATGCTAAAGATAATCATTTATGCAAAATTAAGAACAATCAAATACGTTTTTTTACTATTTACATTTTTAAAATTGTACTTCCACTTCACCAATATATTGTGTAAACAAAAACAGGACATTATTTTTCACATATATTACCAGCAGTAGTCTTGAAAATGTTTGTTATGTATTTTGGAAATAAAAAAAGTTGTCTGTTATAAATTTGAAATAAGTGCAAAGGTCCGATTGTGTGGCTTTATGTAAGGTATGTGAAAAAATCTTTAATTACCAGTATGACATTAATTACCTTCAGATTAAGGTTAATTAGCACCTGTTAATAAATAGCTATGAATGTACAGGTGAACTGAGGATGTAAATTATTGATGGTCATGGTCACCTGTATAAACAATCGGTCATGGATAAGAAATTTGTGCAGTGATGCCTGAAGACATTTTTGTTATCTTACAGCTGGTTGGCAGTGCCGTTTTATTGAATAGAAAAAGCTTTAATTTTGTACATTTGTTCCATACATTCCACTGCTGGAGCCGGTAACCGAATATGCTGTTATAAAATGTAAAAAAAACATAACAACAGATTTGTGCCCAACAATTTTTTGCTGTTAACTGAATATTCAGTTATAAAGAGTGCAATTGTAAAGAGTCCACTGTATAAAGTTCAAGGTCAAATGTTTTGGCTATTATAGATTAAAAATTTTATCCAACATGTCCATTCAAATAAAATAAATAAATAAATAAATAGCCATGACAATTTCATTAGTGTACCAATTTTGTTGAAATTTTCAGATATAGAATCAGGGCAGAGTCCTACACTTATTGTTACTTTGACCTAAAGTAAATGTGCATAAACTGAAGAGCTTATACTTAAAACTTCTTCTATTGCATTGGGGTATGAAGCTTTAGCAAATTTGCAATGCCAGCTGACTAGACCCACAATCAAGGTCACTGTGACCTGAGGTAGTGAAACCTTGTAACATTTTCTTGTCATTGACCAAAAAAGCCTAGGAACTTGAAACTTCAGTAATGCATAAGAGTAGTACTGTACTACTGTTGGAGTTACTGTGTTTTCGACACATTCAATGAGAATCTAACAAAAATCCTGTTAAAGGAAATGGTTTGATTGTCAGTGCTTTGTACAATATTCGTGGTAAATGTGTGTTTATCTTTACCTTTCAAATCATTGGGCTGATTTGAACCATTGCTTTGATGAGAAAAATCCTTGCTTGTTGCAGGTTTATTTATTCAGTTCATTGTTGCCTAAAAAAAAATAGGTAAAAATTAACATAAATGCTCTCCATGGTGCATAGATGTTCAGGTATATTAAGCTTAAAGTGTTTTAGATTTAAATGATAACAGGTGCCCTTTTTGATGATTTAAGTTTAAATCTTTTTTCAGGATGGATAAATTACGCAAATTTGTAAAGTCAATTACCAAAACAACTAGACCAGATTTAACACCAGTCATTGTACCTGATATATTTAGATTAGAGCAAATCCATCTTATATTTGAGAGGTAAGGTATTTTTTTATACACTAAAAAAAAAACAAAAAAACTTGAGACAATGATTTTTAATGGATTAATATTCAGTTTTATGAGCCAAAAATCTTGCTCATTCTAAAATTCACATAACATACCTTAATTTCCACAGGAGTTATTCACTTTTAGTAAAAAAAAAATCTTTATATCATTTCAAAACAGATAGTTGAAGATAAGGTCCAATTTGATATTTGAGTCTATTGAGTCAGTAGTTTGATTATTTAATGAAATTAAAAAAAAAAACAGGTCATGTTTTTTGACAGTATGTTTTAACTATCCCATAAAAGCTAAAATTGCCATATCATGACATTATGTAAAGAAAATAAAAGTTCAAATATTAAGAATATGGAATTTGTAACATGTTTATATCATGAAAAGTGGGCCGTATGATGTAATAGTGTGAGTTCTTGGTGGAACTCTTGCTGTGAGATAGGATAGTCTTTTATGAGTTTGTACATGTAGGATACCAAAAATCTCCACCATGGAATGAAATATTTCAGTATTGCTGCCAGAGACAAAATTACTGAAGTCTTGCATGTTATTTTCATATAATTTATAAAATTTTCTTCTCTTTCCCCTTGAGCTGAAAGTTCAGATGAGCTATTGCATTTTAATCTTCTCCTCTAAAACCACTCGGCCAAATTTGATGAAATTTCATGCCTACCATCATGGGTGGGTGAAGGCCTTTGCACAACTGAAGGAGTTATGCCCCCTTGGGGCCCCACAAGGGGGAAAATAGTTAAAAATAGTAAAAATCTTCTCCTGTGAATGTATAAGAGGTATACCTTAGTTATTTCATGTATAACATTCTTAAGTCATCAAAATAGGGAAATGGCAAGGCACTTAGTGGGGATATTGCTCAAAGTTATATGTGACCAGCCATGAGAAAAACAGGCTTATGGAGGTACAAAACTGAAAATGAGATTTTGGTGGATTATTATTCCTACTTTAGTGCTAAATGACCCTGTAAAATATTTCTTCCAAATTTGCAGTATTTTCGTGCTATGGCAACAAATGCAAACACCACATTCATGGTATAAACAGTATTTTAACTGCACATTTGTTTGGGAAAATAAAACTTCAAAACACAAAATTTACATTGTTGTTTAACTTGTTTTATAGGAATTTTATTTTCCAGAAGACACCGCCATTCACATATGTTGTTATTCATCACTTTTTTAAATTTTATGTACAAGATCTGTAAAACGTTTTTCATAGCATCCAAATATGTACTATAGCAACAAAATGAAAACTTTAAAAATTATTAGAATGACATATGTTATGCAAATATAAGTGCATATATAAAGAAATTTAATGTACATTGCTTCATTGATGTTTTTAGACAGTCAAATTGGTCTAAATTATTCATTTACTTAGAACGGAGATAACTCATTTTCTAAATGATGATCAGTAATAAAGATGAGACAGAGCCATTACAATACCATATTCATTTTGATTTGGAAAGAATCATCCAGCTTTTCTAAATAAAAACCTCAAGACATACATGTGTGTGCTACACAGCAAGTAACAAGACAAATGACAAAATATAGGAACAAACATTAACCTGGTTTTTTCTTAAATAACAGCAGCAGCATCAAGTTACTTATTTAGATTTAGTGTTCTAAGGGGGCGTGGAGATCACAGTGCCTAACTGCCTAGGTTCTAGTCTCAATCAGGCAGGTCCTAGTGTAAGTAAGTTTGTCAGTTCTCTTGCCAAAAGATAAGTTGTTTTCTCTGGCCACTCTGGTTTCCTCCACCATGCAAGAACTAAACCCCTCCATAAAAGTAAAAAAAAAATCTTGACTGGTACATAAAACACCAAAACTCAACTCAATCAACTTATAATGTATGGATAATATTTAATCATCTTTAAACTTAATACCATAATTGTACTTTCAGAAACGATATCATTTTATGAGAAAATATGTGCATTGCAGTTGTATGCAAATTTATCTTGATTTTGCTGTAAAGGGAAAATGAGTGTTACATTACTATTAATATAATTACTTCTTGAGAGTACAGCATATATAACACATCCCACTTTATGCAATTTAACCTGTAGTTAGTGATGCTAATCTAAGGTCTGAGCCCTTTAAAACCAAATTAAATAAGGGGTTATTATTAAAAATAAAAACTATACAAACATTTGATTGAATTTATTTTTGTTATTGATCATAAATTAAAACCAATGAAGAAGTTTTTTCTCAGTTTTTAGCTCACCTGAGCTATTGCTATCCATCTTCGTCCATCATGCGTTGTCCGTCTTGCGTAAGCTTTTTACATTTTAATCTTCTACTCCAAAATCACTGGGCAAAATTTAATGAAACTTGGTAACCATCATGCCTGGGTGAAGCCCTTTCAGATTTGCACAAATGAAGGCAGTTATGTCCCCTTGGGGCCCCATAAGGGGGGAAATAGTGAAAAACTTTAAAAATCTTCTCCTCTGAATCTACAAGAGATATACCTTAGTAATTTCATTTATAACATTCTTAGGTCATCTATTTTCAGATTTGCACAAATGGTAGCCATGGGGCTCAAAATGGGGAAATTGTAAGGTACTGAGTGGGGAAATTGCTTAAAATTATGTATTTGTCAGTATATCTTGAAAACTATTAACTTTTTGTATAGGCATGTTATTAGAATATTGTAGGTATTGTGTCAACGATCATTTTGATAAATGGTATAAGGTCATATGTTGAAAGGTCCAGGTCCCAGCTTCAAAAGTAGACTTAAATTGCTAATTATCTTGAAATCTATCAACTTTTTGTATAAGCATGTATATTAGAATATTGTAGGTATTGACATGACAATCATTTTGATATATGCTTCAAGGTCATATGTTGAAAGGTCAAGGTATCAGCTGCAAAACAAGACTTAAATTGCTTATTATCTTTTAAACTATTAACTTTTTGTATAGGCATGTATATTAGAATATTGTAGGTATTGTCACAATGGTCATTTTGATGTATGGTGCAAGGTCATATGTTGAAAAGACAAGGTCACAGCTGCAAAAGAAGACTTAAATTGCTAATTATCTTTTAAAACTATTAACTTTTTGTATCGTAGGTATTGCAACAAGGATCATTTTGATATATGTTTCAAGGTTATATTTTCAAAGGTCAAGGTCATATCAACATAGGAATACTAATATTATTTATTATCTTGAAAGCTATTAATTTCACACATAGGCATTATATTACAATATTGTAGGTATTGACATGACAATCATATATGGTTCGAGGTCATATATGTTCAAAGGTCAAGGACATAGCTGCATAATTATACTGAAATTGATTAATGATTTGGAAATTATTCATTTCACTACAGTTACTTCATGCATATTATATAAGCTACTTATAAATGAAATATGAGTGGATATATTTCTGATTAAGTTTTCTGGGAGTTCTTAACTTGAGAAAACTTATAAAGTTTCTGTACTTAATATATTGTTTATTGCACTTGCAAACAATTTTGGACATATCCTCAGGTGAGCGTTAGGGCCCATGGGCCTCTTGTCTTGAAAACTATTTACTTTTTGTAAAGGCAAGTATATAAGAATATTGTAGGTATTGTCACAATGGTCATTTTGATGTATGGTGCAAGGGCATATGTTGAAAAGACAAGGTCACAGCTGCAAAAGAAGACTTAAATTGCTAATTATCTTTTAAAACTTATATTAACTTTTTGTATCAAAGGTATTGCAACAAGGATCATTTTGATATATGTTTCAAGGTTATATTTTCAAAGGTCAAGGTCATATCAACATAGGAATACTAATATTATTTATTATCTTGAAAGCTATTAATTTCACACATAGGCATGTATATTAGAATATTGTAGGTATTGACATGACAATCATATATGGTTCGAGGACATATATGTTCAAAGGTAAGGACATAGCTGCATAAGTATACTTAAATTGATTTATGATTTGGAAATTTTTCATTGCACTACAGTTAATTCATTAGAATATTGTATGTATTGCCACAATGATCATTTTGATATATAGTTCAAGGTCATATATTGAAAGGTCAAGGTCTCAGCTGCAAAAGAAGACTTAAATTGCTAATTATCTTAAAAACTTTTAACTTTTTGTATAGGCATGTATATTAGAATATTGTAGGTATTGCAACAACAATCATTTTGATATATGGTTCAAGGTCATATGTTGAAAGGTCAAGGTTGCAGCTATAAAAGAAGACTCAAATTGCTATTTATCTTGAAAACTATTAACTTTTTTGTATAGGCATGCATATTAGATTATTGTAGGTATTGACATGATTATCATTTTGATATATGGTTCTATGTTCAAAGGTCAAGGTCATATCAACATAGGAATACTAAAATTATTAATTATCTTGAAAGCTATTAATTTCATGTTTAGGCATGTGTATTAGAATATTGTAGTTATTGCGACAACAATCATTTTCATATATGGTTTAAGGTCATATATGTTCAAAGGTCAAGGACATAGCTGCATAATTATACTGAGATTGATTAATGATTTGGAAATTATTCATTGCACTACAGTTACTTCATGCATATTATATAAGCTACTTATAAATGAAATGGGAGTTGAAATATTTCTGATTAAGTTTCGTGGTAATTCTTAACTTGAGAAAACTTTCAAAGTTTCTGTACTTAATATATTGTCTATTGCACTTTGCAAACAATATTGGACATATCTTCAGGTGAGCATTAATGCCCATGGGCCTCTTGTTGTATTTTAGACATTGGAATAGTTGATAAGTTTACATTTTCCATAGTTGTTGTCTCAGCCCCAATCAAGATCAAGCTGATTTTTAGCTCACCTGACCAAAAGGTCATGTGAGCTTATTGCATAGTGCAGCATGTGTATGTGCATGCATATGTTCGTGCTTGCATGCATGTGTATGTGTGTGTGTGTGCGTTGTTAACACCTAATTTTGACTTCTCCTCCAAAACTGCTGGACAGATTACAATTATACTTGGTCAGAAGCATATAGGGGCTGATGCAATTCAGATTTGTTCATGGTGTTGCCATGGCTACTAAAACTAGGTCAAGGTGACCTTAGGGTCTAAAAATCCTTAAAAATCTTCTTCTTCGAAACCTATGATTGGAGGAAAAATCTGATGTCATATTTGGCTTCTCTATGGTCTTCAGTGTATAGTTTGTTCATTTATTGAAATTTGGTTAAAAATTAGGTTACACATTTTTGCGTTTAATTTTAAAAATCTCATAAAATGGCTTCAAATTATTTAGACTTGACTATTAGAACAGATATTGACATGGGGTTTTCAGTTTTGACTTTTTCTTAAATAACCTTCACAATGGGTTAAAATTCAAGGGGATGACCTAGTTTGTAATTTTGCAGTTTTAGGCTATTTTCTTCAAAATTTTAAGAGATATATGTATCGAAACATTGTTAAAATGTTCAGTATGACAAAATTTAAAAAGGTACATAATTTCATAACTTTATGATAATTCATGTAGGTGTTGTTGCCCCTGAAATGTTATTTTTAGCTTACCTGACCAAAAGGTCATGTGAGCTTATGGCATGGCGCGGCGTGTGTATGTGCCTGCCTGTGTGCGTGCATTTTTAACACCTATTTTTGACTTCTTCTCCAAAATTGCTGGATAGATTTCAATGATACTTGGTCAGAAGCATATATGGGCCGGTGCAATTCAGATTTGTTCATGGCATTGCCATGGCTACCAAAACTAGGTCAAGGTGACCTAGGGGTCCAAAATTCTTAAAAAATCTTCTTCTCTGAAACTGAGGATGAGAGAAAAAATCTAAAGTGAAAATCTCATGGAAATCTCATGGTGCATCACATATATTTGTCAATATATCTTGTAAACTATAAACTTTTTGCATATACATGTATATCAGAATAATGAAGGAATTGATATGATGATGATTTTGATATATGGTTCAAGTTCATAGGTTTAAAGGTCAAGACCACAATTGCATTAGAAGGCTTAAATTGTTAATTATCTTGAAAACTATTAACTTTTTATATAGGCATGTATACAAGAATATTGTAGGTTTTGATGCAACAATCATTTAAATATATGGCTGATGTTTTTCATTTCAAAGGTCAAGGTCACAGCTGCAAAAAAAGACTGAAATTGTTAATTTATATCTTGAAAACTATAATTTTTAGCCAAAGGCCCAGGGTGAGCTATTGCAATCAAAAATCATCTGCCTGTCCTTTCAGATGGCCATCCGTCCATACATATTTGTGTCTGTCCCTCCATTTGTCTGTAAATTTTACATTTTTGACTTCTCATGAATCACTGGGCCTTTTTGTTTAAACTTGGTATGGATATTTCTTATAACAAGGTCTTTCAGATTTATACAACTGGTTGCCATAGCAACCAAAAATAGGTCAAAGTGACCTAGAATGTAAAAAACGTAAAAAATGCTTCTTCTGAAAAAAACTGAAGTTAACATAGTTACAAACAATGACTTAGCAATATTAATCGAAAAAATGGAAGATAAACTGAAAAATAAGATAGATGATCTGGAGAGAAAGCTTGAAATAAAATTTGAGAAGAGTTTGAAAGAAGTTGAGGTGGCATGTAAAAATAAATTTGAAAAAAACTACAAGAGATAGAATCTGCTTTTGAACAGAAAATTAGGTTGGCAGTTCAGGGCATAGCAAAGGATTTTGACAAATGTAGAGATAAGTGGGGCGAAAACAAAATGATATAGTGTTTAATAAAATCCAGGAGGTAGAAAAGGCTGTGTCGCACTTCTGCGATACATATGACAATATTGTGGAAAATCAAATATTGGTCTCTAGCGCTAGTGCAAATAAATTGTTAGAATGGGTTGAATTATTGGAAAGACAGAATAATTACCAGGAACAAAGAAGCAGAAAGTATAACCTGTTGGTATATGGTATTCCTGAAGAAAAAAATAAAAGTGGGAAAGACAGTGCAGACATTACAGAGAAAAAAGTAAAAAAATTCATTAGGGAGGACTTGAACATTGCTTCTGCTGTTGAAGAAAATATTATAATACAGAATATACATAGGATGCCACGAAATCCCAACAATACATATAAACCAACAATGCCGCAACCAATTATAATAAACTTCGCAAAGATGAGCGACAGGAACTTGGTTCTGAGTAGTGCTAAAAACATAAGCCGGGATAAAAAAATATCACTTTGTACTGATGTGATCTAAGGATTAAAAATAAAGCACAGTAAGATTTCACATTTGGCTTACCAACTGAGAAGGAAGAAAGGTATCAAAACGGCTATTCACAAAACAAACAGTGATGTCTGATAAGAAACTCGTAAAAGTGACAGAGATCCTTGGGAAAAATATATTGGAGGAAGCTTAGACACTAGATTGACTGCAGTTTCAATTTCTGTGTGTGACACTGAATTTTGCTACACTTTATAGTTTGAATGATACCAAAATATTTTTGTTATGACAGATCTATGATTTAACTTGTTTATGGAAAAACTTATGATTGTTCCAAGTACCAGATATCTATTTTTTGAAAGTATTTAAGCAACAAGTTAAGCCACTTTTTAATTGAAAATTAATTAATAGAGTTGAATTTTGAATTTTATGATACCAGTATTTGGGGCCTGAGTAACATGTTAGGTAACTTTTGAGACATTCATATTTGCTTCAAATTGATTATACTTTGATATGATAATATTGCTAGCTTAGCTATATTGCATAATTTTATAAGCATGTATGGATGACTCAAAAGGTTATCCCTGAGATAGGATATTTCAAACCACAAACTTGATCTCAAGTTTTTTAGCTCACCTGAGCACAAAGTGCTCAAGTGAGCTATTGTAATGGGTCATTGTCCGTCATGCGTTGTGCGCCTGAGGCCACAATTTGAATGCAATCCTAATCAAACTTCCTCAGAATGATCTTCTTGACAAAAGCTAGCTCAAGTTCATACATAGGCCATGTTGGTTCAATAAGTAGGTCACTAGGTCAAAAAAAAGAAAAACCTTGTTAACACTCCTGAGGCCCCAATTTAAGTGCAATCTTCAGCAAACATTTTCAGATTGTTCCTCTTGACAAAAACTAGCACAAATTCATATATGGGCCATGTTAGGTCAATAAGTAGGTCACTAGGTCAAATAATAGAAAAACTTTGTTAACACTCCTGAGGCCCGAATTTAAGTGCAATCTTCAGCAAACAATATCAGATTGATTCTCTTGACCATAACTAGCTCAAGTTTGTATATGGGCCATGTTAGGTTAAAGAGTAGGTCACTAGGTCAAATAATAGAAAAACCTTGTTAACACTCCTGAGGCCTCAATTTAAGTGCAATCTTCAGCAAAAATTGTCAGATTGATCCTCTTGACTAAAGCTAGCTCAAGTTATTATATGGGCCATGTTAGGTCAATAAGTAGGTCACTAGGTCAAATAATAGAAAAACCTTGATAATACTCCTGAGGCCCCAATTTAAATGCAAATGTCATCAAACTTGCTCAGAATGATGCTCTTTACAAAAGATAGCTAAATTTTATATATTGGCCATGTTGTATCAATAAGTAGGTCAGTAGGTTAAATAATAGAAAAACCTTGTTAAAACTCCTGAGGCACCAATTTTAGTCCAATTTTTATTTAACTTAGCCAGATTTATTCTCTTGACAAAAAGTATATATATGGGCCATGTTGGGTCAGTAAGTAGGTCACTAGGTCAAATTATATAAAAACCTTGTTAACACATCTGATGGCTCAAATCTTCATCAAACTTAGTCAGAATGATCCTCTTGACAAAAGCTAGGTGAGCTATTGTGATGGTAATTTGTCCGCTGTCTGTCGTCCGTCATCCGTCGTACGTGGTGCGTAAGGTTTTTACATTTTAATCTTCTCCAAAACCACTGGGCCAAATTTATTGAAACTTGGTAACCATCATGACTGGATGAAACCCTTTCAGATTTGCACAAATGAAGCAATTATGTCCCCTTGGGGCCCCATAGGGGGAGAAATAGTGAAAAACTTTAAAAATCTTCTTCTCTGAATCTACAAGAGATATACCTTAGTAATTTCATTTATAACATGCTTAGGTCATCTATTTTCAGATTTGCACAAATGATAGCCATGGGGCTTAAAATGGGGAAATTGTAAGGCACTGATTGGGGATATTGTTAAAAATTATATTTTTGTCACTATATCTTGAAAACTATTAACTTTTTGTATAGGCATGTATCTGAGAATATTGTAGATATTGGCATGACTATCATGTTGATATATGGTTCAAGGTCGGTTATGTGTTCACAGGTCAACGTCACAGTTGCAAAAGAAGACATTAATTGCTAATTATCTTGAAAACTCATAACTTTTTGTATAGACATGTATGTTAGAATATTGTAGGTATAGTGGCAATAATCATTTTGATATATGGTACAAGGTCATATGTTCAAAGGTCAGATCACAGCAGCAAAAGAAGACATGAATTGCCAATTATCTTGAAAACTATTAATTTTTGTGTCGCCTGACTAGGCAACATATAGGGATTACTTTCGTCGGCGTCTGCGGCGTCCGGATTTCCTTGTCCGGAGCATAACATTGGTGTTGTACGTTCAAATGACTCCAAACTTGGTGTGCATGTTTCTGGCAATGACTTGAAGTGCAGTGCACAAGAACGGCAACTCTATCTTTTTCCGTTTTGAATTATTTCCCTTTGATTGATTTTTATAGAGCATTTCTTGTCTGGAGCATAACTTTGGTGTAGTATGTTCAAATGACTCCAAACCTGGTGTGCATGTTTCTGGCAATGACTCGAAGTGCAGTGCACAAGAACGGCAACTCTATCTTTTTCCGTTTTGAATTATTTCCCTTTGATTGATTTTTATAGAGCATTTCTTGTCTGGAGCATAACTTTGGTGTAGTATGTTCAAATGACTCCAAACTTGGTGTACATGTTTCAGGCAATGACTCGAAGTGCAGTGCACAAGAACCACAACTCTATCTTGTTCCGTTTTTTAATTATTTCCCTTTGATTGATTTTTATGCAGTGTCAGGGGACACATCTGTTTCAAAGAAACATATCTAGTTTCTATAGGCATGTATATTAGAATATTATAGGTATTGACATGACAATCATATATGGCTCAAGGTCATATATGTTCAAAGGTCAAGGACATAGCTGCTTTAGTATACTGAAATTTGTTAATGATTTGGAAATTATTCATTGCACTACAGTTACTTCATGCATATTAAGCTACTTATAAATGAAATGTGACTGGATATATTCCTGATTAAGTTTTTGGGAGTTCTTAACTTGAGAAAACTTATAAAGTTTCTGTACTAAATATATTGTCTATTGCACTTTGCAAACAATTTTGGACATATCCTCAGGTGAGCATTAAGGCCCATGGGCCTCTTGTCTTGAAAACTATTTACTTTTTGTAAAGGCAAGTATATAAGAATATTGTAGGTATTGTCACAATGGTCATTTTGATATATGGTGCAAGGTCATATGTTGAAAAACAAGGTCACAGCTGCAAAAGAAGACTTAAATTGCTAATTATCTTTTAAAACTATTAACTTTTTGTATCGTAGGTATTGCAACAAGGATCATTTTGATATATGTTTCAAGGTTATATTTTCAAAGGTCAAGGTCATATCAACATAGGAATACTAATATTATTTATTATCTTGAAAGCTATTAATTTCACACATAGGCATTATATTACAATATTGTAGGTATTGACATGACAATCATATATGGTTCGAGGTCATATATGTTCAAAGGTCAAGGACATAGCTGCATAATTATACTGAAATTGATTAATGATTTGGAAATTATTCATTGCACTACAGTTACTTCATGCATATTATATAAGCTACTTATAAATGAAATATGAGTGGATATATTTCTGATTAAGTTTTCTGGGAGTTCTTAACTTGAGAAAACTTATAAAGTTTCTGTACGTAATATATTGTTTATTGCACTTGCAAACAATTTTGGACATATCCTCAGGTGAGCGTTAGGGCCCATGGGCCTCTTGTCTTGAAAACTTTACTTTTTGTAAAGGCAAGTATATAAGAATATTGTAGGTATTGTCACAATGGTCATTTTGATGTATGGTGCAAGGTCATATGTTGAAAAGACAAGGTCACAGCTGCAAAAGAAGACTTAAATTGCTAATTATCTTTTAAAACTTATATTAACTTTTTGTATCATAGGTATTGCAACAAGGATCATTTTGATATATGTTTCAAGGTTATATTTTCAAAGGTCAAGGTCATATCAACATAGGAATACTAATATTATTTATTATCTTGAAAGCTATTAATTTCACACATAGGCATGTATATTAGAATATTGTAGGTATTGACACGACAATCATATATGGTTCGAGGTCATATATGTTCAAAGGTAAGGACATAGCTGCATAAGTATACTTAAATTGATTTATGATTTGGAAATTTTTCATTGCACTACAGTTAATTCATTAGAATATTGTATGTATTGCCACAATGATCATTTTGATATATAGTTCAAGGTCATATATTGAAAGGTCAAGGTCTCAGCTGCAAAAGAAGACTTAAATTGCTAATTATCTTAAAAACTTTTAACTTTTTGTATAGGCATGTATATTAGAATATTGTAGGTATTGCAACAACAATCATTTTGATATATGGTTCAAGGTCATAAGTTGAAAGGTCAAGGTCGCAGCTATAAAAGAAGACTCAAATTGCTATTTATCTTGAAAACTATTAACTTTTTTGTATAGGCATGCATATTAGATTATTGTAGGTATTGACATGATTATCATTTTGATATATGGTTCTATGTTCAAAGGTCAAGGTCATATCAACATAGGAATACTAAAATTATTAATTATCTTGAAAGCTATTAATTTCATGTTTAGGCATGTGTATTAGAATATTGTAGTTATTGCGACAACAATCATTTTCATATATGGTTTAAGGTCATATATGTTCAAAGGTCAAGGACATAGCTGCATAATTATACTGAAATTGATTAATGATTTGGAAATTATTCATTGCACTACAGTTACTTCATGCATATTATATAAGCTACTTATAAATGAAATGGGAGTTGAAATATTATTTGATTAAGTTTCGTGGTAATTCTTAACTTGAGAAAACTTTCAAAGTTTCTGTACTCAATATATTGTCTATTGCACTTTGCAAACAATATTGGACATATCTTCAGGTGAGCATTAATGCCCATGGGCCTCTTGTTGTATTTTAGACATTGGAATAGTTGATAAGTTTACATTTTCCATAGTTGTTTTCTCAGCCCCAATCAAGATCAAGCTGATTTTTAGCTCACCTGACCAAAAGGTCATGTGAGCTTATTGCATAGTGCAGCATGTGTATGTGCATGCATATGTTAGTGCTTGCATGCATGTGTATGTGTGTGTGTGTGCGTTGTTAACACCTAATTTTGACTTCTCCTCCAAAACTGCTGGACAGATTACAATTATACTTGGTCAGAAGCATATAGGGGCTGATGCAATTCAGATTTGTTCATGGTGTTGCCATGGCTACTAAAACTAGGTCAAGGTGACCTTAGGGTCTAAAAATCCTTAAAAATCTTCTTCTTCGAAACCTATGATTGGAGGAAAAATCTGATGTCATATTTGGCTTCTCTATGGTCTTCAGTGTATAGTTTGTTCATTTATTGAAATTTGGTTAAAAATTAGGTTACACATTTTTGTGTTTAATTTTAAAAATCTCATAAAATGGCTTCAAATTATTTTAACTTGACTATCAGAACAGATATTGACATGGGGTTTTCAGTTTTGACTTTTTCTTAAATAACCTTCACAATGGGTTAAAATTCAAGGGGATGACCTAGTTTGTAATTTTGCAGTTTTAGGCTATTTTCTTCAAAATTTTAAGAGATATATGTATCGAAACATTGTTAAAATGTTCAGTATGACAAAATTTAAAAAGGTACATAATTTCATAACTATATGATAATTCATGTAGGTGTTGTTGCCCCTGAAATGTTATTTTTAGCTTACCTGACCGAAAGGTCATGTGAGCTTATGGCATGGCGCGGCGTGTGTATGTGCCTGCCTGTGTGCGTGCATTTTTAACACCTATTTTTGACTTCTTCTCCAAAATTGCTGGATAGATTTCAATGATACTTGGTCAGAAGAATATATGGGCCGGTGCAATTCAGATTTGTTCATGGTGTTGCCATGGCTACTAAAACTAGGTCAAGGTGACCTTAGGGTCTAAAAATCCTTAAAAATCTTCTTCTTCGAAACCTATGATTGGAGGAAAAATCTGATGTCATATTTGGCTTCTCTATGGTCTTCAGTGTATAGTTTGTTCATTTATTGAAATTTGGTTAAAAATTAGGTTACACATTTTTGCGTTTAATTTTAAAAATCTCATAAAATGGCTTCAAATTATTTTAACTTGACTATTAGAACAGATATTGACATGGGGTTTTCAGTTTTGACTTTTTCTTAAATAACCTTCACAATGGGTTAAAATTCAAGGGGATGACCTAGTTTGTAATTTTGCAGTTTTAGGCTATTTTCTTCAAAATTTTAAAAGATATATGTATCGAAACATTGTTAAAATGTTCAGTATGACAAAATTTAAAAAGGTACATAATTTCATAACTATATGATAATTCATGTAGGTGTTGTTGCCCCTGAAATGTTATTTTTAGCTTACCTGACCGAAAGGTCATGTGAGCTTATGGCATGGCGCGGCGTGTGTATGTGCCTGCCTGTGTGCGTGCATTTTTAACACCTATTTTTGACTTCTTCTCCAAAATTGCTGGATAGATTTCAATGATACTTGGTCAGAAGAATATATGGGCCGGTGCAATTCAGATTTGTTCATGGTGTTGCCATGGCTACTAAAACTAGGTCAAGGTGACCTTAGGGTCTAAAAATCCTTAAAAATCTTCTTCTTCGAAACCTATGATTGGAGGAAAAATCTGATGTCATATTTGGCTTCTCTATGGTCTTCAGTGTATAGTTTGTTCATTTATTGAAATTTGGTTAAAAATTAGGTTACACATTTTTGCGTTTAATTTTAAAAATCTCATAAAATGGCTTCAAATTATTTTAACTTGACTATTAGAACAGATATTGACATGGGGTTTTCAGTTTTGACTTTTTCTTAAATAACCTTCACAATGGGTTAAAATTCAAGGGGATGACCTAGTTTGTAATTTTGCAGTTTTAGGCTATTTTCTTCAAAATTTTAAAAGATATATGTATCGAAACATTGTTAAAATGTTCAGTATGACAAAATTTAAAAAGGTACATAATTTCATAACTATATGATAATTCATGTAGGTGTTGTTGCCCCTGAAATGTTATTTTTAGCTTACCTGACCGAAAGGTCATGTGAGCTTATGGCATGGCGCGGCGTGTGTATGTGCCTGCCTGTGTGCGTGCATTTTTAACACCTATTTTTGACTTCTTCTCCAAAATTGCTGGATAGATTTCAATGATACTTGGTCAGAAGCATATATGGGCCGGTGCAATTCAGATTTGTTCATGGCATTGCCATGGCTACCAAAACTAGGTCAAGGTGACCTAGGGGTCCAAAATTCTTAAAAAATCTTCTTCTCTAAAACTGAGGATGAGAGAAAAAATCTAAAGTGATATTTGGCTTCTCTATGGTCTTCAGTGTATAGTTTGTTCATTTATTGAAATTTGGTCGAAAATGGGTTACGCGTTTTTGCATTTAATTTTAAAAATTTCATAAAATGGCTTCAAATTGTTTTAATTAACTTGACTTTTTGAACAAATATTGACATGGGGTTTTCAGTTTTGACTGTTTCTTAAAATGACCTTTAAAATAGGGTCAAGGTCACAAATCAAGGTCATGACCTAATTTATGATTTTGCAATTTTCTTGCAAATTTTAAGAGATATAAGAATTCAAAACATTGTTAAAATGTTCCCCATGACAAAATTTAAAAAGGTACATAGTTTTGTAACTATATAAAATCCATGTAGAAGTTGTTGCCCCTATAATGTTATTTTTAGCTTATGAATACTAAAATTGTGCAATAGCTTGAAAACTATAAGCTTTTTGTATAGGCATGTATATTAGAATATTGTAGGTATTGATATGACAATCATTTAGATATATGGTTCAAGGTCATATATTGAAAGGTCAAGGTCATAGCTGCATACATGTACTGAAATTTTGAATTATTTTGAAAACTGTTAACTTTTTATATAGGCATGTATATTAGAATATTGTAGGTATTTACATTATCATTTTGATATATGCATCAAGGTCATATTGTTGAAAGGTCAAGGTCACAGCTGCAAAAGAAGATTTAAATTGCTAATTATCTTGAAAATTATTAACTTTTTGTATAGGCATGTATTTAAGAATATTGTAGGTATTGATATGACAATCATTTTGATATATGGTACCAGGTCATATGTTGAAAGGTCAAGGTCACAACTGCAAAATAGGACTTAAATTGCTAATTATCTTGAAAACTACTAACTTTATGTATAGGAATATATATTAGAATATTGTAGGTATTGCGACAACAATCATTTTGATATATGGTACAAGGTCATTTGTTGAAAGGTCAAGGTCACAGTTGCCAAAGAAGACTTTATTGCTAATTGTCTGAAAAACTTTTAACTTTTTGTATAGGCATGTATATTAGAATATTGTAGGTATTGACTTGATGATCATTTTGATATATGGTTGAAGGTCACATGTTCAAAGGTCAGGGTCATAGCTGTAGAAGAAGACTGAAATTGTAAATTATCTTAAAAACCATTAACATTTTGTACAAGCATGTATATTAGAATATTGTAGGTATTGATATTATGACTATTTTGATATAAGGTTCAAGTTCACATGTCCAAAGGTCAAAGTCATGGTTGCATAACCTAAGGTTAATGATTTGGAAATTATTCATTGTACTATAGTTAAATCGTGCATATGAGCTATTTATAAATGAAATGTGACTAGACATTTCTTATTAATTATTGCAGATTTTTCCAAACTTGAGGAATTTTATGAACTTTTTGTAATTAAGTTCTTTGTAAGTTTTTGATATTTCTTCAGGTGAGCGTTAAGGCCCATTGGCCTCTTGTTTGCTTATAAAAACTAAAATTGTGCATTAGCTTGAAAACTATTAACTTCTTGTATAGGCATATATACTTAAATATTGTAGGTATTAACATGACAATCATTTTGATATATGGCTCAAGGTCATACATTCAAAGGTCAAGGTCATAGGTGCATAAAAAAACTGACATTGTTTATTATCTTGGAAACTATTAACTTTTTGTATTGGCATGTACATGTATATTAGAATATTGTAGGAATTGATATGGCGATCATTTTGATATAATTCAAGATCGTACATTTAAAGGTCAAGTTCATAGATGCATAAGAAGACTCAAATTGTTAATTATCTTGAAAACTATTAACTTTTTGCATAGGCATATATACTAGAATATTGTAGGTATTGACATGACTATCATTTTGATATATAGCTCAAGGTCATACGGTCAAAGGTCAAGGTCATCGGTGCATAAAAAACTGAAATGGTTAATTATCTTGAAAACTATTAACTTTTTGTATAAGCATGTATATTAGAATGTTGTATGTATTTTGCAAATGATTTTGGCTATATCCTCAGGTGAGCATTAAAGCCTATGGGCCTTTTGTTATACTAATTTATTTGAATTCTATGAACAAAGTGAAACTGATTTTGTATATATTTTGTAGTGACTGGAATTTAGTTCAGGATGAAAGTTTAGACTGTTTTAATTATAAAAAAATAAATAATTCCAGAGCTAGATGTGAGGTAATTAAATTTAAGGAAAAATTTAAACTTGTAGATCCATGGAGAATATATAATCTTGTTTTGAGACATTATACTTGGTTTAAAGATAAACCAGTTAAAAAGGAAGGCTAGATTTCTTTTTAATATCTGAGGAACTCATGAGTTTAGTTATGAATGTAAACATATCTCTAGGATACAGATCTGACCACTCTTCTCTTGAATTAGAAATTAGGTTATCAGATTTTCAGAAAAGTAGAGGATTTTGGAAATCCAATAATTCTTTGTTAAAACATGAAGAATATGTGAAAAAAGTAAAGGGTATTATTCTCAAATTAAAAAAACTTATGCGGCTTTCCCGTACAATATAGATAACTTGGTTTTTGTTGACATTTATCAGCTACTGTTATAATTGATGATCAGACTTTCTTAGAGTTATTACTTTTAGAAGTAATGGTTATGACTATATCTTATTCTACTTATATTAAAAACACAATACAGACAAAGAAAGAAGTTTGGAAAGACAAATAGTGTACCTGGAGGAAATAACACAAATTTTCCCCAATTTGACTCTTTCATTAGAAATTTTAAATGATGCCAAATCTGATTTGCAAAAATTTAGAAAGGAAAAATTAAAAGGGCTTTCACTCAGATCAAAATTGTAATCTATTGAAGATATGGAAAAACCTTCAAAATATTTTTGTAATTTGGAAAAAAGACATTTTATTATTAAAACATTAACTCAAGTTATAGTTGAGGGTGGGAAAACAATAACAGAACTAAAGATGATTCTAGAGGAAATTAGGAGTTTTTATGAAAAATTATATTCAAGTATAGATAAAGAATTGTATGATGTTGATATAGAAAGTTTTATGTGTACATATAAGATTAATAAGTTAGATAATTATTTGTCTTCTTTGCTGGAAGAAAATATTACACACAAAGAGACTTTAAATGCTTTATATAACATATGAAAATGAAAAATCACCAGGGAGTGATGGTTTTACCACTGAGTTTTTAGCTCACTTGACCAAAAGGTCATGTGAGCTTATGGCATGGAACGGCGTGTGTATGTGCGTGTGTGTGGCGTGCGTGTGTGCATGTGTGTGTGTGTCGTTAATACCTATTTTCGACTTATCCAGAAATTGCTGGACAGATTTCAATGATACTTGGTCAAAAGCATATATGGGCCGGTGCAATTCAGATTTGTTCATGGCGTTGCCATGGCTACCAAAACTAGGTCATGGCGACTTAGTGGTGCAAAAATCTTTAGAATTTTCTTCTCTGAAACGGATGATGGGAGAAAAAAATCTGATGTGATATTTGGCTTCTCTAGGGTTTTAAGCTTATAAATTGTTCATTTCGTGAAATTTTGTCAAAAACTAGGTTACACATTTTTGTGGTTAATTTTAAAAATTTTGTAAAATGGCTTAAAATTATTATAACTTGACAATATGAATAGATAATGACGTGAGGTTTTCAGTTTTGACCTTTTTATTTAAATATCCTTCAAAATGGAGTCAAGGTCAAAGATCAAGGTCATGACCTAGTTTATGATTTGTGCAGTTTTAGGCAATTTTCTTCAAAACATTAAGAGATATATAATATCAAAACTTGGTTAAAATGTTCAGCATGACAAAATTTAACAAGGTACAAAGTTTCGTAACTATGTGATAATCCATGTAGGAGTTATTGCCCATGAAATGTTATTTTTTTGCTTATAATTACTAAAATTGTGCATTAGATTGAAAACTATAAACATTTTAGCTCACTTGGCAAAGCGCATGCATGCATGTGTGCATGTGTGCGTCCATAAACTTTGATCTTTTGTGAAAATAGGCCAATTCAAATGAAATTTAGTATGAAAGGTCCTTAGTTGCTATAGATTAAAAAATGATATCCCACATGTCCTAAATTCAAGATGGCTGCCTTAACTATAATAGCAAAAACCTATAAATGGCCATTACAGGTTCATTTATGTACCGATTTTGTTGGAATTTAAAAATTAATCAGATATACTTCTATTTTTTTGTGTTTTGCTTTTATTATTAGGTTATCATTAAAAAGAGTTAAAGGAGCTTCCAATCCTAGAATTTGTTACTGTCCAGAGAGGCCAGATGGTCGAAGTTTTCTGCCACGAGGTGTATGCATTGTAAAAACAGTTAAAGGTAGGTTCATAGAAAGTTTTTCAAAATTAAAATTTACACTCTTTGTGGTTCAGTTAGTCTTTGGAAGTTTTATTTTTCATTGAATTGAAAAAAAACGCTGTTATTCAGAATTGTTGGAACAAATTCGCTATAGGTATTATATCATTATACAGAACAGAAAAAGGACTTGTATGAAAGCTGCAGTCTTAAAAAAGAATACGAGTATTTAGGGTTGTATTTTTTTAGAATCAACACATTTTTATTGATTTTAAACTTTCAAATTTTAACCACAAACAGAATGTTTGTTTATCAGTAACCAGTTCCTGATAGCATATGCTTCTTTTTGTAGAAATATTTTAGATATGTATGAGACTGAAAATTTTAATATAGAAAACTTGGGTTAAATGAAAAAATAATATCTTTCTTATCAACTTCCCAATTCAGAAAGACAAAGTTTAGGCCTTAAAGCTTTGTTGGAATCTAGTGAAATTATAAGCAAACCATTGAAAGTGCCATCATTGGTAATTATTTACCTGTCTTCTGAAGTATGGAAAGTGTCATGTGAGTTTTATGAACTTAACTTCTATCATGTAACTAACATAAATGAAACAGGCAACTATTTTTTGTTATAAGGTTTAATTAACTCAAATAAAAAATAAAAATAAAAATGATATATTAATTGTCATTAAGACTGAGCAAACTTTAAAAGATCTGAATGAACAGGAAAATATCATGAATGAAATACAGTAAAACCTGTTTTAAGAGACCACTAATGGGACAGGACAAAAGTGACCGCTTAAGACAGGTGACCTTTAAATCCAGGTTGTTTATATATATATATATATATATATATATATATGAGATATGAAATGAAACGTTTGTCAACATATTACACAATAAAGTAAAGATCTCACGCAAAATAATCAGTGATTGTTTTCTGTTTTATGGATTTTAATAACATTTGAGAGAGAGAGAGAGAGAGAGAGAGAGAGAGAGAGAGAGAGAATCAGGTGAAAATTAAGGGATTAATCAGACGAAGCAATATATATATTTGATAATGTCAATTAACCAGCGTATACAGTCTATTGTTATTTATATTAGCAGAAGTCCATGAATTACTTGAATCCAAGTAATTCATGGACTTCTGATATTAGAGGTTTTTATACAAAAGAAGGATTACCTGTCACTGTCCGTCTTAATGTAAGGTGATATCACTTAACAAAAACAATTTTACCTTAATGAAATTTTTAACTTTTAGAAGCTATAAAACCAGTTTCCTTTAAATTGTTTGTAAATCGCAAAGACTTAAATAATTAATGAACCGGTTATTTTGATATGTTTTGCTGAAGCATCTTTAAACCACTGCCTGTATAAATCATTAATTTTTTCATTACCGCTTACATGCCTTCACCGTTTTTTGTCTTGACTTTTTTTACTTTCGAAATCCTCAATAAATCGGAATTATCTCTGTACAAGATTTAAAATTTGCATTCGTCCGACATAAAATTCGTCCGCTTATTTGCGGGATGACAATCCAGATTCGCTTTTTTTAAACATCTTTTTTTTCTTTAAGTGTATAAATGCCTAATGTTCATGAAATAAGACAAAGAAAAAGAAAAATACTTCTAAAATAATTTTATAAATCGACTCGACAAGTGCGATACGGCTGAGCAATCAGCTTAACATAGTATCATAACATTACCAAGTCATGTGACAATTATCACTGTGATACCATCAAAGCAAAATGGCCGTCTAATCAAGGTTTTTCTTTGCTGCCGGTCACAAAATTAGTGACCGCTGACTGCGTTTCGCAGGTGACCGTTTATTTCAGGTGAAATATATAGTAAAATTCATTGGGCGGGATTCAAACTGACCACTATCGGCAGGTGACCGTTAATTCCAAGTGACCGCTAAGGCAGTTTTTACTGTACATTGTTGTGATGCTAATGACTTGATGTGTTTTTGTTTAATTATTATTGAAACAGTCATAGGCAATAAAAAGTCACCAAATATGTCATTTCATAATTTCAGTAAAATGTGCTGACTCTCAAAGTAGCCATCTTTTTTCTTGATGCTGTCTAGAAATACAATGTACATGGACGTGAACATGGAATTCCATGTACATTGTCCATGGAATTCCATATACATCGACCATGAATTTCCCATGTACATGTCCGCAGATTTGCCACAAACATGTCCATGAAATTTCCATTACATACGGTTCCAATACTCCAAAATGTCCATGGATTTTCCACATACATTGTCCATAGAATTTCCATGTACATGTCCATAGAATATCTGTGTACATTTAGTTCCAATACTTCACATTTTCCATGTACAAAAAATCCATGGAAATTCCATTGATTCCACAGTGCTTCAGATTGATTTGAAAAACCAGGGGCCCAAAGGGCCCATTCTATGCAGAAATGAGGGGCCCTATTTGAAAGTTAGGGGACAATAATTTTTTCATTCCCAAAGAATACAGAATTTTATTTTGATGCCGTGTTAAATGATTTACCTTTTGTCCATAAATAGACTTGAAATTACAGCATCGCCATGAATTGGTAAATATCCCAGTATTTATGCAACTATGATCAATCACGCCTTTCAAGTTTCAGTTAGGTCCACATTTCAATTTATTTTGATTAAACAAAGAATTAAAAACATAAACAATATTTTCTGTTAATACAGAAAACAATTTGACTATAGTAATAATAAAAATAATCATAAAACATTGTCAGAAACATTGCCTATCATAAATGTAACTGTTACGTTACATTCCTATAAGCTGGCTTGAAGATGTCTGAAGCTGAGCGACCATGCGACAGCCCTAACAAATGTTTACAATAAATAAACAATGGCTTAAGTGGGTGTTTTAATTCTTTTTACTATGTCTTGATTTAAATCTTGTGTAGTATTACCGCTTTCTTCATCAACTCAGCTCTTTTTGGGCAAAAACGAGAGCATGCTACTCCACTTCCTTTTTGACATTTTCGTTTTCGTTTTACGACTACTGTAAATCAGAGGCATTCCGAATTACGAAAATTTTTACAGACTTTTTCTGTTTATTTTTAGGATGATCAAAAGAACGTGTGTTTTAGATCTAAAATCATTCATATTTTAGTGTGCCCAAAGGGGCACACTAGCTACAATTTTCATGCATCATTTTTAGCTCAACTGGCAATAGCCAGCTGAGCTTATGGCATGGCGAAGCATGCATGCGTGCATGCGTGCGTGCGTAAACTTTAATCTTCTCCTCTGAAACTGCTGGACCAATTTTAACCAAATTTAGTGTGTAAGGTCCCTAGGTGATGCAGATTAAAATTTGCACAAATCAACTTCCTGTGGCATCCAAAATGGCCACCGTTACTATAAATAGCAAAAAGTGATGAATGGTTGATACACGTTTAATTTTCAACCAATTTAGTTCAAATTTTGTATATAGAAAGTAGATTCATAGCCATTTAACATATGTAACGGGTTTTTCAGAAACATTTTTAATTAGGTCGCTATTAGCAGAATATTCAAATAAGGTGCTATATTAAGCCAATTCTTTGAAAATCTTTCACTCAGTAACTACTGGACCTATTTGAACCTAATTTGGTGTGTAAGGTCCCTAGGTGATGCAGATTAGAATTTGCACAAATCAACTTCCTGCGGCATCCAGGATGGCCGTCGTTACTATAAATAACAAAAAGTGATGAATGGCTGATACACATTTAATTTTCAACCAATTTAGTTCAAATTTGGTATATAGAAAGTAGATTCATAGCCATTTAACATATTTAACGGGTTTTTCAGAAACATTTTTAATTAGGTCGCTATTAGCAGAATATTCAAATAAGAAGCTATATTAAGCCAATTCTTTGAAAATCTTCTCCTCAGAAACTACTGGACCTATTTGAACCTAATTTGGTGTGTAAGGTCCCTAGGTGATGCAGATTAAAGTTTGCACAAATCAACTTCCTGCGGCATCCAGGATGGCCGCCGTTACTATAAATAGCAAAAAGTGCTAAATGGCTGATACACATTTTATTTTCAACCGATTTAGTTCAAATTTGGTATATAGAAAGTAGATGCATAGCCATTTAACATATATAATGGGTTTTTCAGAAACATTTTTTATTGGGTCGCTATTAGCAGAATATTCAAATAAGGTGCTATATTGAGCCAATTCTTTGAAAATCTTCTCCTCAGAAACTACTGGACCTGTTTGAACCTAATTTGGTGTGTAAGGTCCCTAGGTGATGCAGATTAAAGTTTGCACAAATCAACTTCCTGCGGCATCCAGGATGGCCGTCGTTACTATAAATAACAAAAAGTGATGAATGGCTGATACACGTTTAATTTTCAACCGATTTAGTTCAAATTTAGTATATAGAAAGTACATTCATAGCCATTTAACATATATAATGGGTTTTTCAGAAAAAAGTTTTTATTGGGTCACTATTAGCAGAATATTCAAATAAGGTGCTATATTTAGCTAATTCTTTGAAAATCTTCTCCTCAGAAACTACTGGACCTATTTGAACCTAATTTGGTTTGTAAGGTCCCTAGGTGATGCAGATTAAAGTTTGCACAAATCAACTTCCTGCAGCATCCATGATGGCCGCTGTTACTATAAATAGCAAAAAGTGCTGAATGGCTGATACATGTTTTATTTTCAACTGATTTACTTTAAATTTAGTATGTAGAAAGTAGATTCATAGCCATTGAACATATATGACAGGTTTTTCAGAAAAGAGTTTTTATTGGGTCACTTTTAGCAGAATATTCAAATAAGGTGCTATATTTAGCTAATTCTTTGAAAATCTTTTCCTCAGAAACTACTGGACCTATTTGAACCAAATTTTGTGTGTAAGGTCCCTAGGTGATGCAGATTAAAGTCTGCACAAACTGTGGCATCCAAAAAAATGGCTGTTATTATAAATAGCAAAAAGTAATGAATGGCAGATACACATGTACCTATATCATACAATTTGGTTTAAATTCGGTATATAGACAGAAGATGTATAGCCATTTCACATACATATCATTTTTTCTGAAACATTTTAGTTCAACTCGCAATAGCTAGCGGCATGGCTGTCTGAAATTCCTATGCAAATAAAGTACCAGTTGAGCGATACAGGCCCTTTTGGGCCTCTTGTTAAAAATTATGCGGGATTAACGCGGGAGCACCAACACTCTGAAGCACTGATTCTATGGCAAATCTACAGCTGGGTGTAATCATAGTTATTTTATTTATAATATTAGGTAATCTGGTTTCAGCTTTGCACTAATGGTACCCATGGGCTCAAAATGGGAAAATAGCAATGCACTAAGTGGGGAAATTGCTAAAAATTATATATTTATCAATATATCTTGAAAACTATTATTTTTGTATAGGCATGTATATAAGAATATAACAGGTATTGATATTATAATAAATTTAATATATGATTCAAAGTCATAGGTTTAAAGGTCATGGTCATAGCTGCATAAGAAGGCATAAATTGCTAATTATCTTGAAAAATATTAACATTTTGTATAGGCATGTTATTAGAGTATTGTAGGTATTGTTATAATCAACATTTTGATATATACATATTCTCAGGTGAGCATTAAGGTCCATGTGCCTCTTGTTTTTATGCACCCACCTGTGAAACTTGTTGCATATTCGATTCTTTTGGTTCCTTCCATCTGCCGGTCTATTCCTAATGGTTACTGTGCAATTACTATTTATCCGATTGATCTCATACTCAGTTAACTTACTCTTTGTGATGAGAAATCACAAGGGATTGCAAATCTGATCACTAGGTCAAAGGTCAAGGTAAAAGTTATAAAATTAATTCGGTTTCCATTTATTTAAAGATGCACCATTTGTCCGATTGAAATTTGGTGTCCATGCATTTAAGGTATGCCAGAGGCAGTAAATCAATTTTAATGCAAATTTCTGCTAAGTCTATTATTCAGATCATTTTCTCTTTACTTGGTATTGGTAG
This sequence comes from Tegillarca granosa, assembly GCA_029721355.1. NCBI lineage: Eukaryota > Metazoa > Mollusca > Bivalvia > Arcoida > Arcidae > Tegillarca > Tegillarca granosa. Next base: position 25,512,952 of record CM056595.1, read on the forward strand.
ATTAACATTCTTTGGGAAAAATTAACACAAGGTTTAAAATTTGAATATTTCCATTTACATATCTTATTCCTAATAAACCAAAGTGCAATATTACATACTCACAAATTAAAGTGATTTTCAGTAACTTTCCTTTTGCTTTGAACTTACATATTAGATTTTTATGCCATAAATATTCATTTTCAATGATTTTCATATATTTCTTAACCAACCATAACTGTTTTATGGCATCAGGGATCAATACACTAAAGCCTGTATATAAAGACTACCCAGGTGACCTCCGCAATTCGGGCTTTATAATCAGGTGGTCTTTGTATAAAGGTTCAATTTATTTGAAAAAATTAGAAATGGGACCTTAAAACACTGATATTTATATAGATTTGGTAGCTATAACAGGTTTTACTGTATATTGGGGTCTCCAGAAAACCTGATTACAACTTTGCAGATGGTTGCATTGATGTTGTTCATAGCATAGCTCTTGTTATAAGGAGTTTGAATTAAGGCTCTCTAATTTCCTTTAATTTGTGACTTATTATGTTACGTATTACAAATATGATTTACTTATTATTTATATATATTTAGATCCTTGGACAGTTGCCCTAAGCAAGTCTCAGGGAAGAAAATATTTCTATAATTTATCAACTAGAGAATCCAAGTTTGAAATCCCTAAAGACAGTATAGCATCATTTAGGTAAGTATCTATGAGCTAGTCAATGACAAAATGGTACATATGGTTTTAAGCTCACCTGACCTTAGGTCATGTGAGCTTATGGCATAGCACAGTGTGTGTATGTGCAGGCATGGGTGCATACGTGTGTGTGTGTGTGTGTGTGTGTGTGTGTGTGTGTGTGTGTGTGTGTGTGTGTGTGTGTGTGCATCGTTAACACCTATTTTTGACTTCTCCAAATCTTCTGAACATATTTCAATTATACTTTGTCAGAACCATTATGGGCCATTGCAATTCAGATTTGTACATGGCATTGCCATGGCTACCAACACTAAGTTAAGCTGACCTAGAATTACAAAAATCTGAAAAGAAAATCTTCTCTGAAAGCAATGATAGAAGAAAAAATATGATGTGATATTTAACTTCTCTTGGGTCTAAAGCCTATTGTTAGCTCACCTGGCTTCAGCCAGCGTGAGCTTTTGGTATGATGCGGCGTGTGTATGTGTGTGCGTGCGTGCTACGTGCGTCTGTAAACTTTACATTTTAATCTTCTTCTCCAAAACCACTGGGCCAAATTTAATGAAACTTGGTAACCATTATGCCTAGGTGAAGCCCTTTAAGTTTTGCAAAAATGAAAGAGTTATGTCCCCTTGGGGCTCAATAAGGGGGGAAATAGTGAAAAACTTTAAAAATCTTCTCCTCTGAATGTACAAGAGATATACCTTAGTTATTTCATTTATAACATCCTTAGGTCTTCTAGTTTCAGATTTGCACAAATGGTAGCCATGGGGCTCAAAATGGGGAAATGGTAAGGTACTGAGTGGGGAAATTTCTTAAAATTATGTATTTGTCAGTATATCTTGAAAACTATTAACTTTTTGTATAGGCATGTATATTAGAATATTGTAGGTAATGACATGACGATCATTTTGATATATGGTTCAAGGTAATATGTTGAAAGGTCAAGGTCATGGCTGCAAAAGAAGCCTAAATTGCTAATTATTTTTAAAACTGTTAACGTTTTGTATAGGCATGTATATTAGAATATGGTAGGTATTGACATGACGATCATATATGTTCAAAGGTCAAGAACATAGTTTTATAAGTAAACTGAAATTGGTTAATGATTTGGAAATTATTCATTGCACTACAGTTACTTTAGGCATATTATATATGCTACCTTTAAATGAAATGTTACTGGATATATTTCTGATTAAGTTTTGTCTATTGCACTTTGCAAACAATTTTGGACATATCCTCAGGTAAGCGTTAAGGCCCACCGGCCTCTTGTTTTTAATCTACTGGCTTTAGTCATCACTTTGTCGTTTTTACAAGGTATGTTTTCTCATTGGAGCTATCGTTATTGCTCAGTGGGTAACGCTTTGTCCATTCAAACACTGTATTGCTGAAATAATCATGCGAGTTAGGATATGAAATTCCTGGATTAGTCCATTCAACTGTAGGTGTGAAAATACTCTAAGAACCCCAAGTACTAATCGTCTGGTATATTAAACATGAAGAATTTCATGTCATAGCAACCAAAATAAAAAATTAATCAACATTACAGTATTCCGATTTGTTTAATCAGAACTATAATATACCACATAATTTGACCTGTACATTGTTACAGGTAAAGATTTAAACACTGTCAAAAAGTCAGGCTATTCAAGGTGAAGTATTGATTTTTAGAAAGATTGGAACAGTAGTTCCTAGGGCACTGGGGTACAGACCCGGATGTTGCAGCTTCTTCATAAGGTTCTTTTCGTTTTGATTTCTTACTATGCTGGAAAATGTAGTTCCAACATTGCAAGGAACAATTGCAAAGAAGTAGCATTTGTCGTGCTATCGATGTTTTAATGATTGTTTTCAAACAGTCTACTCTTATCACTTGTTAAATATTGTAATCTATGTACGTATTTGAATTTCGGGATGGGATATAGTTTTTGTTAAACAATGCGGTAGAAAACACCATGATACACAGGGGCTTGGTGTCTTGGTTTTTGTGTTTTTGTTTTAAAGACTATTTATTTGTGTTTTTAGCGAGGTTGATACAAGTTCATACACATTGATAACTTTGCCAGAAATCCATTTTTAACAAACTTAAAAAAATTCCGAAAATAAAATTAAAAAACCCTCTCTGTATTTTAAGACATTATCAACAGTGATATCCACGCATATATCAATTATAAAGTGGTATTTTACATAAGATACAAGTAAAAGTTACTTTTTGTGTTGTTTATTTCATTAATTATTATTTTTTTAAAGTGTTTATTGATCAACAATCATGATTCTGTAAGTAATACACATTGAGGTCGCCATTTTGTTAACAAGTAAACGATGTGACTTTTGTCATTAACTCTCAACGTTTGAGGTGCACCAACATGCCGCTCTCTTCTTATAATTGTCTGCAAGTCATATTATTTTTATGCATTGTGTGTTGCATTATTTATAGATCAAGTTCAGAGAACTTTGTTTCAATCAAATATTCAATATTTTACCATTCATATGTGGTACATTTTAAGAAATGGCAATTCAAAGATAGAACAAGTCCTGATAAGAAATGGCAATTCAAAGATAGAACAAGTCCTGACTCCTGACTTCTGCAAATAAAAGTTAAAAAATTAAATAATTTTAAATAATATTTCAAACATATTGTAATGTAATCCTTATCTTGGAAAGCAGTTTTTTATCACGTCTGTCGGCTGGGATGATCACATGGTCATTTCGGGAATTCCCATTACAAACTCTAAATGAGAATAAGTGAAAAATGTCACTTCCTGTTTTAATCAGAAAAATGTCTTTGACGTTGAACTAGTGTACTGACAAGATTCTGTCTTACACGATTTTCTCGGCAGTGAACATTAATTTAATCAACTTTCACTTTCATAGAAAATTAAAGCACTTATGAAAGATATGATTTTATTGAGTTTACATAAAAAGGTTAATACATTGCACATACCTGTTTCACATTAAGATGCAGTGGTGCCAATACACACTGAAATGAACGTGTGAAATCAACAATTCGTAGTTAAAATATTTGAAAACAACAAAGTTTCAATTTAATTTTTTAAATCTTTATTTCAAGCGCTCTGCATCACATGCTGCAACTGAGTTTCAGCAAAACATGTCTGGATTTAGAAGTCAAAATTATTAAATAGATATTCTTCAGTGATGTAAGCTGTTTTCTGTGAATATTTCTAGCTATAGGATTGGTGGATACATGACACGATAGACACATATGTTACAATGGTACTGAAATTTTTTTCACACTCTTTTAAAAGAATTAAGACATGAAAGTCAACATTAAGAGCCCCAATACCATCAGCTGCCAATGTATTATAGCGTTAATATGCCAGCAAATTTTTGTTGTATTATGCTGAGCAACCAAATGTCAAGTCTTGTACTTATCTTTGAAAAATGGGAGCTTTGGTGGCTTAGTGGTCTAAGCAGTGCTTAAGGATCACAGCACCTCTCACAGAACCAATTGTGAGGAAGTTTGTCAGTTCACTTGCAGAAGGTCAGTGGTTTTCTCCAGGCACTCCAGTTTCCTTCACCATCCCCAAACTGACCGCCTGGAAATAACTGAAAGAATCTTGACTGGGATGTAAAACAACATTACTCCACTCTTTGAAGAATGCATGATTGTTGCAGTCTCAGATCACACAACATGCCTGCTAAGTAACACACATTTTGGATGTAATTTACGCTCACATGCTAAAATTTTACATACACACACATAAACTATTCAGAAAGTAAAAATTGACAACATAGATTTATTATTTTAAGTTTGGTAAGATTTTCAGCAGCCAATACAAAACTCATAGATCCGGTATTATATACCAATCCTGTAATATTTTTGTTTCTGGTTGCATGTTTTGTAGATTCTTCCTCTGTTGTAGATGTCTCACATTGCAGGTGAATGAACTATTTTTCACCATTTTTCCGGGGGATGTTTCCGTCTTTGGGTTGTCACACACTAAACTTCGAAAACCATTGACAGCTATGACACAATTGCCTGCAAAAGTGCAGACCTCTATTCTGGCAATCAGTACTACCACTTTGATGATATAATTTCCCTCTTGAGATTTGGTTTTCATATTGTTTCACCTTGCAAAGATGATTTTTTGTCACTTGTATGAGGAACAAATTTTCTTGCCTATGGACTACCATCCCTGTATTTATTTGATAGAATGCAACTCATCTCACCCAACGAGGGAGTGATCTACTATTTGCATCTTGAACTACAAATGCTTAACAGGAATTCATTTTGTTTTCACAGTAACAGTACAATGTGTGCCAGTTTTGCTACATATGTATTTTGTTTCACTTAATCATCAGGTTAATATAAAAATTTTACAGATTTCCTTGAAACCTCCTGTCAGACCTGGTCTGAAATTGGCAAAACTCATCCAGACTATAAAAATTGCTGTTACCACAATATTGAGATTCTGATCTAGATCGTGATGTTTTTGTAGTTTATCAGGCCAGTTTTGTCACACTGTTTTAGATTAAATTATCTATATAGTTGATAGAGTCCACAAGAGACCAGATAGCTTGGTTGGGGGAACGTCCCACTACTAGGGAGGTCTTGGGTCTGAGACCATGGGTTGCCACTCCAATTTCTCCATTTCTAGTTACATTTTGAGGGTATTATCAATAGGGAAATGACGTTTATCCAATCTTTCCATCAGTGCTGTCAGCACTTTGATTTTTATCACCTCTCAGTGGGGCTTACAAAGGTATTAGGTAACCTGGACATGTAATTACCGGTAAAAACAATTTTTTATTTTTTTAATAATTTTATTAGTCCTCTTGTTTCTAAAATACAAATATTTTTCTTGTCAGTCATCAGTATTTTTGAAGTGGAAGTTTTCCAGATTTTTTCCAAATTTAACAAAAATTTCCCCTTATTGGCAGCCCTTCTAAAACTGAAGTTGTCAGGACAACTTCTAGAGGTGGGAGATGCAGATTATTAGCCTAGGGATTTAGGTAGTGCAAGAATGGAACAAATGCCAATGCAGGGCTTTTTGAAACTCACCTGATAAACTGGATATGTCAGAAATATTTTGAAAAAGATATATGAATGCATAGAAAATTCTATAATCAATAAATGTCACAAAGCCAATAATTTTTCTTGCATTTTAAAAGTCCCTATATTTTTGGGTGCATTTAATATAGTGAGCACTATGTGCTCACTATGTGCTAACTATATTAAAAGATTTTGATTTGGGGTTTTCAGTTTTTATGTTTTACTTTAAATGCAAAAAAATGGCTCCCTTGCTTTTGTGGTACACAGTTTAAAGCATGGTCAGTTTCAGTGGATTTTCAGTACTTCAATACTTTGATTACATTTCATGAAATTAAGTCGAAGAATGTGTTGTGCATTGTTGAGTTTAAATTTTAAATTTTGGTAAAATTTCTTCAAATTGTTATTACTTGACTATTTGAATATATAATGGCATGGGATTTTCAGTTTTTACTTTTTCTTGAAAAGACCTTCAAAATGGTGTCAAGGTCAAAGACCCAGGTCATGACCTAATTTGTGATTTGTGCACTTTAATGCCGTTTTCTTGAAAACATTTCAAAATATTGTAGGAATTGTTGCCCCTGAAATGTTATTTTTTGTTTATGAATACTAAAATTTTACATAAGGTTTAACACTACAGTTGACTTGGATACATTGAACTCTCTTATTTTGAAAAATTGCTTACATTGAAATAAAATTAATTTCCCCTGCAAAACTTCATTAATTTCTTTGTTGTTATTTTCTGTTTATATTGAACTCATTTCGATTGAAATTTTGGCTAATTTGAAAGGTTTATCTAAGCCCCTGAACCAATTTAGCATTGTTTTGATAACTGTTAATTTGAAGTCGCTCAGGTAAAACTTTACAGGTATACATCATTAACAAAAAACCTGTTTGTAGACACAAAACACACATATGTAGGTGAGCAGTTCTCTGAATCTGAGATAAAACTAAAATATGAACAATATTCACTTTGAGTTATTTGTCTTTATTTTAAAATTAAGAATAAATTAAAAATAAAAAATAGGTGCAAATTTTGAAATTTTACAGGCATTTACCTTGAAATTTTTGTGTCAATTTCAGATAAATTGAAATTCGTTAATTTGAAAAGAAACCTGCAGTAAAAAAAATAGAATATTGGAAGAATATGTTGATCATTTTGATTTATGGTTCAATGTCTTGTGTTTCAGATATAGTTAAAAGTCATATGTATAAAGGTCAAGGTCATAGATGCATTAGAAGATTAAAATTGTTAATCATTTTAAAAACTACTAACTTTTTGTTAGGCATGTATATCAGTATATTGTAGGTATTGATATGGTGATCATTTTGATATATGATTCAAGGTTCTAAATTTAAAGGTCAAGGTCATAGCTGCATAAGACAACTAAAATTGTTAAGTATCTTAAAAACTACCAACTTTTTTGTATTGGCATGTATGCTAGAATATGGTATGTATTTATATGATGTTCATTATGATGTAAGGTGAAAGGTCATATTTTCAAAGGTCAAGGTCATAGCTGCATAAATATACTGAAATGGTTAATTATCTGGAAATTATCCATTGCACCTCAGTTACTAACTGCATTTAGCTACTTATAAATGAACTGTGGCTAAATATTTTTAATTTAGTATTGTTGCAGTTCCAAATTGGCAAAAACTTGGAAAGTTTCCGAAGTCAGTGACCTATGCAATTGTGTGGCAGACTTATTGCTGCCTGACTGTAAAAGTCAGATGGACTTAAGATTGTTTAATTAAAACTCACGAATCAGTTAGAACATTCTTTCAAGTGTTTTACAAACTTTTTTAGCTCCCTTGAGTCACGGGGCTCAAATTGGGAAATTGTAAGGCACTGAGTGGGGAAACTGCTAAAACTAACATATTTGTCACTATATCTTGAAAACTTTAACTTTTAGTATAGGCATGTATATTAGAATATTGTAGGTATTGACATAACGATCATTTTAATGTATGGTACAAGGTCATATGTTGAAAGGTCAAGGTCACAGCTGCAAAAGAAGACTTAAATTGCTAATTATCTTTTAAAGCTATTAACTTTTTTGTATAGGCATGCATCTTAGAATATTATAGGTACTGACATGACAATCATTTTGATATATGGTTCAAGGTCAAATGTTAAAAGGTCAAGGTCAGAGCTGCAAAAGAAGACTTAAATTCCTAATTATCTTGAAAACTATTTACTTTTTGTATAGGCATGTATATTAGAATATTGTAGGTATTGACATGATAATCATTTTGATATATAGTACAAGGTCATATGTTGAAAGGTCAAGGACACAGTTGCAGAAGAAGACCCAAATTGCTTATTATCTTGAAAACTATTAACTTTTTGTAAGGCATGTATTCTAGAATATTGTAGGTATTGCAACAACAATCATTTTTATATATGGTAAAAGGTCATATTGTGAAAGGTCAAGGTCACAGCTATAAAAGAAGACTTTAATAACTAATTATCTTGAAAACTATTAACTTTTTGTATAGTCATGTATTTTAGATTATTGTAGGTATTGCGACAACGATCATTTTGATAAATGGTTCAAGGTCATATGTTGAAAGGTCAAGGTCACAGCTTTAAAAGAAAACTTAAATTGCTAATTATCTTCTAAAACTATTAACTTTTTGTATAGGCATGTATATTAGAATATTGTAGCTATTGTGAAAATGATCATTTTGATGTATGGTTCCAGGTCATATGTTGAAAGGTCAAGGTCACAGTTGCAAAAGAACACTTAAATTGCTAATAGTCTAGAAAACTATTAAGTTTCTATATAGTCATGCATACTATAATACTGTAGATTGCGACTACGATCATTTTGATATATGGTTCAAGGTTTTATATTCAAAGGTCAAGGTCATATCAACATAGGAATACTAAAATTATTATTTATCTTGAAAGCTATTAATTTCATGCATAGGCATGTGTATTAGAATGTTGTAGGTATTGACATGACAATCATATATGGTTCGAAGTCATATATGTGCAAAGGTCAAGGACATAGCTGTATAAGTTTACTGAAACTGATTAATGATTTGGAAATTATTCATTGCACTACAGTTACTTCATGCATATTATATAAGCTACTTATAAATGAAAGGTGAGTGGATATATTTCTGATTAAGTTTTGTGGGAGTTCTTAACTTGAGAAAACTTTTAAAGTTTCTGTACTTAATATATTGTGTATTGCACTTTGCAAACAATATTGGACATATCTTCAGGTGAGCGTTAAGGCCCATGGGCCTCTTGTTTTTTTGTTTGCTTTTTTTAAGTGTTTGTGCTTTATTCTATAGAAATTCACATACCTTCACACTTATGTGTGAGTATATAATACAAAAAATATATATTAATACATGTATAACAAATAAATTAAATAATACAAAATTATATCATTTAAACAAATATAATTCTATAGAAAAATATGATGCATGTGTACCTATGTGTGTAATATGTATGTATGCAGTTATGTCTGTAGGTTGAGGTAGTTTACAGTCTGATGACAGTGCTTATATACACAGGTGATTCAAACCACAAGAACACGCAATAACAGCATTTAATAATACTATATATTCATGCCTTCCAACACTTTATTTTACACAACATTCTAATATTAAAGTTGATTAATATAAACACTTTCATCAGACTTAGAACAACATGTGTGTGTGTGTGTGTGTGTGTGTGTGTGTGTGTGTGTGTGTGTGTGTGAGAAACAACCTTGTGAGTGCTAAAGCACTGAGGTATAGATCATGGATAAGCGTAGTTGCACGAGGTCGAAAATTTGGGTAATACTAGTAGTGATTTTGGATGTTATATTTATTATTATTGGTTGTGTTTGTGATAAATTGTGATATGGATTGTATTTATGCCAAGGGAAGGTTTTGTAATGTAAGTTGGACTTTCTTTTCTGCAGTATAAATTTTGATAACAACTGCTTCACAGATAAAATGCTAAACACTACTAGAATATATACATATATATACATACATCCATACATATATAACATATATAACATATATATATATATATATATATATATATATATATATATATATATATATATATATATATATATAAAGTATAGAAAAGTAGGATATAAAAATATTATGAAGGTTCAATTTCAAAAATATTTTCTAGTAAAATCCAATATTCATAATAATCATTCTGTTTACAATTTTTAAATAAAATATATTTTTAGCTGCCAATTTGGTTTCTATATAGGATCTCAGTGACTTTATATTTGGCCTTTGTTTTGTACTCTATTCATATAGATAAAACATTTAGTATTTAATATTAACCAGTTCAGTATTTTGTTTTCTTGATTAGCATTCTCTGTGCCAAAAAATTGTGTGTTTATCTAACAGTATTATTTTTTAAAATTGATCATGAAGCACTTTTTGTAAACAGTCCCATATTTTGCTTGTGTAGCTACATTGGAAAAAAATGTTCTATAGTTTCCAAGTGGTTATTGCAGAAAGTACACAAATTTGAATTATTTTTTTTTATACGCCCGTCATATGACGGGACATATTATGTTACGGTGCTGTCCGTCCGGGCGGGCGGGCGGGCGGGCGTCTGTTAACAATTTGTATTCTGTTCAATAGAGACCACAAACATTTATGGATTCAAATGAAATTTGGTATACAGCTTTACCATGGTAATACCTTGTGCAAGTTCGAATTACAACTTTTTCGGATTATTTTTGGAGGAGTTATGCCCCTTTTTTAACTTAGAAATTTTTGTATGTATGACCATGTGGTTTCCGATCATCAGAGCCTACAACTATTTATGGATTCAAATGAAATTTGGTATACACATTTACGATGTTATTATCTGGTGCAAGTTCGAATTACAACTTTTTCAGATTATTTTTGGAGGAGTTATGTCCCTTTTTTAACTTAAAACACCTTTTTATCATACTGCACAGATCACGACAACAGTTCAAATTATAATTAAGCTTTATAGATATAAATTATTTCAGGTTGGTTAAAAAAAAGGTTCCCAAAATATTTCAGACAAAAAATGTATTTGTTTCCTAAAATCTTCCTGCATGCAATGCTTAACACATGAAAACACTGCCATGACCTAACATTATATTTTAAACTTCTTCCTTCCTGGAAATGAATATGAATTATATAGCAGTCTACCACTATCCATTTAGCAATATATTTTTACATACATATATCCTAGTTGTAATTATACTTCTCAGTAAAGAATGGAACAATCTAGAGGATTAGTGACGAATTCATTCGGAACATCCTCTGGATGTGAAATGATAAAGGCGACAACTTTCTCCTTTTTAGCAGCATATATTTGCATCTTGGGGACCTTGAAAACTCCTCGATAGATTTTGCTAAAAATTTCTGAGGTTATGGAGTCTAATGCAATCTAGCTATCTAACTTGGTGAAATTTTTGGGAAAAATCGGTATCATACTTAATTTTGGGGTCAAACATGCAAAAAATGAATTTTTCCAAAAAACAATTACGTTTAACGCACTCCTGTTCAATAACAGTTCATTGTACGAAAAAGTCGTCCATTGACCGAAAAATGTTTAAGATCTGACGGAAAAGACGGTAATTTTATATTTTTTCTATCTTTTACATAAAATCCACAATAACTGTTTAAAGTCGGCGCTATCATCCAAAAACAATTTAACGTACCGTTTTGAATTCGTACCCATATTAAAGTAACCAATTCTTTACCAAATTATTGGTAGGTTTGGCACTTATCCGTTAGGTCTGTGTCAAACTTTTGAGTGGCAAGTTCTGTGGATGAGCTCTACTGATAGAAATCCTCTAGATTGTTCCATTCTTTCCCGCGAAACCCCTAAAGGTGTCGCCACACTAGTAAATAGTACTACTCGATCAATATAACACGGGCGTATAATGCTACGCTCGGCGGTGCTCTTGTTACTTTTTACAAAAGTGAAGGTAGTAGCCAAAATTCTGTGCAAGATTCTATATTGTAGTCACTGTACAGCAGTTTCTTGGCAGCATTTAAAAGATATCATGTAATTTATTTTCCATTGTTCTTGTGAAAAATCATTCCCTAATCCTTCCCATTTAGACTGGGATGTGGGAATATTGTTGCATTTGCATAAAATGCCCCGGTTAATGATTTGACACCTGATTTGTGGGTTGTCAAGACCTTAACATTTTCGGGAATAAAAGGTTGTAGTGCTTTATAAACCGCATTATTTGTATTATTTCTAAATAAAAAGATTTTAATTGCTTTTATTAATGAAGAATATTCCAAAAAATTTGTTTTAATTTTATAAACCCTCTTGAAGTCTTCAAAACTAGGAAGTTTTCCATTTTTGTCTAAAATATCTTAATTTATGTATCTAATTCCAGCTTTCCAGTATTCATTATAAAAAAGTGTTTTACCCCCTACCATTATGTCTTTATTATACCATATCTTTATGTAATTCTAAGTTGTCTTTGTCTGATAATTTTATCTTATTTTGTACTTTATTCCAGCTGTACAAAACATCTTTCCAAAACAGGTTTTAGGGTTTTCTCATCAGTAAATTGGTATAATCGTTTCCAAAACTTATAATTTTCTTGGTTGTTGTATACGTTACTGACTCAGAAAGATATTTCCATTTTGATTAATTAAAAATTAATCTTTTTATCCATGATGTTTGAAGTGCAATCATATGATTATGAATATTGATCATTTTAAACCCCCCCCTCCTCTTCATAGCTCATGTTCAATGTATTTCATTTAATTTTTTCTATCTTTGATTGCCATATAAAGTTATGGAAAAGCTTGTTCAACTCTTCTTGAAATTTAACTGATTGGTTGGGCAGGGAAATAAGTAAATAGATCATTTGAGAAATTACTAATGTTTTTAATACTTAAATTCTACCAATAACTGTTAATTTTCTTTTGCTCCACTGGTTCATAATATTTTTCATTTTCTGGAGTACTGGTGTGTAATTAAAATCATTTATCTTAAATAAGTCAACGGAAAAGTTTATACCTAATAAGGTAAAACTATCAGACCCCCATTCTAACTTCCATCTGTCATGGTGGTATACCTCCCTTGAAAATTTTTTCTCCCCTATCCATATAACTTTAGTTTTACACATATTAATACATAATCCAGACAACTGAGCAAATAAATCTAATATTTTAAGTACACTGTTTAGAGACTTGGGAGACCAATCTAAAATGAGACTTGTGTCATCGGCATACTGCAATTTCAATACCTTTAATATTTTATGAATTTCTTACTAGTATGACCATTACCTCTGCACAAAGAATAAATATGTAAGGCGATATAGGATCACCTTGTCTACATCCTCTTTCTAAAAAGAAACTTACAGACAAAAACCCATTTTGTAGTACTGCTGAATTGGAACTATTTAAAAAAAGTAGTAACCCAGTTTACAATTGACTCTTTAAAATTAAACAGTTTTAAAACTTCCGTTATAAATTCCCAAGACACCGAGTCAAATGCTTTCTCAAAATCAATAAGTAAAATTGTCGAGGTATGTCATGTTCTTCAGTATAGTGCATAATGTCATAAGTTAATCTTGTATTTTTTCCAATATATCAGCCTTTTATACGCTTATCTAATACTTTTTTGATTCTGTTTGCTATACACCCACTTTCAATATAGTAAGAGACATTTAGAAGACTAATGGGTCTCCAGTTTTTAATACATTTTTTTGGTTTATTTGGTTTTGGTAAACATGTTATTATCCCATATTTTTGTGTCACTGATAAAACCCCTTTTTATTGCTGTGTTTATGGCACAGACTAAAAAAATCCCTATATTTTTCCAAATTTTTTTAAAAAAATTCTGACTAAAGCCTTTAGAACCCGGACTCCTATTGTTTTCCATAGTTTTTAGAAATTCAAATGCTTCTGTATATGTAATTTCCCCCTCCAACTCTAAAGCTTCTATATAACTGAATTTTTTAAAAGAACAGTTTTGTAAGATATTAGGCAAATTGTCATTATTTTTTCTGTCTCTTGAAGAATATAATTTTTAGTTCACCTGAGCACAAAGTGCTCATGTAAGTTATTGGTATCAATAGAGGCAGACCCTCCATCGTCCATCTGTCCGTCAACAATTGCTTCAAACGACTTCTTGTCAGGAACTTCTGGTCACATTTTGTTCAAACTTGGGCAAAAGCATCTATAGAACATTGCCTTTCAGATTTGTGTTTTTGGTTGCCATTATAGCCACCAAATGTAGGTCACATTGACCTACATAGTTGAAAACCTAAAAAAATCTTCTTCTCCAAAACCACTTCACTGAGATAAAATCTGATGTGATATTTGGCATCTAAAGCATCTTATATACCAATTTTGTGAATTTCAATAATTTTTTCGAAAAATTAGGTTACGCATTTTTGCGTTTATTTTTTATACATTGTAAATAGTACTTTTTTACCAAAATTACAATGATGAATAAATTTAGGTGAATTCCTTTTTCCAAACATCGTTTTCTTATGTGAAGAAACATATGTTTGACAATATTCATGAAATTCTGTAAAATGCGATTCACTTTTTTCGACATTTTTCTTTTTCAATTCTAGCAATTTTTTTTTTTTTTTTTACAAAATCTCTGTTATGTGACATAATTTTAAACTAATTGAACAAATTTTTTAAAAATAATTTTCAGTTGACTTTTACAATTTTTTTTTTAATATTTTAATTTATGTGTCAAGTCTGTAAAGTCTGAAATCCGGATCTGAAAATTGCTCATGTGAGCTTTAGTTATGGATAGACACTCTGCCACCCATCCATCCATCCATCAAAAGTCTTCATCTCAGACACTACTGGTCACATTTCATTCATATAAGTCAATAGCATCTATAGACCATTGCCATTCACATTTGTGTTTCTGGTTGCTATGGCTAGCAAAAGTAGGTCACAGTGACCTACATAGCTAAAATTCAAAGCAATAAAAATAATGCTCTCTGAAACCACTTCTATTGAGGCAACATGTTATGACTTACCAGGTATTATCAAGACATACCAGTTAAATTTAAACTCAGATGAGCAAATTAGGGCCATGTTGGGTCTCTTGTTTATAGTATATCATTCTGTATCGTTATCTAATTTCCGCTTTCTGTCTCTAAATTTAATATTAATTTATTTGTATAATTTCTAAACTCTAGGCTACAAAAATATTTATTTGGTATTTGTCCATCTCCTATAATTTTACTAAGCCCTTGATCTTATCAAATGCCCCTTCATTCTATTATGTCTTATCGTTTTTAGCTCACCTTGGCTTTAGCCAGCGTGAGCTTATGGTATGATGCTGCATGTGTATGTGCATGCATGTGTGCATGCGTCCGTAAACTTTACATTTTAATGAAACTTGGTAACCATTATGCCTGGGTGAAGCCCTTTCAGATTTGCACAAATGAAAGAGTTATGTCCCCTTGGGGCCTCATAAGGAGGGAAATAGTGAAAAACTTTAAAAATCTTCTCCTCTGAATGTACAAGAGATATACCTTAGTTATTTCTTTTATAACATCCTTAGGTCATCTATTTTCAGATTTGCACAAATGGTAGCCATGGGGCTCAAAGTGGGGAAATTGTAAGGTACTGAGTGGGGAAATTGCTTAAAATTATGTATTTGTCAGTATATCTTGAAAACTATTAACTTTTTGTATAGGCATGTATATTAGAATATTGCAGATATTGCAACAATGATCATTTTGATATATGGTTCAAGATTATATGTTGAAAGGTCAAGGTCACGACTGCAAAAGAAGACTTATATTGCTAATTATCTTGAAAACTATTAACTTTTTGTATAGGCATGTATATTAGAATATTGTAGGTACTGTGACAGCGATCATTTTGATATATGGTTCAAGGTTATATGTTCAAAGGTCAAGGTCATATCAACATAGGAATACTAAAATTATTAATTATCTTGAAAGCTATTTATTTCATGCATAAGCATGTATATTATAATGTTGTAGGTATTGACATGACAATCATATATGGTTCGAAGTCATATATGTGCAAAGGTCAAGGACATAGCTGCATAAGTATACTGAAATTGATAAATGATTTGGAAATTATTCATTGCACTACAGTTACTTCATGCATATTATATAAGCTACTTATAAATGAAATGTGAGTGGATATATTTCTGATTAAGTTTTGTGGGAGTTCTTAACTTGAGAAAACTTATAAAGTTTCTGTACTTAATATATTGTCTATTTCACTTTGCAAACAGTATTGGACAATATCTTCAGGTGAGCGTTAAGGCCCATGGGCCTCTTGTTAATTCTTCATGTTTATTTTCCAAGATATCAGATTGTATAGTTTTATCATTCTGTTCTAATTTACTTATTTCTTCTATAAGTTTAAGCTATCATTCTGTTCTAATTTACTTATTTCTTCTATAAGTTTAAGCTATCATCCCGTTCTAATTTACTTATTTCTTCTATAAGTTTACTTTCATTTAATTTGTTCTGTTTGTTTTTAAAGGTAGAATATGATATTGTTTTAGATCTTATTTCTAAAAGTAGCATTTCGAAAAATAATTGATCATCGATTCTAAACTGTAATTTGCTGTCTAATATGTTATTTATGTTTTCAATATTGTATACTGGTATTATTTATTGAACCTTTATTTTCTCAATGAGCTCCATGATTGTTTTAACATATTTTTCATCTTTTAAGAGAGAATTATTGAATTTCCACAAGCTTGGTCCCCGTTTGAATTTATCGAGTTGTATAAATAATATTACCCTGGAGTGATCAGATCTGTTACTATTTTATATTTTCTTTTTTCTACATCTTGGATTAAATTCACTTATTAGATAAAAGTCTAATCTTGCTTGTTTTAATGGGCTTCTTTTCCTCCAGGTATATATTCTTTTTTCTGGAAATAGTTCCCTAAATGGATCCCTGAAATTATTTAAATCTTTATACTCTTTAATGACTTATTTTGCTTTTTTATAACTTTCATGTTTATAATTCATTGTGTCAAGATTTTGTTCAAGAACTAAGTTAAAATCCCTACAGATTACAGTATTACTATTTTCAAAATTTTCAATATCTGCAAACAGTTTTACATAAAAATTTGATTGTCTTCATTAGGCCCATATATATTGGCTAAAGTAAATCTTTTGTCATTTATATTAAGGTCTAATATCAAAAAGTTTCCAGAACAATCATTTTTCACCCGATGGATTTTAAATTCAAAATTCTTATTAAGAATTATTACTATTCATGTAAATTTCTTTAATAATAATTGCATCAATACTATTTTGACATATTTTGTATGTTGAAATCAATTGGAGCGTGTATTATGTAATCACATATAACATTAAGGATGCAGAGCTTCCTATTGTCACATGATGAAATATGGGTGGAGTCACAACCATATATGGGACACATAATTCACAATCATTACTGCGTTTGAATTATAAGTATATTCGAGCGTTCAAGGAATGAAAGTAGTTTGTAATTTGTTTACAAAATTTCAATTTAAACAAAGACATTCATAGTAATAATAATAATAACATTGTTTTTTCCATGTTATATGCCAAAATATTTCCCAAGGTTAGATGGCATATAACATAGAAGAAACAATGTTATTATATAAATATTGCAACCCTTTTGAAGTTAGTATATGAATTGAACATACATTGGTATCCCCATTGGCTTTGTATGGGTCTAACTTTTTATCAAAATGTGTATCTTGTACACAATATATATTGTATTTTTTGCATTTGAGGTAATTTAATACATCACAACTCTTTTCTAAGTCTCCCAGTTCCTGACAGTTTACAGTTAAAATACTAAATGAAGCCATATTTATAAAAATTTGGTAATGTAGAACTGTTAT
This sequence comes from Tegillarca granosa, assembly GCA_029721355.1. NCBI lineage: Eukaryota > Metazoa > Mollusca > Bivalvia > Arcoida > Arcidae > Tegillarca > Tegillarca granosa. Next base: position 25,530,490 of record CM056595.1, read on the forward strand.
ATGGTTCACTACACAAAACACAAATCGCAGTATAGGCAGATGAAATATATAACTCATACATAATAACACCTGAGAGAGAGAGAGAGAGAGAGAGAGAGAGAGAAAGAAAATAAAGACGTTGATATGTATAAAGAACTAGACACCTCAGGTCAAAAACTAGACCTTTCTACTGATTGCATACTAGCTATTCAGGCAGGGAAATGTAAATTACACGTAATACAGTAAGTGTGTAAAATGCTGGTAAAATAGATCAAAAACGATGTGGTTTTTTTTTCACATTTACTCTGCCTGAAACAGTGTGCGATTTTAAACCGGTCTTATATTCTACCAGATTTCATTTTAAACCGTAAATTTATATGATAGTACATTAGTTGAAGTTTAAATGATTCATATTCATGTTCATATTTACAATACATATATACAAAATATAGTGTACTCAATTAAGATCGCTTACGATACTTAGGAATGTTATATTTAGTTTTGAGCACTTAATTGTGATAAACAATAGTCATATGGTCGTGAATATTTAGTTATATTTTTTTATACTTAAATCTTATTATTATATCAATCAACTATTGTGACATATATATGACATATTATTAAAGTATCATAAATGGTTTTACCAGCACTATAGCTCACCTGCAAAAACAGAAAGTTTAGAGTTTAGGATATATAAAATATATATATATATATATATATATATATATATATATATATATATATATATATATCAGAGCTCTGAAAACTTTGACTGGGGTGTCGGACAATTTTTCAAAGCAACCATACCACCAATGCTGTGTAAAAAAAAAAAAGAAAACCTCCCACTGATGTTGTTATTGACGATTTTTTAAAAAACGATTTTAATTTTCAATATCAAATAGATTTTAGAAAGGATTAAACTACTACATTGAGGTTATTAAGGTACATGTGTTCAGGCTCATGTGTCCACATAGTGTCGATTTTTGTACTGTTGGCGTTGACTACACAAGGTTTGATGGCCATCTTTGTATATTGACAATCATGCATTATCGTTTTCCCAAAGTTACACAAACTTTACTGAACCTCATTTCGAGACCTCTTTGATTATAAAATTATTTATTTATAACTAAAAAGTTTGCAAAGACCAAAAGATGAGCTTTGTAGTCTTATTTGACATCCCACGTGGAACCTCTTCGATAATTTTCTGACGACCATGACCTTCAAGGATCAACCCTCATAATCAGCTGTTTATGGCTTCCGTCTGTCAAGTGATGTGATTACTTAATAAACAACTTAACTACAAAATTAATGAGGGTTCGGACGATGAAACAAAAGGAACGGATTGAGACCATGGATTCTAACTGATTAATAAACAAAAGCCTAATTATTATATCTGTAGTATTTATTGAAAATGGTTGACAGGTGATAGCAAACAATACTCGAGTAAAATAATGACCGACAATCATATTTATTTATATATCCAATTAACTGAATTCTATTATTAACTAAAAATGTCCGACAAGTGATTTTTCACATCGGACAAAAATATTTTTTGTCAGACATGTCCAGCAAATATGACCGTTTCCGGACCCCTAATATATATATATATATATATATATATATATATATATATATATATATTACAAACTTGACATTTAATGTTTTTATTCTCCTCAATAGCTAATATATATTGTCAAATTTTGAAACATTGCACAGCATACCTTTTTTAAAAACACTCAATTTGAAAAGAAAAAAAAAATCATATACTCATACAATTTCATGAATGACAGTACAAAATTATTTGAGATGTGATGAACAATAACAGGAGTTGTGAAAGCATGGTTGACTACATGATAATGAGTCTATTTAAATATGGTTTTAAAGTGGGACAAGATGTAGCATTGGCTTCTCTTGGTTGAATAATAAGGCCTTTTGAGAATAAATCAGAAATCGAAAGTAAATTATAAGGATCAGGGGTATGAAAGAAGTAAAAAGAGCCATGGATTTTTACCACACTGGAAAAATGATTGACCATGGTTACATTTTGATGACATTGATAATGTGATGTTTTGTAAATTTTGTTGGAAGTACCCCCTGATAAGTGATTCTTTGAATGCTATGGTGAAAGGGACTTCAAATTTGAAACTTGACACAGTGAAACATCAATAGGTGGCAAAAGAACATATTGCTGCACATAATCACTGGTTAAAAGATAATGACCCTAGTCAACTACCAAGCACAAATTTATCAGCTACAAAAATAGGACAAAGTACTAGTATTTTAAAACTTTAGCACTAGAACAATTAAACAGATACAAGAATTTGTAGTTTATTTAATTCAATTAAAGCTGCATTAAATTTTCCAAAGAAAAAATTAAAACGTTGCTAATCTAATTAATGATGTTCCTAATGAACCATGTTACGTTTGGTTCAACGATAAAAGCTTGAATAAATACAGAAATTACAGTAATTACCTAGCGAGATGCAGCATTTGGGATCTAAAATTAGAACATGGTTACGTCATCAAAACCGGGTTATTTAAACACAATTTTCAAAACGGTAAAATACAATAAATTAAACAAAGAACTTCGTTGAATTTGTCATTTGTGACTTAGTAAGGGATACATAACACCATTTCAAATACATCTGGATATTAATGAAGGACAATTAATGCAATCTGTCATGTTTCACCTTGGATTCTAGGGTTTTCCGTACATCCGTGCGCATTCTCCAAGCTCATAATTACCATCGTAAAACACTGACCAACCCATCAGCGGATTCCATTTATTTACAGCTAAAAGAATGAAATTTTAGAAAATGAAAGTCACAGATTGTGGTTAGAAGATATCTATTTTTAAAAAAAATATATTTTTAGAAAATCAAAAAAAATTCAGAAAATTTAAAAACTTAATGCAGCTTTAAATTTTGGTATCAAAATAGTGCTTGTACTCAACATGCAAGAAGACATAGAAACATGTCACAGATGTAACTGATGTTAAAAATATTGATGTAGCTTTTGACTTGCCTCCAAAAACATTATTATAATCAAATAAAAACAAAAATCACACATGTTACAAAGTTGTCATTTTTTTTAAATGTTACTTAGCATTATTTAATTTTCTTGTATCTTTCAAACTTGCACACTTCTCTCATGGACTTACATAAAAATGAAGAATAAGTTCTGGACTTACAACTATTTGAAAAAAAAATGAAGCCCTGGGTCTCTTTTTTCATCATTTTTTTTAAAATTGGAAGAAAATTTGGTGTGTTTGATCCTTAGTTTTGGAAACAAATATCTGGCAGGTTAATTTTAATGAAATATCATTTTCATTCCCAAATATAATTAAGTTTTATTATAAGTTTTTACATCAAGAGTATATATCTGAGATCTTGGTATGTTCACCCTAATGTTTGTTTGCCACAGTTCCAATTGCTGTACTACATGTTTACACTGGGTTTGCATGGATGCCATATTTCTTTTTTTATACAAGCTTACTTTGCTATTTGTTACTGACATCAATTTGATTGTCTACAGTGCAAATTACAGTATGCCTTCAAATAGACCAAATTTCCTCTAACCCTAACACACATTTTATTCCTGACGGTGCCCTTTTCAACACCAGTTGGTATCTAAAAATCCCAGGTATTTGATATAGAAATTGTTCTGACCCTACACAGTGCCATCAGAAATAAAGTGTGTTAGGGTCAAAGGAAATTCGGACTAGTTACTGATATATAGGTCATAGACAGTACACTGATAAAGCCATACATGATAAACTTGAGTAATTATATTGTAACTTTTATTCAAAAAAAGTTTTATAAAAGCTTTCTCAAATATTGTCAAGACATGCATGAATGCTTTACCAGAATCTGCTTCCAGCTGCATATCCAACGCAGATCAAAGTTGAAAGATTTAGTCTGATAATCCTCACTTGGTTGCCTTTTTCATTCTATGGATATGTCAAGATTATTGTCATGTAAATTTAGGCAATTCATATATTTAAAGTTGATTTAGTTAGAAATGAAAATAAGAGGAAACAGAACATTTTGCTGTATTAGTCGGATGAAAAATATTCTGATGATATAGTGTCCCCTATTGAAATCACTCAATGACAGATTTTCACCTCAACTGGCTTTAGCCAGCTGAGCTTAAGGCCTGATGAAGCATGCACCTGTGTGTTAACTTAATCCTTTTAGACTACTGGACCAAACAGAACCAAATTTGGCATGAATGGTCCCTAGATGAAGTAGATAAAAGTTTTTACAAATCAGCTTCTTGCCACATCCAAGCTGGCCACCATTGCTGTAAATAGCAAAAGGTGCAAAATGGCCATTACAGATTTAATTATTTAGTTTAAATTTGACACATAGATGTGTGTCGTCTGTCGTTCGTCGTCCGTCGTGCGTAAACTTTTGACATTTTAATCTTCCCCTCCAAAACCATTGGGCCAAATTTAATGAAACTTGGTAACCATCATGCCTGGGTGAAGCCCTTTCAGATTTGCACAAATGAAGGAGTTATGTCTCCTTGGGGCCCCATAAGGGGGGAAATAGTGAAAAACTTTAAAAATCTTCTCCTCTGAATGTAAAAGAGATAAACCTTGGTTATTTCATTTATAACATCCTTAGGTCATATAGTTTCAGATTTGCACAAATGGTAGCCATGGGGCTCAAAATGGGGAAATGGTAAGGTACTGAGTGGGGAAATTGCTTAAAATTATGTATTTGTCAGTATATTTTGAAAACTATTAACTTTTTGTATAGGCATGTATATTAAAATATTGTAGGTATTGACATGGCAATCATTTTGATCTATGCTTTAAGGCCATATGTTGAAAGGTCAAGGTCACAGCTGCAAAAGAAGACTTAAATTGCTAATTATCTTGAAAACTATTAACTTTTTGTATAGGCATGTATGTTAGAATATTGTAGGTATTGACATGACAATCATTTTTATATATGGTTCAAGGTCATATGTTGAAAGGTCAAGGTCAAAGTTGCAAAAGAAGACTTAAATATCCAATTAGGCAGTGTATATTAGAATATTGTAGGTATTGACATGATGATCATATATGGTTCAAGGTCATATATGTTGAAAGGTCAAGGACATAGTTGCATAAGTATACCGAAATTGGTAAATGATTTGGAAATTATTTATTAATTGCACTACAGTTACTTTATGCATATTATATAAGCTACTTATAAATGAAATGTTACTGGATATATTTCTGATTAAGTTTTGTGGCAGTTCTTAACTTGAGAAAACTTGAAAAGTTTCTGTACTGAATATATTTTCTATTGCACTTTGAAAACAATTTTGACATATCCTCAGGTGAGCATTAAGGTCCAATGGCCTCTTGTTAAATTATAATTTTGTATTTAAGGTTGACAGAGACAGTTTATACAGTTATACATCTTATTCCCATTTTAATTCTAAAAATTATATGAACCTGTTACGTTTCGTTTCGTTTAAAATTCTGTAAAATCATAAAAAAGTGTATTGCATGCATAAAAAAGCATGATGCACGTCCTCTGGAATGGCTGTTCTTATGTGTAATACCAAGGGTATTTATTTCGTACCCAAAGGTATTTAATTTTGATTTTTAGCTCAATTGGCAATAGCCAGGTGAGCTTATGGCATGGCGAAGCCTGCGTGCATGAGTGCGTGCGTCCGTGCGTAAATTTGAAACTACCTCTGAAACTACCGAACCAATTTTAACCAAATTTGGTGTGGACGGTCCCTAGGTGATGCAGATTAGAATTTGCACAAATCAACTTCCTGCGGCATTCAGGATGGCCACCGTTACTATAAATAGCAAAAAGTGATAAATGGCTGATACATGTTTATTTATCAACCGATTTAGTTCAAATTTGGTATATAGAAAGTAGATGCATAGCCATTTAACATATATAACGGTTTTTTCAGAAACATTTTTTATTGGGTTGCTTTTAGCAGAATATTCAAATAAGGTGCTATAATTAGCTAATTCTTTGAAAATCCTCTCCTCAGAAACTACTGGACCTATCTGAACCTAATTTGGTGTGTAAAGTCCCTAGGTGATGCAGATTAAAGTTTGCACAAATCAACTTCCTGCTGCATCCAAGATGGCCGCCGTTACTATAAATAGTAAAAAGTAATAAATGGCTGATACATGTTTATTTATCAACTGATTTAGTTCAAATTTGGTTTATAGAAAGTAGATGCAAAGCCATTTAACATATATAACAGGTTTTTCAGAAACAATTTTTATTTGGTCACTATTAGCAGAATATTCAAATAAGGTGCTATATTTAGCCAATTCTTTGAAAATCTTCTCCTCAGAAACTACTAGACCTTTTTGAAACCTAATTTGGTGTGCAATGTCCCTAGGTGATGCAGATTAAAGTTGCACAAACTGTGACATCCAAAATAACTGCCGCTATTATAAATACCAAAAAGTAATGAATGGCCAATACACATTTATATATCATACAATTTGGTTCAAATTTGGTATATAGACAGTAGATGTATAGCCATTTCACATATGTATCATTTTTTTCTGAAACATTTTAGCTGAACTGGCAATAGCTAGCGGCATGGCTGTCTGAAATTCACCTTCAAATAAAGTGCCAGTTTACAATATAGGCCCTTTTAGGCCTCTTGTTATTGAAATAAATGGTTTATGATATGGCCATTAAGTGCCACATGGTTTATGTTATGGTCATTTTCAGTCACATAGTTCTTGATATGGTCATTTTGTGCCACATGGTTTATGATATGATCACTTAGTTCTACATTGTCTTGTGATGTGACTTGTTTTGACTAAACAAAAACTTAGGTAATTTAATGCTGCAAGATTTTTGGTTTATGTAATGGTCTTTTAGTGCCCCATGGTTTATGATATGATCATTTAATGCCACTTGGTTTGTAATTTGGTGAAATACTGCCACATGGTTTATGAAATCAACATGATTTATGTTATGGCTAAATAGAGCCACCTGGATAATGATATGTTTTATTAAGTACATGGAATATGGTATGGCCATTTTGAGTATTATTATGTTGTTTCCCCAGTTACACAATCATTCACTAAATTGAGTGTACACTTAACTCAAATTAGGAAATATTTTAAAGTCAATATTAAAGACATTACACTATTAAAATTGAATAGCTAATGTTATATTTAAATTATTTAGTGTAGGTTTGTAGAGCAAAACAAAACATTATTTTCACATTCAATCAAACATTCATTTACCATTCACAAATTTCAGTACTTTAATTCATATAGATACTCAATAGTCATATACAGAAAGAATATTTCACTGGACATTTTACAGTGATACACTTCAGAGCATTTGAATTGTCTTGATTCAAGTTCAGCTTCAAAACAATATTTTAAAAACCTTATGAACGTGAAAGAAAAAATTAAGATTTCATTAGCCCTTTGACCACCATTCATTATACTGGTCAAGGCCAGTCTAGCTAACCTAGTCTAAATTGGTTTAATATTTGGTCAACAAGGATAAATCCTCATTTATTTTCATGCAATAGAGGTAAACCAATTTAATAACTTGTATTTTAAAAACAATAGTTCTAAGCTGCTGAGAAGATATTGACCAAAAACCATAATCCTCTTGTTTAAAGTCAGCAGTGATTTTAATCATCACTGCTTCAAGTTACTCTAAAATTTAAGTATTAGGCCCCTGTTTCACAATCATTCCTTAACTAAGATTTTCCTTAACTTTAAATGAGCAGATTTTGGCGATCTCTTTAAAAATTACAAATGAACATTTGTGATAAGACTAAATACTGTGTGTTGTGTGTGTGTGTGTGTGTGTGTGTGTGTGTGTGTGTGTGTGTATGTGTGTGGGTGTGTGTGTGTCATTAACGCCTATTTTTGACTTCTCCTCCTAAACTGCTGGACAGATTTTCATGATACTTGGTCAGATAGAAGCATGTATGGGCCGATGCAATTCAGATTTGTTTATGGCATTGCCATGGCTACCAAAACTAGGCCAAGGTGACCTAGGGGTGCAAAAATAGTAAAACATTTTCTTCTCCAAAATCAATGATGGGAGAAAAAATCTGATGTGATATTTGGTTTCTTTAAGGTCTTATGTCAATATTTTGTTCATTTCATGTAATTAGATCAAAAAATTTTGTAAAATGTATCAAATTGTTATAACTTGACTATTTGAACAGAAAATGATGACAAGGGGTTTTCAGTTTAGACTTTTAAAATGACCTTTAGAATGGGGTAAAGGTCACAAATCAAGGTCCTGACTTAATTTGTGATTCATGCAGTTTTAGGCAATTTTCTTGCAAATATTAAGAGATTTGTGAAATCAAAACATGTTAAAATGTTCCACATGACAAAATTTAACAAGGTACTAAGTTTAATAACTATATGATAATACATGTAGGAGTTGTTGCCCCTAAAATGTTATTTTTTGCTTATAAATACTAAAATTGTGCATTAGCTTGAAAACTAAAATTTTTTTTGTATAGGCATATATATTAGAATATTGTAGGTATTGATATAATGGTCATTTTGATATATGGTTCAAAGCCATATGTTGAAAGGTCAAGGTCATAGCTGTAGAAGAAGACTGAAATTATTCATTGTCCTATAGTTAATACATGCATATTAGCAATTTATGAATGAAATGTGACTATATATTTTTGATTAATTATTGTGGCATTTCCAAACTTGAGAAATTCTGTAAAGTTTTTGTAATTATGTTCTTTTCAAACCATTTTGGACATATCCTCAGGTCCCATGGGCCTCTTGTTATTCTTTTGTTTTTACAGTCAAAACCAAACTAATTGTGCTCAACTTTTAGAAAATCTGTTTGTAACAGTTAGTTCTGCAATGAAAAGTAAATGATTTCAGGAGATTTTGTTTTATTAAGTGATTAATCATTGAGTCTTGTTTTGATTTATTTCAGTGATTGTAAATACCATACATATTTATGGACGTGGGAGGATGGTGTCAAAATACATGATAGTCAAACATTCAGAGAAGATCCCAAGAAAGTCTCTAGAGATCAGATGATCAGTTGTGTTAGGACATTACTCGAACATAAGTGACAGAAATGGAAATTAATTAACGGTACTTAAGTTATGCTAGCATTTGTTTCAGTGTTAACATTAACAAGTGCCACACATTATGAATGTCTAAGTTACATTACTGAAATCAGATAATTTTTACTTTTTCCTAGCTTATTTGGATGGAGACCAGTTGAAACAATATTTGGTAAGGAAGGTTCCTAGGTGGAAAAGATTTATTACTGGAAGCCTTGTCTGGTATCCAGTAGGAAAATTAAAAATTAAATCACATTTGGTTTTGCAGGTGCAAAGATGACAAAGATGAAAACTTAACTGTAAAAAACTGATTTGATTCAAATAGATGTATAAACATTAAATATGTTTCTTTCTGTTTTTTAGCTCACCTGAGCTTTTGCTATCCATCTTCATCCGTCATGCATTAACTTTTAAAATTTTAATCTTTTCCAAAACCACTGGGCAAATATTAATGAAACTTTGTTACCATCATGCCTGGCTGAAGGCCTTTCAGATTTGCATTAATAAAGTAGGCCCTTGGGGCCCCATAAGAAGGGAAATAGTGGAAAATTTAAAAATATTTTCCTCTGAATGTACAAGAGCTTACCTTACTTATTTCATTTATAATATTATACTGTTAGGTCACCTAGTTTCAGATTTGCACAAATAGTAGCCATGGGATTCGAAATGGGGAAATTGCAAGGCACTTAGTGAGGAATTTGCTAAAAATATATATTTGTCAATATATCTTTAAAACTATTAGCTTCTTGTATAGTCATGCATATTTGAATATTGTAGGTATTGATATAATATATGGCTCATGTTCATCAGTTCAAAGGTTAAGGTCACAGCTGTATTAGATGATTAAAGTTGTTAATTATCTTGAAAACTATTTTCTTTTTGTATAATCAGTTATACCAGAATATTCTAAAATTATGACGATCATTTTAATATATGGCTCATGTTCAAAAGTTCAAAGGTTCAGATCAAGCTTCAAAAAGAGACTGAAAATTTATTTATCTTGAAAACTGTTAACTTTTTAATAGGCATGTATATTATGATATTGTATGTATTGATATAATGATGGTTTTGATATGATTCAAGGTCATATGTTTGAAGGTCAAGGCCACAGCTGCAAAAGAAGACTGAAATTGTTAATTATCTTGAAAACCATTAACTTTTTGTATAGGCATGTATATTAGAATATTTTAGGTATTGATTTGAAGATCATTTGATATAAGGTTCAAAGTCATATGTTCAAAGGTCAGGGTCATAGTTGCATGAAAAACTTAAATGCAAATTATCTTGAAAACTGTCAACTTTTTGTATGGGCTTGTATATTATAATATTGTAGGTATTGATATTACTATCATTTTATATATGCTTAAGGTTCAAAGGTCAAGGACATAGCTGCATAAGTACAGTGAAACTTGTGAAAACCGGACCCTGGAAAAACCGGAATCCTGTGAAAACCGGACGTGTGTGCTTGTCCCGATTTACTCTCTTCTTTATTCTATATGATAGAAACCTCATTTCACCGTCCAGATCATAAAAAAAACTATATATTTTCACCTTTGTAAACCAGATTCGATTTTCTGATTATGAAAAAAACCGAAATTGAAACCGAGAATTTTATTGAAAATTTTTAAACTTGCAAATTTGTAACAAAATGACTGTTACTCCCGATATTAAAAAAACATTAACTACTAATAAAAGTTAAAGTAATTTCCGATATCATAGATAACATCATTTAACTTCTAAGTAAAATAAAACTGTAAGAAATACAAATTATTACCGTCATCAAATACTTTAATATATATTAACACATGTGAAAGGTGTCACAAATAAACAATAATTATCGGATTAAAGAGATCAGTCAACCGAAATCAAGATAAGCTTGTGTTCGATTGAAACGCATTAATTTTTAAAGGAACATCTTTGTTGGTTCATTTTGCTGGTATGACTCGATATCACAGTAATAATTCACAACTTTCTCCGCTATCTTAAATCAACAAAATTTCAGTCAAGATTGGTATTTTAATAAGTTTTGAGGTTACACAAAACTTCAGTCAATAAAAGAATTGAATAGAATAGTTGCAGTTAAGATGACCTTGAATTCTGAAATCATTCGGCTCTCAATCGAACAATTGAAATGCGCTTTGTATAGATAAAACAACCTGTGCAGTCAGATGATGGAGAAAAACAAGTTTCTTAACAATGGAATGGCAGTTGTTATTATTAATTGACATAAACCAAACATTGATTATGTGCCAAGTCAGTAAATTCAAGCAATTTAATGTTTTGGTTGAGTCTTAGTTACGTTGACCTACATCCTCTAGCAGAGGAAAGCGCACCTGCATTTTTGCCGATATGTTTGCATCGAAATAAAAACAACTTAAAATACACGTTACTTACCATAAAAACTTTATGATATACGTCGTATTTCAAGTTTATTATTTCAATGAGACAATTATACATCATAATAATGATGTCTGATCCCAACCGTCTATCATTTCATGATAGTTTATTTGAGATATATAAAACATTAAAATACAAGCAACCTACCCAAAAAATTTTAGATTATCACTTTACGTTGTATTTTAAACTTATTGTTTTGAATAAACCACATGTACATGTGTTACCCATGGCTACACATTCCAAAAAGAGATAACATAAATAGATCTGCTAATTATTATCAAGGGCAGTGAACTCTAGCGAAAAACCTTAATAAACCAGATCCTGTGAAAACCTTTTTTTTTTTCAAGGAACAGAGCCGGTCCGGTTTTCACAAGTTTCACCGTATACTGAAATGGTTAATGGAAATTATTTATTGTACTTTAGTTAAAACATGCATAATAGCTACTAATAAATGAAATTTGACAAGATATTTTTGATTAAGTATTGTAACAGATCTATATTTCAGAAAACCTGGAAAGTTTCTGTAATTGATATTTTTTATTAATGCACTTTGCAAATAATTTTGAACATATTTTCAGGTGTGTGTTAAGGCCCATGGGCCTCCTCTTTTTTTTTCTTTTATATATATATATATATATATATATATATATATATATATATATATATATATATATATATATATATATATATATATATATATATATAATAATAATAATAATAATAATGTGAATATATAAAATCTTATATGTAAACAATTGTTAAAAAATCCTCAAAAGTACTTGACAGATTGGAGTTACATTTGGTTAAAAGGTCCTTAGATAGAATTTATCAAAGTTTGTCCATACTTTTATCCACGATGACTGCCATGTTTAGGCATTGAACACACTGTAAATCATAAAATTTCAACATTATTTTTTTTTTCTACATATTAAATTACAAAAAATAATTTACTGTAAATCAGGAAATTAATGCAGCGTGAAATAAATGCAAATTGCAGATTTTATAAACAGTAAATTATGGACTCAGAAATTATTATCTTATGTCTTCCTTAATTTATAAACACATTTTTAACAAACTTTCGGTTGGCATTATTAAAATACTAGTAGAAGTAAACTGGAAAGTTAAAAAAGGGTGCCAACGGTAATTTTTATATGTGCCGATGACACATTATTTCAAATAAATAAGGGTGGTTAAGGATTGTCAGAACAAAGAAACGTGTAATTTAAAAAAAAGATACATATACAAATATAACACTTGTTTTTTTAGCTCACCTGACCGAAAGGTCATGTGAGCTTATGGCATGGCGTGGCGTGTGTATGTGCGTGTTTGCGTCGTTAACACTTATTTTCAACTTCTCCTCCAAAACTGCTGGACAGATTTCAATGATACTTGGTCAGAAGCATATATGGGCCGGTGCAATTCAGATTTGTTCATGGCGTTGCCATGGCTACCAAAACTAGGTCAAGGTGACCTAGTGGTCCAAAAATCTTAAAAAATCTTCTTTTCCGAAACCGATAATGGGAGAAAAAATCTGATGTGATATTTGGCTTCTCTAGGGTCTTAAGCCTATAGTTTGTTCATTTTTGTGAAATTTGGTCGAAAAATGGGTTACCCGTTTTTGTCTAATTTAAAAAATTTCGTAAAATGGCTTCAAATTGTTATAACTTGAATATTTGAACAGATCTTTCTTGAAATGACCTTTAAATTAGGGTCAAGGTCACAAATCAAGGTCATGACTTAATTTGTGATTTATGCAGTTTTAGGCAATTTTCTTGCAAATATTAAGAGATACATGACATCAAATCATTGTTAAAATGTTCAGCGTGACAAAATTTAAAAAGGTACCAAGTTTGGTAACTATATGATAATCCATGTAGGTGTTGTTGCCCCTGAAATGTTATTTTTTGCTTTTAAATACCAAAATTGTGCATTAGCTTGAAAACTATAATGTTTTTGTATAGACATGTATATTAGAATATTGTAGGTATTGTGACAACGATCATTTTGATATATGGTTCAAGGTCATATGATCAAAGGTCAAGGTCACAGATGCAGAAGAAGACATAAATTGCTAATTATCTTGAAAACTATTAACTTTTTGTATAGGCATGTATATTAGAATATTGTAGGAATTGATATGGCGATCATTTTGCTATATGGTTCAAGGTCATATGTTCAAAGGTCAAGGTCGCAGCTGCAATAGAAGACGTAAATTGCTAATCATTTTGAAAACTGTTAACTTTTTGTATAGGCATGTATATTAAAATATTGAAGGAATTGATATGGTGGTCATTTTGATATATGGTACAAGGTCATATGTTTAAAGGTCAAGGTCACAGCTGCAAAAGAAGACTTAAATTGTGACTTATCTTGAAAAATGTTAACTTTTTGTATAGGCATATATATTACAATATTGTAGGTATTGCAGCAATGGTCATTTTGATACATGGTTTAAGGTAATGTGTTCAAAGGTCAAGGTCACAGCTGCAAAATAAGACTTTAATTGCTTATTATCTTGAAAACTGTTAACTTTTTGTGTAGGCATTTATATTAAAATATTGTAGGTATTGCAGCAATGATCATTTTGATATATGGTTCAAGGTCATGTGTTCAAAGGTGAAGGTCACAGCTGCAAAAGAAGACATAAATTGCTTATTTTCTTGAAAACTTTAACTTTTCGTATAGGCATGTATATTAGAATATTGTAGGTATTGACATGGTGATCATATATGGTTCAAGGTCATAAATGTTCAAAAGGTCAAGGACATAGCTGCATAAGTATACTAAAATTTGTTAATTATTTGGAAATTATTCATTTCATTACAGTAACTTCATGCATATTATATATGCTACTTATAAATGAAATGTGACTGGATATATTTCTGATTAAGTTTTTTTGGAGTTCTGAGCCTGAGAAAACTTGTAAAGTTTCTGTACCTAATATATTGTCTTTTGCACTTTGCAAACAATTTTGGACGTATCCTCAGGTGAGCGTTAAGGCCCATGGGCCTCTTGTTTTATTATTAAAATAATGCATTCAAAATTAGGACATCCATGGCGGCATGTGTACAACTGATCTTCGTCTTCGACTCATGAGTTTATAATGTGTTATATTACTTATAATCACTGTACTGTCAATTTGATACCCAGTCAAGGTTCAAAATGATGTATGAGTCTTAATTCTACTCCTAGCAGAATTCCCAGTGGGAAAGAAACAGCACAAAATTACCGATAATTGAGAAAGTACATGTTCTCCAATTAAGTTAAGATATCAACTTCTGATTAAGGGAGATAACCCAATTTACAATAAACATACAGAAATTGGAAAATAAATGCAACAAGAAATTAATGCGAAGAAATGGGCCTGGCATTTTTCGCATTAATTTCTTGCTCCCATTAATTTCTTGATTTCAGTGCATACATAAAAACCTAAATAATTTATATTTATATTGATATTATCTAGTTGCAGTTATACTGACTAAAATCTAATGATGCTAATATAAGTTACACAAATATCTTGAACAAAGATTCTCACAAAAGTTACTCATACAAACATTTCCAGATTAACAGTATTCAGCGGGCCTTTTCTGAAATATTTCATTGGCTGGTTATTGGCAGAATATGGAAGTAAAATGTAAATCACCACAGTTGGATTTTTTCTTTACCATTTGTGTTAAAAAAGAGTTGGGTTGAATAATGGTGTTTAACGTCCCAGTCAAGAATATTTCACTTATATCGAGACTTCACCAACTATAAACGAAAGTGCAGAAAGTTTGCCTGTGCATTGCACTGATGGCATTATACAGCAGGGTTCTTTATCGTGCCACACAATGACACGGGACCTTGTTTATTTTAAGTTCCCATCCAAAAGAACCGTGACTTTCATTTCGTAATGCCGAGTGCTTGGCGAAAGAACAGTCACTACCCACTTTCAAGTCTTGTGTCAGACCCTGCCGGGGTTCGAACCCACGACCTTCCACTAACGGAGCGAGCACTCTACCAACTGAGCTACCGCAGTGGCACTGTTTAAAAAGAATAATTAAACAAGGATGAAAAAATTGAATGTTTTCTTTTACTTTTATCTGCATTGTATAATATGACACCGACTGGCATTATTTGAGTTATTTTTTAAATGCCCTAAAATACAACTATTTAAAGTCTACACAATATATTACTTTGCCATTGTGTTGTGATGGCACACATGAAATATTTTAATGACTATATCAGTGCTTTATATATGTACAGTGACATTTAAAACAGTTTATATGTCACTGGTATATTAACATAATTTTTAAGTTAATAAATTTCTAAATATAATTCACTGTGTTTACTATAATGGAAAATGATTTGATGACTCAAAGTAGCCATGGAGGTGTTTGTAAGTAATGGAAATCTAAGGTTCAGTAGAAATACATATAGTATTCCAAATTGCATCAATTTAAAGTATTTTACAACTATTGTTTTCAGTGCAAATGGTATTTTCGCACATGACAACAGGTATGACCTAATTATAAAATGAGTAGGATGTTTGTTTTTGTTATCATTAATTTTATCATTACCTGGATATACATAAAAATAGGTATATTGTTGTCATTTTAATATGTCAGTATTGCTGTCATTAAATTTATTTATACATTTTACCAAATTATGTCCATGCACTGATGTTAGAAAATTTTCCAACAATAAAGGTTAAATAGCTGTGTAAAGAACAAATTTAATATTATTTACTATAAATTGTGTTGTTATTTGCAAATTGTTTTATCTTTTTTATGAATTTGTGTATACATGTAAATAATTCAGTTACTTTTGTGCATTGGATAAAAGTTGCATGGCTGAAGGTAAGGATGTTAAAATACCAGAGTACTAGGTCATGTGATTAAAAGGGAGAAAATAAGTGAAGAAAGTGGTATTTTTTATGTTCAACAGAAATTTTTGTTGGTTTAAATGGTAAGATATTGACAATGTTGTTAAGTTTCCAACAGAACTGAAAGTTAATTCTGTAAACATTAGCCACAGATCAAGTACATATACAACTGATAAGCTTACAAAACTTCTAACATATATCAAAGCAAGTATACCCTTTTTACAATCATTAATTTTGCAAGTTTTAGATGGCATGGTAAAGCATGTGTGCTGGCATCCAGGCATCCATAAACTTTAAATTTTCTCCTCTGAAACTTTGGCCAATCCAAATGAAATTTGGTATGGAAGATCATTAGTTGTTATCCACAACTCCAACGAAGGTGGCAGGGGATATAAAAATGGGTTCCGTCCATTCTTCCTTCATCCGGTTGTCCATTCGTACAATGTAAAGTTTTTCCGTTAAAGTTTTTCAAACAGTTGAAATATTTCAGAATTTTTCATTCTGATTAAAAGAAATTATTATCCTTATTTATTTTTAAACATGTGTATATGTTTGTACATAATTTATTGCCCAGAAACCCATCTAGAACACAATGTTAACCTTTTCTGTTAAAGTTTGCTACATGTTTTATATTATGATTTAAGAATAGCAAGTTTATAATAATAAATTCATACCCAAAAGAAATAGTGCTATTACTTCAGAAGTGTTCACATATTTCTCTGCAACATTTTAATACATGCAATTTTAGTATTTCTTAGTAAAAATGCATATCTTATATGAAAAATGTACATTTTGAGAAAATGAACTTGCTTATTTATAGGATTTTCTGTAGAAACTCTAGATATGATGATGTTGACAATGCTGATGCTGATGATGATGAAAGCTTGCTCTTGATGATTTTCATACAGTGGAACATACTTGTAATGAATATCATTAAGTGAGCAAAACTAGTGATATAAAATAGTAATTATTACACTGTCACATATATATATTTTTCATTAATAGCATATTACATGTGGAATTTTTCAACCAACAACTTGTCTTTTGATGATGATGATGATGATGAACAAATTTTCTCTGATTATTTCCTGTTTTTCAGAATGATGTTATATATTTTAACATATGCATTTATACCTAAATAGCTTATAATCACTTTTGTTTTCAATGAATACAACATCAACAACAACAATATCAACAACAAAAATTGAAAAAAAAAAAAATGAGAAAAAAAATCAAGTTCTATTCATGTGTTACTGATGAAAAATGTTTACTACTTATGGATATTGTTGGTATTTTTATTGAAATATGAAATGTCATTTTAAAACATTATAGTTTTCCAGTCATTGTTAAGATAACAAAGACTCTATAAGTTTAACATGATATTGAATAGAAGTTGTAATCACTGAAACTATTGGTGGAAAATAGAAAGTGAATAGATCGAGAGATCTGAATGACGATGTCTTCTTGTTGTAGATTAGAATTATATCTGGGCTGGATGAGTTTCAGAACTGTTGTTGAATTAGCAGAAAGGCAAGGTATTTTGTGTTATCCCTTAATAAAACATTTGCCTATAGAAATGTGAATAATTTTAATAATTTTTCTAAATTACAATATGTGAATATACAGACAAATATATGTCCATCATCCGTCATGCTTAAACTTTACATTTTAATCATCTCCTCCAAAAGTACTGAGCCAAATTTGATAAAACTTGGTTATTATCATGCCTAGGAAACAGGCTTAATTTCAGAATTATGTTCGAGGTTTGGTCGTGCCCAACAAGATGGCTGCCATTTCTAAAAATAGCCAAAACACAAAAAAATCTTCTTCTCAGAAACCAAAGCATGCAGGCAAATTTCGATTAGATATTCGGATTTAGCAAACCTGGGAACATATAAATTGTGTTTTTAATGAAGATTGGGCGAAAAATAGGTTACACGTTTTTTGTGTAAAATTTCGTTATTTGTAAAAAAGACATTTATTGTCATAACTCAACAACGGCTGAAGATAATTGTATGGAATTTTCACTGTTGACCCTGTCTTCCTATTTTCTTGGAAATGATGTCAACATCATGTCCTAGTTTTTGACCTTTGATAAAAATGGCTATTTTTAACATTTCTGGTGATGTTGCCATGGGATTTTCAGTTAATTGTAGGTATTGACATAACGATAATTTTGAAACATAGATCAAGGTTATGGGTTTAAGGGTCAAGGTCACAGATGCACAGCCATACTGAAATGGTTAATTATCTGAAAAATTATAAACTTTTTGTATAGGCATGTATTTTAGAATATTGTAGATAGTGATATGATGTTCATTTAAAAATATGACTTATGGTCAAAGGTCAAGGTCATAGCTGCATAGAACAGCTTCAATTGGTAACTAGAGATTGTTACTGGGATACCAGTTACGTATGTTTCCCCACCATCCATAATCTATATATTGTCTAAAATATACACCTGCTGATGGACTGATCTCGAGATGGATTGATAGTATCCATTACTAGTAATCGAAAGCTGACTAAGAGAAAGGGCGGAAGACAAGTAAATTTAAAGTTAACATCGAATTGTACAATTATAATTTGATTAGTATTCATTTTAATATATATTTTCATTCCCTCATACCCCATTGTTGCAACAATGTTTTTTGTTAAAAGAAACCAATTGATCACGGGAGTCCGAATCTGCATGTATAAATTTATAATTCGAAATGTATGTAAATTATACAAGTTTAATAGATCAGAATCATGCGTTCTGTCTTCTGACATAGGTCCTATCCATTAAATTGGCAATTCTATTAGCTGGTGAATTTGATTGGACAGGAATTCAACTTTGATTGATAGCAAATCTATTTCACGAACTGTGAGGTGTTTAACCAACAAATTTGATTGACATGTGTCATGACTGTGAAGTAGCCATAACCTACATATTAATGGATAATTGACAAAGAGATTAAAGCAATTATCCATATCAAAACATGTAATAATGTTATTGAATTTGTTTACAATTCTTTGAATAGTAATTTAATCCTGTAAACTTGCCTTAAGAAATGAAATCAAGTATGCCATAAGATAGTGTTTCTTGACTGAGGGTGGGTGTTAAGAATTCTGGCTTCCCACCCCTACCCTCTCTTGAAAAGGGTTTCCTGGAGGTTTTTATCACTCTTTTCAAAAGTCCATAATGAACAAGAAAATATACAGATGAGTGGAAAGGATTTTAACTATTTAAAAGCTATACATGTACATAGCACCACCCACAGTGGGAAATGACCTTAGGTGCCCTTTATTAATAACACTCTATTCAACTTTTCATAAGGAACCAGAAAATACATAAATTAGGGGTGGAGATTTCAATAGTTTAAAATTAACTTAGCACCACCCAGCCCTACCCTTCAGTGGGAAAGGACCTTAGGTGTCTTTGATTAGTGTCATTCTTTTCATTTTATCATTAGGAACCAGAAAATATATACTTTAGGGGTGGGGATCTCAACAGTTTAAAAGTTATGACAAAGCCCTATATATGGTTCTATATCACACTGCAAAGTGTTTAAGGAAAAATTGGTGATTTTTGTTTTTAAGACCCCATCTTCCTGTCCCTCCCCCAATAAATACACAGGGATGTAAAAACTTTAATGGTGCAGGAACCTATCCTAAAATTTTGAACGAGATTGAATGATGCGTTTAACTTGTTTGGCAGTGCTGATAAAAATTTGATATATTTTTAACAATTTAATACATAGTAACTGAGAATTTATTAAGAACAAATTCTGTATGTGGGAAAGAGGTTAGTCACTTAATTAACATGTAGTTCATTAACATTCAATCATTTTTGTTTAGTGCTTAACTTTATACATTAATTCAGATTACCCATTTTTATCGGGCGCTCATATATCTGAAAAACTGAATAAGAAAGTTGAAGATTCTGTAAGAGTTATCTCTCTTTGTACGTATTGGACAGAAAGATGTTTGATATTAAATTACGCAATTTACACGCACCGACCGCTGAGCCGTCGAGATAGAAAAAAATTTGATCATTTATCCATATCTACCAAGATAGCAGATTGTTGGTACCAAATTTCATCAAAACCCATCATACCGTTTCCGAGTTCTGCACCGGACAATTTTAAGGAAAAATAAAAAATTATAATAATAATAATAATAAGAAGAAGAAGAAGAAGAAACAGAACGAAAACAATATGATTCCCCACCTTTGGGTGGGGAATCATAATTATCTTGAAAACTATTAACTTTTTGTATAGGCATGAAGTGGAATATTATAGATATTGATAACACAATCATTTTGATATATGGTTCAAGGGTACAGGCTCAAAGGGAAGGTCATTACTGCATAAGAAAACTGAAATTGTGAATTATGTTGAAAACTATTAACTTTTTTGTGTAGGCATGTATATTAGAATTTTAGAATATTGTAGTCATTGATATGATGATCATTTTGATATATGATTCAATGTCATAGGTTCAAAGAGGTCAAGGTCATAGCTGCATCAGACTGCTAAAATTGTTAATAATCTGAAAACTAATAAGTAAACATTTTTTGCATAAGCATGCATATTAGGATATTGTAGGTATTGATATCATGATCATTTTGATATTGTTCAAGGTCAATGATTCAAAGTCAAGTTCATAGCTGCATAAGATGACTTAAATTACTAATTATCTTGAAAACTATTAACTTTTGTATAGGCATGTATATTAGAATATTGTAGGTATTGACATGATGATCATTTTAAAATATGGTTAAATGTTTTGGGTTCAAAGTTCAAGGACATAGCTATATAACCATACTGAATGTTTGATGATTTGAAAATAATTCATTGTACTATAGTTACTACATGCATATTACATGTAGCTACTTATTAGCTCACCTGAGCTGAAAGCTCAGATGAGTTATTGCTATCCATCTTCGTCCGTCGTCGGTTGTGCGTTGTGCGTCATCCGTCGTTCTTAAACTTTTTACATTTTAATCTTCTCCTCAAAAACCACAGGGCCAAATTTAATGAAACTTGGTAACCATCATGCCTTGGTGAAGCCTTTTCAGATTTGCCCAGATGAAGGAGTTATGTCCCCTTGAGGCCCAATAAAAGGGGGGGGGAGTGAAAAACTTTAAAAATCTTCTACTCTGAATCTAGAAGAGATGTACCTTAGTTATTTCATTTATAACATCCTTTGGTCATCTATTTTCAGATTTGCACAAATGGTAGCCATGGGGCTCAAATTGGGGAAATTGTAAGGTACTGAGTGGGGAAATTGCTAAAAATTATATATTTGACACTACTGTAAAATCACAAATATTCGTGTGGGATTAAATTTCGTTATTTTCGTGGGTTACTGAAAACCACGAAATTAAATGTCATTGAAAATTTTTAATTTCCATTGCCCTCAATGGGATTTATTTCACAAAACTGAATTCCACGAAAATTTCTACCAATAGAATTTTTTTAAAATGCAAAACCACGAAATTTTAACCCAATAAATATTAATGATTCTACAGTATATCTTGAAAACTATTAACTTTTTGTATAGGCATGTATCTTAGAATATTGTAGGTATTGAAATGACAATCATTTTGATATATGGATCAAAGTCATATGTTGAAAGGTCAAGGTCACAGCTGCAAAAAAGACTTAAATTGCTAATTATCTTGTAAACTATTAACTTTTTGTATAGGCATGTATATTAGAATATTCTTAGTATTGCCACAACAATCATTTTGATATATGGATCAAGGTCATTTGTTGAAAGGTCAAGGTTACAGCTGTAAAAGAAAACTTAAATTACTAATTATCTTTAAAACTATTAACTTTTTGTGTAAGCATGTATACTAGAACATTGTAGGTATTGACATGATGATCATTTTGATATATGGTTCAAGGTCATATGTTTTAAGGTCAAGGTCATATTAACATAGTAAAACTATTAATTGTCTTGAAAGCTATCAATTTTATGCAGAGACATGTATATTAAAATATTGTAGGTATTGACATGACAATCGTATATGGTTCGAGGTCATATATGTTCAATGGTCAAGGACATAGTTGCATAAGTATACTGAAATTGATTAATGATTTGTAAATAATTGTACTATAGTTACTTCATGCATATTATGTAATTTACTTATAAATGAATTGTGAGTGGATATATTTCTGATTAAGTTTGGTGGGAGTTCTTAACTTGTGAAAATTTTAAAGTTTCTGTACTTAATATATTGTCTATTGCACCTTGCAAACAATATTGGACATAACTTCAGGTGAGCGTTAAGGCCCATGGTCCTCTTGTTTATAAATGAACTATGACTAGAAATTTCTGATTAAGTATTGTGGCAGTTCAAAACTTGAGAAAAATTTGAAAGTTTCAGTAATTTATACATTGTATATTGCACTTTGCAAACATTTTTGGACATCTCTTCAGATGAGCGTTAAGGCCCATGGGCCTCTTGTTGTAAATAAAGACAGATTTTTCAATTTATAAAATGACAATTGGCACATTTAAAGATTAAATGGCATTAAATTACTTTGTCAATCCAAAGCAAGTACATTTATAATCAGTGTTTTTAATACACGTTATTCTTACATATTGCCTGGTTTTTCCCTCAACAATAATGTTGTATCATGCTCTGAATGTGTTGTAGCTAAGTACATGTTTTTCACTTTTAAACTACTATTTTTAGCTCACCTGAGCACAAAGTGCTCAAGTGAGCTATTGTGATGGGTCCTGTGTTAACTTTTGATCATTACTCCTAAGGCCGCAATTTGAGTGCAATCTTAATCAAACTTGCTCAGAATGATCCTCTTGACAAAAGCTAGCTCACGTTCGTGTATGGGCCATGTTTGGTCAATAAGTAGGTCACTAGGTCAAATAATAGAAAAAACCTTGTTAACACTCCTAAGGCCCTATTTTTAGTGCAATCTTCATCTTACTTAGTCAGAATGATCCTCTTGACAAAAGCTAGCTCTAGTTTGTATTTAGGCCATGTTGGGTCAAAAAATAGGTCACTATGTCAAATTCCAGAAAAACCTTGTTAACACATCTGAGGCCCCAATTTGAGTGCAATCTTCATCAAACATTGTCAGATTGATCCTTTTGACCAAAGCTAGCTCAAGTTCGTGTATTGGCCATGTTGGGTCAATAAATAGGTCACTAGGTCAAATAATAGAAAAAACCTTGTTAACACTCCTAAGGCCCTATTTTTAGTGCAATCTTCATCTTACTTAGTCAGAATGATCCTCTTGACAAAAGCTAGCTCAAGTTCGTATTTAGGCCATGTTGGGTCAAAAAGTAGGTCACTATGTCAAATTCCTGAAAAAACTTGTTAACACATCTGAGGCCCCAATTTGAGTGCTCTCTTCATCTAACTCAGTCAGAATGATTCTCTTAGCAAAAGCTAGCTTACGTTCAAATATAGGCCATGTTGGATCAATAAGAAGGTCACTAGGTCAAATTCCAGAAAAAAACCTTGTTTACACCCCTGAGGCCCCAATTTGAGTGCAATCTTCATCAAACATTGTCAGATTGATCCTTTTGACCAAAGCTAACCAAAGTTCGTGTATTGGCCATGTTGGGTCAATAAATAGGTCACTAGGTCAAATAATAGAAAAAAACCTTGTTAACACTCCTAAGGCCCTATTTTGAGTGCAATCTTCATCTTACTTAGTCAGAATGATCCTCTTGACAAAAGCTAGCTCAAATTCGTATTTAGGCCATGTTAGGTCAAAAAGTAGGTCACTATGTCAAATTCCTGAAAAACCTTGTTAACACATCTGAGGCCCCAATATGAGTGCTCTCTTTATCTAACTTAGTCAGATTGATTCTCTTAGCAAAAGCTAGCTTAAGTTCAAATATAGGCCATGTTGGATCAATAAGAAGGTCAATAGGTCAAATTCCAGAAAAAACCTTGTTAACACTCCTGAGGCCCCAATTTGAGTGCAATCTTCATCAAACATTGTCAGATTGATCCTTTTGACCAAAGCTAGCTCAAGTTCGTGTATTGGCCATGTTGGGTCAATAAATAGGTCACTAGGTCAAATAATAGAAAAAACCTTGTTAACACTCCTAAGGCCCTATTTTGAGTGCAATCTTCATCTTACTTAGTCAGAATGATCCTCTTGACAAAAGCTAGCTCAAATTCGTATTTAGGCCATGTTAGGTCAAAAAGTAGGTCACTATGTCAAATTCCAGAAAAACCTTGTTAACACATCTGAGGCCCCAATATGAGTGCTCTCTTTATCTAACTTAGTCAGATTGATTCTCTTAGCAAAAGCTAGCTTAAGTTCAAATATAGGCCATGTTGGATCAATAAGAAGGTCAATAGGTCAAATTCCAGAAAAAAAACTTGTTAACACTCCTGAGGCCCCAATTTGAGTGCAATCTTCATCAAACATTGTCAGATTGATCCTTTTGACCAAAGCTAGCTCAAGTTCGTGTATTGGCCATGTTGGGTCAATAAATAGGTCACTAGGTCAAATAATAGAAAAAACCTTGTTAACACTCCCAAGGCCCTTTTTTGAGTGCAATCTTCATCTTACTTAGTCAGAATGATCCTCTTGACAAAAGCTAGCTCTAGTTTGTATTTAGGCCATGTTGGGTCAAAAAGTAGGTCACTATGTCAAATTCCAGAAAAACCTTGTTAACACATCTGAGGCCCCAATTTGCGTGCTCTCTTCATCTAATTTAGTCAGAATGATCCACTTGACAAAAGCTAGCTCTAGTTTGTATATGGGCCATGTTGGGTCAATAAATAGGTCACTAGGTCAAATAATAGAAAAACCTTGTAACACTTCTGAGACCCCTTTTTGAGTGCCATCTTTATCAATTATTGTCAGATTAATCCTCTTAGCAGAAGCTAGCTCAAGTTCATATATGGGCCATGTTGGGTCAAGAATTAGGTCACTAGGTCAAATAAAAGAAAAACCTTGTTAACACTCCTGAGCCACCAATTTTAGTACAATCTTTATTTAACTTAGTCAGAATGATCCTCTTGACAAAAGCTAGCTCTAGTTTGTATTTAGGCCATGTTGGGTCAAAAAGTAGGTCACTATGTCAAATTCCAGAAAAACCTTGTTAACACATCTGAGGCCCCAATTTGCGTGCTCTCTTCATGTAATTTAGTCAGAATGATCATTTTAGCAAAAGCTAGCTCAAGTTCTTATATGGACCATGTTGGGTCAATAAATAGGTCACTAGGTCAAATTCAAGAAAAACCTTGTTAACACTCCTGAGGCCCCTATTCGAGTGCAATCTTCATCTAACTTAGTCAGAATGATCCTATTGACAAAAGCTAGCTCTAGTTTGTATATGGGCCATGTTGGGTCAATAAATAGGTCACTAGGTCAAATAATAGAAAAACCTTGTTAACACTTCTGAGACCCCCTATTTGAGTGCCATCTTTATCAATTATTGTCAGATTTATCCTCTTAGCAGAAGCTAGCTCAAGTTCGTATATGGGCCATGTTGGGTCAAGAATTAGGTCACTAGGTCAAATAATAGAAAAAACCTTGTTGACACTCCTGAGCCACCAATTTTAGTACAATCTTTATTTAACTTAGTCAGAATGATCTTCTTGACAAAAGCTAGCTCAAGTTTGTATATGGCCCATGTTTGGTCAATAGGAGATCACTACATCAAATTATAAAAAAAACCTTGTTAACACATCTCAATTTTTGTCCAATCTTCATCAAAATTAGTCAGAATGATCCTTTTGACAAAAGCTAGCTGAAGTTCTTTTCTGGTTATGCTGCGTCAATAGATCATGAGGTCAAATTAAATAAAAACCCTGTTAACACATGTGAGGCTCAAATTTTAGTCCAATCTTCATCAAACTTGCTTAGATTGATCCTCCTTACAAAAGCTAGCTCAAGTTTATAAATGGGTCATGTTAGGTCAATAAGTAGGTCACTAGTTCGAAATAAAGGAAAGATCTCTTTTAAAAATAGAAGCTCCTGTTGCCAAAATCAGGCTGAGTGAACATCATTTTCAGGTGAGAGTCTAGGGCCTTCAATGGCCCTTTTGTTTAACTTCCATACTTTGACAAAATGAGTTTTACTACTCATTTATTCCTTATGTGAGTATTATGAAAGCACATACAGCTGCATTATCAAATTTTAACATTTGTTATTTATGTGGTAAATTGTAGTATATACACAACACAATTGAACTCTGTGACTTTGGGGATATACATAATTTAATAAAGGTTTATTGATCATTAGATCAGGGGGAGGGTAAAGAAAATAATTTATACATGCTGAAGTAGGGCGGGAATCAGAGAGACTTCTTAAACTGACCTCTTAACTGGCCATTAAAGTGTTAATTAGTAGAAGGAGATGATACATTAACATATTGTTGTTGTTTAATTTTTCTAGCTTAGTTTCTTTGGGGATGTACATCACTGAATACAGGTTAATAGGTCATGGGGGAAGAAAAATAAAAATTATTTACACACATGCTGAAGTAGCATCTCTTAACTAACCAATGATATGTGTGTTAGTAGAGGGATTAGATGGTTTAATACATTGTTGTTGTTCCATTTAGTTTCAATTTAGTTTTATTACTTTTATGAGGATTGTGTATTCAAATAATATTTTATCTTACAAAGAATTTAATAATTTTTCATCTTATGATAATTTATCATATAATTTTTTTTTTATTAAAAATAATACGTTTTAAACATAAAAGGAACAGTATCTTTTATTGACATACAAGTGTTATAAAATTTTTATTGCATGTAACAATGGGACCTAAACCCACCAGAAATAAGACACATGGTCAACCACCTTATGATTCAGAACTCCTAATAAACTGGGCAGTAAGTAAGTTGAGGGAAGAACTAAGAAAAAGGGAAAAAATCCACCAGCTACAACAAGACGCATGACTTTGGTATGAATGCTAAAGAGATGTGATAATACAAATAATTCACAACCACTGATGGAACAAGTACAAAGTAACAATAATGTAGATGGCACTAATGTTCTAATGGATTTAGTATCAAAGATGTAAAATAATTACAAACCTTACAACAAACTGTCACAGCATTAACCCATAAAGTGAATTCGATTCAGACATCTAGGGATGGATCAAATGAAAATATCAGAAATGTAACACCATCTTTTGATACAAGTACAGCATCTTCATTACCTCCATCAGTGAATACTATAATGAGTGGATGTACTTTTTCAGTGGAAACTGCATACTAAGCTATGAACAACAGGGATACTATCTCAGGTGCACCAGCTGCTGCAGGGAGTGCAGAACAAGCTGAAAGAACATTTCACCAACCAGGATATTGCACAAGGACGGCATATAGATATGCAGCAGAGTCTCTACCTTTTGTGGAAACAATATTTCCACAACTAAGACAGAATATTATTGCAGGTAGTGACATTAATCTGGCAAGCCTACTTATACCAAACTTTTCCACTCAGATCAATGAGAATTATAGTTACTGTTCACCTACAGATAATTTTAAAAAATCTTGACCCAAGGTTGAACAAATCATTAACTATAGGGGAATTTGTAAAAGCATTTGGCATTTATAAGAATTTAATGTGTACCCACAACGACTTAATGAGTTGGATCTGTATGAAAGAGACATTGTTGATATGGCATCTCGGTACTCCGGACAAGGGTTTTATGAGTATCATAAACAATTTTCACTACAGGCTGCAGTTCAATTACGATATAATAACATTATAGTGGATTGGTCAGTTAGAAATAAGTCACTATTCTGCAATATCTTTGCCAATCTATGTCCAAATGCCTGTACATTATGCAACAGTACCTTACATCCAACAAGTTTCTGCCCAACTATACTTGAGAATCAACAGGCTGGTAACAAAACTTTTAAACTTCCAACACCTTCAAAAGGCAAAGATTCATAGATAGAGTCTATGCCATGGGTAGAGAAATTTGCTGAGGGCAAATATTCTAAAAAGAAAGGTCTAATTGTAGATTTATCTGCTTTACATCAGGATGACATAAATCCTAGTTTAAATGACCTTATTGACAAGGAGGAATTTTCCCTACAGTATGTCACAATTGATGATGCTATTTGTTTGATTAAAAAATTAGGTCAAGGTTCATGGCTGATTAAAACTGATATTACAGACGCATTTAAACTCATGCCAATTGACCCAATGTTGTGGCTTTATCATGGAATTCAATGGAATGATAACAATTATTTTTTCAAACGTTTGGTTTTTGGTTCACGTTCAAGTCCAAAAATTTTTGATACTCTATCTCAAGCTGTTTGTTGGATTGCTTCACATAATTATGCCATTGAGCATATCCTACATTTATTAGACGATTTTTGGCTATTGTGCCACCTGGGCAGAATGCCAGCATAATAAAACGGACACTACTGAATATGTTTGCATCATTAGGCATACTAAAAAGACAGAAGGTCCTTCTTATGTACTTGAATATCTGGGTATTTTTCTAGATTCTATTAAAATGGAAGCTCGACTTCCGCGTGAAAAAATCAATCGTATTCGTGAAACCAATGACAGTCTCTGCAACCACAGGAAATGTTCAACGAAGGAACTTTTAAGCCTTTTAGGCCACATGAACTTAGATATTCTAGTTATTTTACCAGGACGATCATTTGTGTGCCATCTCATAACTTTGCCAACAACTGTGAAAAAATTACATTACCAAGTGCAACTCGACAAGGAATGTAGATTGGATCTGGATATGTGGTCAGAATTTCTAAGTAATTGGAATGGCATATCATTTTTATTAATGATGATATTACTGTTGCTGCGGATATACAGTTGTTTACTGATGCAACACTTACATCATTTGCGGGCTTCTATCAAAATCAGTGGTTTCAAGGCGTTTTTTCTAGTGAACTTTTAAGTAAACAAACATCTATGGCTTTTTTAATATATCAAATTGTTATGGCATGTGTTTTATGGGGGCATAATTGGAATCGAAAACGTATCTTATTTCATTGTGATAATATGGCAATGGTAGACATTATCACTAAAGGTCGTTCTAAAGTACCAAGTATTATGAAACTTTCATTCCCCCACACATCATTTTGTTGTTTATGCTGCCCATATTGCAGGTGTAAATAATTCTATAGCCGATTCTCTTTCTCGTTATCAGATGCAGAAATTCCATCAGCTGGCACCAGCAGCAGCCATAGAACCAACTCCTTGCCTTACAGCATTTCAGATCATGTTTTAAATAGTCAAGTTAACATGTTATGGGATAAATCCTTAAGTAAGTCAACTAAACAAACATACAAGACAACTTTACAATGTCTTCTAACATTCATGACTATGCATGGTGTTGTGATCACACCCGGTTCTCTACCAGCTATTAATAAAGACCATCTGATCTATTTTGTTTCGCACTGTAACCAAGGCTTGAAATAACAGTTTGACACAATAAAACTTTATCTGGCTGGAATTCGTTTTCATTACCTCCGAGAGGGACAAAAGGATCCAACTGCAAAAGCAGACAGATTATCTTACAATTAAAGAGGAATTCAGAAATCGCAGCATTCCATTCCTAAGACTAGTTTACCTATTACGTCTCATATTTTACAGCAACTATGTACGTAACTTCAACAAGGTTGTTTTTCTCCCTATGTTGATCTCATGTTATTATTGTTGGAAGGGCGGTTAAAGGGTGCGCCACTGGATTTGCTTCATCCTACTTAAGAACGACAACGGAGTCAACTTTCACTTTCTGGTCAATTTATTTTTGTACATAAGGAAACAAAGACCTGTAATATACAACATGATAAGGACTACATAATAACTGTGCATGAAAATATCATTTATCACAGAATATCAAGTAAAAAATCCTTTATACATTTACTTCTTGATTACTAGCAGTGTGAAAATATCAACAATCTTAGAAGAACTAAAGATTTTATTTTGACCAAAAAGTTCAATTTATTTTAAGTACTTAAGAAAAATTAAAACTATTATCCTAGCACACTAAATACTACAATAATATACTAGCGGAAAAAAGTAACTGTGCATGAATGAAATGTGAGATTAAAATTTGAAAATGAAAAGCAATGAATAATTTCGTATTTGTTTATTAGATATTTCTTTACAAATTCATGTCATTGAAAAGGTTACAGATACTGTTATTTCATACGCAGGGGACTAGAAACATAGCAGATAGTAAAAGTCAGTTCACAAGATCAGTATCGTGTGTGACCACCATTAGCATTGACACAGGACTGACAGCGACGCCTCATAGAGTTGATTAAATGCCTAAAGAATGCTTGAGGGATGTTGTTCCATATCTGGTCTAACGCTTGGACCAACCCTTGCAATGTAACAGGCTGATTGGGCAGATGATGTAATCGGCGTTCCATTTTATCCCATACCTGTTCAATTGGAGAAAGGTCGGATGACATGCGTCTGTAGGATTTCATCACGGTACCGTACACCGGTCAAATTCCTGTCGATGACTACCAGAGGAGTTCTGTCATTCGCTGTGATGCCACCCCAAACCATTACACTGACCCCACCGAACGAATGTCGTTCCAACACACAAGCGTCATGGAAACGTTCTCCAATGCGCCGATAAACTCTGGAGCGTCCGTCACTGCTGTCCAAGTGAAATCTAGACTCATCGGTGAACATAATTTGTGCCAAGTCTCGTCGATTGAAGAGTAAATGTGTTCTGCACTATGCAAGACGAGCTGTGCGATTACGTCGTTGTAGAATTGGACGGATTGCCGGACGTCGTGGGCGAATGTGTTTTTCCCGTAAACGATTCCGTACTGTTCTGAGGCTGATTGGGCGTAGTCCAGGAATGCTCCGGGCAGTAGTACTGGCAGTTTGGAAACGGTTCCGGAGGTGCACAAGCCGGATATGGTTGTCTTGCAAACGTGTCGTGACGCGTGGATGTCCTAAACGAGGGCGGTCTCTAGTGGTGCCAAACTGTTGGTATCGTCTCCATAAAGCATAAACAGCGTTTCTGTGGACACCAAAATGTCTAGTGACAAAAGCTTTTGGTCATACCAGCCTCAAGCATACCAATTGTGCGGAGGCGATCATTTTCAGTTAGCCTAGGCATAATACTATGGAAGCTTTTAACCAAGTAAACTTGTTTTTCAGGTTTTCTAGTGTCCAAACAAACAAATAACAGTAAATTATTCCTAAAATATTGTCACACTGAAATGCTGGGCGACAATTGCGTGAAAACCGACCCGTGCGCAAGAAGCGTAAAAATCACGGGCAATTGATGCAATGACCAAGCGATATGATAGAGGTATATACACTTACCGTTTGTGCAAATTTCAAGATTTATACATTCAGTAATAATAGCGAAATTATAAATTTTATTTATGCACAGTTACTTTTTTCCGAAAGTATATTTGTGGATTAATTGTGAAAACAAAGAATTCTTTTCAAAAATCTAAATTCACTATTTAAGATATAAGAGAAAATTAAGACTTATAATAAGAACTTACTAAATAAGTAATTGCCAAAAAAAAAAATCTCAATTTCAATGTTAAAAAAATCAGTTATTAAATCACAAATTCAAAGTAAAAAAAATTAAAACAAACAAAATAATAATAAAAAATACATTTCACCACTAACCCTTAACTGTACATATTTTTGGTCCAGTATTGGCATCAGTAGTTAAGTATACAACCAATTAAAATAACCATCATCTAAAAAAAAAAAACAATAACAAATGTATGTACTT
The DNA here is from genome assembly GCA_029721355.1 of Tegillarca granosa. Taxonomy (NCBI): domain Eukaryota; kingdom Metazoa; phylum Mollusca; class Bivalvia; order Arcoida; family Arcidae; genus Tegillarca; species Tegillarca granosa. Next base: position 25,562,486 of record CM056595.1, read on the forward strand.
TACTTAACAATACTTTTAACATATAACAAGATCACTTCATGGATATTGGAAAATTCAACGATAACTTAACTGTAAGTTTGAAGTTGGATGGATATTCTTGGGTCACTGGATCACAAGTAGAGATCATGGGAGATAAGCAAGGTAATCCCAGAATGCGTCAGTTTTTAAAGCTTAATGCATATAATATCTATCCCATCAGGGTGGGAGCGGAGGGCCCATGATCTCTACTTGTGATCCTGTGACTAGAAGAAAATATATCCAACTTCAAACTTAGTTAAGTTATTGTTGAATTTCCCAATCTTCTAGTCACGTGATCACAAGGAGAGATCACTGGAGATTTTTAAAGTATGATCATTTATTAACAGCGGTGTATAAAAAGAAGACAACAATATCTAAAATTTTTATATCTATATATACTTATTGATGAATTGTGAACATCATGTCAACAAATTATTTTCATACAGATCAGGATTTAAGACCTTTTTATCATAAAATTTTCGTAAGAAAATTGTGATGACCACTCAGCCTTGCTCATAATAATATCGATAGGTATACCAATGGATTTTGCTGTGCTAGTAGAAGCAGCTCTAGTACTGTGACCTTAAAATTGGTTACAGTCTATGCCCGACATGCCTAATATTTTTTTCAACCATCTAGACATAGTAGAAACTGTTATCGCTTTGTGTGGTTTCTAAATGGTTATAAAGAGTTTTGTAACATCACCCCTCAGATCAGAAGTCCGACTTGTATATTCATATATAGTACAAATACCAGTTAAATTTTGATGTGCCAGATGTGCACATTTCGGAAATTAATTCCTCATCAGTGACACTAAGACCGAAAAGTTTGATACATAAAAAATATATAAGCCAAACAGTTGAAAATAATGAATCTAAAATTTCAAAATTATATAAATCCAAATCCAGCTAAGGAATGCTTTGCATGAGGGAACAAACCTTAGTTTTAAATAAATTTCAAATTTTAAACGACTGAAAATTTTGCTAAATGGTACATTTTCTGACAACACAAAGTACTGCCTACTGAGTTATGGATACCCTCGGGGAGTTTTACTCCACCAGCAGCGGTACCCGCTCAGGGGTAGTAAATATATAGTACAAATACCAGTTAAATTAAGATGTGCACATTTCGGAAATTAATTCCTCATCAGTGACACTAAGACCAAAAAGTTTGATACATAAAAAATATATAAGCCAAACAGTTGAAAATAATGAATCTAAAATTTCATCTAAAGTCCGAACAACACACACCTCTACTTCCTTATAAAAAGGTTTAAAACACAATGGTTGCAGTTTAAATCCTGGTCGTGATTGTTTAACTAAACCAGATATATAAAAAGTAACTTGATCATTCACCCGCGACATTTGATTAATGTGCAACATTTGAAGGATTTGTGCCCTTTGGCTAGATAATAAGCCATCAACATGGCTAATTTAAAAGTTAACATTTTTAAACTTAATGAATTTAAAGGCCATTGGGTCTTTAAAAATGTCAACACCACTGAAACATCCCATACTTGCGAGTATTTAGGTAAAGGTGGCCTGGTGTTAAATGCGCCTTGTAAATACCTTTTTACCACGGGATGTTTCCCTAGCGGTAAACTGTCTTTTAATGTAGTCAATGCCGACAAAGCGCTATAGGCAGTGTTTATTTAACTGTAGCTTAATCCTTGATGATATAAACAAAACTCTATCACTATCGGCACGTCAGGGTTAAACATATTTACATCTTTGGTAACAACAAAAGATATCCATTTGTCTATGTAAACTTTATATTGTTTCTTTGTGCTGACCCTCCAAGAATTTATTATAACATTGAATGCACTGGGTGAAAGTCCCTGCTGTATATACTGATTTTTTACGCATTGCAAATCAACTGTTACACTAGGCAAGCAAGTAATTGTAGTTTTTTGTACAAAAGGTGAATCGCCTCGGGCCTTTGTGGAAGACGCAACAATGTTTTTCCCTTCTGCAGTTTGACTGGAGGAACACTGCACAGCCGCATTATGACTGGATACCAAGCCTGTGTCTTCCACTCCGGAACAATTACTAGCGCTCGACACTTTTCTTGCCGGATCTTTTTCACCACCCTGTCGATGACACTGAAAGGAGGAAATATGTAGCACAAATTAAAACTAGCCCAATCAATGGTGAATGCATCGATGAATTTTGCATCCGGGTCTGGGCACCATGAAACATATGGATTAATTTGAAAATTAACCGTGAAGCAAATAAATCAATGCATGGTGCCCCAAATAACGTCACCATCTTCTGAAACACGGATGGGTTTAACATCCATTCTGTTTCTTCCCTTATTTTCCTACTCTCTTCATCTGCTTCTACATTTAAGCGACCTGCAAGATGCACTGCTGTTAACCACATATCATGGTGTTTTGCAAAATACCATATATTACGGGCTTCATCGTGACAGCGTTTGGAACGCGTACCTCCCATATTATTGATATAAGAAACTGCTGTGGCATTATCAATTTGTAATTTCACATGGTGGTTGATCAAACTTTGTTTGAAAATTGAAGTCCTAAGTAAACTGCTCGCAATTCCAAAAAAATTATATTCGAAATTTCTTTAGCTTCACTAACAGTCCACATTCCATCCGTCCGGGTATTTTGACACACGGCACCGAAACCTATTTCAGAAGCATCTGTTGTTAACGTAATATTTGGGACAGGACGCGCTACAGGAGCTTCGGAATTGTCAATGTTGTAAAACCACCATGTTAAATCTGAACGTGCAGCTTCAGACAAAATCATAGTTGCATCATAATCGCCTCGATTGATATTTAAGCTAGATTTTTCTCGTTCTAAAATTTTTGTATGTAACATATCCAAAGGTACGGCGGTGCTATATGCTACCATCGTACCCAATAGTTCTGCTACTTCGCGGATGGTAGGGGTGGACTTTAGATTATTGATTAATCGTTTTACTTTCTGTTTTTTATCTTTAGTTAAGCGAATTGTCATTCTCTCAGAATTTAACAGAAATTCCAGAAATTTTATTTCTTTTCCAGGAACCAATACAGGTTTATTTTTGTGAACCAAAAACCAAGTTATGTAAATAGATCTACGGTTGCATTAACATTATCCAAACATTCTTGGTATGTAGCTCCTTGCAAATAAGAGTCTTCTATATACGATACGGACAAAAACCCCTTATTTCGCAAACATGCGAAGACCGGTTTCATCAACTTTGTGAAATACCAAAGGGCTGGACTAAGACCGTTAGCTAACGCCCCATATTGATACTTGACGCCTCTCCAAATAAAACGCAAATATTTCCTATAATCTTCATGTACACTGACCGTGTAACAAGCATCTTGTTAATCTATCGATGTCATGTAACAGTCTGGGGTCATAAGCCTAGCGACAATAAACAAACTTTCCATTTCAAAGTGTTTCTATTCTATTAATTTATTCAATTCTTTCAGATTTAGAATCATACGGTAGGATCCGTCCGCCTTAAGTCGTAAAAATACGGTAGATATAAACTCATTCTTCTGACAAGAAAGTGCTCGTTCTATTACACCTTTTCCCATTACTTTCTGAATCTCAATATCAAGTTTCACGCCCTCTATTTGGTTTAATTTTGTCTCGTTGCATCTGAAAAGGTTCAATTAAAATTTAATTTTACAACTGTTTACAATTTGTAAAATGAAACTGTCGGAAGTCAGTAACTTCCAACTGCGCAAGAAAAATTTTAATCTACCAGCTATTCTACCTGAGGGTATTGATAAATCAGTCGCTACTGAATCACTCACCCTTATTTTTTGCTGGTCTTTTTGTTCTGTTTGTTGCATTGGGAGTAAGTTTTCCCCTGGTTTTGCCATTGTTTTCCCTCGTTTCTTTGTTCGCCTCTTGCGACGTAAGGTGGATTTTTTTACGGCGCGCCTGGCTAAAAAATCTTTTAATGAGGATACATAGCGCTTCTTTTATTTTTGTTTCTTCTTATACTTGCTGCTTTGAACCTTATTCTTAACTTTATTTGTTTCCTCTATTTCTTTCATCTCAACATTTAGCTTATCGCCGAACCAAAATTCGGTTACTGGTAGTTTTGTTGACAACAAACGCTGGTAGTCTTCTCCAAGATCCTCTTTTAAGAATTTTCGCCGATCTAAGCTTAATTCGTAGCTGGCACCCAATATCATGACAACAGAGTCCATTAATTGGGACACTGTATCGTCAATGTCAACAGCACCTGCAGTACTTTTGACTAGTTAATCAATGCAGTTAACTAGGGGTATGCATGATTTCAACATTTGTGTCTGAAAATTCTGAAACCTTAAATCCTTTGTTTTATTTTCAGAGCTTATCATGCCCCATAAAACATCATTTATTCTTGGTGCTTTAAGCACCTTCACGTTTTCAGGCCTCAAATGTTTTTAAAACACTTCTTTCCGATTTTCATAATCTAATTTCTTGCCGGCCAAATGTTTTATAATATCGGCCAACTTTGCAATAAATGCTGGTGCAGTTTTTTCCCTGACAAGATGACGCTATGTTTGTTTATTCAAAATGTCATCTGCTGTATTAACCACGCCTTTTCAAGTCTTATTCGTGTCATTCACATCCGTGGGTGAAGGACTGACCACACTGGCTACATCTGAACTGATTGTCTCCTCCCCCTTTTTTTGACACCGAACCGGAAAAAATCTTTTCAGGCGAGGTTGTAGTGCTGTTGCGCGCTACTGATGCGGAACCGCTCGCCATTCCTACTGTTCCCTGTGTCACTTTTCTCACTTTCGACCTCGGAAAGTCATCATCCTCAAATGATTCATTCTCCGATTCTTGGTCGGATTCAAAGTCCGTATCGCCCCCGTCAGGAGTTACTTGGTCAAGTTATGTTGCCATTTTCATTGCCACACTTTTCTGTGCTTTTGACATATATAATGATGGTGGTCATCTGGGTTTGTGATATTTCCAACATTTTTTCTAAAAGAGCTGCAGTTTTGTTACTTTCAGCGAAATACGACACTTCCGCAGAAGTATGACATCTTCCCATAGGCATTTTCTCAAAAATATTAGGTCTTACATTTTCGACCGCAGTCGAGTTTTGCCTAATGGCTTTGCTAGTACTTGGCATCTCAGGCGCACCCGAATCAAGTCCTAGACTATTAGAATTCTCTGACATGTTCAATCAATGAAGTATTACGTGAGAAATTATAACTTAACTGTTCGTAGTTATTCTAAATATTTGAAAATTCATCAAATAATGTCACCAGCTTCTTAGATGTTTGTGTTAATGTGTAAATTCAAGAGCGAAAAAAGTCATTAAAATTGTTAATGAAAAATTGTGAATAAAAACACTAATATTATAATTTTCCTGCAACCAATTTCCAGTCTGATAAATATAAACTCTACAAAGATAAAAGCACCCACAAAGAATTTGTATTCAACCATAAATAGACTGTATTAATGGATATATCCAACCGACAACATTAAGGGTTTACTCGCTACTGACGCATTCTGGGATTACCTTGCTTATCTGGTATGAAGACTATAAAACATCCATGCGTTGTAAGCGGCCTTGTGTCTACCCTGCTCAGTAATGAGGTAAACTGACTTTGACAGGCTGTGATTGGTTAATATATGTCATCTCCCATGTGATTGAAATTCTTTAACCAAAAATAAGAATATTTTGGTAAATAAAAATGATAAAATTACTTGGCAAAATTATTTTAAAATATTTATTGGATTTTATTAGATCATAACTGTTTATAATGAAATTGCCATAATAGTCAGTGCAGAACTGACCCCATATGTTTACATCCTGTGATAGCTAAAAATTCCATGGTCTTGCTGGGGTGTACCGGTATGGATTTTATTCTACAAGGTTGTAGTTTATCATATTAAATGCACGGTGCTCAACGAATATTATGAAGTTAAAAAAATAGCACCCAAAGTTGTACTATTTAACATTGCGGCCTATGGGAATTTTTTTACAGACTTCGTACCATCTCCAGTGATCTCTCCTTGTGATCACGTGACTAGAAGAATCATAAAGTAAGACAGGTTCCACATATAATATGCAGCCTTGCACAAAGATCCTCTATCAGTGTAAATAACACAGTATACCTGTCTAGATAACGGCATGGCTGTTAAGTCAAGCATGAACAAGATTTTGCCTTCATTTAAAGTAACACTAACAATCTCAAATGATAAATTAGTTTCATTTACAATTAATCAGCAGTAACTAAAAATCAGATGATGAACATTTTGTACATTTCAAAATATCCCACTTTCAATTTCTTCTTTAACTAAAAATATTTTTATCTTAAACAATTAAATAAAAATTTAAGAGAAAAAAAAAATACTTACAAAATTAGCCTTCTTCTTATTCCGAATCACAGATTCTTTTCTAATTCCGATTCCTTTTTTAAAGGAAAATATCCTGTATTTTTTCTTTTCTTTTTTTAAAGGATGCTTGTATTTTATATACTATCGCTAAATTTTCTAATATATCTTATCTTGCCCGTCCCATCAGTAGCAATGAATCTTGGGCAGTGGGACCACGTGGTAAATACTCATGAATATTAATTAGCTGACAAAATATTACTTAATTAATTACAGACAATTTTAAAACTAGTAAACACTGCCTGATTTCTAATATCATCACTAAAAATAACAACCAATATGAAAAATAAATTTTAAAATCAAATACAAATTTGTGAAAAATATCAGAATTATGTAACTTCTTTAAAGAAAAGTTTGAATGTAACCATACATGCTACCATAGAAACATATTTGCTTCCGAAAGAATGTTGTAGTATTATAGCTATGCCTGACCTCAGGCGATTTTTATAATACATACAGCTGGAGTGTAGTAGTTAACATTCAATTTTTATTTTCTTTAAATCTCACTTTTGGATATCACATAAAAGTGGTCATTTAAACTCGATAACTTTTTCTTAACAATTTTTTTAAACAGCTTGTGACTAAATACACAGAAATAACCTTTTATATTTTAACAGCTGTAAGCATATAGGCTAATATAATAATGATAATAATAATAATACTAATAATAATAATAATAACTATTATTATATAATAGCAATAATAATAATAATAATAATAAAATGATGATAATGTTTCTACCATGTTAACATTATGTTCATTTAAAATGGCTTTCTTTGGTTTTCTGAGATGTGATGAATTTACATGTCGGACCATAAATGATAAGCAACATTGTCTACTAATTATTGCTGTAACATTTCCTAATGCATCTGATTGTTATATTTTAAGTTTAGAGTCATCTAAAGTGGACCCTTTTCGAAAGGGTGTCAATATTACTATTAATGAAAATCAGGTTTTCACGCCTGTGGAAACCACGCATTAATGCATTCACCTACATCCAATTCCCCTTTATTCTTAGATGGTGACAATAGTCAAAATCCACTTAACAGAAACCGTTTCCTTTCATATCTCAATGAGTTACTGACTAGACTTGGTTATCGCAATGACCCTTCTGTGGCCATTCTTTCCGAATAGGAGCTGCTACTTCTGCAGCAGCAGCTGGAGTAGAAGACCATGTAATTCAGACACTTCGCCGTTGGTCTTCAGATTGCTATGAACGACAATCCGAACAGACCAAAGAATTTTAAGGCTGGCATAGAAAAAATGTGTCATTGTTAGTGGACCATTTTAGATTTTGTGAATATAACATGCTTTTTTATCCCTTTTTTATATTCTTTTGAATTCAATAATTATGAATTATATTCTTTTGAAGTTTTAATTCATTGGTCTGGTTTTCAATCTATTTTATCAACTCATATCTGTATTTTGTCTTAGGGATTTTCACTCATTCACATACTATGAATTCATTCAATATGGCCATTATAATTCAAGGGGAATTATATCTCCCCAATTCAATAATACATTGATACAAATGTATGTAATTTTATATGTTTTGAGTTTACATGTAGTTCTTTGTATTTTTGTTGAATTATTTCAAGCTCCGCTGGCATCTCCCGGAGTGTTTAGTTCTGCCGGGTTCACCCCAGAGGTAATTCCTTGTGTATGTACTCTGCCGAGATCTCCCCAGAGTTATTCTTCTATTAAATTAAGGCAATGAACACTCTGCCGGGATCTCCCCGGAGTGTTTAGTTCTGACAGGTTCACACTCTGCCGGGATCTCCCCAGAGTATTAGATATTACATTGTTATTTTAAAAAATTTAAGGATGTTTTATATGTGAATGAGTAGCCCCAAGAAAGCCAAAACATTTATAAATTTTGTTTAAATGTTCTTATATATTTTATATGTAAATATATGTGAAACATTGGTGTTATAATTAATTTAGTCATAGCAGTAGCAGATAAAAAAATTTTGGTGTATGAATAAATTGTATATATAAATATCATATGTACTTGTTTGTGTTGTGTATAAAATGTGTTTTTTTGAATTAGACAAACTATGCACCGTTCATGTGTGAAAAATGACAAAGTTCCACAAGCAATAATTTTTCCGAAAAAATATCAAATATCACCACAGTAGGAGGTGCACATCACTGATGTGTGCAAAACAACTGGGTGAAATTTTATTTAGTTTGGATAAAGTTTATAGGAGTTATGGATTACACAAATCATGCACATTTGATGTGTGAAGGACGGGTTGATGGACTAACGGCGAAATCGAACCATTTTAGCTCACCTGACCGAAAGGTCATGTGAGCTTATGGCATGGCGTGGCGTGTGTATGTGCGTGCGTGCGTGTGTGCGTGCGTGTGCGTGCGTCTATAACTCTTATTTTCGACTTCTCCGAAATTGCTGGACAGATTTCAATGATACTTGGTCAGAAGCATATATGGGTGCAATTTAGATTTGTTCATGGCGTTGCCATGGTTGCCATGGCTACCAAAACTACGTTAAGGTGACCTAGGGGTCCAAAAATCTTAAAAAATCTTCTCTAATACCGATGTTGGGAGAAAAAAATCTGATGTGATATTTGGCTTCTCTAGGGTCTTAAGCCTATAGTTTGTTCATTTCGTGAAATTTGGTCGAGAAATGGGTTACGCGTTTTTGCGTTTAATTTTAAAAAATTTCGTAAGATGGCTTCAAATTGTTATAACTAGACTATTTGAACAGATATTGACATGGGGTTTTCAGTTTTGACTTTTTCTTAAAATGACCTTTAAATTAGGGTCAAGGTCACGAATCAAGGTCATGATCTAATTCGTGATTTATGCAGTTTTAGGCAATTTTCTTGCAAATTTTAAGAGATTTAGGAATTCAAAACATTGCTGAACTGTTCAACATGACAAAATTGAACAAGATACCAAGCTTTGTAACAATATGATAACCCATGTAGGAGTTATTGTCCCTGAAATGTTATTTTTGGCTTATAAATACTAAAAATGTGCATTAACTTAAAAACTATAAACTTTTTGTATAGTCATGTATATCGGAAAATTGTAAGTACTGATATGATAATCATTTTGATATATGTTTCAAGTTCACATGTTCAAAGGTCAAGGTCAAAGCTGCAGAAGTGTACTGAAATTGTCAATTTTCTTGAAAACTATTATCTTTTTTGTATAGGAATGTATATTAGAATATTGTGGGTATTGATATGATAATCGTTTTGATATATGGTTCAAGGTCATATGTTGCAAGGTCAAGGTCATAGCTGCATAAGTGTACTGAACTTGGGAATTATCTTGAAAACCATAAACTTTTTGTACAAGCATGTATATTAGAATATTGTAGGTATTGATATTACGACCATTTTGATATAAGGTTCAAGTTCATATGTTCAAAGGTCAAAATTATATGCATTACCATACGGTTAATGATTTGGAAGTAATTATAGTATTATAGTTAAATCATGTATATGAGCTATTTATAAATGAAATGTGACTAGACATTTCTGATTAACTATTGCAGGATTTCCAAACTTGAGGAATTTTGTGAAGTTTTTGTAATTAAGTTCTTTGTAAGTTTTTGGACATTTCCTCAGGTGAGCGTTAAGGTCCATGGGCCTCTTGTTCAACCTGCTTTTGTCTCTGGTGACCCATATGATAATATAAAATCTTTATAACTTCCATTAACACCGTTACAATACCAGCATTGCTTACTACTAACATTTTATATTTCATTGTCATTTCTTCCTTATTTAAAATAGATTAATTGTACATTTTCTCTAAAGTAATCTTCACATTGAAATTACTTGAAAAAAAAATAAACAAGAGGCCCAAGGGCCTTAACGCTCACCTGAAGATATGTCCAAAATTGATTGCAAAGTGCAATAGACAATATATTAAGTACAGTAACTTAAACGTTTTCTCAAGTTAAGAACTCCTCAAAACTTAATCTGAAATATATTCACTCACATTTCATTTATAAGTAGCTTATATAATATGCATGAAGTAACTGTAGTGTAATGAATAATTTCCAAATCATTACAATCATTAATCAATTTCAGTATACTTATGCAGCTATGTCCTTGACCTTTGAACATATGACCTCGAAATATATATGATTGTCATGTCAATACATACAATATTCTAATATACATGCCTATGCATGAAATTAATAGCTTTCAAGATAATAAATAATTTTAGTATTCCTATGTTGATATGACCTTGACCTTTAAACATATAACCTTGAACCATATATCAAAATGATCGTTGTCGCAATGCCTACAATATTCCAATATACATGCCTATACAAAAAGTTAATAGATAATTAGCGATTTAAGTCTTCTTCTGAAGTTATGACCTTGACTCTACAACATATGACCTTGATCCATACATCAAAATGATCGTTGTCGCAATAGCTACAATATTCTAGTATACATGCCTATACAAAAAATAATAGTTTTCACGATTATTAGCAATATAAGTCTTCTTTTGCAGTTGTGACCTTGATTTTTCAACTTATGACCTTGTACCATATATCAAAATGATCGTCATGTCAATACCTACAATATTCTAATATACATTCCTATACAAAAAGTTAATAGTTTTAAAAGATAACTAGTAATCTAAGTCTTTTTTGGCAGATGTGACCTTGACCTTTCAACATATGACCTTCAACCATGTATCAAAATGATCATCATGTCAATACCTACAATATTCTAATATATATGCCGAAACAAAAAGTTAATAGTTTTCAAGATAGTTAGCAATTTAAGTCTTCTTTTGCAGCTGTTACCTTGACCTTTCAACATATGACCATGTACCATATATTAAAATGACTGTTGTGGCAATACCTACAATATTCTAAGATATATGCCTATACAAAAAGTTAATGGTTTGCAAGATATAGTGACAAATATATATAAGTTTTAGCAATTTCCCCACTCAGTGCCTTACAATTTCCCCATTTTGAACCCCATGGCTACCATTTGTGCAATCTGAAAATACATGACCTAAGAATGTTATAAATGAAATAAGTAAGGTATATCTCTTAAAGTTTCAGAGGAGAAGATTTTTAAAGTTTTTTCACTATTCCCCCCTTATGGGGCTCAAAGGGGACATAACTCATTCATCTGGGCCAATCTGAAAGGCCTTCACCCAGGCATGATGGTTACCAAGTTTCAATAAATTTGGCCCAGTGGTTTTGGAGGAGAAGATTAAAATGTAAAAAGTTTACGAACGACAGATGACGCACAACGCACGACGGACGAAGATGGAAAGCAACAGCTCATCTGAGCTTTCATCTCAGGTGAGCTAACAAATATTAAATAATTATATACAAGATTTTGTGACACAGAATAAATATGAATACGGAAATGAGATGTGTACACTGCAACTGAAGCATTTATTTCACGTTCTATTTTACACCGTTAGGACAGTTTCATAATGCGGCATCGTAATAAACAGAAATATCAAACTATAAACTGGCTAACTCAGTTTCAGTTTTTATTTTATTATTTATTTATTTATTGATTGATTTATTTATTTATCTATTTTTTTTTTAATATTTCTTTTTTTAAGAGTTCGAATGACGAATGATTAACCTACTTCATAGAATCAGCTTGAAAATTATATACATGTATATATATATATATTTAAAAATTGAACTGTTTTAAAATGGCATTCATTGTTAGCATGAAGGCAATAACTTTGCAAGCCAACGGAATAACGCGCGTAACGTTAGTGCGTTATGATAAGTTTGCTTGCAAAGTTGTTGCCTTCATACAACTTCATACTTACAATGAACACCATTTTAAAACAGTTAATTATTAATAAATATTTTCTTTAATTTTAAGGATAAAAAATTCCCATCTATAACACATGCACATCGGGGAGTCCAGTAGACGCAACAGCTAATTTAAGACCGAAAATGACACATTATTAATCCGCAATATTTTTAATGTCGGGTAACAACGGGTAGTTTTGGTTTGAAAAATTATATTGTTATCAGGTATTTTGATGGTATTTTCTCGATTTTTCATTAACATAGTGAATTTTTTAGAATATTGGATATAAAAAATATATAAAAAATTGAACATCAACGATAATTGTGTTGTTATTTGTGGACTATATTTCGGTCGAAAACCAGGTGCACCTGTGTTGCCCCATTTCAATTTGCAAAGAAGTTTGGAGTAAAAGATTGCTGCTATATGTCGAAAGTGAAATTTGTAAATCTGAAACGTTAACGGGAAGGGGGGAACTGTAGCAGAGGGATAATTTTTAATGGCCAAGCATGTGGGTTTCGAATCTGCGATTTGTGAGTAGACAGGGATTTACCGAAATATTTTTTCTGGAATGTCGACATTGTTAGGTTGAGATTCACTCTAACATTATGTGCCGAGCTTCATACTAGGTATCATTCAAATATAGACAGCAAAGCAGTGAGAAGTATACTTATTCTTTACGCCTGATGCGGTGCAAATATCTCTCAAAGTTTAGAACATTATCGCTTTAAGTTTAGCAAGGAGTTGTATATAGTACTTAAACCATGTATTATACTTTTGCCCTGAGGAGTTCCTATTGCATCCCTTGTAAACTGATTTTCAGTTTTTCCGATCAATAAACACAGCATGTGAAACGGACAACTTTCACTGCATGTGGCATACATGCGTGAATCTAATTCCAATTGAAATTTACATCACTTGAAATTTTCATCCCGCGAGACAATAAATTAATTGACAAGTTGTACACATTGTCTCAAAACAATAGGGGATGTAGCAGCTTAGCCAAAGTAGAAAGAATTTTTTTAAGATCCAATTTTTCAAGAATTTTTTGTGGTTTGATGGTTTTGACAGATCTGTTGTTCTTTCAACAGGCCATCAAAAACACCATTTGATTTATTGTCTCTCACAATGTCAATATTACGGTGAATATCAGCCAAGTGCCTTTATATGATATCAAAATATTATTTGATTAATTTCTTTGATTTTACATTGTTATATTTCGTAAATGCGTTTTTCAAGCTTGTCTTGAATATAAACAAAAGTGACTTGATAGCCATGATTGTTTTCCTATAGTAATGTAGTTTTGGGTTGTATATTGCATTTTATTTGTATTCATACACGGTGTGACAAAATTTTGGCGTTTTTTGTCAGTAATGAGGGCAACGGCTCTCAAGCTTGCGGCTATGCGAATTTCACAAGGAAAATGAATATATATATATATATATATATATATATATATATATATATATATATATATATATATATATATATTGTATTTTTTTATCGTACATTGCATTTTGTTTTTAAAGTTATTTAAATAGTAAAAGTAATAAAAATAATATCAAATCTTATAATTATGTTAAAGCAATTTTTAAAAAAAGCATTGATTTCATCCTGTTTTATCTTGACCTGTCATAGAAAGGGGTGGATTAAATGGTTTTTACGCCTTAGTCAAAATGATCTATATCGAAGGTCATCCAGTTTGGGAAATTGCAAGTAAAACAGACCTCTGGAAATCGGATTGACATGCTTACTCAGGGAAAGATCTGTCCGAGTGGTATTTGAACCTAGGCACTGAGATACGTATGGATCTGGCAGTAAGCGTTTTAGGACACTCGGTCACCAAAGCTTCTCAATAACAAGGGGGCTCCTGTGTGTACTGGTTTTCTGTTGGAAAGAATGAAAATTGTATTAAATTAAGTAGCAGATATCTACAATACTCAATCAGAAATATCTAAGTCTAGTCAGAGCTCATTTTAAATAACTAAAATTAGCGTGCAGTAGCTAAAATTTTGTGATAATTTCCACATGATTAACCATCTCGGTATTCTTATGCAGCTATGACCTTTACCGTAAACACATGACCTAGAACAACATCAAAATTATTGTAATATCAATGCCAACAATACTTTAAATGCATGTCTAACTTACATGCAAAACTTTATAATTTTAAGATAATATTCTGTTCAGCCTTGTCTGGGATTTACGCCGTTTTCCAATACAGAAGACGTGAAGGTGTTCTCAGACGCTGTTGAATCGGCCATAGTCATTTTACTCGCTCTTTTATTTTGAAGGGAGAACAGCCTTAACGTCTCTTGTCAAGGTCAACAATCTATTTATTAAGCACATTATGTTGGATTGTGTTGACTTTGTTGACTTTGCATCTACAAAGAATACTTCTTATTAAGCATCGCCCATGCATGACGTTTTTATAAATATCAACAAACATCAAATTTTAAACTTCCTTCGGGAAATCAATGTGTTCAATAAAATATATTTTTATCAGTGATTGTCCAGTCGTCTATTTAAAACTCTTCTGTTATATAACTGGTTTTTATCAGTTAAGTAATATTTTAAAAATCTTTTTTTGTATTTTATTTAATATATTTAATTTTTATATAGTTGTATTTTAAACATATTTTAGTCGCCGCGAATAGCTGCAATAACACTGATGTGGTGACTCTTAGTTATAACTCACTCACTCATTTAATTATTTAAATGCAGTTATGCATTGACATTTTAACATAAACTTGACCATTTATCAAAATGATAAAAATGTTAATTCCTACAATATTTTTATATACTTGCCCATACAAAAACTTTTCTGATAATCAACTATTTCAGTTTTCTTTTAAAGTGGAGAATGTCATCTTTGAGCCTATGACCTTGAATCATATACATGTGTATATCAAAATGATCCTGGTATCAATACCTCCAATTTTCTAATATACATGCCTTTACAATAAGTTTATATTTTTCAAGACGATTTACAATTTAAGTATTCTAATTCAGTTATGACGTTGACCTTTGAACCTATAACCTTCAACCATATATCAAAATTAACATAATATCAATTTCTTCAGTATT
This sequence comes from Tegillarca granosa, assembly GCA_029721355.1. Classification (NCBI taxonomy): domain Eukaryota; kingdom Metazoa; phylum Mollusca; class Bivalvia; order Arcoida; family Arcidae; genus Tegillarca; species Tegillarca granosa. The sequence continues at coordinate 25,577,741 of CM056595.1, forward strand.
CTAATTCACATGCCTATACATTAACCTTCACGTTTTCTGATTATTAACTATTTTAATTTTCTTTTGAAGCTATGACATTTACTTTTGAACCTATGACCTTGAAGTATAGATCAAAATGTTCATCATATCAATATCTTCAACATTCTGATTTACATGCTTGTGCAAAAATCTTAATGTTTTTCTGATAATTTACATTTTCGGTAATCTTGTGCTGCTATGGCATTGAACCATATTAAAAATTATCCTCATATCAATATACCTACAATATTCTTAAATACATGCCTATACAACAGTTTTATAGTTTTCAGTTTAATTGTAGTCTTCCTATGCAGCTATGTGCTTGACACGTGTGATCTCGAGTCATATATATTGTCATATCAATGTTTACAACATTCTGTATACATGCCATTACAATAAGGTTATAGTTTAGTCGGGTTGTTAAATTAGCGAGAATTTTGTAGTCCAGCCTTACCCAAACGACTTGTCACGCGAATTCGGAAAAGGTCATACTCGGATATAATAAATAATGGATCTATCAAGTAAGTGTAGTATCCCTTACCTACTACATATATTATCTTTTAGATAGCACGTGTCATGGTATCTCAATTTGTTTAAATATTTAACCTTTTGCTATCTATAAAGATCACATGTCTAAATTACATCTAAACTTGATGATTTTGATAATTTATTTATATAATTCTGGATATTTACCATGGATTCAAAGGAAAATGAACGTCTCCTGAAGGAAAATACCCTTACAAATGATGAGAATAGCTATAATGAAGTATCAAGGCTTTCATGGACCCAATATATTTGCTTGAATGCTGTTATTGTTTTGTTCTCTGTAGCCCAGGTGGTAGAGTATAATGTTGTTCCATTGTATGTGTACGGGTACTTCGCTAAGGATGGAGAAAATAAAAACACAGGCAATGAAACTTATGTCAACAAAACAGCAAATGCATTGGAAACAAATGAATGTGGTTTTAATACTTCAAAAAGCGAAGACACGATACAATCGTTATCAGCCAAATGGCTTTGGTATTTGGATGTAACTCATTATAGTTGCCTTTTTTTCAACATAGTTATAACTGGTGCCCTATCGGACCTTATTGGTCGAAAGCCGTTTATTTTGTTTACTTTGTTTGGTTCAGTGATTCGATATCTATTTAAAGCAATAATTTTCTACACCAATTGCGATATAAGATATTTGTTTATCTCATATGCTCTACGTGGATTAACCGGCACTCCTTCGTCTTTCCAGATAGCCTCGTTAGCATTGATATCAGATTCAACGCCAGTCGGAAAATCAAGATCGGTATATTTAGCAATATACGATTTAATGTTAGGAATTGGAGAAGGATCGGCTTTAGTTGGTTCTGGATACCTAATACATGGCGTTGGCTATGTTATCCCTCCTATTATATCAAGCGGTATATGCCTTTTATGTGCCTTAGTTGTTTTATTCACAATAAAGGAAACAATAGAGAAAAAGAACGAAAGAATATCTTTCTTTAATTCCTGTAAAAAACTATTTGGATTTTATCACAGTAAAATCTATATCCGAGAGGAATTTCCATTATGGACGTTTAATTTAACAATCTTTATATATTTGATCTATGTTTTTCCCCAGTCAGGTATGATGGACACTATATATGAAATGGGGTCACCATTTTGTTGGTCAGCAGAAGATATTGGCTGGTTTCAGAGTGCAAGTCTGATGATAACTTTAGTAATGGGTGTTTGTATGATGAAGGTATTAATGATTCCTTTCAGCGATGAAATTATAGGAGTTGTCTGTTGTCTTTCAGCAAGTGTGTACAGAATTTTGTTCTTTCTTTCATATTCTACATGGATGCTTTATCTAGGTAAGATAGAAAGACTGTTGGAATTTTGAGATAAAACATGTTCTCGACAATAACAAACAAAAAGCACTCCGTAAGAAACGAAATAAAAAAAAAACAAATGGATCAGTTTGTTCGAAGCTAATGCGTCAGCTTAGCCATTTGCTTAGTAAAACATTATGGTAATATTTTTAACTGAATAATTGGGACAGGCATGTAAACTTCTTTCTGCTATCAACATCATATTATAAGGAAATTTTAAGTCGGTGATAATTGTATGACTGGATTGACAGACATCATTTTTATTCCCGTCATAATACTTCGTTAAATGAGGGCTTGCTAAAACTTTAGACTTAATTCATGCCATCTCTAGAAAACATAACTGCTAAAATACTTTGTGGTTAATAGAACTAAAGAACCGTAATTTAAAATACCCAATTACTGGCTGAAGGAACTTATACAGCCTTCGATATTGAAAGCCTTTTTCTTGCTAAATGGTAGTCGAGTCGAATTATCGAAGCAGTCAGTCTACGGTTGTTTGAGTAAACCGGAATGCCAAGTATGTCTGGTGAAAGCCAAAATTCGGAAAACGAAATGAGAAACTTTCTTGCACTCGAAATTGTCCTAAAGGATAATCAAACCGAGGCGGTAATTAAGAGGCACTTAACTCAACTCGGCGGCGCCAAAGCACCGAAAGACAAGTTTGATTTGACTAATTTTCGTCAATCTTCACTCAATGATATTCTTAAAATATGAGACTTTAAACACAAGTCGGTGTGTTCGAACTCGCGTTTAAAAAAAGTGATATTTTTATAAAATTAATTTTATAATTTTTTTTTAATTGCCGAACTGTGTCGAAAAAACTAACAAATCATTATTCACTAGTACGATACAACTTTTCTTTGGTTCACAACAACATGTAACATAAACCATTGGAAACAGAAAAATACTGAAAAATTATACCAAGTAATTTATTACTCCTTTTTTAATCCTGATCATTTAGGATGCTGTTGTAACAAAAATTAATTAAATGACTCGGGGGTTCATTTTTAACGTTGAATAATGGAACAAAGGTGTTGAATTTAGACCATAATCCGTTGAAAATTGAGCCGCGAATTTTCGGTTAGTAATCCGGTTTTAAATACAAAAGCATAGAAACACATGTTGATGAATTGATATTAACAACTATGTTTTATTCAATGAATTTTTTTCCAGTAAATTATGTTGTTACTCGTAATCTTTATTATTATCATTATGTCTGCGTATCAGCAGACATCTTGCTGTTACTCGTAATCTTTATTATTATCATTATGTCTGCGTATCAGCAGACATCTTGCTGTTACTCGTAATCTTTATTTTATTATTATGTCTGCGTATCAGCAGACATCTTGTTGTTACTCAAAACAGATTTTCTCAGAGGTATCTCCTCCTTCGTTTCTTATCTGATCAGGTTCAAAATTTGTCAACTGGTAGGAATTGGCCATGGGTATGTCGCTTTCCACTTCAAAATTCGGAAGGACTCCTGAGAAATCCGGTTAAAACCTATAAATTCCGGAGAGATCTTTCTTTTTTGCAATTTCCTCCGCTATTTGGAGCACCACTTTAGTGAGATGATACACAGATAAAATACTTGCTCGCAAGTATACATTCTAGTTATGTCTGCGTATCAGCAGACATCTTTTTGTTATTCCTTATCTTTATTTTTTTTCTTTTTATTATTCTTCGTCGTTTCTGTAATATTCTTTTCAGAGACATCTCCTCCTACGTTTCTTATCCGATCAGGTTGAAATCGTGTCAACTGGTAGGGATTGACCATTGGAAGGTCGCTTCCTCACCGTTTTCAGTAATTCGGAAGGACTTCGGAGAAATCCGGTTAAAATTATGGAATTCCAGGGACTTTTTTCTAGAGAGTTTTTTCTTTCTTTCTTGAGATTGCCTCCGCTATTCGGAGCACCACTTTAGAGAGCTGATACGCAGACATATACTTGCTCGCAAGTATACATTCCAGTTATTATAATTATGTCTGCGAATCAGCAGACAACTTGTTGTTACTTGTAATTTTATTATTATTGATTTTTATTATTGTTATTCCTCCTCATTTCTGACAGATTTTTTTTCAGAGACATCTCCTCCTACGTTTCTTATTCGATCAGGTTGAAATTTTGTCAACTGGTAGGGTTTGACTATGGGCGGTCGCTTGTTCACCGTTTTCCGGAATTCGGAAGGACTCTGGAGAAATCAGGTTAAAACCATGATCGAATTTGATTTGACAACTCGAGTTACTCTAGTACAACGTCCGAGCTTGCGCATAAAATCAACTCTTGTTGGGTAAATCAAATAACTCGTGTTCAGTAGAGTTGTAAACAACATGGTGGATATTTTATGTATGAAAATGATTCTTGATGAGTTTCTGAATGACATTGATGATGACGACCATTTTGAAGACGACAATATGACAATGGGACGTAAAACACCATTCAATCAATCGATTTCTCATTGATTAAAAAAAAACTGTTTCATAACTTTGGATTATGAGAGAACACTGGTTCTTATGCGCTAGCCTGCGTGCATGCCTGAAATGTGCACACAAAAATTTACTTATGACAAGTGTCTGTGTTCAAAACAAACAGTGATAGTCTTGTATCAATTATGAATATTATTTTCTCATTTGTCGCAACTCATCAACTTTACAATAAGCAAATCGGATGAATAACTACCTGCTGCTTTTCTCATTCGGCATCGCGGTCGCCATGCTGGATCTTGAGAACCCTAAGCTGAGTGGGGGTTACTGTAGTCGGGTAAAGGTTAAGAGTACGCAGAATCAGGATTCTTGATCTTGGCGTTCGATTTACAACTCTTGTCACTCTAGTTACTCGAGTTGCCAAATCAAATTCGATCATAGGATTCCAGAGACTTCTTTCTAGAGAGTTCTTTCTTTCTTGAAATTTCCTCCGATATTTCGAGCACCAATTTAGAGAGCTTATACGCAGACATATACCTGCTCGAAAGTATATATTCTAGTTACGTCTGCGTATCAGCAGACATCTTGTTGTTACTCAAGACAGATTTTTGAGAGGTATCTTCTCCTTCGTTTCTTATCCGATCAGGTTAAAATTTTGTCAACTGGTAGGGTTTAAAAAATGGTAGGTCGCTTCCTCACCGGTTTTCAGAATTTGGAAGGATTCCGCAGAAATCCGGTTAAAACCAATAAATTCCAGTGAGTTCTTTCTTTCTTGTAATTCCCTCCTTATTTGGAGCACCACTTTAGAGAGCTGACATATACTTGCTCGCAAGTATTCATTGTAGTTATGTCTGTGTTTCAGCAGACATCTTGTTGTTACTCGTAATCTTTATTATTTTTTTTTATTGTTATTATTTACTACTTATTCTCCGTCGTTTCTGTTATATTTATTTCAAAGACAGTCTCCTCCTACGTTTCTTATCCGATCAGGTTTAAGTTTTGTCAACTGATAGGGATTGACCATGGGGAGGTCGATTCCTCGCCATTTTTCGCAATTCGGAAGGACTTCGGAGAAATCCGGTTAAAACCATGGAATTCTAGAGAGTTCTTACTTTCTTTCTCGGAATTTCCTCCGCTTTTTTGGAGCACCACTTTAGATTCTGATACGCAGACATATACTTGCTCGCAACTATACATTCTAGTTATGTCTGCCTATCAGCAGACATCTTGTTGTTACTCGCAATCCTTTTTATTATTTTTTTTATTATTATTATTCCTCGTTTCTGACAAATTATTTTAAGAGATATCTCCTCCTACGTTTCTTATCCGATCAGGTTGAGTTTTTGTCAACTGGTAGAGATTGACCATGGGCAGGCCGCTTGTTCACCGTGTTTGGGAATTCGGAAGGATTTCGGAGAAATTCGGTTAAAACCATGGAATTCCAGAGAGTTCTTTCAAGAGAGTTCTTTCTTTCTTGGAATTTCCTTCTCTTTTTGGAGAACAACTTTAGAGGGCTGATACGGAGACATATACATGCTCGCAAGTATACATTCTAGTTAATGTTTATCATTAACATTTATACCTTCAATTCCTAGTTTGACAGTCATTACGTAACGTGAAACATTCTAAAGATGAAGGTCTCTAAATATCCTAGGAACCTTTAAATATGCACATTACTTATTTGTAGGAAATATTTCGAGTATTATCGCAATGTTTTATGTCAAATTTATGTATACAAATTATGTTGGACATGTACAATACATGCATTAGGTTTTAATGGCTAAATGATATTGAATTTCGTTCAGAAATACATTTGTTTATATTGGCTAGCTAACAACATTCCAGGGTTTTTTGTATTGCCAAAATTCGGAATTTTATAATTTAGAACACTGTTAGAAGTTAGAGGTATAATGGATTTGAATACATTTTCATGCATACTTTAGTTATGTATAATGTTAGTAACTACGTGTATATCTATCCAAAAATCTGGGCCTATAACTATCACTGCATAGTCACTAAACACTTGCTATTTAGTTAAGTAAAAATGATGCTTATTGGTGGTGGGAGGTGGTTCGTCGGATACGATGACGGTACCTTTTGGGATTTTTGGAGATTTTTAGTAAAAATCAAATACAATCCAAAGTGCATGTACACGAAATCGGCTGGTGCATCAGACGTGTTCAATCACCTTATTTTGTGTGTGTGTGTGTGGTGGGGGGGGGGGAGTTAAAAGTTTTGCCTTGGATACATAACTCTAATTTTTTTATAATCAGGTATTCTGAAGTGGCCCTTCCGCTCTGTTATTGTTTATCACCTGTATTTTCGTTTTTTTGGTTTTTGTTTGTTATGGTTTTATTTATATACTTATTCATAGATTTTTATTTCATATGTATTTGTTTGTTAGCACACCTGAGCACTTTGCTGAATTGAGCTATTGTGATGGGTCTTTGTCGTGCGTCAACAATTGATTGTTAACACTCCTGAGGCCACAATTTTAGTCCAATCTTCATCAAACTTGCTCAGAATGAGCCTCTTGACAAACGCTAGCTCAAGTTTATATATGGGCAATCTTGGGTCAATATGTAGGTCACCCGGTCCAATTATAGAAAAACCCAACTCAAGAGGCCCTAATTTAAGTTAAATTATCATCAAACTTGATCAGAATTATTCTCTTGACAACAGCTAGCTACATTTTATCAAGGTCGTCATAAAGTTAATGGCTGTCACCACAATGGTGCTGATAAGTATGGTGTCGCTGTATCCAAAATTATCCTTGATATGCTTGTTTTTCCTTGTACCTTTCATTCTCAATTTTGAATTGACACATTTCAGGTGTAGCTATTTAAACAGGAGTTGCTTATCCTGCAGAAGCAATTTGTCAGTTTTCATAGTTTTGATTTGTGATTTAAATATGGACTGAAATACCAGAAATAATTTAAAGTGCTGTACAGTTTAATAGAGAAATGATAAAAATAATTCAAGAATATATGGATTTAATTTATAGACATATGTAAAAAAAAACCATAACATGTTTAAGATAATAATATTAAACTAACATACAGGTTATAATGTTAAAATATTAAATGCTGTACAATAAAAAAGTGATGTTATAAGTAAGATTGTTAAAAATAACTGTGACCTCAAACATATAGAAAAAGATGATTGTGTACTTCTGTACAACATCGGGATGATTTCTGAATTTTTTTTATCATTCTCGAAAATGAAAATCTTAAAACTGAAATTTTTAAAAGTAGATACAATTAAATCGCATATAATAACTTCCAATTGAAAAAAAAAGAAAATTCTATAGTTGGGGTCAGTATTCAACAGGGTCAATTTTCAACGTGTTGTGGTCTTCAGCGGTTAGAAAAAAAATTATCCAGCTGATGAAAAATGACGGGTATAATATTCATCGGAGAAAAAAGCATCCCCGGTTCCATAATCAACGTTGAACATGGGTCATTATTCTTCGTTACAGCGCGGTGTGATTTTTTTCTTTTTAAATTTTTAAATACAGATACTAGTAGATTGATCTGGTTTGGATAGCTATTTTAACATTCATTTGTTTGTTTTTTGCCCCTAATCTGCAATATATACACTATACAGTAAGTTATATAAAAATTTTCTCAAAATCATTATCTAGAACTTAATGTTTTTAATGACTTTTTTTTTAAATTCTGACTGATTGATTGATTTTTGACTGATATTTTTAGATGTGGTAGAATGTTCGTCTTATAAAGTAACCTGATTTCGTGTTATCGGTTCCAATGCATATTGCCATGTGTAAAATTTAGTTTCCTTTTACAGCTACTTTTACTAAAATATTTAAATAAACATAAAATCAAATGTTAAGGTATTTTTTAATATTTATTTTCCGTAATATATGAGTCAAGGCTTTATACGTTTATGATTTTTAGCGACAACAGCTGGGATTTTAAGGTATGCAGCCTTACCTGTCTTACGTGGTATATTGTCTAGAATTATAGTAAAGGAACATTATGGTACGTACTTATAAAATTTCAAAAAATTAAAAAATTGTCCATAAATAATTAAATGTGGAGAACTAGAACCAGAAAAAACATTTGATAGATCAACTAGTAATAAAATCTATTGCTGACCATCTAAGGTTTGATTGAAGCTATTTATCAAGTCGGTAACAAAATTTTCAGTACATCAAAGAATTTTGCCATAGTAAATTTTGTAAGTGAAACAATGTTTTAAGCGAAAAAGAAACGTTTCTGTCTGAACACCTCTGTACAGTAACTTGTAGGCAGACAAATAAAAAGTCACCATGGGAAATACATATTATATAAAGATGTTTACTAAAATTAACGAACAAATAAATATTAGACAAATTCAGCGTATGGTTCAATAAACAGTAGGTAATGAGAGGTTTCAAACAATGGCCTTATTATTTTTAACTGTCTAAAATTTGGCTTAATTTTATTTTAAACAATTTTACCCTTTTAGTTTATATTAAGACTACTATGGGTCCAAAATTGTTTGTCATATACATTTTTGGAGAATAAAATTCCATATTTAACCAAAATCATTTAAAAGTATCAAAAACCCATGTAAATTAACGGACTAAATGTGGAAAAATATCCAGACTTTAGTATTCATGATTATCACCCCTTGAAAAATCCGGACGAAAAATGAACACCCAATTATTAATTTATGGCTCTTTCCTATTTAAAATTGAAATAAATTGTAATCTTGGGTAAGGCCTAATTAAATGTAAGTCATTGAAATAATTAAATTTCCCCTTTTTTTAAAAAATCGGTTATATAAAAAGAAGAATTCAGAGAAGATTTTATAATTTAAAATAGAATTTGGTCAGCTCGATATTTTAAATTCAATCTAACTGTTATTTTTGTGTGGAGTGGAGTAATAGTGTTTTACGCTCCAGTCAAGATTCTTTCTGTTTTTCGAGGCGGTTAGTTCTGGGATGTAGGGGGAAACAGGAGTGCCCGGAGAAAACCATTGACCTTCGGCAAGCAAAATCAACAAACTTTCTCACACTAGGATCTGTCCCGAGTGGGATTCGAACCCAGGCGGATGAGAGTCACCGTGATCCGTAAACGCGCGCTTTAGACACTCGGCCACCGAAGGCCGTTTATTTTTATGTGGAAAATTTTGAATAAAAAAAATGTTTAAAAACCATGTGACGAATAATTATGAACCCAAAATAAGTCAAACGTCGAAAAACGTATTTGTGTTTACTCCGTCCTTTAAAGATTTCTGTCAGCATAAAGTTTAATGATGTGTATCTATTTTCTAGGTGCCATGTATTCAAACTTGGCTGTAATTGATGCTGTTATAGGGATGGCCGGTGACAGTGCGTTTAATAATATCTACACAAAAACTATATCATCCAACAGAGGCTTGGTTTTCTTGATCATGGGAATATTTTACTTGCTTTGTTGTTTTCTTTTTACGTAAGTATTACTTGTATCACAACAAAATTCGACTGTTTATCCAAAAAGAAAGGAGTATGTAAAGGAGATATATATTAATACAATCAAGAAACATAAAAGAAACTAAATAAACAAATAAAGACAAACACATAGTGAAACAAAAGTTAGTAAAACTACTGGCTTTGGTCAGGCATTGGATCTAATGAAGGATTTTACTCAATTCTTGTATCAAGTATCAAAATAAGTTTGTTTTCTTTAGCGAAAACAAATTTTAACATTCCTAATAATGCATGGTCATACGACAAGTAAAGACAAACATACCTAATTTGATAACTTAATATGAAACTCCCAACTTTACACAGGTGCCATATGCTATTTTTTTAATTTAATCATAAAAATTCAAATACCACTTTTTGAATATATTTTTATAATTGAATTAAAAAAGTGGTATATGACACAGGCACTACATTAAATTAAGAATAATACTAGATTCTTGTCACAAAAAATGTTATTTAGATGGAGGAGAAGTAAATCGTAACATGGGTACCAACGAATGGTAATACCACGGACCCGTCTTTTTCTTATATCTACTCGATTATAAGATCAACATGTATTTCACCGTTACTTATAGTAAATATTTAAGGATTGAATGTCATTTTGAATGTTGTCATTGAGGTATGACAACATCAGACCACGTTCAAAGTAAGTGAATCGCGAAGCGATTCATGTAACTATGTTTACATTACAAATGCATTGCCTTATTTGAATCTCTTTGGAACCACTGCGTTAATTTTTCGATGACAGCAGTGTGTCACACGCTCTGTGATAAAGCGATACGTCAGCTATATCTTCAGCCAATCCGCTTTCGATGTAAAGCGAATGGCGGAGGAATACATACCACCAAGGAACTACTTATTCTTTCATAATTTTCTACGGCTTCATTCATAAATTCTGTCTGGCGACTGTAGGGACGCTCTTTACGAGCGGTAACAAACGTAGAAATTTGTCACACTGCACCAATTTTAAAAATAATTCAAAAATAAAAATCAATAATAAAAACCAATATTTGTTGTCTTTTTATTTCAAAATATTTTTTTAATGATTTATGAAAAGATAGAAATATTTGTAAAATCAAAACAATTCTAAATGTCAGAGTGGCACACAGAGGTTTATAATTATGGTGAAAGATTAAATTTTTCAAAAGGTACACCAGAAGAGTTATCAGAAAAACTGAGAAAATTTTACTGCGAGGTTAGAACCAAAAAGGGAGAAACCTTACCATAAAAATACCCTAAAGAACATGCATGCAGCAAAAAATCGTTATTATCAAGACAATAACATTAAAGTTGACATTGTAAATGATACAAAATTTAAATCATGTAACCGTGTGTTAAACTGATATATGAGAAAAATGCATTTGTAATGTAAACATTAGTTATTATTCCAGGTACGAACAGATAACTGTTGTTTAGATGAATGGCTGTATTGGGAGTATAATATACATTTAATGATATTGTGGACGACTGCTGAAAATCATTACACATGGCTGTTATATTTCATTTGTATCATGAACCCATGCGTTATATACTCTTTTTTCCAGGCCTCTGATTTTCATCAAGTCAAAAACTAAAAAGATTAAAGTCATCAACAACGCCAGTCTTCACTGAATCTTCTCACCATCTTCAATTTGTGTTGAGACATTGGTTGTAAAAAATATAATTAACGAGGGATACTTTGATTTTAGTCGAAGTAATCGTCATGCTGTACAATTAGCACTATTATTTTTTTATTATTATTAAATCAAGTATCGATCAGAAGAGCGATTATATTAATTATATTATCACAATGTATAATGCGAGATTTTAGTATAGGTTGTTCACTAGTATAAATATACACAGATGAGTCTTTATCTTGAAAGCGTATTATGATTGGACATTTACATTTTTAAATTGTTTGCCCTCTAAAACTGTGTTTGAGACAAATCGAAATTATGGTGTATGAATGCATAATTTCTTACGGATCTACTTTTAAACAGTCAAGAAAGATCGGAGCATTAATACATGGTATACTGTCTCTAAGGTAAACAAACACGGTCGCCTTTCATTACATCAACATACCTACATTTATTTTAATTTTATTCTGTGTAAATAATAAAATAAAGCTGTGGCAATAAAATAAATAATCGATTGATTATATTAATTTGATTTATTTGTTATCTGTTTCTATTTCCCGCACACAATTTTGTGTGACTGAACTGACTCGTCATTTAAAAAATCTATTTAAGGAAAAAAATAATAAAATAAATTTTTAAAAATTAACAATTGCAAAATGTTAATATACAGAAATGTAACATTTAAACTATTTAAAAATGAGATTATAGTCGATATAATTACAATTGTCTTGAATCGCAAACTAATCATGACGCGCTGACGCGCTTTTTTCAGTTTGCGTTACAAGGCAATCGTAATTATATCGACTGTAAACATAATTTTTAAACAGTTCAATAGTTAAATATATATTTTTGCCCTCATATGCTTGATTCGTTACGTCAACATTTGATAAATTGTTTAGCCTTCTTCTTCTAAGGCATAACTTTGATTAATGCTTCGTGGCTTCTATACCCCAGGGGTCTGAGGCCAAAAATGACCGAATCTAGATATCACTTGGTTACTTCTCGCGAGACTACACATTGAATATAAAACTTTTCAATGTATAACCTCTCTCGTAGTATACCATCTTCTTTAGTATTAGGATAAAAAAACAGACAATTATGACAGATTCAGCTCATTCAGCTTATCCGACCAATTCTTAACTCATTTAGCGCTTGCAGGGACTCAGTGGTTTTCTCCAGTGTCTTCCAATACACATTAAACGACTATCTTAACAAGGACTTAACTCAGTGCTCAATAAGAGAAAAGAGACGTATTCTGAACTAAACTGGTCCTAGCATTTAAAGTATTATCACATTAGTAACATTTAATTATCTGAGCTAGCCTAGCAAAGTATTCGGAATAAAACATTTGGCGGGAAAAAGAGGTCTATTAGTTCTGCACGACAGTCAGTTGCCATCTGACTTGATTTCGTCAGTCAAAGCTATTTAACTTATTTCTTCAATAATATTCATGAAGGAGAAAAATTCGCGAAATAAAACAACACACAAAAATCCCAACTGAATCGAACGCAGAAATAAGATTTGAAATTGTTTTCTTGCCAAATGTTTCGTATTGATTTGCCGTTGTTATTCTGCTACCAACAACCAAGTCAGAATACCAACAAAATGGTGTTATAATACAAAAGATTAACATTTGTAACTATAGACCCATTTCCCTGCTAAGTATATTAGGTAAAGTATTCGAAAGATGTGTTTACAAATATTTGAACAACTATCTGCTAGAATATAATTTGATAACAGCCTTTCAATCTGGATTTAGACAAGGGGATTCTGTAGTCAACCAACTGTTGCATATAAGTAACGACATCGGCAAAGCATTAGATCAAGGAAAAGAGATAAGGGCAGTCTTCTGTGATATTAGTAAAGCGTTTGACAGAGTTTGGCATCAAAGGTTACTGCATAAATTAAAAACTATAGGTGTGGGGGGCAAGTTACTTTTATGGTTTGAAAGTTATCTAGAAAATAGAACTCAAAAAGTAGTATTAAATAACGGCATTTCATCTTCAGTTAAAGAACTTAAAGCAGGTGTCCCACAAGGTTCTATTTTAGGGCCTCTATTGTTTACAATTTTTATTAATGACATTGTTATTTCTATACAAAGTAATATTCGTCTGTTTGCTGATGACACGTCTTTATATATAATAGTCGATAATCCAACTGATGCTTCTGACATAATCAACTCTGACCTACAGAAAATTGCTAACTGGGCTAATATGTGGTTAGTCTCCTTTAATCCTAATAAAACTGATTCCATGATCATATCAAGAAAAACTTCCACCCCATTCCATCCTATGCTTTACATGTACAACATCCCAATAACCGAAGTCGACCATCATAAACACTTAGGTGTTTATTTTTCGTCAGATGGTTCGTGGAATTTTCATATCAGTACTATTAAATCCAAAGCGATCTGTAGACTTAACTTACTTAGAAAATTAAAATTTCAGCTAGATCGTCGGTCTCTCGAAAAAATGTATTTTACTTTCATTCGTCCATTATTAGAATATGCTGACATTGTTTGGGATAATTTGACGGAGGATTTAAAAGATCAAATTGAAAATATTAATTTAGATGCTGCTAGAATAATTACAGGTGCTACCAAACTTACTAGCAAAAATCTGCTTTATCGGGAAACTGGTTGGGAAACTCTTGAGCAGCGACGAAAACAACATAGATTAATCCAGTTTTATAAAATGTACCATGGTTTAACTCCTGACTATCTTAAAGATTTAATTACTTTTAGAAACTACGAATTACATTCATATTCTACCCGAAGTAGTCAAAATTTAAATACTATTTTATGTAGGACAAATTTCTATTTTAAAAGCTTTTTACCACAAACTATTAGAGACTGGAATGAATTACCCACTGATATCAGGAATGCTTCTATTTCTATTTTTCGGAAATATATCAATAATTCTGTTAATATTCCCTGTTATTTTTTTCGCGCCACCGGTTGAGTCAAATTTATCACACAAGGTTGAGACTTAAGTGCAGTTCACTTAAACAAGATTTGTACAACAAAAACTTAGTAGCTGGTCCAAATTGTTCATGTGGAGACATAGAAACAACAAAACATTTTTTATTAGAATGTAAAAACTATGATCATATTAGATCGATTACAATTCTTAAACTTAAGTTAAACCGTATTATAGACACTGAGCTTTTACTTCATGGAGATTCAAACCTATCGGATGCTTTAAATATTGAAATTTTTAAAACAGTTCAAAACTTTATTAACCTATCTAAGAGATTTTCAAACTAGAACAATATTTTGTTAACTAATTATGTTTAGACGAGTACCATTTGTGTTTATGTAACTTGCTTAGTTTTTTATTTATGTACATGTACTATTGCATATATTCAACTTTTGTATGTAACGATTATACCTGTCTTCACCAAAATATTTTTCCTATGTTTTGGCCATATAGTTTCGATTCGAATTTTACAGTTGCTATGGAAACGGGTTAATATAAGCCTTTTTATGCTTGTTCCTGGATCCTTTTCTTTGTGATTGTATGTTGACTTATATATTGTACAATGCTCTTTTTGGAGAATAAAATATTGTTTAAACAAAAAAAAAAAAAAAAAAAAATAAACAAAAACAAAAGATTAAAACAACACATAGATCAAAACCATTTATTAATGTTAAGTTTCACTGTGTTTTTTGATATCCATATTTCTTAACAAAGCACTTGAATTTGAACTATACAACCAAACTGGCTATTACACATCATAATACATTTCCCTTGATCTCTGAACTGTCTGATTTTAAAATAAACTGATTTGTTGAAACAACAATGTACACCACCATGCCAATGGCAGTTTTATCAATGAACCAAATTGATCATACATTTCTCTAGCATAATCCTTGTAATTTTTCAACAACGACAAACAAAGAAGAGACGAAGGTTGTATGTATGATTTTCTGAACGTTGTTATATTTTTCAAGACTTTTCCCTGTAAACCACCTAATGTGACCCATAATTTTTTCCGCCTTCCCCACTCCACCCGTGAGAGACAGTTACAGCACAACCCCTTTTCAGACTTTAGGGAGTTTCCCCTTTATTAATATTTAAAACGTCTAGATACTTCAAACGATCATAAATAGCGGAGTACGTGAGCGGCTCATTAAGAACAGCCTTTTTAGCAGGGCCCATAACTCAGAAAAGATAATCCACCGACATATTAATATGCAAAGTTAATAGGACATACATCGGTATTATTCAATCTCTTAACTGCAAAGGTGTTGGTTTTAACGTTCCTTAAATTCTTTCACAATCTTGATTTTAACGTTCCTTAAACTTTTTCAAAGTGTGTGCAAATACCATACCTGAATCATTGGGTGATCTCCTTACCTCTTGCACTAACATTCGATACAAATCTGAGGCTCTATCGCCCGCAAATCGTTTGTATAGGTCGCAAATACTTTTTCACAAGCCTGCCATCTACTGCTAAATCCGTTACTCTACAACCAAAAATCTGTTTTACCCATTCTCTGATAAATCATTTGAACTTGGATATGACTGTCCAGTAACCGCACTGAGACTTTTAGGGCATGCAAACTTTGGCTTATTTCCGGTCATACCAAACTCAGGACAATTAACATCATGCACTACAGTCTTGCCCTGCATATCTTTAAAAACTAAAAACCACTTAACATCCTCCGATTTTGCCGTAACAATGTCTCTACCAGGTGTCAGGGATTGAACAAACTCGACAAATTCCCTTTTAAGCGCCGTTTTTTGTCTTACATACAGGGTTGATTAACAAGAAAATCCAAAAATCGTAATCTTTGATCTAAATACTAGTAAAAAGTTAACCATGATTTATCAGATGAACCTACTATGCTTCTAACAATAACTTCCGGAACAGTACACTTTGCAATGTATATTTCACCCAAAAAATATAAAACGAAAATCTTGTAAATTTTAATCTAACTGCAATAAGATAATGATTTAGCCCTTATTATCAGGAATATATTCTGACTTAGTGGCGACACAAATTACACCTTTTTCTCCTTTAATTCCAATTGTAACCTGCAGAATTAGATACGCTGTAAAAAAGGCCACCGAAATGAGGATGTCTTAAAAAAAGGTACTACGACTGTGCAACCTATCACTCTATAAGCTTGCAAATATCTTAACACTGGGACAATCATATTAAACGGGGGATCAAATAAGGGTTTATCTCTAAGTCAAATTGCTGAGAAAACACATTAACACCTTAGGTAAGAGGGGTAGGGAAAGGAGTAAAATGCTTCAAAATAATCATATTCTTATCCTTTAATGCATTTGAGTCCAAGGACATTTGATCACGTTTGGTCACTATACTCCATTTACTGTCAACGTGCTTACAATCATGATACGAATGACTTCCTAGAGGAAACATACCAACACATTTTCATTTGAAGAAACATAATGCAATCTTGGGTCTATATTAGCCTTTCGCCGTCAATTGATATAAAGTTTTTACAAGATTATTAAGACCTGGGTCTTTTCAGCATTGTTTTCACCATGTATGCACCTGTACCATATTATCGACATAAGCATCAACCCTGTGAGTCAAAATCCCTGTTTAAATATATAAAACAAATACCTGCCAAATTATAATGTGCCATATGTGCACATTTCGGAATATCATTCTTCATCAGTGACACTATGGGCCGAAAAGTTTGAAAAATAAAAACACAAGCCAAACAGTTAAAAAATAAAGAATCTTAAGTTCCAAAATTGTATGAATCCAAATCCAGATAAGGAATGCTTTGCATGGGGAACATAAACATACCTTAGTTTTAAATAAATTTCAAATATTAAGACGACTGACAATTTTGCTAAATGGTATATTTTCTGACAACACAAAGTACTGCCTACTGAGTAATGGATACCCTCGGGGAGTTTTACTCCACCAGCAGCGGTACCCGCTCAGGGGCAGTAAATATATAACACATATACCTGCAAAATTTTGATGTGCCATATGTGCACATTTCGGAAAATCATTCCAGTGACACTAGGAACGGAAAAGTTTGATAGATAAAAAAATAAGCCAAACAGTTGAAAAATAATGAATCTAAAGTTCCAAAATTGTATAAATCTAAATCCAGCTAAGAATAGCTTTGCATGAGGGAACATACCTTAGTTTTAAATAAATTTCAAAAAATAAGACGACTGACAATTTTGCTAAATGGTATATTTTAAACAGATTTTAAAGCATCAAACAAAGTCTCTCCTTATATACTGGCCGATGATCGATGATCATCAGATACCCAAAATCGTTCTTCTCCACCTTGCAAGCAATACAATCTTCAACTGCCCCCATATATACTGTGATGCACCTGTACTTAAAGTGATCTGGAAATGTTTTCCGTTTTCCAAGGCATAAAATTTGACCAATTGTTCATAAATTGCCAAAGTTGAAGCTCTTCCATAAGATTACCTCCAATTTTAATTTTTAACTAGACTTGGTAGCAATACTTATAGCCCTGTTAACCTCAACAGTATAGAGTTTTGGCACAGGCACTGCTAAAACAAATGACATGTACTTTCCAGCGAAACGCTGGAGATATGTAATATCTTCGTCAATAGAATCTAAAATTGAGTACAAAATACTAAATTCTTATTACAAGGGAAAAAAACCTTGCTTAACCGCGTTAAACAACATGCCCAAAAACCTTAAAACTTTAATCGGAATGAAAACACGTTTCTTGTGTCCTTATATGTAACTTAGCCTATAAAAACTTTGCACACAATATTAACTTTTAAGGCAAACGCATGATCAAAATCTTGTGAATTTCTTTACTTTAAAGAAAATTTTAATTGACTTTTCATTCTATCATCAATGTATTCTTAACAAGGTACACCTTATCCCCTACAATAACCAGTTGCAGCCATATCAATTGAGTTGTAGATATACGCACTAGCTTTGAAGCCAAAAGGCAATGTACTATAAATCATGTAATAACCACCAATTGAATTTCGAAAAAAGTTCCGGACGTCATTAAGCAGGACATGGTCATAACCGCTTTTTTCGTCAATAGAATACATATACGTGCTGTGGTCAACAACCCAAGGCATTACATTAAAGTGTCCAGCTAATAAGAGAATTCTTTATCCAAAGATTTTACAAAAGCACCGCTGAATGGGACAATATACGCCTTTCAATATCTATAATGAAAGCAAGAATAATAAGCGGAGGTAAAATGCTATTGGAGATATCAATTATTGGCGATAGTCAAGATCATATATTTGAGTAAATAAACATACAATTATAACAAGAGCTGTCAGAAGACCAGCAAAAAGTCTTCCTGCACAAACTGTGGTACTTGTTGTACCCACAAGAAAATTGAACACAATGGTACGAGAAACTAGATGCAAAGAATTATAACTAAAATTTTGTGGAAAATTGAAAGGTGACATAAATATTTTTTGTATGTTTAAAATTATTTATTCTTGTAGAACAATACCAAATTTAAAGAATTTAAATGAAGAATTTGAAAGTTCTTGCATTTTCTACAATATATCTTTATTACATGTTTGGTGTTCGTTTCAATTTGATATCCTTATCAAGTCAAAAGATACCGGACAAAAAAAATTCGGACAGACACAGACAGACGGCTAGACAACGACATACCATAATACGTCCAGTTAGAAAGTTTAAAAACCTTTCATCGTGACAAAGTCTAGGCTTACATGGTTCAACCGTCATCGGATAAACAAAATATGGTGTATCACACAACCCGTCTTTCTCTTAAACTTTAATTGAACCATTTTTGATTCTCTCAGTCAAATTTTGTACTATATAATCTTTGTATTTTTCACAACAAGCAGAATTCTCAAACAACATCTTAGAAGAAAAAAATAAAAAATTAAAGTGCTTCTCTTTATAATTCCCTTTTAAAATATCTAAAAAAATTATAAGTATCAATTTCTTCCCTAATCCACATATCAGCCTCCTACGTAGGATTTAAAAGTTTTCATTCATCATAGTGATCGCGAATACCTCAAGAAACAGAATAATTCGGATCCGTTAATGATAAACATGTCAAATTAAAAGGACAATTTTATTCTATCAGATCTTTAGCCCTAGAAGCAAGGGCTGAAGGAACACAGGGCATCTCCTTGGTAGTTAACCCATTGTACTTTACTTTCCTGTCTATTCATGATCAATAACATCAACTTAAACTCCCACTCCGGAATTTCCGGTATGAATTTGCTCCCCTGGATGAAAAAAGGAAAGAAAGTGAGACTTGTGGTAAACCACTAAAGAGATGCCTTGTACCTCAATCCCACGTGGATACTCACTAGAGGATCAGTGCCCTTTGGGATAAAAAAGATTTATAAAAATAACAAAATATTAATTGTTCTTCTCCTGCTTCAGCTTTTTACAGTTTGCTATCATATGGCCAATTGCACTACAACAAAAGCACTTTCCTTGTAATTCAATATGGGGCTCTAAAACGTCTACCTCGGCTAAACATAGGCATACGTACATGCATAAAAATTGGATAACCAAAATTGACAAAAGGCTGAGGTTGTTACACCCATTGATAATTTTGTTTGAAATCAGATCGTGAAGATGTGCTACTTTTTTCAAGAGTACTTTCGTCTTTACAATTTTATGTGCTTTGACGACTCTGCAATAGCCGATGAAATCTTTTTGTCCTCCACGAAACCAAAAATTTTTAGAACTAGACCACTCATATCTTTAGCATCGTCAAATCTTCTGCACGCTTGTAGAGATTTTGCAAAGTCTTCAGTTTTTTATGACCCTGTCTAGTAGCAACGTCTACCAAAGACTCAATGACCCCAATATAACATATGTCGATGTAAACTTCGGGTTACTAGTATGCATTCTCGCCTGTTTTAAGGCAACATCCACCATATTTGACTTCTCATTTATGACGCTCACCTTCTTTGCCACTAATATAGATTCTTATATAAGTTATCAGTCCCCTTGTCACATTGGAATCTAAATAAACGGAAAAATGATATACAAATACACAAACGATTTCGATACCAAACAAATAATATAAATTGAACGGAGTTTTACGTCGCAGTAACGACTGTTCATTGCGAGACGTCACCGTCTGTAAGTCTAGTGCCAGCAATTTTTACCTTTGCAAAATAGATTCATGTCGAACAAATATAATTCTACCGCAGTGCAACCTAGTCAATGGAAATCAGTTAATAATATTTGTTACCTAAATTAAATTGAAACGGGCGTCCATAAATCTATACAAAATATCATAGAAACCCTAATCGGCCTACATAATCCTTTTATACACTTGCAAAGAATAAAAATACTAACCACTAACAGAAACAGCCGAATTTGTGGAACCATTAGTGGCAACAGGTGTTGCTGGATTACCAATTGTCTGTCATATAGAATGGATAAATGCATCAATATTAGCAGTGATGTCTTTGTCTACAATATCAATCAAGTAACTCTTTTATGCAACACATTACAGAAAACATAACAGAAACCTTGCTATACATGCAAATTATACATTAATACTTGTGTATTATACAATTTTAAACAACTGGATAAAACTTAAACGGATTAAAACATCAAAACTTAAGACCGAGAACGACATTATTTTAATACGCAAAATTTTTAATTAGGGGTAACAACGGGGAGTTTTGGTTTGAAAAATTATATTGTTATCAGGTATTTTGATGGTATTTTCTCGATTTTTCACTAACATAATGATTTTTTGAGAATATTGAATATCAAATAATATATATAAAAAAAACAAATTATCAACGATAAATATGTTGTTATTTGTGGACTATATTTCGGTCGCACCTGTGTGGCCCCATTTCAATTTGCAAAGAAGTTGGGAGTAAAAGATTGGTGGCTATATGTCGGAAGTGAAATTTGTGAATCTGAAACGGGAAGGGGGAACTGTAGCGAGGGATAATTTTCAATGGCCAAGCATGTGGGTTTCGAATCTGCGATATGTGAGTAGACAGGGATTTACCGAGATCTTTTTTCTGGAATGTAGACATTGTTAGGTTGAGATTCACTCTAACGTTATATGCGGAGCTTCATACTCGGTATAATTCAAATGTAGACAGCAAAACAGTGAGAAGTATACTTATTCTTTACGCCTGATGCGGTGCATATATCTCTCAAAGATTAAAAGCATGTGGTTGATTTTACAGTTTTTTCCTATCAACAAACACAGCGTGTTAAACGGACAATTTTCACTTGATGTGGCATACATGCGTGAATCTTATTTCAATTGAATAATTTACATCATTGAAATTTACATCCCACGAGACACAAATTAATTGACAAGTTGTACCATTGCACATTGCCTCAAAATAATAGGGGATATAGCAGCTTTTCCAAGGTAGGAAGAATTTTTTTAAATTTCGAATTTTTGTGGTTTGATGGTTTTGACAGATCTGTTGTCTCTAACATTGTCAATATTACGGTGAATATTAGCCAGGTGCCTGTATATGTAATAATATCAAAATATTATTTGATTAATTTCTTTGATTTGACTTTGTAAAATTTCGTAAATGCGTTTTTCAAGCTTGTCTCGAATAGAAACAAAAGTGACTTGATAGTCATGTTTGTTTACCTGTGGTAATGTAGTTCCGGGTTGTATATTGTATTTTATATGTATTTATACACTGGAGTGACAAAATTTTTGTCGTTCATTGTCAGTAGTGAAGGCAACGTCTCTCAAGCTTGCAGCTATGGGAATTTCACAAGGCAAATGAAAAATATATATATTAACTTGTCCTTGTCCTTGTTCTTTATCTTGTAACCTTCCAAAGGTTTTTTCCTTTTTAAGTCTTGCCAACTACAGTTACTGACTGTAGTACACATTACCCATAAAAAACCGTAATAATTACATCTCATGAAATCCGCCTAAACAAACAAGAATTCCACGGAATTAAATGTCTCGTCTGCTTAGTTTTTGATCGAGTAGAAAATACAAAATTAAAATTCAGTCTTATCGTAATATTATTTTAAATTTTGTGAGGTATATATGATTAAACAATGACATACATTATTATTTTTTATATCTTACTGTTTCCTAGTTTCAATAAATTTAATTTGATAATCTTTATCATATGGTGACTCGATATATATTCTATATCGGGCCAGCTTGATCCCATAGGTAGTCAGTAAGGAAGATATACTTCACTTTATATGCTGTCAGTGTATACATACAACATGGCAGCCAAAAAATTGCTTCATGCAGAAGATAAAATTTCGTTTTAAGATTCTAAATCATATTTTTGTAATATATTTTTGTATATATTATTACAACAAGATATGATTGTTGACTTATATGGTTTATACAGGGTATGTAAATTGAAATGAAACAAATAATAAACTGAGAGGCCAAAGTGATCATTGACAGGATCTGTATATTATATATCTTAATTTATTAAGCATAATTCAAGATATTTAAACATGTATTTCATATATACATTTGATATTCATAGTGATTTATTGTACATAACAGGAAAACTTTAATCACATCAAATTTGAAGAAAATATTCATGTTTGTTTAAGTTTTTTTCACAAAATATGTTTATTTTTATATTAAATCTTGGATCTGCGGTAAAACTGAAAAAATAAACTCTTATACAAGGTAAATAACACAGAAACTAATATAGCTTTATTTGAAGTCCAAAATAATATTGGTTTAGGACAAAATGCATTTCTTAAAATATGTATTTTTTCAACTAAAATCTCAGATTTATCCCAAAATTGAAATAAATTGTCAAAAGGCATTGCATATAATCTAGAAACTAATTAAACAACATTTGAAATGTAATTCATCAAGTTTAAGATTCATTCATCAAGATTAAATTCGTTTCAATTTTTTCTTAAAATGAGTCCTTTTAATAAAACAAAAACAACAACAAATGTCAAGTTTTTGTTAAATACCCATAAATATATATATATTTATGTTCTATCTTGGTACATGCTAAATCAAAATTCCAAAAAAATATTTTTTCAACATCCCCTTTTTCTGTAAAAAAGTTTTTACCGCCAAAAAATGTAAAACATCAGCTTACATAGTCATGTAATCATAATTAAACTGCATGATTAAACTGCGTTGAAAATTTCAATGAAACAACAGTATTAGTTTATGAGTTATGGACTTCACATTTTGACACGCCGCCTACGACGACGACACCGGAAAAGTAACACCTAAGAAACCTAAGTCTTACCTTATGGCACTGCCAGGCTCGACAAAAAATCATAGGTTTCAAGATAATATACAATTTCAGATTCCTTATGCAGCTATGACTTGACTTTTGAACAATATATCAAAATGATTGTCATATCAATACCTACAATATGCTTATAGACATGCCAATACAAAAAGTTAATAGTTTTCAAGATAATTTTTAATCTTCTGATGCAATAATAAACTTTTATCAAAATGATTGTCATATCACTACCAACAATATGTATATTAATATTCTAATAAATATGCCTATACAAAAAGTTAATAGTTTTATAGATAAAAAACAATTTCAGTCTTCTTATGCAGCTATGACCTCGACCTTTGAACCTATGAACGTGAATTATTTATCAAAATGATCGCCATATCAATAATGACCATATTCTATTATACATGTCTAAACAAAGAGTTAATAGATTTCAAGATATATTGAGCAATTTTCCGAATTTTACCATTTTGAGAGGTCCTAGGCCAATATTGACCGAATCTAAATAATACGTGGTTACTTCTTGTAAGACAACACATTGAATATAGGTTACACACAATAAATCAAAAATCAAAGTACTTAAAGTACTAAAAGGCGGTTGGCCTGTTAGTTCGGAAACTCAAGATAAAATTTTGATTATCTCACTTTTCAACAGTCCCAAAAGAAATTCGATTTCTCTAAAAATGTACAGCCCTTGGATGAGATTAGCGTAGACTTCTAACTTTGTGTAATTAACGTATGTTGAAAGGTGTATTTGTCACAAAATGTATGATGTTGTAATCAGTTCGAGATCAGAGCCCATCTCAACTAAACTAATTAACAAGATTAAATTATGATTTTACTAGCGTGTAAAACACCATAACTCCACGTCTTAGTGTTAAAGTTTATTTATCAGTCTTATTTCGAAACAAGAGATCAAATAGACTCGCCTGATAAATAGTGACTGATTAAAATGCTTTGATACAAGATCCGCTTTATGGAATTTTGTAAATTTCATTTAACAAATTAAATATAGAACTGTAAATGTGTAGCAAAATATTTGTCAACAAAAGTCTTATAAAGTGAGAAAGAAGTAATACTAAATACCCAACAAAATGACCTTCTAAATACAAAAAGATCAACATTTTAGTCCAGACATTTGACTCTGACTTCATCACAGAGAACAATGCAAGAAAACATCAAAAGGTAATCTTCCATGTCAGAATCTTTACATTTAGTCATGATATAGCATTTTAAAGCCTATTTAATCAAAATGACATAAGCCATGGCATTTGGTTTTAGCTTCAGTTAGAAAAAAATGCTTAAAACATCAAAAAGTAATGTTAGCATTGCAATATTTCCAATGAATGTAAAAAATATAGCTATTGTAAAAAGGCCAAAAACTAGGTTACAAGCTTTGTCTTTGATCTTGGTCAAGATAAAGCTAATTTATGCTTATTTCAATAAAAAGGTCATGTATATAAACAATGCTTCAAAACTAAAGAAAAAACCTACATTTAAATATGCTGAAAATAAGAAAAAGTGGTAAAAAGCACAAAGGTAAAAACAAGGTTTTAGTTTTTACCTTTGACGTTGTAATTTCAAGAAAATGTGACAATCATCAGTTTCTGAGCTTTTTAAAGTTTTTAAACTTCAAGGTCACTATTACATAGTTTTTGTAGGCTTGAAATTGTTCATAAACAGTTTGGAATTGCACCTGCATCTACATACTATCTAGGTTTCATTGAAACCAGTTCAGTAGCTTGAGGAGAGATAATTACATAACTGCAGTTACTGTTACCACTCACAGTAGTTTGAATTAAATTATTTTTATCTCAAGTGAAGTGTTTAAAGACATTAGAAATATTTATGTAAAAACAAATTTTAGAAAAGTTAAAAACTAAAAAAAAGAGAAAGTATCATAAACTTTACTCAGAAAAAGGAGTTTTAAGATTCATTTTATCATAGGAAAAAGGTGAGGTGATTTAAATAAATGTTAGTAAAAGTATTTTGTGTTTTGAGGAAAACATATCATATGAATATATACAAAACAAGTGCATAATTGTTGTAAAGATTTTAAGAATAAGCTAGAAATCCTGACTGGCAGGAGTGGAAAATACAATATTTTATGGTACTGCTGAACCACAAAGTCCTTATTGAAAGTAAAAGTGTTCCATGATGTGATTAAAGTAAACAATCTTTATTTCTAATGAAAATGAGATTACTGAATGTTCATTATTTATGAAAATTATCAAAACATGTTAATAAATAATTTTTTAATCTTTCTTGTTGTTGCTAAAACTGGCATTGACTTTGAGGTACATATTAACATGTTACAGCAATCATTATGCAAATGACGAATTTCCTGACTACAGTTGTCACTACAGAAAGATCAAGAGACTGACCAGTTGACACTTGACTAGTTTTCTATATAAGTTATGCTATGTTATGCTATGTTGATGGTAATTAACACCCTGGTAAAGGTAGTTTTACTGTATGGAGGTAATCCGATTGGGAATAGTAGAGGAAATTGGAGTAACCAAAGATACTCACAGACCTACAGAAACTAACACTTAAGAATAAAAGCACTGTGATTCTCGAGCTGGCACCTAAAATTATCAAGCCAACTCCAACTAAATAATGCACACGGGGTTCAGAGTCAAAGCATCTTCCTCCAGAGTTGGGTGGGGTGAGGGTGTAAGTTGGGATATTGGTTAATCTTCGGCCAGGTCTAACATAAAACTTAAATTTTCTGTAGACACATTGTCAGGATATTGTGAATGGAAGGGTTGGTTTAGCAGCAGACTTACTCTGTCAGCTAGCATGTGAAAATCACCCCGAGTAGTAAAAATACATGACAAACCATAAAATACACTTCCATATCTCTTACATACACAAACTTGTTCTTTTATTAGTCCCAAGAGATCAATAAACTTGCTCTTGTCATGATTAGCTGAAAAATTGCTAATGCAGCATTGAATTGCATTACAACCAACAACCTTTTCATTAAATGCTTTATAGTTATTTTATTTAGGGGCTGTGTAAACCCAATTTCTTCCGTAAAGACTTAAAACTTGTTGAATAGAGCCAACTTACAAAACATGCAACTCACAAAAGAAATATTTTCGAAACATGATTTCAACACATTTATCTGTTGATGTGTGCACACAATATGACAACATTTGGATTTGTTACAATAAGCTGTCCCTGAATTTGAAAAAAAGACATTTATTGACATGTAGAACAGTTAAAAATGTGTTTTAGGAGTAAACCTGAAAGCTAATTGTTCATTGGTTTTCTGATATTATATGGCAACTTTAGTTTAATTTCATTCTATTAAAATAATATGGTATACTGGAGTAAAGTGGTGTTTTCGACCAAGTCAAGATACTGATTCTTTTATTTATATATCAAGACAGTCAGTTCTGAGATGATGGAGTAAACCGTAGCGGCCGCAGATAAACATTAACTTTCATCATCAAACGAAAACTTTCTCACCCTACGATCTCACCCAGTAGGATTCAAACCTAGTCAGTAAGACGCATTGGACAGACATCAGTTTTAAAGTTAATAATTCATATACGTTAACCTTTTAAGGCATTTTCATGGCCAATCCATTCATTCCATCCTGCACTACACTAAACATTAAAACATTTTTATTTAGATAAACATTTTAGCCCTTGTCCTTAATGTCATGAAATATTTCCTTGCTATATCCGTTTCTAATGATTAATACATCATTTAACTCCCACTTCGAATGATTTATTTTGTGAAAAAAATCTATTTTCTAATCTGTTACTTCATGAATAATTTTATTAAAGTTCACGCTTTTTAAAAAAAAATACATAAAGTACGTGGTTCATTGCATCAATAAAACATTTTCATTTTTATAAAATGTAAGTACACCGTCAGTAAATCGGTCGATCATCAACACTAGTCTAGTCGGTCATTACGAAGGGTATCAACAAGACGCCCTTTATGTAAATTTTCAAAAAGAGTCGGATTTATGTATTTTCAGGCTTTCTGAAATAGTGAAACAAGAAAAACCACTGTCATTATAATAAAATATAAAATAGAAATATTATACTCTTGTCAATTTAGCAAAAAATAAACGTTTGACCCCAAACTGGCAAAACAAAATATTATTATGTCACTGTTATTATTATTACTAAATCTTTTAATTTTCAATGAAAATTACAAATCTATCTTCATAGTCAGTTATTTATTAAATTTGCTTCCGCTATCTATTTTCTTTAAGATTTATTTGGTTTGTATTATTTAAATATTACAATACCAATCGGTCAAAATATTTTTGTGCGATAGGATTTACCAAAAGCTATATTTTTGAGAATAGCTTAGTCTTTTTTGCCTTACAGTGATAACGTCTATGATAATGACTATGTCCTACTAACAACAACCGTATCTCAATGAACAAGCGTGTCTTGTTTCCATTTAATCATGCTAATTTCACGAAACTTTACAAGGACTCCGTATTAACTGCTTTTCCTCTTTGGCGTCGATTTGTATGACATGTAAACATGAATGCACATCAACGGACTGAGAACAAACAACCAATGATTTATTCAACGTGTTGTAAGAAACCAAACACAGATTATCCTTCTCTTTAACGTTTAGTTTTATCAGATCTATTGGTTTTCCCCTTTTTGAAAACACGGCTATATAGTTCTGGTCTTCTATTGCTAAAACAATGTTATTTTCAACTGATGTCAGACCTTGTGGTTTACCAGCTACACTAGATTCCCATAACACCTCACCGCCATAAGTTAAACACAAGCAGGACTTTAATACTAAATCAGACACATATACCCGGTCGACCGCCGAATCAGCCAGAACATAGTGAGGGAATTTCAGACAACGTTTTTGAGGCTGTAATCTTTTTATGTCTCGTATTATTTTTCCATGAATGTCCATTATTCGTATAAAACATTTTAAGTGGAATCCAACGCTTTGCAAGTTACAACTCACTACCAATCTATCTCTAGCAAAGGATATTCCGTGAACAGTAACATCAGATGAAAAGAAATCAATGGCAAAGCCTTCTATTTCCTGAATGCTTCTCTCTTGAAGTTTATAAAATCTGACTGCATAACCACATGTTGCTGCAAATGTATTGTCAGAGACGGTAGCTAGATCTTGAAAGTTTTCCAGAAACTCTTCAAAAAACATAAATCGACATTCTCTGTCAAAAACCAATAATTCTCCGTTAATGTTAGCTATTATTACCTGTCCATTTCTCATACATGTCATGCCAGTACAGTTAAATTGAATATCGTCAAGCGTTCCGCCCCTAGAATGTCTATTTAAAGCATTCTTTAACGATTCATTTTTTTTATTGGTGTATGATTCCCCATCTAAAATTTCATGTTTCATATCGTTTTCTTGCAATATTGACGAAAACATCCGATCAATCTCATTTGATAGTTCTTTGAAAAACGATTGCCTTGCATCAGAACTATCGCTAATCGGCTCATACTCCCCACTTCCACCGTCAGAGTCTGAAGCTAATCCGCTTATATTTAAATTGATTTCAGAACATGAGACCCCTTCTACTCGAGTTGTTATTATAGGGGAATCATAAATCGGTTCTTCTTCGTTTAAATCATCTGAATCTTGTAATGACGGATTTGGTGATGAAATGTCGTTGTCGTTTAATAGAATATCTTTGTGAATATGCCTATCTCTTTTACAAAAGGAAACATTTTCATATGCGCGTATTTTAGAGTTTTCCTCGGTTGGTCCATAAACACAATTACAGAAAATCACGTTTTCATAAATCAGTGCATTACATCTTTTTCCAGTTTGTAGAGTATTTTCTTTCTGTTCAGTTGATGACCTTGCCGTTGCGATACGGGACTGACGGGTTGGCTCCTTATTTGTTTGAAATCCAGCTATTATCTCGCTAACTGTTGATTTTCTTTTTTGTAAAATTTTCAAAGACGGGGTCCGGCATCGCGGAACGGTGTTACTTTTAGCACTAATGTCGTTTGTATTGTTGCATGTTAATGAAATTGCTGTTGCATATTGGACCTGCTCAAAATACTGTTTAAGTTTAGAAACAGAATAAACACTGCTATCATTCATTGATAATGAAACCTCAGGAGATTTTTCCATTTCTTTCGAACAAGTTTTTAAATATTCATTAGACCGAGATTTTTTGGCTTCAAAAATGTTTTGGATATGAAGAACACTAGCGGAATAATCGTCTTTTTCAAGTATATTCCGCTCAGCCTGACGAAGCATGTTATCAATACGACGGCAATTGTTGAAATTTGCTTTTCTGAAAAAAATATTAATGATAAAAATAATAAAAACTTAAAATATAATTGTTCACATGAATTTCAATTCATCCATTGTTTGGGTTTTTTAATCATTCATATTGCAGTTAGCATATACTTGAGAGAAAAATTAATTAAAAACACAAATGCATGTAAAATCAACACTGAAAATAATAATAAAATAAAAACAATTATATTAAATAACAATAAATGAAAACACCTTACTATTGACATTTTCATTAATGTAATTTAAACATCAAACAACAAATTTTTTATTGATATTTATCACGATGGAACAGATTTTTTTAGATACCGTGTGTACAATGTTAAATTACATAATTTTTATGGTCATAAAATTTTAAATGCTTTCTTATAGTTATTAAATAATGATACAAACTTTAATCATTGCTCTGCTGCCTGTAGGTGCATGCATTTAATACGTAATTTCTCATTTTAGTGTTTAAATAAAACTCATATATTTTTATTTCCTGCATTTCATTCCTGCTTCCAAGTGTTTCCTTTCACATTCCCTTTTAACAGGAAATAATTGTAGATGAAATAGAATATTTAATAATTAAAAATGTTATAAAAATGTTTACAAGATAAAAACCATACCAAAACAAAATGTGTTGTATTTTTTCCATTGAGATCTTTCTAAAATAAGGATATACCGGTGCTAAAAATCGTAATATAACGAAATTCTGATGATAAATAACTATTAAATAATGAAACCCGACACCGTCCAAAGCAAAGATTCCTAGTTATATTGTATCCAAAAAACTAGCCAATTGTTAAATATTTTGTTAAACATAATTTATATATTCAAGATTTATGTTGAAGGGTATTAAATTTAAAATTCAATACATTATGTATTTTCTCAAAATTTGCAAATTGTATCAAAATTTCATTTAAATTGATTGCAAAATTTGTTACATAAATATTTTTTTTTAAAGTATATTTCATGATATTCCATATTGATTTCAAATCACGTTAACCAAAAAGCGTCGTTTAAAAAATTCAAAAAATTAACAAATTCTAAAAATTTCAACGTATTTTACTCAAATCAGATACAAGAAGGGAAACATTATAAGTTATAGAGTTTTTTGTCAGGTCACACGGCCCCATGTAAGGGTACATAAATCTTTGACAAGGTACATGGGGACATCTATTCTGATAAACATCTATTTAACGTCCTTGTCACCCTTAACTACCAGTGAAAAAAAATGAATAAAGCAACCATTCATACTAACATTTTATGCGCCAACAATTCATAAATAAGATACAAACAGTCAATATATTACCAATTTTAAATCCTAACACTTTGTTTTATCTAACATGGTAATGTAAGAGTCACTTCCCTTATGCCGCTAAATCTTGCTTGAGTTTATGTACCTCGGCAGATTTACGAAAAAGTTCCATGTACCCTGGCAAGTTAGCAAATCGCTTTGCGAGAAATTTCTTTGAAGGGTGACAAATACATGTATCAGACAACTGATATTTTATAATTAAAAATGGTTTAAAAATTTCCAAATATGTATCACGTTTTTAATCAGACAACCGAATAGATTCATCAAAACCTTCTATATAGGTCCCACTAGGGTTTCTTAGCTGGTAGGGTGCTCACTTTGTCGGTGTGAGGTAGAGGTTCGAACCCCGGTCGGGTCTGGCCAAGACCGTAAATATGTAGTGACTATTCTTTTGTCAAGCACTCGGCATTTAGAAATGAAGTCACGGGTTGAAAAATTGTAAAGAATGAGTCTCAAAATGCCAAGCGATCCGCCTATAGGAGAAATATCAAGAAACAAGGTTACACCTTTGGGAGACCTCTAAATCCCGACATCGACTCGAGGCCAAATGCAAATTAATTTAAGCCTAACGTGCCTATATAAAACATAACGTAATAAAGACATCTCAAAATTGTTACTGGAAAAAAACAATATGAAAATGTGTCATTGGTCGTTTTCTCACTATTATTACCCTAGCAAAATATACAATACATGATTTTCGCCTCTGAACTTATGCAGCGCCTATATTGCAATGGTAATAGCCCCGTTTAACATGCTTTATAATGTTGCTTTGTATACCTTAAACCTGTATAGGAATCGCACGTGTATTGACCAGTGGCCTAATGATAGATTATAACATTGTTAGATATATACGAGATGTA
This sequence comes from Tegillarca granosa, assembly GCA_029721355.1. Taxonomy (NCBI): domain Eukaryota; kingdom Metazoa; phylum Mollusca; class Bivalvia; order Arcoida; family Arcidae; genus Tegillarca; species Tegillarca granosa. The sequence goes on from CM056595.1 coordinate 25,609,777, forward strand.
TCTAAACTAGTTTCAATCGTGTTCAGATAAGCAGTGCGTAATTTAATTGGGTTATTTGTTGATGAAGCAAATACAATGCGTTTAAATGAGAAAAAAATGTGTAAAAGTGAAAAAAAAATACTTAGAAATACATTAAAACAAATTAAAAAACGGACGACATACGATATTCGAACCTAGGTCTTTGAGGTTATCATTTCCTACATCATAGATGATATGGAAACTGTATTATATCTAGTATCAAGTATGTATATTGTTCGGGGCAATTAAGGGATAATGTGTTTTATCTTTATCCCCAAATTTCAATGCCAGCGCATCCCTCTCCATCAACCAGAATTTGCAAAAAAGAAGATAAAATATAGAAGTTTTGGTAGTCAAAATATCTTTGATGAAGAGGAATGCGCTCTATGTGTATTAATTGAAAAACATGGTTATTTCCATCAAAAAATTCGTATTTGTATAGAAGTATACGAAATGTAGTATTCTTAAGTGTATGTTTAAACAAATAATGTAATATTTTATCAAACTTTTAATATTCAAACCCGTTTCTTTTTGGTACACTCTTTTGGGTATTAAAAAGTGTAAATCTTATTTTAAAAAAATAAAAATTTTGAATTCTGTAGGCGGATGCCTCGGCTTATTAAGAATTATCCTTTAGAGAAAAAACCATCTACAACGTTGTTATATAAGACTTTTAAAAGTCCTAAGGTAAAGACCTTAAAAACCGATGTCCCGAGTCACGGTAGACATGACACGCTAAACAGTTCCCTATACATTACCCTGGGAAAGGAAAGGAAAAACACTCTTATATTTGCCTACAGCTTACTCAATATGGGAGAACCTTCCTTTGGTGACGTTTGGCAGGAAACAGAATTGTCATTGTAAGTTGATAGTAAAAATTGTATAACTTAGTCAGGAAATACAAGACAGTACATTGATTGTTACCTCAGTTATTCAAAATTAAAAAACAAAAGCTAAAATAACTTGGAAAATTCAACAAGTATTAAACAAACTTAATTTTGAAATACAAAGTTGTTAGAGCAAATGTAAGTCACGGCAAGTGTGAATACGATATAGGAGAGATTTAAGAAGCGAACGATAAGATAAAGCAAAGAAATAAACATTTGCGTATAGGTGATTCTTCTCCAGGGGGCTACAGTTAATAATCACATCAACAATTCAGTTGCAAGAAAAAAAATTTATTAATTTGAAAATAAAGCTGTTTAAAAGTGTTAACTAATCAAGTCTACTAAATACTAAAGCTGCAACAAAATTGTAAAACTACATCAGATAATTTTGTTCCCGATTTTTTTTTTGCTACAGCTGTCTTAGTTTTTACTTTTGTAACAGTTCTTATGTAGCCGCAAAAACTTGTACCCAAAAAAAGAAACATTTTTATCAGTACAATAACCAGGGATTTATTCCTTTCGTTCCCGAAGCTGTTTATTTGTAAAGATTTCACTCACTTTTAGAAAGAGACGATAGACATTTGTATAACTTCGTGTTTTGGTTGCATTAGTCAATTTCATTAAGGCGTGTTATTGGTTGCATGAGACATTTGTATAACTTCGTGTTATTGGTTGCATTAGATATTTGTATAACTTCGTGTTATTGGTTGCATTAGACATTTTCATTAAGTCGTGTTATTGGTTGCATTAGACATTTGCATAACTTCGTGTTATTGGTTGCATTAGACATTTATTGTTTTGTCGTGTTATTGGTAACATTAGACATTTGTTGTTTTGTCGAGTTATTGGCAGCATTAGACATCTTTATTGCGTCCTGTTATTGGTAGCATTAGTCGTTTTTTTTTTTTTTTTTTGTCGTACTATTGGAAGCATTTGACTTTTTTTGTTGCGTCGTGTTATTGGTAGCATTTGACTTTTTTTGTTGCGTCGTGCTTTGGTAGCATTAGACGTTTTTGTTTTCTCGTGCTATTGGTAGCATTAGACCTTTTTGTTTTGTCGTACTATTGGTAGCATTAGACCTTTTTGTTTTGTCGAGCTATTGCTAGCGTAAGATTTTTTGTTTTGTCTTGCTTTGGTAGCATTAGACGTTTTTGTTTTGTCGTGCTATTGGTAGCGTAAGTTTTTTTGTTTTGTCGTGCTTTTGGTAGCATTAGACCTTTTTGTTTTGTCGTGCCATTGGTAGCGTAAGATTTTTTTGTTTTGTCGTGCTATTGGTAGCATTAGACATATTTTGTTGTGTATTGTTATTTATTGCGTAAGATTTTTTGTTTTGTCGTGCTATTGGTAGCATTAGACGTTTTTGTTTTGTCGTGCTATTTTTAGCGTAAATTTTTTTGTTTTGTCGTGCTATTGGTAGCATTAGACGTTTTTGTTTTGTCGTGCTATTGGTAGCGTAAGATATTTTTGTTGCATTTTGTTATTGGTAGCATAAGACATATTTGTTTTGTCGTGCTATTGGAAGCATAAGACTTTTTTGTTGCGTAGTGTTATTGGTTGCAGTAGACATTTTCATTAATTCGTGTTATTGGTAGCATTAGACGTATTTGTTGTGTCGTGCTATTGGTAGCATTAGACATTTTTGTTGGTCGAGTTATTGGTTGAATTGGACATTTTTTGTTTTGTCGTGTTATTGGTAGCATTAGACATTTTTGTTGTTTTCGTGGTATTGGTAGCATTAGATATTTTTTTTTTGTGTCCTGCTGGTTTAATTAGACATTTTCATTAAGTTGTGTTATTGGTAGCATTAGACATTTTTTGTTGTGTGGTGCTTTCGGTAGCTTTGGACATTTTTTGTTGTGACGTGTTATTGGTTGCATTAAACGTTTTCATTAATTCGTGTTATTGGTTGCATTAGACATTTTATTTTTTGTTGTGTCGTGTTATTGGTAGCATTAGAAGTTTTTGTTGTGTCGTGTTATTGGTAGCAAGTTATTTTTGTTCTTTGATGTTTTTGGTAACATAAGCCAATTTTTGTTGTGTCGTGCTATTGGTTGCATTAGACAGTTTTTGTTGTGTCCAGCTATTGGTTCAATTGGACATTTTGATTAAGTCGTGTTATTGGTAGTATTAGACATTTTTGTTGTGTGGTGCTTTTAGTAGCATTGGACATTTTTTGTTGTGGCGTGTTAATAGTAGCATTAGACATTTTTTGTTGTGTCGTGTTATTTTTAGCATAAGACGTATTTGTTGTGTCTTCTATTGGTTGCATTGGACGTTTGATTTTTGTCGTGTTATTGGTAGCATTAGACTTTTTTTGTTGTGTCGTGTTATTGGTAGCATTAGAAGTTTTTGTTGTGTCGTGTTATTGGTTGCATTAGACATATTTTGTTGTGTTGTGTTATTGATAGCATAAGCATTTTTGTGTTATATTATTGGTAGCAAGTTATTTTTGTTTTCAGTAACATTAGACATTTTTTGTGTCGTGTTATTGGTAGTATAAGACATATTTGTTGTGTCGTTCTATTGGTAGCATAAGAATTTTTTGTGTCGTGTTATTGGTAGCATTAGATATTTTTGTTTCGTCGTGTTATTGGTAGCATTAGACATTTTTGTTTTGTCGTGTTATTGTTAGCATTGGACATATTTGTTGTGTCATGCTTTTAGTAGCATTAGACAATGTTTTTTGTGTCCTGTTATAAGAAACGTTTGACCTTTTTTGTGTTGTGTTATTGGTAGCATTAGGCATTTTTGTTGTATAGGTTCCAATAGACGTTTTCATAAATTCGTGTTTTTGGTTGCATTAGATATTTTGTTGTATTGGTTTCTTTAGACGTTTTCATTAAGTCATGTTTTTGGTTGCATTAGATATTTTGTTGTATTGGTTTTATTGGACGTTTTCATTAATTCGTGTTTTGGGTTGCATTAGACATTTTATTGTATCCGTTGCATTAGACATTTTCATTAATTCGTGTTTTTGGTTGCATAAGATACTTTGTTGTTTTGGTTTCATTCGACGTTTTCATTAATTCTTGTTTTGTATTTTTTTTGTTGCATTTGAAAAGTTGTTGTATTGGTTTCATTAGACGTTTTCATTAATTCGTGTTTTTTCATTAATTCGTTTTTTTTTTTTTTTTTTTTTTTTTTGTTGCATTTGAAAAGTTGTTGTATTGGTTTCATTAGACGTTTTCATTAATTCGTGTTTTTGGTTGCATTAGATATTTAGTTGTATTGGTTTCATTAGACGTTTTCATTAATTCGTTTTTTTTTTTTTTTTTTTTTTTTTTGTTGCATTTGAAAAGTTGTTGTATTGGTTTCATTAGACGTTTTCATTAATTCGTGTTTTTGGTTGCATTAGATATTTAGTTGTATTGGTTTCATTAGACGTTTTCATTAATTCGTGTTTTTTTTTTTTTTTTTTTTTTTTTTTTTTTTTTTTTTTTGTTGCATTTGAAAAGTTGTTGTATTGGTTTCATTAGACGTTTTCATAAATTCGTGTTTTTGGTTGCATTAGATACTTCGTTGTATTGGTTTCATTAGACGTTTTCATTAATTCGTGTTTTTGGTTGCATTATATACTTTGTTGTATTGGTTTCATTAGACGTTTTTAATAATTCGTGTTTTTGGTTGCATTAGATATTTTGTTGTATTGGTTTCATTAGACGTTTTTAATAATTCGTGTTTTTGGTTGCATTAGATATCCAGTTGTATTGGTTTCATTAGACGTTTTTAATAATTCGTGTTTTTGGTTGCATTAGATATTTTATGTTTTGTCGTGCTTCCTCCTACTAACAGAAAAAAATAAACTATTCATTTGGTTGTTGGTTTGCACATGGAAAGGTGACAAAAATAATTGAAAGGTTTTATAAGGTTGATGGAAAGTTAATCGAAAACTAGACCATTAAATTTTCCCCAAGTGTTACTTTATATTTTCTGTTGACATGCCATAAACTAAATTTAAAGCTGTTTACCGTATCAGGCAGAGAAAATTGCATAGATAGTTTTAATGCAAGGTGTAAAAATGTCATTAACTAAGAATCTATGACATTTTATGTTTACTTGGAAATTGATTACCAATTAGGGTGGATACACTTGTTCGTGGTAATAATCACATAAAGCCATTAAAACTGGCTTAATAACGTAAAAACATTTTATATTTGAAACTTCAACCAGCAATATTGTGTGCTTTACAAGACAGACGAATAAATTTTAATACATTTATCAAGAAAGATAATAAACTATTCTGTGTTGTGGATAATCTTTAAATTGCCTGAAAATCGACTGTTTTATATACAATATACTTGATTCAGTTGGGTACATTTTGTAGTAGTCCTATAAGACAAATTTTTGCAAACTTTGTACAAGAATGATAATAATAAAACCTCAAATAAACATCGCAAACCAACCTTTTCATTTTACTTGTACCGGTCAAGCAATATAACTTACGATCCTACAACAAAGTATATAACCACTGTTTATCTAAAAGATAAGAGGCTGTTTGTCAAACAATACAGCATTTGATTATACAAAGTATATAACCAGTGTTTAACTGATAGGCAAGGGACCTCTTGTTCCGGGTCAACAAAAATTGCTAAAGTATATAACCAGTGTTCATCTGAAAGGCATGTGGCGTTTTGTACCTGGTCATCCAATGGAAATTACGCTTTATACGCTAATCACCCGATTTTTGACGATCTCTGTTGTTATCAAATTGTTGAAAAACGTTTTGTTTGAAAAACGTTTTACATCCCAATCAATAAAAATCCCTGTTATCAAGACGTCACTAGCTATAAGTTAAGTGACAGAAACGTTAACGTTAAAATGTCACCATAATACATAAATAGTGTTTCTATGCACTCCAAATCGCAATAGGACAATACTAGCCTGAATCATTCCAACGGCTTTAAGGGCATTTTCACCCAGTCTAGGCATGGCGTACAAACATTTTATGCAATTTCAACAGTTTTAATTGTTTTTCCGTTTTGTTTGGATACAAAAAAAATTGAACAATAAATTATGGACAGCAAAATCCTCATGCAAAAAGCCATTCATACATTAAGATTTTTAGGAAGTTAATACATGTGTATCATTTCGAAATTATTAATAAAATACTGTTTTTTTTAATTTGCGCATTTTTTCGTTAGTATATTTCTCCGCTTTTTGAATGGGGTAATTGATAACTTCTGACATTGTTAATTTCTTCGTTGTATTGTCAAAGCAAAGATCACACCAATTGAAAATAATATAAAAACTCAGTTCATATCTGAATGTGATGAACCTAAATCCTTACGTTTCTATTTTAATTTGACACGAACTACATAATACATACCTTAACCTTGTAACTAATTAAAAAACAGATAGAAATCTTGCTTTCTTTAAACTATAGCACGATCTACATATATGCAGCAAGAATCCTTTTGCATAATCTAAAATGGATTGGAAATGGTTAAACTTACCGGCAACAATTATCAACACTTTTTAGTTAAGACAAATTAATTTTCTAAGGCCTTAGTAACTGCGGATTAGTAGGTGTTTTGGAACACAGAAAACCTATCAACCGTTTCAAACCATTTTTGAAGAAAATGAAAGTGGCAGAAATTCTATAAAAAAAAAATTTGGTTTAATTTGAAGTCAGTTGATATAAATGGTTCATAATCATTTTGACATGTATTATCTGAGCGTCATTAGTACATCGATAAAAAATTTATAATGGCATTTTTATGGTTGTGTCTGTATTATATTCAATTCATTTTACGTTATCTATTTCGGCATATGTGTTCGTAAAGATAATAAATATTTGTTAATTCTTTTGTTATGTTTTTATATTCTCTAAAGTTGTTATAATGCATTGTTTTTCTTGTCATTTGGCCGCTTGTGTCTCATTAACAGTTTTCAACAGTTAGTCGGATGAAAAACACTCCGTTTATTTACGTCAACAAATCTCTCACTTATGCTGATTTATGATACCTGAGAGAAAACACACGATTAAACACATCCAATTTTCATAGTTATATGTTGTCGTAAATGAGTCGTTCGTCAAGTCGTAAAAAGATACCAGAACATATATCTGACGAATTTTATTGCTGCTATATGAGAATTGTAAGAAATGACTTGTCTATGATATCAACTCGATTTCATTTTCATTATAGAAATAGAAAGGGTCAAAACTATCGCTCGATTTGGTTTAATGGTGTCTGATACTCCTGCATTAACGATATAAAACCATTATCAATACAATTCGTTTGTGAAGTTAAAAATATCAAAGTAAAGGAACAGAAATTATTTCTGGAATTCAAAGCAAAACATAAATTGTCAATGGTTTTGTAAATTGCAATCGAGTTTGATCCAAAATAGCCATTTCTCCGATGAAAAATACCTTTCATTTAATCATGACTTGATAATATGGAGAATTCTTTCTAATTCAATGGCATAAAGTTTAATCAACCAATAGAAAGCAATTTTCTCAAATAGTATACTAATGAATTTTGGTACTTGACTGACATTTTGCATATAAAAATAAGCTCGGAGTAAAATTGTATTCCGATTTCAAGATGATAAGGAATTCAATGTAAATGCACTAGGGAATATTAGGTATCATTTCGTAATTATGTCCAAAGCCAGATCATTTTTAAGTTTTATACTTTATAATCTTAATTTAAGCATTAGTAAATTAGACATGATGTCACTTTAACTCCTTTAACGAACTTTCATTGTGTCGTTGGTTGCTCTAAAAATGCAAACTCTCTTTTAGCACTATTCCTTATAATTTCAATAAAAATAATAACAACATTTTAGGTTATAAGAAAAACTTAAGGTAAGTGCCGACACCAAGGGAGTAACTCTTTTCAACAGGACAAAACAACCGATCTGTTATAATAAATGTAAAAATAATTACAAAACTTTCCCGTCAAGTCTACTGTTATAGAAACAATTACAAGTTCCTATGGTTTATGCATACGCATGCACCAAAAATTTCGGTCTATGACACCATAGACCGAAAAAAATTACAATTATTCCTTAAATAGACGTAGAAAATTTACAAAGCTGGACTGTTTAAAAATTTAATAATTTATTCATACAAAATAAAATGCAGTATGTTAAACCAATAGCATACAACTTTAGTCAACCAACACATTAAAAAATGTTTCCATGCAATCAACCGCATCGAACTCGCAATAGACAAGTGATAACCCAAATTACACAGTTTAATTTTTCATCAAAAGTAAAAAAGATTTGCGAATTATATTTTTTCTGCAAGAAACTATTGTCTTAAGATTAAGCTTCTTAAACTGAAAATCACGTGTCGTAATTCACATTAATAAATTTAAAAAAAAATTCAAGAATGAGAAAAATGAATTACTTCACATGAAATATCACTCGTTACATGCAAACAATCAAAATAAATTGTAGTATTAAAAATTTATGACCTATAACTTTTCACTTTGAAACCATTTTAAATGTCAGATAATGAAAAATCAAAAGTTAAAAATCTCAAGACAATATCTTTGCAATCACTAAGATAAAGAACTTTGAAGTTATTTAAAAATGGCCATGGCCTTGGCTTTCGTCCTTGGTTCTGTTAAAAAACAATGCTTCATGACAAAATAATGTTATTGACTTAAGTTTTATAGACAATTTAGAAAATGTAAGTAACAGATGCTGGACACAAGCTGGAGACACGTTGCATCGCAGGGGAGAGCTAAAACGGATTTTGTCTTTTTATTCGTTATCTTAATTTGCTCGCCATATTAAAAAGTATAGTAAAATTATTGTTATAAACCACCACGTACTGACATTGTTAATGTTTAGAAATGTATGTAATAGAATCACGGGTATAAATATTAACTAGAATAATCGTGGCTCATTCTTTTACTGTGCGTTCAGCAAAGCGAATTTTAAAAAAATGCAGTCATATTCTAAGACTTTAATTAACTAGATTTTAACTGTATAACTAATACATGCGAGTGTATAAATTATACATGTTACGCGATCTTATCATTAACGCTAAATTTCGCGTAATGGTTTTAATTGTTGTTCCTACTTTTGCATGGTGTTCGTTAAAAATATTACTCATAAAAGAGTTTTTGCTATGGAATTGTCAACTGCAGAATGAAAACAGTAAAATTGCTTGAATGAGTTGTATGATATTTTCTGATAAAAAATTTCAAGGTTGAATAGGTATATTGATATCTTTTTTGTTTTTAAATACATGTACTTAATACACAAGTTAACTCTGTTACAAATTACAAATTCGAACAATAATCCTAGAAAATCTATAAATCAAAAACTTGAATTTATCTGAAATCAAACGAGAACAACAATTATAAAATAACAAAACTCTAACTGATGGTTATACGAATAAAGTTGATGTTTTGTAGATATTGCTCTAAATTCTTATAATGACTCCCACTGGTCCATCCAGATCAATTTATCAAGCTTACAGCTAAACATGAGACACTTTGAATTACAATTATGTTTGCTTGAGAATGTTCTTGTTCACTTTTATGTCAGAAGATCGGAAATTACAATTCCTTTTGATGGATGATGCACTAATTCACCAGAAATTCAATAAAGTGTTATAAAGTGGAACAAGTAAGATAGACAGCTACTTCCGGAGAAATTGTAAATGGTTTTTGAAGGGCATGGATGGATTTTAAACTAATATTTAAAATAAATATTTACTGTAGAAAATGCAGCATCGTGGATTTTTTTTTCTTCAAAGAGAGGGACAAAATACAGTCTTAAACGTAACTCGACGTCAAATGTAAAATCACGTTAAATGTAAAAAAAAATCAAATTTGAAATTAAATGTAAAAACATTTTTACTCTAAATGTAACAAGAGGCCCATGGGCCTTAACGCTCACCTGAAGATATGTCCAATATTGTTTGCAAAGTGCAATAGACAATATATTGAGTACAGAAACTTAAAAAGTTTTCTCAAGTTAAGAACTCCCACAAAACTTAATCAGAAATATATCAACTCACATTTCATTTATAAGTAGCTTATATAATATGCATGAAGTAACTGTAGTGCAATGAATAATTACCAAATCATTAATAAATTTCAGTATACTTATGCAGCTATGTCCTTGACCTTTGAACATATATGACCTCGAACCATATATGATTGTCATGTCAATACCTACAATATTCTAATATACATGCCTATGCATGAAATTAATAGCTTTCAAGATAATTAATAATTTAAATATTCCTATGTTGATATGACCTTGACCTTTGAACATATAACCTTGAACCATATATCAAAATGATCGCCATGTTAATACCTACAATATTCTAATATACATGCCTATACAAAAAGTTAATAGTTTTCAAGATAATTAGCAATTTAAGTCTTCTTCTGCAGCTGTGACCTTGACCTTTCAACATATGACCTTGTACCATATAAAAATGATCGTTGTCGCAATATCAACAATATTCTAATATTCATGCCTATACAAAAAGTTAATAGTTTTCAAGATAATTAGCAATTGAAGTCTTCTTTTTCAGCTGTGACCTTGACCTTTCAACATATGACCTTGAACTACATATCAAAATGATCGTCATGTCAATACCTACAATATTCTAATATACATGCCTATACAAAAAGTTTTCAAGATATAGTGACAAATGTATAATTTTTTAGCAATTTCCCTACTCAGTGCCCTACAATTTCCCCATTTTGAGCCCCATGGTTACCGTTTGTGCAAATCTTAAAGATGACCTAAGGATGTTATAAATGAAATAACTAAAATATATCTCTTGTAGATTCAGAGGAGAAGATTTTTAAAGTTTTTCACTATTTCCCACTTTATGGGCCCCCAAGGGGACATAACTCCTTCATTTGTGCAAATCTGAAAGGGCTTTGCCAAGGCATGATGGTTACCAAGTTTCATTAAATTTGGCCCAGTGGTTTTGGAGGAGAAGATTAAAATGTAAAAAGTTTACGGACGACGGACGAAGATGGATAGCAATAGCTAATCTGAGCTTTCAGCTCAGGTGAGCTAAAAATGTTACAAATGTAAAAACTTGACATCAAATGTAAAAAAGCATTTGACGATAAATATAAAAACATTTTAACGCCAAATGTAAAAATGCCGATTAACGTTAAATGTTAAAACAAAAAGTGATTGACATATAACAAAAACAATGCTCACAGTTAGCATAAATCTGCATGGGAACTGATTGCGCATACGAGGCTTCCGATGAAAAACTAAAATCAAAGTACTGAGAAGCGTTAAGCTAGCACCTATGTGTGGTTTCTTAAGATGTAATTAATGTTTTACAGGATTTCAGTTCGGACTGAAGCCGTCTTTATATTTGTTACCATGCACATTTTGGCTTCATTTGAACAGTTTTAATTTTTATCCCATTTTTATCAAATTTGTTACTTTTATATTCTTGTATCATAATATTCCTCATTATTTTACCTAGTTTTATTTCATTTTATCTATTTTACATAATCTTGAACCGGAATTACTTATTTTCTTAAGGCTAAAATTAATCCTTATTACGTTAATTCTCGCGTCCTTTCAATTATTTGATTAACAGATTTTAGCGGTGTGTTTGTAGTTGTCAGTTACTTTCTTTTCATCAAGATTTATTGTTTAAACATGTCATAGAAAATATATTTATGTTCTTAATTAAAACAAGTTCTACCCGTCATAATACCTGATTTATTATCCAACCAGAGGGCTCATACTAATCCCTTCAGGGTAGAATTATTTTCTCTGAATCCTAAACCAGGACTTCTCGGATCTCCGGAGTACAGTAAGGTTGTATCGGAATCACCGATCAATCAAATAACAATAACGGGAAACACGTACGAATTTGAAGCGGAATCTCGCAAAAGTTTTATTGTTCAATATTTTTTTTATTTTACAAAATCATGTATTGTTAACTAAATTTATCTGAGGACTACATAAGATTGTGTTACATCATTTTCATTTTTCTTGAGAACTACTGGACAGAATATCATGAAACTTGGCAGAAATGTTTCTCCCATATTTTTTTCCTCCTTCCGAGTGTTGTTACTTTGACGCTGATTCATCAACAAACATAGCCGCCATGGTAAATTCTTTTTTTATAAGCCAATTTTTAGGAACCCAAGAACCACTGAATGACTTAAAACCATACGCCGCCGAAATGTTCCTGTTAATGTTCCTAAGAAGTACGGAACATGCCTATTGTGAATCTATCTAAACAGGGCTCTACTTTGTTTTGGTTATCCAGTCTCAGCGATTCGGGTTCCTCGGAAACTCTTGTTAAACGATTTTTTTTACTTTTACCACAGGTACTTCAGTGTTACGTGAACTTAAGCTACGGTGGGAGTAAAAACATGGCATTTTGTGTAGACTTTCCCCGTTGAAAACCTATAAATTCTATAATTGTTCTTTTGGTTTGTCTGTTTGTCTTTATTGTTTTTTCCTTTGATCATTTTGCATAAAAAGAGATAGATTGTTGATAGGAACGACAATAATCATCATAGGTACTTTCGGTTTTTTTTTCAGAATTGTGTCAAAGTTAATGTGATTCTATAATTTTCACTTATACTAGAAACTTTGAAACTAGAACTTTGTATAATGAAGCTCACAGCGTTGATATGTAGAATGGACGAATTTAAGATTGAATTGTTGGAAGACAAATTTTAGTTTTCATCGATAACCAAGCAAAGTAGATAAAGGCTTTTTTGGCATACTAAGGTTTCTTTTACAACAACCACTTAATAAAAACTTCCTACTATATTTTACTCACTTGGACACAGGCTACAGAATATAAATATAAGACTTGACGAAGTCTACATGTAACGGTTATACAAAAAATAAATGTAACACTTGACGGACGTCTACATGTAACGGTAAAACCAGAAATATATATATATATATATATAACACTTGACGGAAACATGAAACGGTAATACAAAAATAAATTTAACACTTGATGGAAGTCTACATGTGACGGCCATACAGAAAATAAATATAACACTTGCACTGGCGTAGCTGCTTATTAGCACTGTAAGCACGTGCTTACAAATAATTTTGACAATTTTTTTTCAGTTGTTGATTATTTTTTGTAATCTGTTCTAAATATTTATTTTAATCCTACTGTCCCACAAAAGTATAAAACACGTCGGTAATATGTGAAATTAAAAAAAAATGGGTGCTCCATAATGGGTAATTATCGCTTTGTAGCTCCGACCAGAGCCGAAGATATATTATTGTAGGCTAGCTATCTTTAGTGGTTTTACCCTTAAAATTGTTCCACGTTCGATTAAATAACCCTTCCAAAGCAACATTTAAGTTTACTTTTGTTTATTTTAATGAAAAGAGAAACGTTTGTTTTTTATCCTGCAGTACATGATCAACAATGAAATTCATCGCGCAATAAAAGTCGTTGAATCTTATACACTTATAAACAATGTTCTTCACTGTAAGTCTTCGGTATGTTTATGTATATATATAAAATCTTGTAATTAACTGTTGTTTATTAATAATTTATAAACAATAGAATGAAGATCTTGCACGATCTTGAATTTCATGACCGGATAAGAACTCTAGTTTTATTCTGCGTTCATTGTTGATCTTAAATTTCATATACTAAGTATAAAATCTAAACGACGCTGTGACACAGATAAGTTGGTTTGAGCGTCATTTTAGCGTTCAATCGAAGACCGTTGAAATCACGTTTGTGCGACGTATTTGTACCATTTAATGAAAAGATTTTCCCAAAAAACATAATCAGTTGTAAGCAGACCAAACAAAATGAAGAGAAGTAAATCTTCCGATTTAGAAAAGGGACAAAGTAAAGTGACAAAGTATTTCTCTGCACCGAAAAATTTTCATCCGCTAGTCCCGTCACAAGTATTGATGAGCACCTCGTAGAAAAGCAAAGTTTATCAGAGTCCGTCAGTCTTGAACAAGATGCTGCTCAAAGCATCGATGTCGCAGATAGCGATATTGCATCTGTTAGCCCCCCTACAATGGAATCAGAGTCCGTCAGTCTTGAAAAAGATGCAACTGAACGCATCGGTGTTGCAGATAGCGATGTTGCATCTGTTAGCCCCACCCCCCCCCCACCCCTACATTGGAATCGGAGTCCAAATCTGCTCAATGATTACACGTCATTTAAAGCAACCTGGTCTTGGAAACTGTGAAAAAAGCAGCGAAAATTTTGCGTTCGTTGCTGAGGGCAAAAAGGAAGAAGTTGTTTCGATGCTGAGTACCCCTTTCCAGCTTAAAATTTCAAGAAACCGCGATATACTAAAGAACATCTTGAAAACTATCTATTTGTGTGGAAAACAGAATATCCCTCTCCGTGGTCATACGGAAGACAAGAGTAATTTCATTGCCCTGATCAAATTCAGAGCTGAAACTGATAACGTTTTGGCTGATCATCTGAAGAATAGTCCCCCAAATGCGAGATATTTATCTCCGCATATACAAAATGAGTTGATCAATATTTGTGGACAACAATTACAGCAACGCATCGTTGATGAGTGTAATGCTGCTAATTGCTTTAGCATTATAGTAGACGAAACTACTGATGTTTCAACCACTGAGCAAGTCGCGTTATGCCTTCGTTATGTAGGTACTGACACCGAGGGAGCACTGAAAGTGAAAGAGGGGGTCGTCGGATTTGCGTAAGCCAGTTCTACAATTGGAGAGGTTTTTGCAGCAACCATTATGGGTATACTTAATGAATATGGTATTGTCACACAGGCCATGAGGGGACAAGGATATGACGGAGCTGCGAATATGGCGGGTAAACTTTCTGGCTGAAATTCCAGAAGCCTATTATGTACACTGCTATGCACATTGCTTGAATTTGGCTGTGGTAAAATCGTGTCAACTACCTATTATCCGTAATACCGTTGATATTGTAAAGGGTGTTTCGTTTGCGTTTAGTTATTGTTCAAAACGAACAGGAAGGTTTAAAACAATGCTGGAGCAGCCTGACCCAGAACAGAGAGAGGCGCTGGACGGTCGGAGAAAAATTAAGGGCATGTGCGAAACCAGATGGTCTAGTAGGGCTGACGCTTTGAACACATTCAAATCAGCACATTCCATCATTGTTGATACCTTAGACGACCTGGCGACCGATGGTGATAAAAATGCCAAACAATTGATGCTTGCAATTCAAGATTTCGGGTTTATAATTGCACTTGTTGTAGCAGAGCATGTTTTACAGTACAGTGTAGCTCTTTCTAACTTGCTACACTCTTGCTACAAGACCCACTCTTGACCTCGTAGAGGCTGCATCTGAGGCGAAGACCGTCATTGCAAGTTTCAGAAGAATCAGGCAGGATGACAATATTTGGCAAGAACTTTACAGAGACATCCTAACGCTTGCCGAGAAACAAGATGTACAACCAAGTAAGCCTAGGACGGCAGGTCGACAACAACATAGAAACAATATGCCGGCGGACACACCCGAGCAGTACTGGAGAAGGTCAGTTTTCTATCCAATGCTCAATCATATGGCCAATGAGATCGAAGAACGGATCGTAGTTCCCAAAGACAGGTTCCTTGCCCAATACTTGATTCCGTCTAGACTTAACTCGCTTACTCGCGATATGAACCTGACGTTTTTGCCCCATTCGTAGCAGACTTGCCAGAAGGCGATTTAGCAACATACCGAACGGAGTTGGTCAGATGGAGGTGCAAGTGGGCAAGTACCAATGACAAACCCAGTACATTGATTGAAACGCTACAACATGCTAAGCGTGAACTTAATCCCAACATCCATACAGCCGTGAAGATTCTTCTGACTATGCCAGTCACTTCTGCAACAGCGGAGCGGTCATTCAGTGCCCTGAAACGAGTAAAGACCTACCTTTGATCAACAATGGTAGAGGACAGGTTGAATGGCTTGTCACTGATGCATGTGCATCCAGAAATCGAACTTGATTTTGACCAAGCCATCAATACTTTTGCATCAGATGGTAACCGCAAAATCCATCTTCTTTTCCCTTATTAAACCGGACGGTGGTTACAGTTTTGGAGTATTTTCCACATTGACCTGTCGCTGCTTAGGCCTATGTCTTATATTTGAAATTGTATTGTTGTATATAGCTTTGTGCCATAACGTCTTAACGACAGTTCTCAGAAAAAGTAAAAAAAAAAAAAAAAAAAAAAAAAAAAAAGACAAAACATAGAAAAAAAAAACTTAAAAAAAAGAAGTGTCTTGAAGACATTTCCCAGAAAACAAATCTCAAAAAAAGTAAAAAAAAAAAAAAATAAATAAAAAAATTGTTTAAAAAGGAAAAGAAGGCAAAAGAGAAAAAAGTCAAAGCTGGCTGTGATTCTTTGCTATCTGATATCCTTGTTTCCATGCATATTTTATATAACTAGCTCAATAGCTAAATGTGGGGATCAAATGCCGGGAGAGGGCCAAATTCATCCTCTGACATTCAAATTCAACCCCCTGCTTACAAAATCAAAAATCTTGGCTACGCAACTGACTTGACAGAAGTCTACATGTGACGACGATACAGCAAATAAATATAACACTTGACAGAAGTCTACCTGCAACGGTAATACAAAATATAAATATAACAATTGATGGCAGTCTACATGTAACGGTAATACAAAATATAAATAAAACAAGTCATGGAAGTATACATGTAACGGTAATACAAAATATACATATAACACTTGACGGAAGACTACATGTAACGGTAATACAAAATATAACTATAACACTTGACAGAAGTCTACATGTAACGGTAATACAAAAAATATATATAACACTTGACGAAAGTCTACATGTAACGGTAATACAAAATATAAATATAACAATTGATGGAAGTCTACATGTAACGGTAATACTAAATATAACTATAACACTTGACGGAAGACTACATGTAACGGTTATACAAAATATACATATAACACTTGACGGAAGTCTACATGTAACGGTTATACAAAAAATATATATAACACTTGACGAAAGTCTACATGTAACGGTAATACAAAATATAACTATAACACTTGACGGAAGACTACATGTAACGGTTATACAAAATATACATATAACACTTGACGGAAGTCTACATGTAACGGTAATACAAAATATAAATATAACACTTGACGAAAGTCTACATGTAACGGTAATACTAAATATAACTATAACACTTGACGGAAGACTACATGTAACGGTTATACAAAATATACATATAACACTTGACGGAAGTCTACATGTAACGGTAATACTAAATATAACTATAACACTTGACGGAAGACTACATGTAACGGTTATACAAAATATACATATAACACTTGACGGAAGTCTACATGTAACGGTTATACAAAATATACATATAACACTTGACGGAAGTCTACATGTAACGGTAATACTAAATATAAATAAAACACTTAACGGAAATGTACATGGAACGGCAGTCCATTATCTTGGCATCTGGTGAACCAGTCAATACTCTATAGCTCTCATCCTAATGCCAGGCCCCAGGCGAAGAAGCGATATCTCAAGTTTTAAAATCATATGTATGGTCTGGGCAAGGTTTGAACCCACGACCTCCCGTGGCAGACATTCCTTGAGTTCCATTATTCAGGAAACCAGTCCATTACTCAACTCTTTTCTAGTTCTTAATTAACTCTCAAAAAATTATTATTTAATCACACAAAAGATTCAAATCTTTAAAAAAAAAAAACTGCTAATTTATTGTTATTTTTCTTTTATATCTATTTACAGCCTGAAACCTTGCTAAATTTCCTATTGTAAGCTTGTTTAAATTTTTGATTGACAGCAAATCTTCAAACAATAATTTTGATTCTTAACAACTCAAATTTGTTATTAAAACAAATTTGACAGTGACACTCACTTAATGCATTTTGATTGTTCAAGTTTTCAACTTTGATTGATAGCAAGTTTACAATGAATTGTGAGTGATGTAAGCAACCAATTGATTAAGGTGTGATGTAGCCAGAGCCTACAGATGTAATGTATAATTGACCACGGGATTAAAGCAATTATACCTATGTAAAGCATGTAATTATGCCATTAAAATATTTTCATTTTTTTTATTAGGACTTAAATCATATAAGCTTGCCTTAGAAAACGAAATCAACTATGATTTAGGTATAGTGGTTGTTGACTGAGGATTTGGGAAAAGAATTATAGTCTCATCAACCTACCCCACTCTCTTGGGAATGATTCTTTTGAGGCATTTTTTATTACTACATTCAAATGTTCATCATGAACAAAAAATACACAGTTAAGGGGTAACTATTACCTATTTAAAAGTTATACATGTACAAAGCCACACCCAACCCCACCCACAGTGGAGAATGACTTTTCATAAGGAACCAGAAAATACATAGTTTAGGGGTGGGGATCTCAACCTATTTAAAGTTATACATGTAGGAAGCACCACCTTAGGTGTCTTTCATTAGTATCAATCTTTTCATTTTATCATAAGGAAAATATAAAGTTTAGGGTGGGGATCTCAACCAATTAAAAAGTTATACATGTACATAGCACAATCCAGCCCCATCCCCACGATGGGGAATGACCTAAAGTGTTTTTCATCAGTATCAATCTTTTCATTTTATCATAAAGAACCACAAATATATTTTAGGGGTTGGGATCTTGACAGTTTAAAAGTTATGACAAAGTCCCATCTGGCATCCTGGAGACAAAAAGTGATCAGGTGAAAATAACAATAATGATAATGAAGAACCGGAAACGGAAGAAAAGCAATAAATCTTCCAACAAGTAAGGTGGAAGACTTTATAAATGAATATTAGAATAAATAAACAAAATAAAGTTTAAAGGCTGTGATTGTGGAAATGTTGAGAAGACAAAATAGAAACAAAGTAATTTTTTCTCAGAAAAAATCTCGTCTAAGTCACTCCGAAATTAATCCAAAGTAATCAAGATCTCTGCACAAGGTTTCATTGAAACAAAATTCATCAAACGAAGTTGTTGCAGTAAAAACGTTTTGATAGCATAGTACCTCTGACTTTAAGCCAAAAAATCAGTTTCAAGCGAACCTTGCCATAAGTCACTTTTGTACTAGGTGACATTCAAAACGCTCCAATAAAGTTGCCACCGGCAAACCAAACGCTTTAATATGGAAAAAATGGCTTGGTTCTTGTGTTCGATTTACTCCGTAAATCATTGAGTATATTTACCAAAAATGACATATTTTGCTATAAAAGAATTCGATAAGGTTCTGGCATTTTACCCTCTTTCATTTATATTACGGCTGTGTGATCTTTGATATTTGGTGAAAACCGAAGTGTCCATTGTAAACAAACAATTTTCAGGTAGCGAACCGGCAAACGTTTACGTAAAAGATCTACCCGAGTTAAATCCGAACCTAGGAAGAGGGAGGCAGTGCGATGCGTTGTCTCGGGCTTTAGGACGATCGTCCGCCGAGGACCCTAGAATTAATTTCAGCTGATCCTTTAGAAAACCATAATTTTTGACAGAAATCATAAAGCATTTGTCAAGTTTTACAATTTTAATTGAAACAGTACAGATGATAATTAGAGTTCAATGTATCTAGATTTAATCAAATTTATTATTAAATTAACCAGTTTTAAAAGTTTTTAAAGTAGTTGGGTTTTTAGCTCAACCCTAACTAATGCAATTTTCGATTTTAAAATAAAATTAAAATTAGAAGGAAGACTTAATATGACAATATAATTTAGTAGCGATAGTTTTCAGTGATGAAAGGAATTTCTCTTTTCTATTCAAAGTGTATTTGATTAGCATTACCAGTGAATATCGTCGCCTGATATACGCCTAGATCATCATTACAAATATTTGGGTTTTTTTTATGCATTGGAATTGTACAAAATTATTATTCAAAAAAGATTTACTAAAGATTTATTTAACACATGCTATCAATTTTTGTCAAGATTAATGCCTTTCAACATTGAGAGTTTTACAGTCACTGGTACTATTTTCATCTTAATATTTGCGTGTTGTTTTGTAAACTTGGTGTATATGTTTTAAATTACTTAAAGCATTTCTTGTGAAAAAAATTTAGGTACTGAAAATCAAACAATGAAAATTGAAAAGATTAAATGACTTAATTTTTGAGATAAATTATGTGTAACCCTTAAAAAATAAATAGGAATTGAATTTTCAAAAAACGTTAAGCTGCATTAAGGCAGCGACGCTTACGTTAAATGACGTTGTTAGTAGAATAGATAATTTATATTTTGTTTGATTTACAGTTATTAAATGCGTCGTACTGTTCTAAAGATCAAGAAACTTTCAGATCTGTCAAAAAATAGCTCTTGTGAGTAAGTATAGAAGGCGCTTTATTTAAATATTTTATTCAATATTATCACAATAGCAATATTACAGATATAAAAGTTATAAGATTCGGAAACTAAATAATAAAATATCTAATATTAACCAGTCTCCTACATATCAAAACCTTAAACACAAACTGAAGATGTATGTATAATTGAATATAATTCTTATATAAAAATGATAATATTAATAATATTATCATTAACAAAAAATAAATGAATTAAATAAGTAATAAAAACAAAACACATGCGCAAAAAGTAATGGATTTATGCATAATAATAAAATAATTTTAAAAAATAGTATAGAAGAAACTTATTAAATAGAAGACACCAACATTAATATTTAACCCCTTACATACACTTTCCTTGATTACAACTTTACATTTTAAAATACTCAATAACTTTCAAACCAATAAAAACGAGTTTAATACCACAAATTCCAAAAGACATCAACTTTTTTAAAGACTTAAATTTCCCACTTTGTCTGTCGAAAGATTTGCATTTGTCACAAAAGATCATTCGACCTATTCGGTCTTATATATACATGTATAACACAAATACCTGTTAAATTTTGATGTGCCATAAGTGCACATTTCGGAAATTCATTCCTCATCAGTGACACTAGGGGTCTAAAAGTTTGATATATAAAAAATGTTTTAGTTATGTAGTTTAACATACATTAGAGTAGTCGTTCCTGATTTGGGGACTCATAATTGTATCATTGTTAGATAAGTGTCATATTATAAATTTTTGAATTTTCTGAATGAAATATTAAAAAATTTATGATATGACAACTAGTTGCCATATTATAAATTTTTGAATATTTCATTCAGAAAATTTATAATATGACATAATTATTTTGTAAATGATACAAAGAGAAATAGGATAATAGTTACTAATAATACTAGGATCACAATTCTTATAAAATAGGGGTAATGTCAGCTGTTTCCAAGTTTGGAAAAAAAGTTTGTTGACATAATACGTTGCTAGCATATTTTAAAAGTCCAGAGTTGAAAAGATCAGGATGACATATTTAGATACATCAAGATCTAAGATACTTGGTTAACATCTTCACTAGCTATTGTGTGTCAGGCATAATTAATTAAGGGACATCGAAATCTACTACCTTATCTCGATTCTCAATTTTTAATATAGATATTTTCAAGAAAATTTGCTTTATCATTGTCATCTTCGTAAACAGTGTTGTTACTAGTTTGGCGACACCTTAAGGGGTTTCGCGGGAAAAAATGGAACAATCTAGAGGATTTCCACTTCCAGTTTTGCCGACGTTTAGTAGAACCCATTTATTGTATATAAACTGTAGACAAAAACTTAGCACATTAAAAAAACATGAAATATTCCAGCGAGGCAAACCCTGATGAATTTTACATTGTTTATCAGACGTTTTTTCTTGATAACTTAGAAGTTCGCACTGACATGCTGCGTTTCAGCTGAGTTAACTGTGAAGTGATGATTTGGTTTTTTATAGAAGAAAACGGTTTGCAGCTCGCTTGTCGAAAGTCGTGGTTTCTCTGAACACCCCGGTTTCCTCCAACATTCATCACCATCCTTTAACTGACTGCTCCAATACGAGTTAAAGAATCTTGACTGGGGGTGTAAAACTCTATTAATCCACTCCAATCCTCCAATCAACCCGGCAGAACATCTGATACCTTTATTTTATTTAACTGGACCGGACAGTTTTTGATACCTTTAACATTTACCAGTTTTGGGAAGAGCACAATATTTTAGTCCTCATTTACCTGATAGACTTGTCATGTGCTATACTTTATTTAATAATTTTATTATTATTTTATTTAATTATTTCATAAAAATTCGAAAGTAGCACTTGGTAGTCCGAAAAGTTTGATAGATGAAAAACATAGGCCAAACAGTTGAAAAATAATGCATCTTAAGTTCCAAATTTGTATAAATTCAAATCCAGCTCAGGAATGCTTTGCATGAAGGAACAGACCTTAGTTTTAAATCAATTTCAAAAATTAAAACGGCTGAAAATTTTTACTAAACGGTATATTTTCTGTTTATTTTGTGTGAACTGAAGTAGTTAACGCCGCTTGAAAAATCAAGATTATTCATTTCGCATTAAGGCAAGCAGTTCATTTAAAATGAATATAAAAAATTGTTGGTTCAATATTTTGCATTTAAGCCTCATTCCGTGATGTGTATTGTCAGTTCTGTAAGTGCTAAAGTCAGGTCACAATTCAATGCTAAAGAATTTACTTTCATCTGTAATCTATCTGACATTGTTAATACAAGATCAGGCCTCTAACTGCAGATATTAATTTCGCCTGTAGCGTCAAGCGGAATTTTTTAAAGTCACAGACCGGGTCGATTTTGGGCCTTTCATGTGGATTTTTTGTACAGCATATCAAAAATATAAAAATACCGTTTTTTCCGTAATATCTCAAAATATTTTTGAACCAAAGTCTAAGTCCCTAGCCATAGTGGTCATTGAAAACGGGTGAATTATTGATCCGTTTGTTCATTTGACCTTTGACCTGAAAGAATCATCATCATTGTTGATCGGAAGAGTGCATGCACACAGACCGGGTCGACTTTTGGGCATTTAATGTGGATTTTCTGTACAACTTATCAAAAATATAAAGAAAAAAAAAGATTTTTCCGTAATATCTCAAAATATTTTTGTTCAAGTTCATAGCCATAGTGGTCATTGAAAACGAGTGAATTAAACAGGCATCCATCTGTAAGATTATTGATCCGTTTTACAATGCCAGGTGTTCATTTGACCTTTGACCTGAAAGAAACGCCATCATTGTTGATCGGAAGAGTGCATGCACAATTTCGCGGAATTTTTATAAATGACAAACGTGATCGACTTTGAGCATTTATTGTCTATCTTCTGTTCAACATACAAAAAATATAAAAATACCGTTTTGTTCGTAATATCAGAAAGTTATTTTGGGCCGACTTTTAAGTTGATAACTTGCATAGCGTTTGAGCACGAACGGTTTAATGCAGAAATTTGGTATGGAAAAATTCCATTCAGACTGCACGCGCTAAGTCGCGGACCTTTGCATTGTAAATGATAGGGTCCACTGAAAACACTTACTGTGGATTTTGTATACAACATAGAAAAACTCTAAAAATATCGTTTTTTCCGTAACATCTTACATAATTTTTCGTCTGTTGACATAAAATTGATAGCTAGAACGGTTATCGAACTAGAGTGGTTTAAACAGAACTTTGGTTTGACAAACTTGTCTCAAGTGCGATTTTAGCATCTTTGCCCCAAAATTAAGTATGATCCGGATTTTTCACGAAAATTTAAACCTAGCTAGATCGCTAGATCGCATTTGACTCCATAGACTCCGAAAATTTAAAAAAAAAAATTATAATCTGCTTCAAATCTTCCTAAAGCTTGCGGTTACACGCGGCAGATTAGCTAATTTTAGCAAGCTTTATCATTACACTCTCAAAGATAGTTTCGAATTAAAATTCGTAACTCCTCTAGATCGTTCTATTCTTTAAAAACTGCTATTTTTTAACAATTCAGGTGATAATGGCATGGGATTATAGTTTATTGTAGGTATTGGTATGACGATCATTTTGATACATAGACTGTCATAGGTTCAAAGGTCAAGGACATAGCTTCATAACTATACTGAATGGTTAATGAATTAGATTTATTCATTGTACTATAGTTACTACATGCATATTAGCTACTTATTTATAAATGAACTGTATTTAGATATTTCTGATTAAGTATTGTGACAGTTCTAAACTTGGGAAAATTTCGAAAGTTTCTGTAATTTATACATTGCATAATGCACTTTGAAAACAATTTTGGACATATCCTGAGGTGGGCGCTAAGGCCCATGGTCCTCCTGTTTCTTATGTTTTGCTTCAAATTATATTTTACCCAGGGTTAATCATTATTCACCATATTAAGTATACATTTTGAAGCACCTTTAAGATTAAAATTGGACATTTGATAGTCCAGTGGCATACAAGAACCCGTGTGAAAAACACTAAAAATATGTCTAAATAAAACAAACATACCAGTCCTTGTCTATATCACAATCCCAAAAAAAAAAAAAAAAAAAAAAAAAAAAAAAAAAAAAAAAAAAAAAACTTTGCAAACTGGCAGAATAGGTGATACACGTGAACTTCCATCAAGGAAGTGAGGCCGGGTGCTCCGGAAGGGTAAGCACCTCCTGTTTAGCTAGCTACACCCGTCATGTGTAAGTCAATTTTGAGAATGAAAGGAACAAAGACCTTTGGTAAGTCAAATATATCCAGTATAAGTTGGGATACAGTGACTACATACTTATCAACAATATTGTGATGACGGCCATAAAACTTTTTAAGGGCCCTGATTAGCCTAGGCTTGCAATATCCTTGTGTCAACAATTTAATTGTAAGTAATTTGCTTCGTTGCAGAAAGTTCCCATAGTGGGAACAAGCTCTACCGTACCGTATTAACTGTGAAACATATACACCATACGCAGGAGAAGCAGGGATATTACTGCAAAGAAACGGAAAGTTGACAATAGAAAAATTGAAGTCATCACTTTGTCGTATAGCTTCAGATGTAACCTTTCTTGGGTGTCATAATTGAGGTATAAGTCCAAATATGAAGCAGAACATGGAGAATCTGTCGTGTCTTTTATTTCAAGCTCACTTGGATAGATGACATCCACATATTCTCCAAATTTGTGATTATTTAGAGAAAGAACGTCATCTATATATCTGTATGTGTAGTTGAATGATTTAGCGACAGTCTTTTTTCCAGATTTGACAAGGTTCTGTAAAAATTCTGATTCATATGATTTAGACGTTCTTTCAATTTAGCATGAGGGATAGTGGTGTAAAGGGTAGAAAAATCAAAAGTTTTTATACTTTTTACCGAAGGTAGAGTTTTAGAGACAAAATGGTCAAGTAGTTCTTTAGAATTTTTGAGAATCCACATTTGGTTGATGCCAGAGGTAGAATAGACTCTATCTGAATAAGTCTGAAGGCCATCTTTGACGACTGTCAAAATTTGTGTTAGAATTACTGATAATGATTTAGTAGTACATTTAGAGGAACCTGCAATATATCTTTCCTTGTATGGATTTTTGTGAAGTTTTGGAATCCAATACAAGTAAGGCAGGTCAAGTTCTTCCTGTTTTAAATTGATACCAAAAGACTGAAGGACTCCCCTATGATTGGAAAGAACTTCATCTTTTGTAAAATTAGTTTTGGTATAAGTAGGATTCTCTGATATACTATCTAAACCAAGCTCCTTAATAAGACATTCAACATAGAATTTCTTACAAACGAAAATAATGTTATTAGAAGCTTTATCAGCAGGGACAACAACATACCTGTTATGTATGTCAGTAAGGACGGCAGAAACCTCAGGGTCCCTGAGCACTAAAGAAGGTTTAGTACCCATAGACCCATTAAGTTTTGCAATTCTTGACTTGACAAAATTTCTAATTGTCCTTATCCAGTCGGATAAAGTATCAAGCTCTACGTCTTCTAATTTAGCCCAACCTCTAGCATACTCTTCAACAGAATCCATAATAATTTTGAAATTCTGTCCCCAAGTAAAAGGTTGAGCCTCCCTGTATTTAGGGCCTTTTGAAAGAAGACATCTTAATTTAGTATTCTCAATAATATTGAGATCACCTGTTACTACATGCCCAGCTGGTTTATAAATATATGGGGACGCTGAGCAAGAGCAGGTAGGTGGAGTAAAGTTATGAAAGTTTAGGCACTGCAAAGTATGTTTATAGTTGAAAATTTTGGATGCAATGGGTTTATTGTAGGAGTAGGAAATTAGAGGTGGCGAGTTATATTTGAAATAAGTAGGGACTTTAGATTGTACTAGTTTGTTAAGTAGTATATTAGAAATATTAATAGCATCTATGCCTTTGTTTGCATAATGTAATTTAAGAAATTGGCGACGGTTGTCGTCCTGTATATTGTGTTCCTGAGCGGGTTTAAATAACCTTTTAAATGCAATATCCATGATGATAGCATTAAGTTTAAACTCTGGTGTATTAAAATCTGTAGTAGCTTTGTATATGCATTCTTCTTGTAACTGATTTAGACGGGAAAGTGGTAAAGAGTACAGTTTGGTACGAATATGGTGTAATCCGAGAGGTTTCTGAATGAATGGTAAAAGATTAGAAAAACTAACATCATGGATATTGGGTTTATTGTAACTTCGATGTCCATGACTTCTTTTGTTACGTGTAGTTCTGTTGAACAGGTGTAAAACATTAATATTCTTACAACCTGGGCTAGAAAGGTTTCCCACTCTATCAATTTTATCATTGCATCCATATGGTGATGCAGTGCCTAGTTCTCTAATCCAATAGTTCTCCCGTTGTAATCGGAATGGTGTACTTAAAATAGGACTATTAGTGTGGTGGTATATTTTTTCCAAGCATTAATTAATGTACATGTATTTTCAAAGCAATTACGCCGTTTATAATCGAGAAATTGCTGAATTGGGCTTAATCATATGGGTGAATGTCAAAGAAGTCCACAGTTGATGATATTTCTGCACTGCATGGCGTAATGAGGTGGTAAACTTTGTGACACTTAGCTTGGGTTTGGATCACCGAAATCCATAGTTAATATTATTTCAGAATTTTTTCGGGTTTCAGCAAGGTGAACCCTAATCCCTATTGTTGTTTTTATTTTTTATAATTTACGATCTAATGAACGATCTTAACACCATAACTTGATAATTACGTAGTAGATATTGACGGGCTTTGTTATACTTATAACATGTGGTGGATGTTGTTGTGATGATTATTAAATGCAAGCAATCTTGATAAGCTACACATATATTGTAACAACTGGAGTATAGAGTTTAACATTGAAAAAAACGAAACCGTTATATTCCAAAACGAATATGCAAATTCGAACATCTTATGAAATAGAAAATGTTAACTTATACCTTGTTGTTTGTTACATCGTGATACTGTATATATGTCACTGAAACAAAAGTGTAATATGTTTGACATAAAATGTATGCTAGTCGTATGGTATGTGTCGGAAATATGGGGTTTTCACATTTCTCCTAATATTACTTCTTGTAAGTTTAGTCTTCATGTGTGCAGGTCGATTTTAACGCCAGAATTAGGCAGTGTGACAAAGATAAAACCAATGTTTATAAATCTGTTGATTTTACTAACTTTGTTAATGCACAAGGTTTAGTTGCAGTAAATAGTGGTAATAACTGTACATGTTCTAATTATTCTTTTGTCAGATATCAAACATTACTCGACTTTTTGTTTACTGATTTCGATAAGGGTACAGCAAACCTAATTAATTCTGATATTCATGTTGAGGACAGTCTGAGCGTTACATCTGACCATTTTTGATAACTGTATTGATGTCATAAATTCTGTACTTTAAAAATAACTCTAACAAGACTATTCCACAATCCAGTTTCAACCCCCATGCCAAACTAAACGGACTGGTGAAGCTCGATCAGCGAAAAACTATAAGCGTAAAATGAGATTTATCTGGATTTCAAAAGGTCGACCTAGAGGAGTTCAATTTGAGTCTCATGTTAATTATAAGCGGGCAAAACATGTATTTCGAAACATATTGGACTCTAGTGCTGCAAAATTCAACTGGTATTTGTGTTATATATTTGATAGTGTTTAGTGTTTACCGTGACCTGGAAGATTCAGCGGAATGCGATGTCAGATTGTTTTGGAAACTAGTCAAACGAAACAAACCGCGGCAATCTAAAACATACCCTCAAATAGTCCATAAAGGTAAACGTTTTAACAATCAGGATTCTGTAGCTGTTGCATTTGTTGACTACTATTCTAAAGTTTATACTCTTCAAGATAGTCCAGACTTTGATGCGAATTTCCGAAAAAAAATTGACCAAGAGTTTAATAATATATATAAGATATTAATATTAATAAGCGTTATATTCCTGGTGGAGATGTTACACTTCATGAAATGTGCTTCCTTGTAAAACCGATCAAAACCAGTAAAGCACCTGATCATGACATGGTGAGCATATTAAGTATGAAGGTGAAAAACTATACGATGTCCTAACGGATCTATTTAATGCTATCATTACAACTGGATATGTTCCAAATGCCTGGCGCAAGGGTGTTATCATTCCTACTTTCAAAGGTGGCGATTAAGACAAAGCATTGCCCACAAATTACAGACCAATTATATTCTTACTATCAATGTTCAAACTCTTGGAAAGATTATTAATGCACCGAATAAACGAATTACCACTTGTTAAATTATTCCCAGACTGTCAACAACAGGGATTTCAGTCCAATTTGAGTTGTATTGCAACTGTCTTTAATTTGCAAGAAACAATTTATCATTTTATTGAATGTCGTAGTAAAGTTTTTGTGGCCTTTTTAGACATTACTAAAGCATTAGATACTGTCTGGCGACAAGACTTAATTGTTAAACTAAATAGACTAGGTATTAAAGATAGATTGTTACATTTATTATACGAATACCATAATATATATATATATATATATATATATATATATATATATATATATATATATATATATATATATATATATATATATATATACATATATATATATATATATAGCGCTGTTGTCAATGGTACACTTTCCAATTAGTTTAGCGTATTACAAGGTGTAAGCCAAGGTGGTGTTCTATCTACCTTTTTATATCTGGTCTATATAAACGATCTGCTTAAACAACTCGGCAGTAATAAACACGTCTAACCCTGCTTTTGCAGATGACTTGTTTGTATTAGTATTTCACCCGCAGGTCTTCAATATATGTTAGATATTTTATAATTTTGCAGGTAATTGGCGTTTTAGTTTCAATGTTATGTACGAAATCAGCGGTTCTGACGAGAAAATATATAAAAATATTGGTATCTGTTTTAAGATTGGACACAAAGAATTATCTATCTCTACAGAATACAGCCACCTCGGTGTTCTACAGCACTGTTTTCTTAATATCTCCAAATGAATTAAAGAAAAGTGTGAATAAGGCAAAAAGGCGTTCTTTGCATTTTCAGGAATAACAAATGACGTTGTTTACCTGCTAGTTCTTACAAACTTAAAAAAAGTAATTCCCACAACATTATACGGATGTGAAGTTTGGAACAATCTAAAACAAAGGGGTATTGTATACAGTAATATATTCCAACATTTTATTTGCAAGTGCATTCAAGGTTTTCCAACTCAAACCCGTTCTGATAGTTCCGAAAATCTTCTGGGATTACATTGTTTGTTAGTTGAAATTGAAAAAGGAAGCTTTTATTTCTAGGTAAATTGTGCTCTTTAATTTAACTACAAACACATAGCAAAGCAGATGTTCGTTTACAGACTTTTCACTTTTTTCACAGAGCCAAACAGAAAACACAAAAGCTTTATTAGTGATATATGAACTGTATTATCGAAATATTCTCTTTTTCATTATCTGACAAGGTTTTTACAAGATCAAATCTTTCCTGCTGTAACCAATTTGAAGAAAATTGTATATGAACAGATTCATACAGGTGAAGGGCAAAATTGGAGAAATCGCACTAACATTGATTTAGATTTCAGCTTATTCCTAGATATTACTACCCATATTCTACTTTGTGCTATTTGGACTATTCCTAAATCTGCCAAGGAATTAATGGTGACAAAATCTGTAGCTAAATTATGGGTAATGCTATAATGTAACCAATCTTGGACACTGCTTACTGACAAATTCGGAACGAACGTCAATGTTGAACTTAATTACAAATCGGGATATAAACAATACCTTGCTCTAATTGGGAAACCTCTAGTATATCATAATGACAACGACAAGTTCAGAGAAATCGCAAAAATGTCTTTTATATTTGTTTTTAAAAGCGGCAGCATGTCATCAGAGGCTCATCAAAGATATGTCATGAGCAGTACATCCTTTTGTTTATCTAAAACACCAGCTACCACGTACTTTAATATGTCACAATCACAACATAATAATTGAACTATGTGCATATAATATACCTATGTATTATACGTTTATTTTGCTTCTAATTCTAATAAAGTTACAGTACAGGCCTCTCGAAAGTTTAACACTTTAGTGCCGAATTAGTGTCGACTCGTCTCGGCTCCTCGGCAGTTATGTCTCGGCCAGTAGTAATCAACAGCTCGGCACCTTTTCGTCTGCTCGGCTCCTCGGCACTTTTTCGGCCACTCGACCCCTGGATCGTTAGCTAGAAAACATCAGTTCGGTGTTACGCGTATATCGCCATATTCAGAGAGAAAATTGTAAGATTATCTAACTCTGGAGTACGTCAGAGAGATCAGTAGGAAAATTAGAAGTTTCTACAGCGTTTTGAACGACTTTCTTCTAAATCAAAAGTTTGATGACAGGTTTTGGAGTCTGGCCGATCTCGGAGACAGTGTGTGTAAATAAAACTCCGTTTGTTCGACATTCTTTTGTCTTGGTACTGAGAAGGTTTTGAACGTGGTGTATTGAAGCCAGGTATCTGGTGATGACATGTGATTAAACAGATTAGGATAATGACACCTGATGTTTACATGTATAGGTACATTTAATGACTAAATTAAAAGTGCGATGGCAGAAGTCCAGTTTTTTGTTTTTCAAAATCCCGCTCCATAATGGAATATAAAAATTTATGCAATTCTGAAAAAAACAATCACATATGTATCTTTCCACCGTCCATTAATTTAATGGTATTTATTTATTTATCTTATTTATTTATTTATTTATTTATTTATTTATTTATTTATTTATTTATTTATTTATCTTTTATTATTTATTTATTTATTATTTTTTAAAAATTTATTATTTTTTTTAAATTTATTATTATTTTTAGCTTTATTATTATTATTGTCTAATTTATTTTATTTATTTACTTTGCACTTAAAGTCCTTATCATTAACGAATGATATATTTTATTATTATTCAATTTGTTATATATACAATTAATCTCTCTCAATGTAAATTGCTGAAAAAAATCACATATGTGTCTTTTTCACCGTCGATTTATTTAATGGTTTTATTTATTTATTTATTTATTTATTTATTTATTTATTTATTTTATTTATTTATTTATTCGGTATATTTTTATATATACAATTAAACATTAATCTCTCAGATGTTAGCGCCCGAGACTCAGCTACTGAGAGACCGAATGAACTGCCGAGTCGTGGACAGTTCAAAGTGCCGAGGAGCCGAATGAATTGCCGAGACTCGGCTGCCGAGTAGCCGAGCTGTGGACAGTCCAAGTTGCCGAGGGGCCGAGAGTTGACAACTTTTCGGCCACTTGTTGTCCACAGCTCGGCCCCTCGGCAGCCGAGTCTCGGCTCCTTTTCGTCATTTCAGTGTTAAACTTTCGACAGCCCTGTACTGTATATTAAGTTGAGTTATAGCTAAGTTATATATTATTAATTGTTTAATTGTTAAACGTTAAATTCATAATTTCAATTGTACCATGAATCTCATTGTATCAGGAATTAAATAAATGGTGATGATGATGATGATGACATTTTTCCTTATATTACTTCTTGTAGGTTTAGTCTTCATGTATGCTACGCAAAATTGATACCATGCTAAATGAAATAGACCGTGCCGTGTGGCTTTGCACTTTAAAGCTGCTTTAAGTTTTCCAAAGAAAAAAACGGTGCTAATCTAATTAATGATGTTCCTAATGAACAATGTTACATTTGGTTCAACGATAAAAGCTCGAATAAATACAGAAATTACAGCATTTACCCAGCGAGATGCAGCATTTGGGATCTAATATTAGAACATGGTTACGTCATCAAAACCCGGGTCATTTAAACACAACTTTCAAAACGATGAAATACGATAAATGAAACACAGAACTTCGTTGAATTTGTCATTTGTGACTTAGTAAGGGATACATAACACCATTTCAAATACATCTGGATATTAATGAAGGACAATCTGTCATGTTTCACCTTCGATTCTAGGGTTTTTCCGTACATCCGTGCGCATGCTCCAAGCTCATAATTACCATCGTAAAACACTGACCAACCGGTCAGAGGATTCCGTTTATTTACAGCTAAAAGAAATGAAATTTTAGAAAATGAATTTCACGGATCATGGTTAGAAGATATCTTTTTTTTAAAAAAATATATTTTTTGAAAAATCAAACCAAAAAAAAAAAAAAAAAAAAAAAAAAAAATGCAGCTTTGAACGTACTGGTAATAAACTATTGGCATAAAATATTACAACAAAGTAACGATAGGATTATATTTAAAGTTTATAGTTTGCTTTTTATGAGCCAAATTGGGTATATAACACAAAATATTTAATATGTTGTTTAGGGTTTCCAGACTATTGATGTCAGCAAAATATAACTGATGTTGTACTATAAACACAGTAGAAAATAGTACCATGTGGTCCGCATGTGTCCAGCATAAAGAAATCTCAGGCCTCAATACTAAACTGCTAGCCAAACATGATAATTTTACTACATACTAAACGCTACTTAACAAACTTTGATTAGAAGATTATCTAAATATATATATCATGCTTATAAGTTTAGAAATAAATTCAAATGTACATTTTTATGCTTCTAAAAGTTGTATATACTTTGTAATGTTAATACCTAACTGTACCTTTAAACAACTTTAATTAACTAATTCTAAAGTTGTATATACATTGTAATGTTAATACCTAACTGTACCTTTAAACACTTTTAATTAACTAATTCTAAAGTTGTATATACTTTGTAATGTTAATACCTAACTGTACCTTTAAACACCTTTAATTTACTAATTCTAAAGTTGTATATACTTTGTAATGTTAATACTTAACTGTACCTTAAAACACTTTTAATCAACTAATTCTAAACTTGTATATACTTTGTAATGTTAATACCTAACTGTACCTTTAAACACTTTTAATCAACTAACTCTAAACTTGTATATACTTTGTAATGTTAATACCTAACTGTACCTTTAAACACTTTTAATCAACTAATTCTAAAGTTGTATATACATTGTAATGTTAATACCTAACTGTATCTTTAAACACCTTTAATCAACTAATTCTAAAGTTGTATATACATTGTAATGTTAATACCTAACTGTACCTTTAAACACCTTTCATTAACTAATTCTAAAGTTGTATATACTTTGTAATGTTAATACCTAACTGTACCTTTAAACAACTTTAATTAACTAATTCTAAAGTTGTATATACTTTGTAATGTTAATACCTAACTGTACCTTTAAACACCTTTAATTAACTAATTCTAAAGTTGTATATACATTGTAATGTTAATACCTAACTGTACCTTTAAACACCTTTAATTAACTAATTCTAAAGTTGTATATACATTGTAATGTTAATACCTAACTGTACCTTTAAACACCTTTAATTAACTAATTCTAAAGTTGTATATACTTTGTAATGTTAATACCTAACTGTATCTTTAAACACCTTTAATTAACTAATTCTAAAGTTGTATATACTTTGTAATGTTAATACCTAACTGTACCTTTAAACAACTTTAATTAACTAATTCTAAAGTTGTATATACATTGTAATGTTAATACCTAACTGTACATTTAAACACCTTTAATTAACTAATTCTAAAGTTGTATATACTTTGTAATGTTAATACCTAACTGTACCTTTAAACACCTTTAATAAACTAATTCTAAAGTTGTTTATACATTGTTATCTTAATACCTAACTGTACATTTAAACACCTTTAATTAACTGATTCTAAAGTTGTATCTACATTGTAATGTTAATACCTAACTGTACCTTTAAACACCTTTAATTTCCTAATTCTAAAGTTGTATATACTTTGTAATGTTAATACCTAACTGTACCTTTAAACACCTTTAATTAACTAATTCTAAAGTTGTTTATACATTGTTATCTTAATACCTAACTGTACATTTAAACACCTTTAATTAACTGATTCTAAAGTTGTATATACATTGTAATGTTAATACCTAACTGTACCTTTAAACACCTTTAATTTACTAATTCTAAAGTTGTATATACTTTGTAATGTTAATACCTAACTGTACCTTTAAACAGCTTTAATTAACTAATTCTAAAGTTGT
The DNA here is from genome assembly GCA_029721355.1 of Tegillarca granosa. NCBI lineage: Eukaryota > Metazoa > Mollusca > Bivalvia > Arcoida > Arcidae > Tegillarca > Tegillarca granosa. Next base: position 25,644,032 of record CM056595.1, read on the forward strand.
ATATACTTTGTAATGTTAATACCTAACTGTACCTTTAAACAACTTTAATTAACTAATTCTAAAGTTGTATATACTTTGTAATGTTAATACCTAACTGTACCTTTAAACACCTTTAATTAACTAATTCTAAAGTTGTATATACATTGTAATGTTAATACCTAACTGTACCTTTCAACACCTTTAATTAACTAATTCTAAAGTTCTTTATACATTGTTATGTTAATACCTAACTGTACCTTTAAACACCTTTAATTAACTAATTCTAAAGTTGTATATACTTTGTAATGTTAATACCTAACAGTACTTTTAAACACCTTTAATTAACTAATTCTAAAGTTGTTTATACTTTGTAATGTTAATACCTAACTGTACCTTTAAACACCTTTAATTTACTAATTCTAAAGATGTATATACTTTGTAATGATAATACCTAACTGTACCTTTAAACACTTTTAATCAACTAACTCTAAACTTGTATATACTTTGTAATGTTAATACCTAACTGTACCTTTAAACACTTTTAATTAACTAATTCTAAAGTTGTATATACATTGTAATGTATACAACTTTAGAATTAGTTAATTAAAGGTGTTTAAAGGTACAGTTAGGTATTAACATTACAATGTATATACAACTTTAGAATTAGTTGATTAAAGGTGTTTAAAGATACAGTTAGGTATTAACATAACAATGTATATACAACTTTAGAATTAGTTGATTAAAAGTGTTTAAAGGTACAGTTAGGTATTAACATTACAAAGTATATACAAGTTTAGAGTTAGTTGATTAAAAGTGTTTAAAGGTACAGTTAGGTATTAACATTACAAAGTATATACAAGTTTAGAATTGGTTGATTAAAAGTGTTTTAAGGTACAGTTAAGTATTAACATTACAAAGTATATACAACTTTAGAATTAGTAAATTAAAGGTGTTTAAAGGTACAGTTAGGTATTAACATTACAAAGTATATACAACTTTAGAATTAGTTAATTAAAGGTGTTTAAAGGTACAGTTAGGTATTAACATTACAAAGTATATACAACTTTAGAATTAGTAAATTAAAGGTGTTTAAAGGTACAGTTAGGTATTCACATTACAATGTATATACAACTTTAGAATTAGTTAATTAAAGGTGTTTAAATGTACAGTTAGGTATTAACATTACAAAGTATATACAACTTTAGAATTAGTTAATTAAAGGTGTTTAAAGGTACAGTTAGGTATTAACATTACAAAGTATATACAACTTTAGAATTAGTTAATTAAATGTGTTTAAAGGTACAGTTAAGTATTAACATTACAATGTATATACAACTTTAGAATTTGTTAATTAAAGGTGTTTAAAGATACAGTTAGGTATTAACATTACAAAGTATATACAACTTTAGAATTAGTTAATTAAAGTTGTTTAAATATACAGTCAGGTATTAACATTACAAAGTATATACAACTTTAGAATTAGTTAATTAAAGGTGTTTAAAGATACAGTTAGGTATTAACATTACAATGTATATACAACTTTAGAATTAGTTGATTAAAAGTGTTTAAAGGTACAGTTAGGTATTAACATTACAAAGTATATACAAGTTTAGAGTTAGTTGATTAAAAGTGTTTATAACTTTAAACACCTTTAATTAACTAATTCTAAAGTTGTTTATACATAGTTATCTTAATACCTAACTGTACCTTTAAACACCTTTAATTAACTAATTCTAAAGTTGTATATACATTGTAATGTTAATACCTAACTGTATCTTTAAACACCTTTAATTAACTAATTCTAAATTTGTATATACATTGTAATGTTAATACCTAACTGTACCTTTAAACACCTTTAATTAACTAATTCTAAAGTTGTATATACTTTGTAATGTTAATACCTAACTGTATCTTTAAACACCTTTAATTAACTAATTCTAAAGTTGTATATACTTTGTAATGTTAATACCTAACTGTACCTTTAAACAACTTTAATTAACTAATTCTAAAGTTGTATATACTTTGTAATGTTAAAACCTAACTGTACCTTTAAACACCTTTAATTAACTAATTCTAAAGTTGTATATACATTGTAATGTTAATACCTAACTGTACATTTAAACACCTTTAATTAACTAATTCTAAAGTTGTATATACTTTGTAATGTTAATACCTAACTGTACCTTTAAACACCTTTAATTAACTAATTCTAAAGTTGTTTATACATTGTTATCTTAATACCTAACTGTACATTTAAACACCTTTAATTAACTGATTCTAAAGTTGTATCTACATTGTAATGTTAATACCTAACTGTACCTTTAAACAATTTTAATCAACTAATTCTAAAGTTGTATATACATTGTAATGTTAATACCTAACTGTATCTTTAAACACCTTTAATCAACTAATTCTAAAGTTGTATATACATTGTAATGTTAATACCTAACTGTACCTTTAAACACCTTTCATTAACTAATTCTAAAGTTGTATATACTTTGTAATGTTAATACCTAACTGTACCTTTAAACAACTTTAATTAACTAATTCTAAAGTTGTATATACTTTGTAATGTTAATACCTAACTGTACCTTTAAACACCTTTAATTAACTAATTCTAAAGTTGTATATACATTGTAATGTTAATACCTAACTGTACCTTTAAACACCTTTAATTAACTAATTCTAAAGTTGTATATACATTGTAATGTTAATACCTAACTGTACCTTTAAACACCTTTAATCAACTAATTCTAAAGTTGTATATACATTGTAATGTTAATACCTAACTGTATCTTTAAACACCTTTAATCAACTAATTCTAAAGTTGTATATACATTGTAATGTTAATACCTAACTGTACCTTTAAACACCTTTCATTAACTAATTCTAAAGTTGTATATACTTTGTAATGTTAATACCTAACTGTACCTTTAAACAACTTTAATTAACTAATTCTAAAGTTGTATATACTTTGTAATGTTAATACCTAACTGTACCTTTAAACACCTTTAATTAACTAATTCTAAAGTTGTATATACATTGTAATGTTAATACCTAACTGTACCTTTAAACACCTTTAATTAACTAATTCTAAAGTTGTATATACATTGTAATGTTAATACCTAACTGTACCTTTAAACACCTTTAATTAACTAATTCTAAAGTTGTATATACTTTGTAATGTTAATACCTAACTGTATCTTTAAACACCTTTAATTAACTAATTCTAAAGTTGTATATACTTTGTAATGTTAATACCTAACTGTACCTTTAAACAACTTTAATTAACTAATTCTAAAGTTGTATATACATTGTAATGTTAATACCTAACTGTACATTTAAACACCTTTAATTAACTAATTCTAAAGTTGTATATACATTGTAATGTTAATACCTAACTGTATCTTTAAACACCTTTAATTAACTAATTCTAAATTTGTATATACATTGTAATGTTAATACCTAACTGTACCTTTAAACACCTTTAATTAACTAATTCTAAAGTTGTATATACTTTGTAATGTTAATACCTAACTGTATCTTTAAACACCTTTAATTAACTAATTCTAAAGTTGTATATACTTTGTAATGTTAATACCTAACTGTACCTTTAAACAACTTTAATTAACTAATTCTAAAGTTGTATATACTTTGTAATGTTAAAACCTAACTGTACCTTTAAACACCTTTAATTAACTAATTCTAAAGTTGTATATACATTGTAATGTTAATACCTAACTGTATCTTTAAACACCTTTAATTAACTAATTCTAAAGTTGTATATACATTGTAATGTTAATACCTAACTGTACATTTAAACACCTTTAATTAACTAATTCTAAAGTTGTATATACTTTGTAATGTTAATACCTAACTGTACATTTAAACACCTTTAATTAACTGATTCTAAAGTTGTATCTACATTGTAATGTTAATACCTAACTGTACCTTTAAACACCTTTAATTTCCTAATTCTAAAGTTGTATATACTTTGTAATGTTAATACCTAACTGTACCTTTAAACACCTTTAATTAACTAATTCTAAAGTTGTTTATACATTGTTATCTTAATACCTAACTGTACATTTAAACACCTTTAATTAACTGATTCTAAAGTTGTATATACATTGTAATGTTAATACCTAACTGTACCTTTAAACACCTTTAATTTACTAATTCTAAAGTTGTATATACTTTGTAATGTTAATACCTAACTGTACCTTTAAACAGCTTTAATTAACTAATTCTAAAGTTGTATATACTTTGTAATGTTAATACCTAACTGTACCTTTAAACAACTTTAATTAACTAATTCTAAAGTTGTATATACTTTGTAATGTTAATACCTAACTGTACCTTTAAACACCTTTAATTAACTAATTCTAAAGTTGTATATACATTGTAATGTTAATACCTAACTGTACCTTTCAACACCTTTAATTAACTAATTCTAAAGTTCTTTATACATTGTTATGTTAATACCTAACTGTACCTTTAAACACCTTTAATTAACTAATTCTAAAGTTGTATATACTTTGTAATGTTAATACCTAACAGTACTTTTAAACACCTTTAATTAACTAATTCTAAAGTTGTTTATACTTTGTAATGTTAATACCTACTGTACCTTTAAACACCTTTAATTTACTAATTCTAAAGATGTATATACTTTGTAATGATAATACCTAACTGTACCTTTAAACACTTTTAATCAACTAACTCTAAACTTGTATATACTTTGTAATGTTAATACCTAACTGTACCTTTAAACACTTTTAATTAACTAATTCTAAAGTTGTATATACATTGTAATGTATACAACTTTAGAATTAGTTAATTAAAGGTGTTTAAAGGTACAGTTAGGTATTAACATTACAATGTATATACAACTTTAGAATTAGTTGATTAAAGGTGTTTAAAGATACAGTTAGGTATTAACATAACAATGTATATACAACTTTAGAATTAGTTGATTAAAAGTGTTTAAAGGTACAGTTAGGTATTAACATTACAAAGTATATACAAGTTTAGAGTTAGTTGATTAAAAGTGTTTAAAGGTACAGTTAGGTATTAACATTACAAAGTATATACAAGTTTAGAATTGGTTGATTAAAAGTGTTTTAAGGTACAGTTAAGTATTAACATTACAAAGTATATACAACTTTAGAATTAGTAAATTAAAGGTGTTTAAAGGTACAGTTAGGTATTAACATTACAAAGTATATACAACTTTAGAATTAGTTAATTAAAGGTGTTTAAAGGTACAGTTAGGTATTAACATTACAAAGTATATACAACTTTAGAATTAGTAAATTAAAGGTGTTTAAAGGTACAGTTAGGTATTCACATTACAATGTATATACAACTTTAGAATTAGTTAATTAAAGGTGTTTAAATGTACAGTTAGGTATTAACATTACAAAGTATATACAACTTTAGAATTAGTTAATTAAAGGTGTTTAAAGGTACAGTTAGGTATTAACATTACAAAGTATATACAACTTTAGAATTAGTTAATTAAATGTGTTTAAAGGTACAGTTAAGTATTAACATTACAATGTATATACAACTTTAGAATTTGTTAATTAAAGGTGTTTAAAGATACAGTTAGGTATTAACATTACAAAGTATATACAACTTTAGAATTAGTTAATTAAAGTTGTTTAAATATACAGTCAGGTATTAACATTACAAAGTATATACAACTTTAGAATTAGTTAATTAAAGGTGTTTAAAGATACAGTTAGGTATTAACATTACAATGTATATACAACTTTAGAATTAGTTGATTAAAAGTGTTTAAAGGTACAGTTAGGTATTAACATTACAAAGTATATACAAGTTTAGAGTTAGTTGATTAAAAGTGTTTATAACTTTAAACACCTTTAATTAACTAATTCTAAAGTTGTTTATACATAGTTATCTTAATACCTAACTGTACCTTTAAACACCTTTAATTAACTAATTCTAAAGTTGTATATACATTGTAATGTTAATACCTAACTGTATCTTTAAACACCTTTAATTAACTAATTCTAAATTTGTATATACATTGTAATGTTAATACCTAACTGTACCTTTAAACACCTTTAATTAACTAATTCTAAAGTTGTATATACTTTGTAATGTTAATACCTAACTGTATCTTTAAACACCTTTAATTAACTAATTCTAAAGTTGTATATACTTTGTAATGTTAATACCTAACTGTACCTTTAAACAACTTTAATTAACTAATTCTAAAGTTGTATATACTTTGTAATGTTAAAACCTAACTGTACCTTTAAACACCTTTAATTAACTAATTCTAAAGTTGTATATACATTGTAATGTTAATACCTAACTGTACATTTAAACACCTTTAATTAACTAATTCTAAAGTTGTATATACTTTGTAATGTTAATACCTAACTGTACCTTTAAACACCTTTAATTAACTAATTCTAAAGTTGTTTATACATTGTTATCTTAATACCTAACTGTACATTTAAACACCTTTAATTAACTGATTCTAAAGTTGTATCTACATTGTAATGTTAATACCTAACTGTACCTTTAAACAATTTTAATTTACTAATTCTAAAGTTGTATATACTTTGTAATGTTAATACCTAACTGTACCTTTAAACACCTTTAATTAACTAATTCTAAAGTTGTTTATACATTGTTATCTTAATACCTAACTGTACATTTAAACACCTTTAATTAACTGATTCTAAAGTTGTATATACATTGTAATGTTAATACCTAACTGTACCTTTAAACACCTTTAATTTACTAATTCTAAAGTTGTATATACTTTGTAATGTTAATACCTAACTGTACCTTTAAACACCTTTAATTAACTAATTCTAAAGTTGTATATACTTTGTAATGTTAATACCTAACTGTACCTTTAAACACTTTTAATTAACTAATTCTAAAGTTGTATATACTTTGTAATGTTAATACCTAACTGTACCTTTAAACACCTTTAATTAACTAATTCTAAAGTTGTATATACATTGTAATGTTAATACCTAACTGTACCTTTAAACACCTTTAATTAACTAATTCCAAAGTTCTTTATACATTGTTATGTTAATACCTAACTGTACCTTTTAAACACCTTTAATTAACTAATTCTAAAGTTGTATATACTTTGTAATGTTAATACCTAACAGTACTTTTAAACACCTTTAATTAACTAATTCTAAAGTTGTTTATACTTTGTAATGTTAATACCTAACTGTACCTTTAAACACCTTTAATTTACTAATTCTAAAGATGTATATACTTTGTAATGATAATACCTAACTGTACCTTTAAACACTTTTAATCAACTAACTCTAAACTTGTATATACTTTGTAATGTTAATACCTAACTGTACCTTTAAACACTTTTAATCAACTAATTCTAAAGTTGTATATACATTGTAATGTTAATACCTAACTGTATCTTTAAACACCTTTAATTAACTAATTCTAAAGTTGTATATACTTTGTAATGTTAATACCTGACTGTATTTTTAAACAACTTTAATTAACTAATTCTAAAGTTGTATATACTTTGTAATGTTAATACCTAACTGTATCTTTAAACACCTTTAATTAACAAATTCTAAAGTTGTATATACATTGTAATGTTAATACTTAACTGTACCTTTAAACAACTTTAATTAACTAATTCTAAAGTTGTATATACTTTGTAATGTTAATACCTAACTGTACCTTTAAACACCTTTAATTAACTAATTCTAAAGTTGTATATACTTTGTAATGTTAATACCTAACTGTACATTTAAACACCTTTAATTAACTAATTCTAAAGTTGTATATACATTGTAATGTGAATACCTAACTGTACCTTTAAACACCTTTAATTTACTAATTCTAAAGTTGTATATACTTTGTAATGTTAATACCTAACTGTACCTTTAAACACCTTTAATTAACTAATTCTAAAGTTGTATATACTTTGTAATGTTAATACCTAACTGTACCTTTAAACACCTTTAATTAACTAATTCTAAAGTTGTATATACTTTGTAATGTTAATACCTAACTGTACCTTTAAACACCTTTAATTAAAACAATTCTAAAGTTGTATATACATTGTAATGTTAATACCTAACTGTACCTTTAAACACCTTTAATAAACTAATTCTAAAGTTGTTTATACATTGTTATCTTAATACCTAACTGTACATTTAAACACCTTTAATTAACTAATTCTAAAGTTTTATATACATTGTAATGTTAATACCTAACTGTACCTTTAAACACCTTTAATTTACTAATTCTAAAGTTGTATATACATTGTAATGTTAATACCTAACTGTACCTTTAAACACCTTTAATTAACTAATTCTAAAGTTGTATATACTTTGTAATGTTAATACCTAACTGTACCTTTAAACACCTTTAATTAACTAATTCTAAAGTTGTATATACTTTGTAATGTTAATACCTAACTGTACCTTTAAACACCTTTAATTAACTACTTCTAAAGTTGTATATACTTTGTAATGTTAATACCTAACTGTACCTTTAAACACCTTTAATTAACTAATTCTAAAGTTGTTTATACATTGTTATGTTATTACCTAACTGTACCTTTAAACACCTTTAATTAACTAATTCTAAAGTTGTATATACTTTGTAATGTTAATACCTAACAGTACTTTTAAACACCTTTAATTAACTAATTCTAAAGTTGTTTATACTTTGTAATGTTAATACCTAACTGTACCTTTAAACACCTTTAATTAACTTATTCTAAAGTTGTTTATACATTGTTATCTTAATACCTAACTGTACATTTAAACACCTTTAATTAACTGATTCTAAAGTTGTATCTACATTGTAATGTTAATACCTAACTGTACCTTTAAACACCTTTAATTTACTAATTCTAAAGTTGTATATACTTTGTAATGTTAATACCTAACTGTACCTTTAAACACCTTTAATTAACTAATTCTAAAGTTGTTTATACATTGTTATCTTAATACATAACTGTACATTTAAACACCTTTAATTAACTGATTCTAAAGTTGTATATACATTGTAATGTTAATACCTAACTGTATCTTTAAACACCTTTAATTTACTAATTCTAAAGTTGTATATACTTTGTAATGTTAATACCTAACTGTACCTTTAAACACCTTTAATTAACTAATTCTAAAGTTGTATATACTTTGTAATGTTAATACCTAACTGTACCTTTAAACACCTTTAATTAACTAATTCTGAAGTTGTATATACATTGTAATGTTAATACCTAACTGTACCTTTAAACACCTTTAATTAACTAATTCTAAAGTTGTATATACATTGTAATGTTAATACCTAACTGTACCTTTAAACACCTTTAATTAACTAATTCTAAAGTTCTTTATACATTGTTATGTTAATACCTAACTGTACCCTTAAACACCTTTAATTAACTAATTCTAAAGTTGTATATACTTTGTAATGTTAATACCTAACAGTACTTTTAAACACCTTTAATTAACTAATTCTAAAGTTGTTTATACTTTGTAATGTTAATACCTAACTGTACCTTTAAACACCTTTAATTTACTAATTCTAAAGATGTATATACTTTGTAATGATAATACCTAACTGTACCTTTAAACACTTTTAATCAACTAACTCTAAACTTGTATATACTTTGTAATGTTAATACCTAACTGTACCTTTAAACACTTTTAATCAACTAATTCTAAAGTTGTATATACATTGTAATGTTAATACCTAACTGTATCTTTAAACACATTTAATTAACTAATTCTAAAGTTGTATATACTTTGTAATGTTAATACCTGACTGTATATTTAAACAACTTTAATTAACTAATTCTAAAGTTGTATATACTTTGTAATGTTAATACCTAACTGTATCTTTAAACACCTTTAATTAACAATTTCTAAAGTTGTATATACATTGTAATGTTAATACTTAACTGTACCTTTAAACAACTTTAATTAACTAATTCTAAAGTTGTATATACTTTGTAATGTTAATACCTAACTGTACCTTTAAACACCTTTAATTAACTAATTCTAAAGTTGTATATACTTTGTAATGTTAATACCTAACTGTACATTTAAACACCTTTAATTAACTAATTCTAAAGTTGTATATACATTGTAATGTGAATACCTAACTGTACCTTTAAACACCTTTAATTTACTAATTCTAAAGTTGTATATACTTTGTAATGTTAATACCTAACTGTACCTTTAAACACCTTTAATTTACTAATTCTAAACTTGTATATACTTTGTAATGTTAATACCTAACTGTACCTTTAAACACCTTTAATTAACTAATTCTAAAGTTGTATATACTTTGTAATGTTAATACCTAACTGTACCTTTAAACAACTTTAATTAAAACAATTCTAAAGTTGTATATACATTGTAATATTAATACCTAACTGTACCTTTAAACACTTTTAATCAACTTAACTAATAAATATAAATATATAAATATAAACTTTATTTCTTTTACAACGATTTAGAAACAAGTTATGCAACTTATATAAATCTAGCTCGTTGGCCCGAATTGTAGCGCGCGTGAGGTCTTATTGTGGGAGGAAAACCGGAGAACCCGGAGAAAAACCCACGTGCTCCAGCAGGTGTCCTCATACCTTATCACATACGACGCTGGGAATCCAACCCAATTAACTTAATTTAACTAATTCTAAAGTTGTATATACTTTGTAATGTTAATACCTAACTGTACCTTTAAACACCTTTAATTAACTAATTCTAAAGTTGTATATACTTTGTAATGTTAATACCTAACTGTACCTTTAAACACCTTTAATTAACTAATTCTAAAGTTGTATATACATTGTAATATTAATACCTAACTGTACCTTTAAACACCTTTAATTAACTAATTCTAAAGTTGTATATACATTGTAATGTTATAACCTAACTGTACCTTTAAACACCTTTAATTTACTAATTCTAAAGTTGTATATACATTGTAATGTTAATAACTTACTGTATCTTTAAACACCTTTAATTAACTAATTCTAAAGTTGTATATACTTTGTAATGTTAATACCTAACTGTACCTTTAAACACCTTTAATTAACTAATTCTAAAGTTCTATATACTTTGTAATGTTAATACCTAACAGTACCTTTAAACACCTTTAATTAACTAATTCTAAAGTTGTATATACTTTGTAATGTTAATACCTAACTGTACCTTTAAACACTTTTAATCAACTAACTCTAAACTTGTATATACTTTGTAATGTTAATACCTAACTGTACCTTTAAACACCTACAATAAACTAATTCTAAAGTTGTATATACTTTCTAATGTTAATACCTAACTGTACCTTTAAACACCTTTAATTAAAACAATTCTAAAGTTGTATATACATTGTAATGTTAATACCTAACTGTACCTTTAAACACCTTTAATTAACTAATTCTAAAGTTGTTTATACATTGTTATCTTAATACCTAACTGTACATTTAAACACCTTTAATTAACTAATTCTAAAGTTGTATATACATTGTAATGATAATACCTAACTGTACCTTTAAACACCTTTAATTAACTAATTCTAAAGTTGTATATACTTTGTAATGTTAATACCTAACTGTACCTTTAAACACCTTTAATTAACTAATTCTAAAGTTGTATATACTTTGTAATGTTAATACCTAACTGTACCTTTAAACACCTTTAATTAACTAATTCTAAAGTTGTATATACATTGTAATGTTAATACCTAACTGTACCTTTAAACACCTTTAATTAACTAATTCTAAAGTTGTTTATACATTGTTATCTTAATACCTAACTGTACATTTAAACACCTTTAATTAACTAATTCTAAAGTTGTATATACATTGTAATGTTAATACCTAACTGTACCTTTAAACTCCTTTAATTTACTAATTCTAAAGTTGTATATACATTGTAATGTTAATACCTAACTGTACCTTTAAACACCTTTAATTAACTAATTCTAAAGTTGTATATACTTTGTAATGTTAATACCTAACTGTACCTTTAAACACCTTTAATTAACTAATTCTAAAGTTGTATATACTTTGTAATGTTAATAACTTACTGTACATTTAAACACCTTTAATTTACTAATTCTAAACTTGTATATACTTTGTAATGTTAATAGCTAACTGTACCTTTAAACACCTTTAATTAACTAATTCTAAAGTTGTTTATACTTTGTAACGTTAATAGCTAACTGTACCTTTAAACACCTTTAATTAACTAATTCTAAAGTTGTATATACTTTGTAATGTTAATACCTAACTGTACCTTTAAACACTTTTAATCAACTTAACTAATAAATATAAATATATAAATATAAACTTTATTTCTTTTACAACGATTTAGAAACAAGTTATGCAACTTATATTAATCTAGCTCGTTGGCCCGAATTGTATCGCGCGTGAGGTCTTATTGTGGGAGGAAAACCGGAGAACCCGGAGAAAAACCCACGTGCTCAAGCAGGTGACCTCATACCTTATCACATACGACGCTGGGAATCCAACACAATTAACTTAATTTAACTAATTCTAAAGTTGTATATACTTTGTAATGTTAATACCTAACTGTACCTTTAAACACCTTTAATTAACTAATTCTAAAGTTGTATATACTTTGTAATGTTAATACCTAACTGTACCTTTAAACACCTTTAATTAACTAATTCTAAAGTTGTATATACATTGTAATATTAATACCTAACTGTACCTTTAAACACATTTAATTAACTAATTCTAAAGTTGTATATACATTGTAATGTTATAACCTAACTGTACCTTTAAACACCTTTAATTTACTAATTCTAAAGTTGTATATACATTGTAATGTTAATAACTTACTGTATCTTTAAACACCTTTAATTAACTAATTCTAAAGTTGTATATACTTTGTAATGTTAATACCTAACTGCACCTTTAAACACCTTTAATTAACTAATTCTAAAGTTCTATATACTTTGTAATGTTAATACCTAACAGTACCTTTAAACAACTTTAATTAACTAATTCTAAAGTTGTATATACTTTGTAATGTTAATACCTAACTGTACCTTTAAACACCTTTAATTCACTAATTCTGAAGTTGTATATACTTTGTAATGTTAATACCTAACTGTACCTTTAAACACCTTTAATTAACTAATTCTAAAGTTGTATATACTTTGTAATGTTAATACCTAACTGTACCTTTAAACACTTTTAATCAACTAACTCTAAACTTGTATATACTTTGTAATGTTAATACCTAACTGTACCTTTAAACACCTTCAATAAACTAATTCTAAAGTTGTATATACTTTCTAATGTTAATACCTAACTGTACCTTTAAACACCTTTAATTAAAACATTCTAAAGTTGTATATACATTGTAATGTTAATACCTAACTGTACCTTTAAACACCTTTAATTAACTAATTCTAAAGTTGTTTATACATTGTTATCTTAATACCTAACTGTACATTTAAACACCTTTAATTAACTCATTCTAAAGTTGTATATACATTGTAATGTTTATACCTAACTGTACCTTTAAACACCTTTAATTTACTAATTCTAAAGTTGTAATATACATTGTAATGTTAATACCTAACTGTACCTTTAAACACATTTAATTAACTAATTCGTAAAGTTGTATATACTTTGTAATGTTAATACCTAACTGTACCTTTAAACACCTTTAATTAACTAATTCTAAAGTTGTATATACTTTGTAATGTTAATACCTAACTGTACCTTTAAACACCTTTAATTAACTAATGTGCTAAAGTTCTATGATACTTTGTAATGTTAATACCTAACAGTACCTTAAACACCTTTAATTAACTAATTCTAAAGTTGTTATATACTTTGTAATGTTAATACCTAACTGTACCTTTAAACACCTTTAATTCACTAATTCTGAAGTTGTATATACTTTGTAATGTTAATACCTAACTGTACCTTTAAACACCTTATTAACTAATTCTAAAGTTGTATATACTTTGTAATGTTAATACCTAACTGTAC